>OY728143.1:339737013-340401276 GCA_963277665.1 Viscum album | reverse complement strand
AGAGCCTAGAGGGATGTGCGTACTGACAGCCTGTCGAGCGAAGAGGCTTTGGTACAAGGACCTCTTACAGTTGAGGCACCAGTGGTACTACCATACGTTGGGCCACCGATGCCACCAGCCCTAGCAGTAGGCGATGCACGACACTTGAGCGCGCTGCACGAGTTCCAGCGCCCGAGATCACCCAGGTTCCATGGAGAGACGGACCCGTAGGAGGCTGAGAATTGGCTGACGGTTGTGGTGAGAGTCTTCAGGCTAGTGTGGACTCCTGCAGACATCATGGTGATCTTTGCTGCCAGCCTTCTTCAGGCAGTAGCAGGCAGGTGGTGGAGCCACTTATTCCAGTTTTGCGATGGGATGGAATTCACATGGGAAGACTTCGAGACCTTATTTAGGGTGGATTTTGTGCCAGTAGCTCTACACCCTGAGAGTGTTCAGGACTTGCTGCCTTTGCCAGGTGTTTTTTGATCAGTAGTCGACTCATCTGTGGGCAGTAGACAGATGACGCAGAGGTCCAAGAGGGCCAGAGCCAGCCGTACGAGGAGCAATAAGTGTTATGAATGCGGCGAAAAGGGTCACCTTGCACATGACTGTCAGACTCCTCGTACAGTTGATCCACATGCTTTGGAGGAGCCACCGAGGAAGAAGCAGCGGCGGGTGCTTGATCAACAACCGAGCAGTGGAAAGGTAGTAGAGCTCCGAGAGCAGGAGGATTGGAGAGGAACTAGTGGATACGTCCCTTGTACTTCTAGTTCCATTTTGCTGTTGTATTCGTGTCTTTGTACTATGAACTGCAATAATAAAAAATGCACTTATCTTTGTGATGTTTTTTTTCCTGTCCTTTTTTTGGTTGGTACTGAGTGGTCCCGGTTAAAACTGTTGACTTGACCCTCACTTTAAGAAATTTCTACTGGAGGAGACGCAGTAACCTCACACTGATGCTGACAGTGTGACTCGATCCTTAGAGGCGAGAGTGATAGTTCGATCTCTTGGTAGTTACGTCGATGCCTTACGACGTCATCTAGGGAATGAATGAATCCTTCATGTAAGGATTCACTGTATTAGGAAATGGGTGTGGTTCATCCAGGGGATGAGACCGAGTTTCTCTTTTCGGCAAAGGAGAAATTTTAGAAGCTCTTCCAGATCGTAGGCAAAGATGGTGCATATCATCCAGGAGCAAATGAAGACTGCACAGTCCAGTAAGAAACAGGAAACCGGTGCCTATCTTAGAGACTCGGGCATGTTAAATGTTTCAAGAAGAGGAAGCATTAATGAGAGATGAGTCTGCGAAGCATAAGACGTGGAGGCAGATCTAGGAGAGAAACATGAGGTGGTGTACATCTTAACATGCTACAACCACCCGCCTTAGTTATCCCCGCCAGGCTCAGGGAGCAGGAGGGCGTAGGAAGAGTGCGACTGCATGTGGTCAAGGAGAGTGAACTGATGGCTCTAAGAATGATTCAAGGGGTAGTATGTGTACACTACTATCTGCTGTAGTAAAATACATCGATATGAATCATTCCTTTCTTTCACAAATCTTGTCCTAGACCTAGAGTTTATGGCAAGCCGTGGACTTAACCCTCACGCCTGGAGATACCTTGGGAGGAGACTTGATAATCACACATACGCCAACGGTGTGGTCAGACCCTTGAGGCGAGAGTTTCGGTTGGAATCTCTTTGTGGCGGCGTCGAGGCCTTACGACATTGGTTTGAGTGTGGACTAGGCAATCACAGTTCATACACAAATTGACGGTATTAGGAAAAAAGGTTGAGGTTTAACTACGACGTCGGAATGGGTTTTCCTTGTTCGGTGAAAAGGAAACCCTAGGAAGAATAGGATAATTCATGCACAAGAGGGTGCGACCGATCACTCTTGAGTCGGTTAACCTTACCCTCGTGGCAGCAGTCGTTTTGAGTTTCAATTCTAACGGGAATTGGAGACCTCTAGAGTTCAAGGATGACAATCATGTCTTTATACGGGTCTCACCTCGACGAGGTTTATGGAGATGTGGCCAAGGCGTAAATTTATCTTCGAGGTTCAGCGGACCTTCTTAGGTCCTCAGCTGGGCAGGCGGGGTGGTTTTCCACTTGACCCATCAACCTTAGTTTCACCAGGTG
The DNA here is from genome assembly GCA_963277665.1 of Viscum album. Lineage (NCBI taxonomy): Eukaryota > Viridiplantae > Streptophyta > Magnoliopsida > Santalales > Viscaceae > Viscum > Viscum album. The sequence continues at coordinate 340,399,161 of OY728143.1, read as the reverse complement.
CACGACGATTTCCACATATCTCAACTAAGGAGATACGTACTCGACCCTTCACATATCGTCGACCATGAGGAGATGGACGATGGTGATGAGGTAACTTCCACGGAGGTTCCTGTGGGGATCGAGGATCGACAGGAGCGGATCCTAGGAAGACAGTCAATTCCTCTTGTGCACGTTCTTTGGCAGCACGAGAACATCCATGTAAGCACATGGGAGAGGAAGGCTCAGATGGGTGCTCAGTACTGCTTTTGTAACCCTAGTTTGTGTTAAAGCATTATGAGGATGTAAAGCCCTGAGGTGGGAGTTATGTAAAGACCCGTAAATTTCATGGAATTTTTTTTAATTTTCTTTGGAATTTTACAAGAACACAGTTTCTGACGGCACCTGATTCCGAGACCCGGTGTGCCCGAAATCATTTACCAATGTTTGGCTTGGGTACGTTCAGTGAACGAACGAGCAGGTTTTTCTAACTTTTGAACCGGTGCTCGGAATCAAATTCTGAGGGCACCAATAAAATCACAACGCCGATATTTTCTTAGAAATTCCTTTTCCAGAGTGGCATTTTCTCGGGTGTGGTTTTTAAATTTTTGGGGTTAAGTTAAGAAATAAAATAAAGTGGTGAGACAACTTTATTTTTATTTCACTTAAATCCACTTAAAAGCCACTTAATGATACTTAAGCTGATTTGAAGCGGATATGGTGCAATCCAAAATATCATACCCTCTTGGTAGAATATTTGTGAGGTGGGGCCCGCACGAGCCCCACCATTTCTTTTCCTCTATGTAATGAACACACGAAAACCCCTTTTTAATGAAAGTCAACCGTGCGTTTTTTTGTTTAAGAAACACCCCAATTAATTGGGCAGTTAAATCATTACAATTAATTCAATGAATTAATTGTTCGTTTCTTATCTTTTGAATTTCAAAATCTTAGGTAAATAACAAAATATGGGTTGAACTTATTTTATTTAGTTGGACTTGTGGCGTGGAGAGAATTTGGAGGAAAGTGTTCTTCTTCGACGAAGAATGCAAAGAACGCAAAGAACGCAAAAACGCTCCCACATCCGACGAAGAACACCAAACCCTCGGAGATCGACGATGCGACGCTGTGTACCACGACGTCAACGACACTTCATCCGCGACTCTCCTTCCGTGACGCTTTCTTCCGTGAAGAGAAAATCCGCGACGTACCCTCGCTCGACGACGCTTGATGTAGGGGAATTTTATTTTGGTGTTCTATTATCATTTGAGAAAAGAACAACGAGAACAGACCAACAAATTCCAGGTTGATCCATAGATCGTTCGTTCATAGGGATTGATGTTGAGGATTATTATTTAATTTGTTCATGATTATTTCCTTGATGATCTTCTTGAAATATGACCTTTTGCTATCAACTAACGAGAGGGGTCCGAACCGCACAATCACGGCCGACCCTCCTCCTTATCCTTTGGGTTTCTTTTGTGGATTGAAACAGGGATGGAACGTTGTCGTCGCACCGTGTGGAAACATGCGGCAAGGAATGCGCGGCACCGTTGCGCCGCGTCGTGAAAACGAACAAGTGTGTGATGCCGTCGCGCCGCGTGGGAGAAACCCGAAGACATCCGCGGACGGAGTCGGGCCACGGCAAGGGGGCGCTGCGCTATCGTGTCGCGCCGGAGAATCACGAAGACAACGCGTTTGTTAATTGACGTGCGGATCAACGGACGACGACGAAGCAGACCGCTATGGCGTTTGAATCCCTTCGCAGTGAAGGTCAGGTCCCGAGAGGACCGTTGGCCAAGACAGCAGGAGAAACGGACCACCGGAGCGCGTCCGGTGGTCCGCGGAAGGCGGTGGCGGCGCACCACGCCGGCGCGGCGGCGCCGGTGACCGGCGACGACGGTTGCCGCCAGCTTCAATTAGCGGCGAGGGTGGGGGAACCGCGCACCCCGGCTACGGCTTCCGCTTGGCCACGCTGGCCGAGCCGCGGCTAGCCGGTCGAGCCAGACCGAGCCGGCCGGGCCGGGTCGGACCCGGTTCAGGTCGACCTGGTGCGGGTCGACCCGGTTTGGGCCGACCCTGGGGGGGTCGGGCCGGGTCGGTCCGGGCCCAGACCCCCCATTTTCGGACACCGCACGGTCTTTTTCTCATAACATGAGCTACATGCCTCCAAATGACACACCGTTAGTGGTGATGTGATCCTTGTATCGAGGCAGACGTTTCGTTATATTACACTCAAGGTTTAGGAATACTTTGGGTTCGGCCGGGTTGGTTCGTACACGAAACCAACCGGGCCCTCGGAGCGGAAACACTCATATCTTGAGCTCCGGACGTCCGATTGACGTGCCGTCGACTATTGTGGATTCCTCTAAGAGAGATGGATCTTTTGGCTTACTTCCCTTGAGGTTTGGATGCCGTCGAAGTGCAATAGGGTTGGTTCGCTCACGAAACCAACCGGGCCTTTGGAACGAAAAAGCCAATAACTCACAGACCGGGCGTATGATTGACGCGTTGTCTATCTCGTTGAATTCCTCTTGATGAGACGGAACTTCTAGCATGCTTCGCCGGAGTTTTGGTTGCTGTTGGATTGTGGCCAGGTTGGATTGTACCCGAAATCCAACCAGGCCCCTGGAACAGAAAAGCTGATATCTTTCAGACCAGACGTCTGTTTGATGAACCATCAGCGGCATTAGTGAACACGTTGAGAAACAGTCCCTATGAGTATACCCTATGAGATTTCGGGGTACAGTTGAGATACGACTGGGTTGGTTCACTCATGAAACCAACCGGGCCCCTGGGACGAAAATGCTAGTAATTCACAGACTGGGCGTCCGATTGACGCGCCGTCTGTTGCATTGAGACCCATAAGATGAGGCGGTCCTTTGAGATACTTTTTCGTGGGACTTTGAGATACTTGGAGTATCTACTAGCAGCTCGGGGAGCGGACCCTCCCAGAGACGAGCGTGCAGAGTACAAGGACCGTGTAGCCGGCTGAGACCTAACGACTACATGACTGATCGACTCGGTGTGTTTTGGATAGCCTAGTGGGGAGCGCTTGGTTGTAGCGGCAGACCCACGGTGGAGGAGTGCCTGGTTGTAGCGGCAGACCCGCGGTACTCAACAAGAGGAGTACCTATGAAGGATATGAGGGGGAGAGCTTGGTTGTAGCGGCAGACCCACGGTGGAGGAGAGCTTTGTTGTAGCGGCAGACCCACGGTGGCTATGAGGAGGAGCGCTTGGTTGTAGCGGCATACCCATGGTGGGAAGTGCTTGGTTGTAGTAGCAGGCCCACAGTACTAGACAAGAGGAGTACCTCAACAGTCATAGGTTAGTGAGCAATACCTCGGAGTCGTGACTGGACCACTGTACACTCCAGAGACGGGGCTCTTCAGCAATTACAGTTTCGATAATGAAAATCCTGGTTTGAAATGAGTTTATGATCTTTGTGTTTCCTCATGATTGAGATGGGTCACTTGATAACTTAGATATTTGTATGGGCATATACCTGGGTAGTGGTTATCCATTGATTTCATAATATTTTTGTTTCCTCATGATTGAGATGAGTTACTTGATAACTTAGGTATATGTATGGGCATATACCTAAGTAGAGGTTATCTGTTGAGATCTTCCTTGTGGTTATCCTTTTTGGTTTTAGTGAGACCTTGAGGGTCTCGGGGTCCCTACTGAGTATCGTTATACTCACCCCTTCACGGGCTATGCCCGCACCTCGTTGTGTTGGTTGTAGACGATGGGCAGTGCTGACAGAGGCCGAGGGTTTGAGGACTCGACGGTACTGGAGGTGGAATACACGACGAGTCAGTATCTGGAGGTGGACTTCATGGTGAGACGACATTTGGAAGAGCTTGACGGGCGAGAGCATTGTGGAGGCTATCTGTACCTACCCTTTAGGTAGGATCCATGGTGGACGATCCAGGAGCTGCGCCATCTGTACCTACCTTTCAGGTAGGATCCGAGGAGGATGACCCATGAGCCGCTTCCGTCCTTCCAACTATTGTGTTTTTCTGTTGTACTTTGTTCAGTTTTAGTTGTACCTTCTTTTGGGTTTGTATTCTGGCCCATTTATTTTTCATCGCTTTCTTTTGTACTTAGTGTTTTACTTCTGCTTGTACTCTGTGGTGTTTTGTTTACTTTTATAAAGGCAATGCCTTCCCAGTTATTAGGATTTACGCCTTTGGTGCTAGTCGCCAGCCCCTGGCCTATGGAAGGCGGGCTTGGGGTAGTCACGGCACGGGCCCCGAGGATGGGTCGTGACAACCCCCATATCTAATGGTTTCACTACCATAAAATGATAAAGTTGTTACACTTGTGGGTTGGGAAACCAATTGTTTCTTAACTTATTAGTGATAAATTATTACTTTGGTGCATGATATGTGATTTCATCTACATTATGCATCCCATGCCTCACATTTCTAAGAACACTTTTCCACATTATTATATTATTTGAGATTTCATATAAGAGATATTTACATACTTCCAGTTTCTTAAATATAATTCCACCATCAACAGTAGTATCCATTACTATTCGAGCATTAGGTTATAGGCCATGATAAAATTTTTATAATTGATACTATTTATTGAGCTGATAATGTGTTCATTTTTTTCAACTTATTAAATTTATCCCAAGGATCCAAGATTATTCACGACAAACATTTCTGAAATAATGGAATTACATTCCCATTTATTAGATCTGTATTAGTGGAAATCATTTATCTATAAACATTATGACAATGTTATCCTAGGTAATAAATGATTCAGTAGATTTACATTCTATCCAATCTTGGTCTTTGGTTCTTAATAATATTGGGAAATTTATAATCATGATTTCATCTAAAGATAAACTATGGTCTGTAAAGTTGTCATAGAAAACAATGATGTTTGATAGATTCTCATTCAATCCTTTCAATGAAGAACACTAAAGTATCCAATATTGCATAACATATGAATCATTCCAGGTTTTATTTCAAAAGTATATTCCAAGATAAGAGAGAATATAATGATAAGGGATTCACCATTTATGGAATGAAATCAATAATTCACCATGGATCAATTTGAATGTATTAGTGACACACAAAACTATTTAGGTGGAACAAATTGATTATTTTGTTGATTAGGATCAAACTGATTTTTATTATTTACCATGTTGTACCAATTTCACAAAGGAAATTATATTACAATCTCATGTGTGAAAACAACAGGTTACTGAGATTTCAGGCTCTTTGAATGAGTCATGGGGGACTAGTTCATGCAGTAACATCTCTTCTTGGGAGAAGAAAAAAATCATCATAAAAGTACTAAAAATTAATTTTTATTGAAAAAAATGAGATAATAATAGGTTCATTCTAGACGTATTTCTAACCATGGTATCCCTGAAAAATGTTTCAATAATTTATGTTTCTATACTGTGTCACTACTTCTAAGAGTGGTGGAAAATTAGAATTTTATGAATTTTCAAAACTAACACTATGATTATGGTTAATTGAATATTGAGAGTACATGGTAAAGTCCACATGGAGTTAAATAAATTGTTAACATCTGTGGATTGAAACATAAATTGGATTCCACAAAATAGATTTGGAGGACTTGGATTATGATAGAAAATATAATTAACTTGAAATATATTGAGTGATGTTCCAAGAAATGTTTGGTGATCTCACTATAAATATATCATTAATTGAATCCTAAGTAGAATGGATAATGTTGGAAAAAAAATTATGAGGAGTGACCTATTGATTTTAGTCAATGAAACTGGAAATACCTAGACCAATAACCGATCTATAGTCTATTGGTTTTTATCAATATATATATATATATAGTATTAGAGTGAAAATTTGAATTTATTTTATTTAAATTAATCAGTTACAACTAGATTAGGGACCCTCTATAATAACTATGATCATTATCATGCATAATGGATAACATTAGATTTCTTATTAATCCAATCAATATCTAATCAGATTATAAATATTTAGATTAATGATTCATTAATATTTTCCCACCCCTACCCTCAAACCCTAAACCTAGTCATTTTATACATGCGTATTAAAACAAAAATATTATATTTGGAATTGTAATGAAAAGAATCATAGTGAGACAACATTCAAATAGTAACAATTAATGTAGACAAGATTACATTAAATAATAAGTAAGACATACCAAGGTAACTAAATTTATTAAAAAAATTTGTTCAAAGTAAAAAAGGATAGTGGAGAACCTACAAAATCTGAATAACGACACCATAACATGTGAAAAATAAGGAAAAAATGTAACGATGTTTATGTACCCAAATTTCATGGCATAGGTAACTAAATATGAAAAAATAGCTCAGAATGTTAATTTAATTTTCATCATGAGTACGATTAGGAGTTTCTCAACGATAGTATATTAATAAAATCGTATGATTTGAATATTAGTTTCTGTCATGAATGAGAGGGTAAAAGTATTGGGTAAAATGTATCTACCTACTATCATGGAATGAGTTTCTATTATAGGATATTCAGAGGCTTCATAGAGGTTTATTAGAGGGTGTATAATGTTCCATATATGTGGTTAAGGTTATTCACATAATGAGTTTTCTTAAATAAATAGTCATGGAATTTATGGGGAATGTATATTTGGTTAGAGAATTACATATTTCTTGATTCGTATACCATGAACTACATTTTAGCAATGGAGTATTCATATATTGACATATATATAAGTTATGAAGTTTCAAAGGAATTTTCTTAATACGATTCAACATCTATTTATTTTCAACATTGAACCACTCATCATGATATTATAGAATAATACATTTAAAAAACTAGAAGAATTGAAACTAAAAATGTATCATAATTTTAACATTTCACTTATGCTCTGTTGAATGAAAATTTTGTATTAGATGATGATTGCTGGAAACAATTGGAATATTATAGTAGTTCATTATAGGAGGAACAACAATTTTTGATCTTGATAATAGTGTTATTGTTTAATTCATCGGAGGACTGAAGAGTGATGAAATATTCCCCACTATTTATCATATACATTATATTATACCAATTATAATCTAGTGAGGTTTAATATCTTAAATGCTTACTAATGTTAGAATGATCTGTCAAAAGTGATCCAATTCAAGGATTTTTTATAGATAGTGAAAACTTGATCTTTTATCATGGGTGAGTAGTTGTTATTTATTCTATGAGGGTATATATGAAGATAAAATTCCATGACCCCTAATGTAACATTATACTAGGTTTAATGAAGAAGTATAGATATATTAGGAAACACTTTTAGTGGTTGGGAGTGAAGAGATATTTTACAGGCTCTGTCTCACATTTCATTGTGTGTTAGATGATTATGATTGAGCCTCAAAAGATGTAGGTTTAAATTTTCCACTTCATATACCTATGTGAATGTGAGATAAGGTGAGGATGAAAATTTTAAAGTGTTTTCCATAAAACAATGATGTTGAGAGGTTATTTATTTGATAGTTAAATGGAGAAGAAAGTGAGACACTTTTTGTTGATTTTAGAGACTTAGTATATAAATGAGTTAGGAAAAAATTATGAAGGGGATAGTATAAAACTAAATATAGATACATATGGTATTCTATCAGTTGAATAATGTTTTTCTAAATGTTGGTATATAAACGATTATAGAATGATTTGGAGAATCAATTGAAGATAAGTTTGATGTATCATCAAAAAATAGATAAAAAAATTATGAGAAAAATTCATATCATGTAGAATGTGATTTGGGTATCCATACTAAACATATATGGAGAATAGGACAATATTATAATCTTGGTTGAGTTTTTGTTTCAAAAACATCTTTTCATCTTTGATTAAGATGAAATCATTTATGATTTCTATTGTCTTCCTTGTAGGTCATTGCTGTGTGGGAAAAGTATAGTTGGGGCAGTTCTTGTTAGCCTGATTAAGGTGTTCGATTCAATTGATAGGGTACATTTGATATGTGTGTGGTTGATTTCCACTTAGAGTATAAATCAATCACATCACGTCTAGAGGATATGACTTTTGGAGTTAGCTTTGAGAGATAGACTATTTTTATAGGTGGTTCCATGGATGGGGAATCATTCTCTATGAAATAAAAAAATCATGTAAAATAATTTCGGTTCCATTTAAGATCAACAAGAATATCAAAGAACTATTTCACAATTTTCGATGAAATTGGTGAATTAATTAAAAGTTCTACTTCTCTCATCTTTATAAGAAGGAGTCTGAGCATGTGCATGTGTTTGAATATGAAGACATTGTGTTGGAATCAGATGCAACATTTATGGAGTGTCTAGTTTTTATCATCTCCCATAGAGGAATGTGGTTTTGGGGTATAATTGTAGTACTTTTTTAGTCCTATTAAAGCATTGAATGATCCATGAGGTCTTGTGGGAGTGGGCCTATGATGATTATGATCAATGTCATTATTTTTTTGGAAAAGAATAAAAGAGACACTTGTCGAGGATGATAAGATGTTATAGTGGGATAATTGAAACACCCTTGAGTTACAAGGTACATAAATTTAATTTTCTAAATAACATAAATTGTGGTTATGATAATTTATGTGGTTAATTTTGGGGTTGGGATGAGATAGTGATTTCATGGTTACCTAAACTAGGTTTTAGATAATTTTTGTTGAATTAAAGGAAGGGAAATTATAGGGTTTAGGATATCTGACTTTTGTAAAATATATGTGTGACAATTTCTGGTCTTAAATTCTAAAGTACATACCTGTTTTGGGGCATGTAAGGATGTGATTCCACCTATGAAACATGCCCTAAGAGTCCTACTGATTGCATAATAGAATGTGTGTTTAGTCTATAGCATAAAAGGTTATAACACCACATATTTGAGGGTATCATTATTTGGTTTCAGGACCATGGTGTTGTCACAAAAACCATGTTAGTGGTGGAAATAATTGTAATACAATGATATTTAAAAAATAACACCATTTTCAATAGTGTATACGACACACGACACCATGCATAAATGAACCTCGAGATATTATGATTTAAATATGACTATTAAAACCTTTAAATTGAATTGGTGGGTATGAAAAGGAATAAAAAAAATAAAATATATATATAATTCATACATAATTAAAATTTATTATTTATTTAAAAATAATCTTTGAATTTGTGGTAAAAACATTTTATTCTACAAAATTATTTGTATTCAAAAACGTATTTTTATTTTATGATAAAATTTAATAATTTTTTTGGGAATTTAAAAAAATTGATAAAATAGGAATCATTTTTAATAATCATGTGAATGTTATCGTACATTCATTTTAATTATTTTCCAAAAAAAATTAATATTCCAGTCAATATTGAAAAATATTTATTCTTAATGAAACATTTTTTATATCTCACAATTGTACAAAGTAACACGTTATTTAATGTAATAAAAAATATAAGTTGTTATAATATACTTTTATTAATACAATTATATTTATTCTATTATATTTCATGATTTCATATGGTATAATTTTGTTTTAATGCATAAAGAGTTTTTTAATATATTTTTATCAATTTGTTTTCTGTTCTTATCTTAAATTAATTTTTAACACATATAAATATATTATAATGAATATAGATACCATATATTAAAATATGAGCCTAAAATTTGGTAAATAGGACTAATTTATTTTTTTCTTGTTCAATACTAACATAGGTAAAACCTTTACCCTCAGTACGGGTTAAAGGGGTAAAATACAGTTCAAATATTGGAGTAAGGATTTTAAATTTCAATAACATATTCCTTTATAATATATTATGGGTTTCTTCCAACATATACAATTAGTTTTCAAATATATGGCCCCTTGGATCTATATTTATCCGGTTATGACCATTATATTAGATTGAGTAAATATAAAGTAAAAAATTGTCACACTCTTTACATTAGTATTCATATTATTTTTTTATATTCGTAAAAGTTGTTAATCTTATATTTAAATGATTTTTTAAAATATAAATTTTATTTATTTATCATAAAAAGTTATTTTTATTCATTATTTATTATAAAATAACAATTAATTATTATGAAATACAGAAAATATATTTATTCAATTAATTGAAAATTTAAGTAAGTGATTTAAAAAATATTGAAAGTAATATTTTTATGAAATATTGTGTTATATTAATTATTTATATAAATATTAAATATTTTGAATATGTTAAAGGATTAAATTCCAATTCTATCATTTAATTGTTGTTAGTAATTTCAAAATAAAAATATATAGTAAAAAATGACCTTAATTTAATTTTATTAATATAACATTTTAATAAATTATTGAAACAAAAGAAACATAATTAAATATGATAAGGTGAATAAGATTTGGATTAAAACGTCATCCATTATATATTAATTATCCAATTACCACCTTATAATAAATGTTATAACACATTAACAGTGAAATGTTCATTACCACAGTTAAGGGTAAAATAGGTTAACTATAGTGGTAGGAAAAAATATATTGATTAAAAAATAAAATAAAACAAAATTTTTTATTATTTGTTGATATTTCACCAAAATCTAGCCTTATATTTAAATAACATGTAGTTTGTAACAATTTTTCATTTTAATAAAATTATTGTTTTTTTAATCGTTTATGAAATTTCTGAACATTGCCTCCACTCACCAATAAATGAGAATCCATCCTTTCTATTTTGTACGCCACATTTTTTATTTTCGCTTTACCGTAACCTAAAATATTATCTTCTAAAATTTTATACAGATAATAAATATGTTATGATCTTTTTGAAACATGATTTCTAGGGTCATTGTGAATGGATCTGAAGGTGTTCGACTAAGGAAGAGGTAATCAACTGAGCCTGCCTCATTTAATTTGGTTCTTCTTTTACTTACACTAAATCTAGGATATTATATATAAAATTATAGCATCGGTATCTTATATATTCAGGAATGTTATCCTGATTATAAAATTGTATTGACCCCATCCCCAAAACCCCGAAGTTGTGGTCATACTACATTACATTCACATAATATATGAGGTATCAAACCCTAAATGAATGAATGGTGTTGTTATTTTGGTGAACGAGACATATAAACGAGTCCTAAATTACAAATTAATTCATTAATTAAAAAAAATTAGAATAACCTTTTTTAGTATATCCTTTCATATTAAACATAGTTTTCATTATGAAAACATGGGGAAATGAAACAAAATATCGGTGAGAATAAATGATTATTAATGTTTATATAAAAAAGATGATATCATGAATCAATAAGTATAATCATTAAGGGAATTTAAATTACTCAACAGACATAACATTTAAATAATTTCACTATCATTGTTTGACAAGGATGAATAAATATAAAAAGGTAAATAACTGAGAAGACATTCCATTTAATCAAACTCTATGAATGAAATACATCATTAAATTATAAGATAGAAAAAATATAATGGATAATAATAACGCAATTATTAATGAATTAAATGTTAAATTGTTGGATATCATGTTTTACAAGCACATGAATCCATTACCATCAATATCTATCATCAGGATGGATTAAAACATACTGGTTAAAAACCAATCTAATTTGTGTCATTGTCTTTCACAAGACACTTATTACAATGATCTATCCACTAGATAGTTATAAAATACATGGGTACAAACACTATGGATTTTCTCCCAACTGATTTTGTATCATGTGTTTACTAATGCATGAAAACGATTTCATTAACTAGGATCTAACCCATGACAACATGTCCTTAAAATTTCTCATATATCAAATAAACAATTTAATTTAAAAAAAAATTCTTTGTAATCAAGTATCCATATTTGAAAAAGGGATATAAATTTATCAATCTTTCCCAAGTAATTAAAATAAAATTTAATGTATACACTAACTATGAAAATTTTAATTGTTTTAGGAAATAATCATAAATGTCAAATAAGAATACATTTTTTTAATGTCTAATGATCATAAAAAAGAGAATATTTTAATGGGATATTATTAATTAAAATTGAAACCAGAAATTGAATTTCAATTCTATCGTTGGTGAAAAAAATAATAAACATTATATGGTTAGAATAAACGTGGTGTTATCATACACTCATTGGTGTAATAATAAAGGGATTCTGTAATTGAATAACTAAAATATCATTAAAATACCTTTAAAAACATTTTTGATTGAAATATATTTTTTTATTTTAAAAAACTGTTTGAAATTTTTTATCATTGATTATCAATTTAAAAAAATTAAAATATTTTAAAATAATTTTTTTTAAATATCCATTAAAATATATAATGGAATAAATAAAAATTTTGTGGTCATTTTGGGGTAAAATTCCATACATATCGTACATGTCAAAAAAAATATTCTTTTCACATTTACAATAAATGCCTTACAAGAGTTATTTCCCAAATTACATAAGAATTCATTTAATTTTTTATAAATATTAGAAATGGGTAAAAATATTATTGATAAATAATTTTTGAATAGTGAATGAAATTTTAGACAATATTTTTTGAAAACAAGGTTTTATAAGATAACATATGTTACACCAAAGATAGAAATTAAGTTGTATTTTCTTAAAAAAAATTATATACCAATGAGGGAAAAATTGTACTATTAAGTTAAAGGATTCATTAACAACCATAGGATAACAAAATTATTTTTTTTATTAAAAAAATAAAATAATTTCCTTGAATTGAAATTAAAAAATGAACAATATCAATTTAATTTATAACTAGATGAAAACCATTATAATGATCATAATGATGATGTGAGAGTAAAAAAATAAAAAAACTTTGTTCATAAACTATAAATTCACATAAAACCATATTAAAATTAACATAGTAAAGAAACTAATAATAGAAATGATCTAAAACTTATAAGATTAATGAAGTATATGGTTTAACATATGAAAACAAATTAGGTTAATAAAACACTTACCATATGATTCCATTTGGTTGACCATGATTTATCATCATGTATAGTGGGTTTAAACATGTATTTAACATTCAATAGAACCATAATCATATTTATCAGATCATATATAATCGTCTTATAATATCTTATCATCCATTAGTTAATAATAATTCATTATTATCATTGTTTCATGTGTTAATTATCTTAGTTTCTAATTCATTATTTATTGTGAATGTTCCAGTTCATGTATATAATATATTGTTATATCATCCAATTAATAATAATTATTAAATAATCCTGATATCAATTATTTAATAATAAATATATGTCATATATTTTGTGTGGTGATTAAAAGAGAGTCATATCACTTTTTTAATTCGATAATCCACATGCACACAAAGAATGTTATCACCTTTATGTGAGTAAAAAGTAAGGAAAGAAAATAATATAAAAATTGTATTTATTGAAATATAAATATTTCATGAATATCATAAATATTTTTTTAGATCACATTTATTCCTTAATATTATTTATATCACGTTCAAAGTGTTAGTAAAAGAAAAATCACATCATTTTGGGTGATGATTGTCCACCCCAAAAATGAGAAAACATATAATATATCATAAGGATTGGTATGTTAAGATATATATGCGATACTGTGAATCCAAAGGTATAAATATATTTTAAATATCACATTCAAAATTTATATCCATCATTATACCAATTATTGGGAGGTGGTAATGGAAAAATGAATGACATTGGTTCATGAGGTAGTATTCATCCATACACAAAAATGATGATTTCGTAACCCATTTGATGGATGATTATGTGGTTTTAGATCTTACCGTTAAGATTTCAATATCTAATTTTGTTTATGAAGCTATTATTATTATAAAATCATAGTTTTAAATGTATTTAAGGAGTTAGTGAAGGTAATAAAATGAAGACGCTTGTTGAAGAACATTAGCTCTAATTTTGGCATCCTCATTAGGTGTGAACTTAATACATAAAAGGTTGGATTTTATTCCAAAATAAAAATTAATGGATGAGGGGATGGATATTGGATGTCATTTTTGAAGGACTTTACTGAACAAAATAGGTATGAAATTTATAAGAATTGGGGAGAGTGAGCATCGTCATTAGGTGTACACATAATAATTATTATTTTTTGGAAAATTATATGGTTGACCGACTCCTCCAACACATAATAAGAAAATTAGAATCATTTTTTTCTAAACTTCTATGTTTCCGTATTTTTAAATTTTTGGGTTTTACTAGAAAAACTAATTTTCTAACCATGTGTATTATTCCATTAAAACTAAATTAAATTTTTAAATACTATATAAATAGGACAGAGAGATTATAAATATGTTATATAATTTATTAAATATAAATAATATTTGTGATAGATATTAACATTAACACATGCACATGTAACTTGTGGAAACACCACATTAACCTTAGTCATGCTAATATAGTATTTTCTCTTTTGGGTTTAATATATGATTATAAAAGAATAATTGGTCAATAAATATAAAATAGATATTTTTAATGATATTTAAAAATAATTTGGACAAATATAATATTTCTTGTAATTTTAAATATATTATTACAATGTAATTTATCATACAATAACAGTAATGTCAATTTTGATATTATTCAATTAATTTTTTTAGAAAAATATAAAGTTATTTTTGGAATTTAACTATAAATCATTAAAAAAAATTTAACATGATATATTAATGTAAAAAAATTATATCATAATAATTCATTAAATATAATCAGGTTTTATTATTTGTATTATAACTTTTTTTTATTAAATAAATAACTAATGTGTTAAAATTTATTAACTATTTTATGTAACAGATTCATGTCTAAAACTTAACATAAAATTATATTTATAAAATAAATTTATATATAAAAAAAATATGTATAGCTGGTCTAATTTTATTTTTCCTATCTTAATGTAGTATAGATATTAAAAAAAATTAAAGGTGTTTTTTTATTTTTCTTTATTGAAAATATCATATGGGTCATATTTATAAGAAAGTTTAATTAAATTTAAATTTTTTAGTGAAATTGATTTAAAATTTATAAATAACTCATTAGATAAAATTTAGATGATATATTAGGCCATTTTCACTCTTATTATTCCACTTTAACTCTTCAGTAAATCCATTTTTACCTTAACCTTGGTAAATATTTTTTCCGACATTCATTCTTCATTCATATAAAAAAACAAATATGAACTTGTTGGAAATTATAAATTATTATTATTATAAATATAGGATCTATTTTGAAAAATTATGTTCAAAAATTGAAAAATATTAATTTAAAACGAATCCCATAGATGCGATGACAGAATAGGGTTCTAAAGTAAAAATGTTCAAATTTTTGTAATTATTTTATATAAAAATTCAATTTGAAAAATATTTTAATTGAATGAATTATACTAATTGATATAAAATTTAACAAATGTTATTTTCAATGAAATTAATAATATAGTTTATCATTACAAATTATTTATAAAAAATCAGGTTTCAATAAAAACCAGTATTTTTAACTATTCATCAAAAAATGAGACGTCACAAAAAAATATAAATGATTAACTATAATAAAATTTCAATATTATTATAAAATTAATGAAGTTAAATTTTCCACATTAATTTTCTAATTTTTTGAAAAATAATTAATATTATGTGTGCATAGCGTGATTAATCAATCTTGTAGAAAAATAATGTTTTCCCTTTATATTATCATTTTCTTTTTAATGGTTCTTATGTTATTAAAAATTAAAAGATAAAAATATTTTCCATTAATTTCACATTAATATTCATACCCACCAATTTAAAATCTATTTGACGTATTAAATAAAAATGATAATATTATTTGTTTTGTTCGATATACCTCGGTCATTCTTATAATACATTCTATCAATGAAACTTGTTGTAGCTTGTAATGCAAGATACCTATGTATTTTGTGTAAAATAAACTCTTCAATGAAATTATATTATTTTATAAATTTCATGTTTTCATTGAAACCACCGTTTTTCATCCCTGTTTATATCAAATGGGATGTAAATGTATCTCCCCAGCATACATACATCATACCATTATTACATAGAGATGCTATTTATTTTAAATCACCATATTTTAGGGATTTCTATTATAATTGGTTAAATTTTTATATATTATATTAATAAAATAACTATTCTTATATAAATATCATATCATATCTATATTCTTACATTCTGTCGTTTGGAATATAAAAACGTCACACATGTGTATGTGTGGACTGGCACCTCCATATAGCGATGTGTTTATTTTTTATATTATATTTAAATTCAAGGGACTAAATATATTTATAATAAATATATATTATATATATTATATAATAATTTATATTTTAAGTAGATTTACTATTTTCTTTTCTTTTCTTCCATCCGTCGGTATATGGAAACTACATTCATGCATACATATGGGATATCGTCTCAATAAATTGTATAATTAATTTTTATACATATATCATTTAAATATAAAAATATATATAAATATATAATGTATATATATGATATTAATATCATTATTAACATTATTTATATGATGGAACCATGAGCAAAGTGAAATTAACACAACAACTGAACAAAAACATACATGAAACCCAAACATGTTTAAACTAAAATATTAAATTTAAAAAATAATTGAAACATGTTATAATTAAATCATATGTTGTATGATATATAATTGTATATTTTTTGAATGTACGTATAATTAATAATATATTCAATATATAATAAGTTCGAATATATGTGAAGAATATAAGAAATGAGGTAAGGGTTTATTTCAGAATCTCATCATTATTTATAATTATATATGTGTAAGTATCAAATAGTGGATTTATTTGATATTTATATATTATTAGAAATATATTTTATTCACATCAGAATATTTCTAGAAATTAACTTTTTTCCTTTCATATTTCTTACATTATGTACTCATGATAGTGAAATAATGTTTTAATGGAAAAAACATTATTTTTATATTCGTTCAGATATATTTTTCTTAAATTTTTATATTTTCTATATAATTCATTAAAATAATGTTTCTACAATTCTATATTGATTAATAGATAACATATTTACCCATATTTAAATGTTATAGTTGTTTTAAAAGGAATCTTTTTTTTCAATATCCAAATGAATTATTTTATTACATTTCGTAAAAAAAATTGTGATGAAGGTGTCCATTTAAAATTATAAATCCAGAATGTAAATTAATAAAAAAGTAAATTATAAATGTATTTAATCATAAATTAAATTATTTTTTCATTTTTTTAAATATATTTTCCTTAATATTCATTAATTTTATATTTTTAAATGTGATTTCAAATGTAAATGTTGTTTCTTCCTTTGGAATTTTTTAATGAAATTTGTACAATACGTTTTTCATGATAGGAAATAAAAATTCATTATAATAATACTCCACATGGATTTTGATGGAATGATACCATCCCAATCCTTTCGCATGATGGTGTATAATCGGTTTGTCTTGGGAATGTATTGAAATTATGTATTCAAGTTATTATTATTAAGACACTTTGTGAATAATACAACATGTAGACTAAATTGTATTTGTTTATTGAATCTCTGACTAAAAAGGACTTATTATATGATGGATGGGGAAAATATTATATAAACTCTTAATGCATCTGTATGTCTGAAGAGATAAAATACATTAGGAATTTGGTCAAGCGTTTACCCATTTCGTTAGATGTCTTGTCTTGTGGACCTGAAAATATATTTAAAATTCCCAGAAGAAGGCATCAATGGTGAGTTTTAGAATTATAGAATTATGATTTCTATAATTATGAAATTTATTATTTATTTATATTTGATTATTTGAATATTTATGATATCCATTTATATATTTTATTCACATGTGATTATTTATATTGAAATATTTTATCATAATTCATTCTTGTCGTATTATTATTTGGGATCATGTTATTAATTAAATAGAATGTGTTATCAATTATTTTCTCGTCCATATTTATTAGTATTTACTTATAAATACTATATTCTATTGTATATTTCCATTATTGATTATCTTATCTCACCCATTATGTGTCTTCCATTCCACTAGATTCCAAGATATGTACAAGGATTAATATGTATGTATATGATAGTCCGAATAACTATGTCCTTAAATAAAATACTATATAGTTTTTATGTTTTGAAAAATAATTTGAGATACAATTATGTTACCCATTTACTTAGAATACTAATCTAATTGATCCCTTTTTATTTGTTCAATTGTATATTATTCGAATTTAATAATGTTACCAATGGATCTACGAGACTAGAGAAAGGCTCTTTATAATAACAATGTCATAATGATAGTCATTTCAGAATTTAAAATATTTGGATAATGATATTTTAGGGTATGTTTCAATTATTTATATAAACACATGTGATGATTAAAATGGGTTTATTAATGTGTTGTTGGATATTTTTTATATCAATTATACGATTTTCAACTAATCATTTCATTATTTCCTCCCATACCAATGATTTTTTTACTAATTGGAATCATTAATTATATGAAATTACATATTTTGAGACATAGAAAAGGAATATACCATCCATGTTAGTATATTTATTATTGGTTTAGGCTGAAATGATTTTGTCTTCTCTTCTCTAGCTTTGATTCTGAGAGTGATCATGTTTTATCCCTTTAACTAGACCTAGATCTACCATTTACAATGGGTTTTGTTTTGAATGTTTATGTGGTTATACCCTCTATGAAGGTTTAGGATTTTTAATATACCTTTTTATCCAATTATATATTATATTAGAATAGATTACAGAGTCATTTGGTGTGAAGTTTTTATTTGGTTGGGGTGTTAATATGAATCGTTAATTAACATTTGATGAATAATGATATTAATGTCATTATTATTGAGGGTGAAATATAATAACCCTAAATATCCCTTTTAGATGGTTTTTGGAATGATTTTATTTTATGTAATTGTGCGCATTACCTCAAAATTTCGTGATTTATTTCTTGTGCTTTCTTCTATAGCTGAAGAGGATCAGGTTTTATATTGATTAAATTTGTGGGTGTGTCACATGATACCATGTTTGTTATTGATCGCATATATGTGTGCCTATTTCCCTTAAATACAATGTCTTATATTGATCAGATTTTCTATGTATGAATGATTATAATCATTATTAATATTAAATGTTTGTGCCTATACATACTATCTTTAATTCCATCTGAATATTTGGACCTTGAATGTTTTGGTTCTAGTTTCAAGTGATTGGTGGGCCATTAAATCTTCATTAGAACACAGATTGGGAGAATATGTGGTATGAAATGATGATGATGATTATGATAGACTAAGACACTCAGTACGTTTAGGATGACCATGAAGACATACCTATGGCTATGGAGGATTATAATGAGGTTTTTGACTTTAGCAATTTAATTGTTAGATACATCGACCTAGTGGTATAACTTGTGACTGAAACATGGTTTGATGTTATTCTAGTCAGAACACTAATGGATATGGTGTTTTATGTCCTTGTAATACAACCTCAGACTTTTGGGACTTTGGGATAATCATGGATATAAATGATTTGACCTTGGTACTTACCCCGGGACATTAACACTAATACGTATATAATTTTTTTATAGAGCCAAAAATGTAACTAACATGGAAAATGGGTTCTTTCTTATTACATGTCCACTTGATTGGGGAATAGAAAATGATATAGAGTGAAGAAGATGGATCTTGGAGATTATATGTGGTGGTGAGATGGTCTCTATAGTGATGTTGTTATTTCTTTACTTTCTCTTGTTTCTTTTATTACACAATAGTTTTACCTTCCAATGTGGGGTTATGTGATTTTTAATTTATATGAAATTTAGTTACTTGGAATTTCATATATCATATTCTTTTTATTACAATGTTCTATAATCTTTTTTTGTGATTAATATTTTTTCATTTAGCCTAATATTTTTCCATTAATATTAAGGTTATAGTATCTACATTATACTAGTTAGACCATATCCTCTAGTCGGAAGTTCTCAAGAGGTCATGGGGAAGTGAATCCCACACAAGATGATTTGGATCAGAGAATTAGAAGTGTCTATAAATATGTCTCGTCTTTGGATCACTCGTGATGTACATATAAATGTTTATGTTAATTATAACCCAAAATTTTTTAGGGATACTACACATTGGATCATATGGGCCCCATCCATATCCAATTTCAATTATTTACATAGGGATGTAATTTCTTGGAAAATCACATACTAAAAAACAATCATAAATTCATTTTTGTTATCCTACCCTATCAAATACCCTCTTTGCATATCCATGAGGATTTCATTTTTGTTATCTAATAATAATTATATAAATAATTCTACTATTTATCAATATTAACTTAACACTCCTTTGATAAAAACTAAAATGTTCCAAGATAAATACAATTTTATTTTACATCATTAACATACATAGCGAAAAATAATTGTATGCAGTTACCCCACACATACCAGGTAAACCTTCAGATTGGTGTCTTTGGGGACCTGTTACATAGGAAAATAATTTTTTATAAGATGGGAAATTTTATCCATAATTTAGGCACTATATAAACACTTACCTAACTAAAATATGTTATAATAATATTCATAACCTAGGGATGTAAAAAAAGATTGGGTGACATCAAATACTCATCAAGGAAAAAACTCATCAAAATGCCATCGTGAAAAATATCAAAAGAAATGGTAAAACATGAACATGAGAGAATTTATTATAAATAAGAATATGGGAAAATAATTTTTTTCCACAAATAAAGAAATAAATACATTTAATATCAAGATAATAAACATTTACCTTGACATATGAGTGTGAGATATCTATAAAACACATGGAATAAAATTTAATATCCCAACATAAAGGAATAATAACTACGTGAAAAATCAGGAATTATTTCATAGTAATAATTAAAAAATGATCAACAATAATGAAAGATAATAATTTTTTTCTTATAGTTTATAGTTCACCCTATGTATAATTCATGGATCACCATCAATAAGACCTAATATATTGGACATAGGATAACCGCTAATGCACTAGACATTGTTTATCATGTGATGAAAAAATTTCCCAATTCATTGTAGAACTTTATGATTTTACAATAATTTTTCATAATATATACAAGCATATGTTTTACACAAGAATAAATTAAAACATACCTGTACTATAAGAATGATTAACCCTATGACAAATAATTTGGTTTCCTAACCCTTCCTCAAATTATAAACACTGGAAACCTCATAAGAATTATCAATATAAGGAATTAAATAATCTTTTTTGATCATATTTAAATAAATAAGTACATTAATTTAAAAATTACTTCAAATGTACAAAAATGAGAATGAATAATGAGATTTGCGAATTAAAATTAACTACATTGGTGATCCTTTCCAAAATTAGAAAATAATCCATCCTGGAATGAAATGAATTACTATTTTCCATTGAACTAAAATATGAATATATTATATTTAAATTAAAAAATAAGTTTAATAAAATATATTCATGGTTAATAAACTTTTATGGGAGTGGAACAATATAGAAATTGATAAATATGGATGTTCCCATAAATTCAGATATTTAAAAGGGAGAATTGTCAAGGGACCTTAAAACATATATTGTTCCTCGTAATCGAAAAAAGTGAATTAAAAACATATATAAATAACCAATATAAAAAATTTATAATTAATATATGAAAATACAAAAGATAAATAAGGTATAAAAATAAGGATAAAACATTACAAAAATTAATGAAGTGTTAATAAGAATATCCATTTTTATGTTTGAAAAAACATTGTATTAAAATACAAATATGTAAAAGATGATAATAAAGAATTCTATAGAAAATATGGGAAGGGAAATTTTAATGTGACATGTGATAATACATAATTATATTTCTATATATAATAATTAATTTTGGTGGGGTATTAAATCCAAGACATGAAAGAAAAATCAATGTCTAAGATAGTTGAAATTAATGTGGAATATAAATTATTTTCATGGGGAAATGTAATTCCATGTGGAATATGTTAATTAATAATTTCCATTTATATAGTGAGAAAGAGTATGATCAACATAAAATCTTATTGTGGAAGGAACCAATAATAGAATACATTATTTCAAGATGAAAAATTATAGTCCAATGAAAGGGGATTTAATATAACAAAAAACCATTAAAAATGAAAATATTAAAAATTAAATATATATGGAAGGTATTAAATTAGAATTTATTATAAATCCATTTTATGTAATTAAATATATGAAAATTCTAAATCTATATATAATATATACAAAAAATTAATGATGCAGAATCATATCACAATGAATTATAATTTGTATAAAAAACACATACCATAGGCCATGATTCATTATTCTTGTGTTCCAAAAATCTTTTATAATCAAATTAAGTATTAAAATAATTATAAAAAACCTTATTAATCTACTTAAATTTTATATATAATACCATTTAACAATTATATACTATAAAATTTTAGTTCATGTGAAAATTGATGTTGTTTCGTTAATTTTTCTAAAACATTATAGGCATGTTAAACAATATTTAACTTTATTTCAAATTTCTATATAATATCTATAAATTCATATGTGTATGTAATTTTATTTATAGTAAAACAATTTATACATAGTTGTACATGTTTTAAAAATAAGCACGGATTTTGAATTGTTACTTGTGATATACATTTATTGTTATCTAATTTATAATAATTGTTTATTATTAATAATAATTACAGAATTAAAATTATTATCATAATAAAATCATTATAGTTTCATAAAGTTCATATTTATATGTTATATTTAATATTAATGTCATCCATTTTAGTTGGTAACAATAAAAACAAGTTCAATGTAATGGGGAGGAGGTAACACACACATACAGAGACCACCCATCAATGTCCCATAGAATGGAAGTGGGTAGGAAAATAATATAATATATCATTAAATAATATAATAAAAAATAAATTTTTTATATTTATTAAATAAATTAATATGTAGACTAATCCATGTAAAGTGTTATTAATAATAGAAATCACTATTCATGGGGGTGGTATTCCACCCATGTGATTGAAAAAAAATACTTGTTTTATGAATGGTTTTATAGAGATGTTGAAGTGTGATACTCCATTAGAATAATACCATTATTAAAATTAACAATACTCATATTTTTCAAATTTAATGTGTGGAGAATATTTTATGGGGAATAGGGAGTTTAGAAAATAATGACCAAGGATTAAATATTATAGATGTAGAGAGAATGAACATTCTCTTGAAACTCATATTGAAAATGAATTAATTGGAATAAATTCTTGAGACCAGAGGCATACTAATGTTAAGAGGTTTTACAAATTTTGACAATGGGTGAATTTACATTTTCAAAAGTAAACCCAAAAGTGAGATCAATATAAAAAGCAACAACACATACAAATGAAGTGTTTTCAAAAAAAATTAAAAACTTAAATAATGATCAATTTATTATGAATGAAATATTAGGAATTTAAAAATTATTTCTTTATGTGATTTTATATGAATATGAACTTTGTAAATGAATAAATGATTTAGTGAGTGTGTTTTTAAATGATTTTGACACAAAAATTGTTTGAGCCTCTTATTTGTCTACCCAAAGAAAAATATATCTACATATTCAACACTTTATTTAACCATAGATCAAGTAAAAAATTACTATCTATATTATTTGGAATTATAAATAAACCATGTTCCCTCACATTTTTTTTGTTCACACATACATTTCTTTATCATTAGAGGAACATTTTTATATGTTTTGACAATCAAGATAGTTATTCTTGATGTAAAATCCAAAAGAAATTCAGTCTCATACTTCTTAAAGGATATAAAAATAATATAGGGAGATTCAAATCCAAATGTCGATGGTGGAATCCAAAAATATTTATATTTATGATTTCATCCTCATGATTTTTTTAGAACGAGATAGGTTCGACATTATAGATTCATTAATTAATTGTGAGTATTGGTCTATTCCCTAATGAGACATCATGCTTATAAGGAATCCAATTTATAAGATCTAAAACCCAACATAATCTCCAATAATTATTCACATCAAATAGTCCATGTTGACCACTTTTTGAAGCTTGTAGTGTCTACAAATGTAATTGGTTCTATATGTTCTTCTAAACAACCATATTGTTCCCACTATGAAAACTAGGTATCTGGTAGAGAATCTATATAAAGGTAAATACTGAAAACCATACATATTATATTTTTTATAAATACACTTTACATTTTTTTTAGTGTCATTATGCTTTACAATTTTATATGATTTGATCATAACATTTAAAAAAATTATTTTACAATGTGGACACATCCACTCCATATCAACTTTTTTAATAATATAAAACACTTAAAAGGAAATGTTTTTTACTCTCTTGAGAAATTTTAATGACTTTCAACTTGAATTATTCCATTTTTGTACATACTTATAACCCTCAAAAAACATTTAGATATTTCGGCTGAGCAGTGAAAGTTTATTTTGGGATATAAATGAAATAAATATGTTAATCCGATGAAAAAATTTAAAACCATTAAAAAATATATTCTATTATATTATTATTTAATTGTATAAAATAAATCACTTCCTCATGTATATTTTTTTTATTTAATAAATTAATTACATCCCATGACAAGAAAATAAAAAAACCTTGTTGTAATCTAACAAAATTAGATTCATAAACCATGCTTACTCCTATAATGATTAACCAGATCCCAGTAAAGTATGTTGTAGAAAACTCTTTATTTTAAGCCCTTTTTTCATATTAATACAAGGATCATTACAGAATTAATTTGAGACCTATATAGAGATCACCCATAAAAAAATTATCAAAATCACCCGTAGTATATTGTATATTTTTGAATCCCATCATCCTATATAATAATTAAGAACTACATCATTGAAAAAACTATTTTAATCATTCACCATTCCATCATACGACCCATGAAAAACTGCATTGAACACATAAGAAAATGAATTTCCATTTTCTAAAAAAATATGGTTAAATTCATCTTCTATCTGAAAAAATATTTAAATAAAAAATTCATGATATTTTTTAAATGATATTATATTAAATTTAATATAGTAACATGTGATGGATTAATAAATGTAATTAAAAAAAGAAAACAAAAAATTTTTCCGTGTCATACAAGTTAAAACAATGATTCCATTCACACCAATGTTAAAGGTGCATCCATTAAAAAATAAAATGAAGATTAATTAGTGAACCTTATAATTAAAGTAAAATGTAGTTTAAATGGATCTTTGATATTAATCTGTTTTAAATAGGATATTTCATTAAATATTTCAGTAATCCTTGATTTAAAGGAAAATATAATTAAAATGTTAAAACTATTAAAATAACATTTTATGACAAATACCATACCATAAAAAACATTGGGTGTTTTAACTTTTTTACATACTAATTAATAAAATTATATTTTTTAATGAAATTTTTTAAAAACATCTCATTGATCATAATATTGAAATTATCCATTTTATTTCATTAATGACCTTGGTTTTTTTAGTCACTAAATCAATTATGTGTGCATTAGACATTTTGATGTCGTTTGGTTCAAAATACCAATAACATTTTGGTAGGAATACTTTGGTAAACATGGTAATTTTTAGATCATATCAATAATAATTAACGAGACATTACTATCATATTATGAATTGATACAATTTTAAAACAATCCATGAATGTATTACATCAAAAACAAATCACATCCGTTTATTTAGGTGTTTGTCTACACATATGAAATAACATCATTATCAATTTTCAATGTATTGAAAAATTAAGAAGAAAAATGATATATTTTGTTTCCAAAAATATAATTATTCCATTAATTTAATTTATATAATTTGAATCTATCATAATAACCATCTTTGTGATGTGGAGATGAAAAATGAAATACATTGTTCATGGAGGTCAAAATCGATGCATTTCTATGAGTGATATTTCCATTTCCTATATGATAGAAAATGATTAAAAATGGATTTTACCGTAATAATAATATAATTTTTTATATAGATAGTATGTATATAATTATTTCATAACATCTGAATAATATTTTATAATGGTAGAATAGGAAAAAACATGGAATAGATCGTTTATGACATAAAACTTTTCCCTAGTTATCTTACTCTTTTATACACCTAATTCATTATAAGATTGGTCTTTTGGTTATATATGGAACTCTAATACATGTTTAGAGATTCAATGGGTAGATTCTAGAATGTTATATCTAAACCAAATTACTGAAAAAAATTGAGTATGGTAGGACAATAGGTTCCATTTAATGAATATTGGGATGAGCACCCTTATAACTACCTAAAGTATAAAATTATTATAAATTAATTTTCATCATCATGTGGAACTAAATAGAAATATATAGATTCTATGTTTAAAATGATTCTAAATAATCTAATCAAATAAAATTTGGAAAAAGTTAGGTGATTTTTGACTAGTATCTCTTTGTCTTAACCCCCAATTAAAACTTTTGATGATTATCGTAATAATAACTTTTTTATAGTATATGTGTTAAGGAATTTATATAAAAGTACTTGTGACCCATAAAGAAAAAATGGTTTATAATATCAACTATATCACTATTGTAAGGGAAATTATAAGTCTTTTAAAAATTTAGATCATTAAATAATTTAATATTTTACATAATATACTATAAAATTACTTTTCAAGAAAATTCATTTTATTTTATATTAATGACCTAAAAAAGTATGAAAAAAATTTCCAAGTTTTTTGGCCATTGAATGGTATGGAAAATAATAATACATTTAATTAAAGGAAAGAAATTTTTTGGCACTACCCAAACCCAGACATCCATATTTAGTGCTAAATAGGTATAATTTTTAATCCATTAGAGGAATTACACCAAAAAAATCTAGATCAAATATGTAGCATCTTTGGGGTCTTGTTATATTTACATATATTATCATTGTAGAATTCATTTTTTTAAAAAAATATATACGCCTATAATTCCACATTTCCTTTCCCTTTCAATTCAACTCCATTGGATATTGGGAATCGTATTTAATTTTTGAGTAATACAACCATTTTGGGGATATACAATCAAAAAAAAAGAATAATGAACATTTTGGGTAAAACCTAAGTCATTATGTGATATCATTATCATAATGATATGATTCATACCATGACAATATGTACATTGGGAATTACATTATCATACATACATGAGGATTAACTTGATAATAAGTATATGAGGTATAACATGATCAAATGTACATGTGGCATGAATTGATAATGTGGTCTCAACATAAACATGAGACATTGATAATAATATCCCTAAGGTTCATCACAATGGATTCATAAAACATTAACAAGTCATACTTCCAAGGTTACATGAACCTTTAATATCTATAGATTAATTATTTATGTAATTAATTTGGTGGTTATCATCGTGAACCCTTCATATTACCATGAATTTCCACTGAGGCAATATAAAAAAGTACAACTTCATGGTACTAATGTACCATGAATTTTCCTTATAGAGAGATTAAGAATTCTCCTGACGAATCAATGTGGTATCATGTCAAACTATTCATACCTTCTTATTTATATATTCCAAAAAATTAATATATAAAAAAAATCAAAGTAAAAACCCATGAAAAATAAATAGGAATCCACAGAAATTAAGAATAACTCTACATAAACACCCATCTATCAAGATAATATTTTTTGACTTATTTACAACATATAGAATAAATTATATATAGTTTATTTGACAAGTTACCAATTTAATTGGTAATGTATTTTCTAGGTGAACACTCTTAAATTAAGCTAAATAATAAAAAGGATATCCCTAAGGGAACGAAATTGGAAGAATGGTTATGCATTGCTACTGATAATGCTATAAAAAATGGTTATCAGACATTCTCAATAGGGATCTAATTTCCACCAGAAAATATGTTTATGGAGACATTTAAAAGAAAGAAAGAAATAATTTCCATTATTCGCACGTAAATTTATATATAACACATTCAATGGATAAATGTTATGTGGGAAATAATCTTCCTCAAAGTATTGATGTAAAAATTTCACTGAATATCAGAAAATGAACACTGGAAATTATAGGCTATTTAGAATGTAAATGGAAGTACCCTAATTGAAGAATTGATAAAATGAAGTGTTTTATGGTAAATATATTTAATTGGGATGTTAGTTGAATATAAAACTCAATTTATATATTTTTACCATTTATTATTTATCATAATGTGTATATGAATTACCAAAAAATCCCCCATGACTGTTAGTCTACGTTTACATCAAGGACCGTACTTGTGCACAAGGTGATGATCTAGTCCTATTAAAATGAGTATTTTTTTTGGGTTATTTCCCCTTGGTACAACTATTATATATTCACCTCCACTTATAGTATCCATACATGGATGTCGTTTCCCAGAAAACCCAAAACACTTTTATTTTCCAAATTTCTGTTAGATTTATGGCTATGTGAAACCTTGTGCAATACAAGAAACCTATGTAGGTAGTTTAATGATATGTAATTGTGATATATTATTGATAATATAGTAATTATATTAAAAAATTATGTATAATATATTTTCCATTAAAATGAGAATGAATTTAAAAAGGCTCACAAAAAATGGGAAAGGAGGGGTGTGGAACCCATGTTTCGTCATGACAAAGTCTTGATAAATGTATATAACGAGAGGGATTTACTAAAAAATCATTCGAAAAATATCATATTAATATTATTCCAAATAATAAAAATTATTCTAGTATAGGAAAATACATTAAAAAGTTTATTAATAAAAATGCAATGAACCTGAAAAAAATAGGAGAGTTGAGGAAACCCTTACCCTAGGAGGATGCTGCATAAAAATGGTGAAGGACTTCATAAACATTATAACTACTATAAAGATACTATTTATAAATTTATAAATATTTAAATTTTTTCCTATGTTTCTATGATGAGTGTGATGAGGTAATATAGTATTTATAATTGAGGATGTGTGGGTTTAAGTGTTAAAATATACGATATTTTATTATACAATCATACAATTTGTGTGTGAAAATAAGTGGATTTAATTTTATAGATTATTCAAGAGGGATAAATATTGGGTTGATGTTCCATTCCTTCCAAAATAGAACCTCACCTTCCAACAAACCTGTTTATTCCCCAAAACCAATAAAAATTATCTAAAAATTACATTTTTGGGTATTTAAAGTGAAGTAAAATTTTATAAATTAATATTACTATTTTTAAATTAAAATTTTATACTTATAATATGTAATTTTAATTGAAATATTTTTTTATAAAAAATTAATCATGATTATATAATAAATAAATCATGAAAGCGAAGTGATTTTAAAATGACAATTTTCACTTTTTTAACATATAATCAACTTTGTCTAAAAATTCCCAAAAATTAACATAAATTTAATTATGATGTCCTTTTGTAGAAATAATTTAATTAAAATAATTCTATTAAAATTATAAATTAATATAAATAAAAAACCATATTTATTTAAAATTAACTTCATTTATAGAATAATAATATGTCTCACCATTATAAAAATTAGTTAGGACGCAATTGAAATATATTATCATTTAAAAGTGTTATATAATATTATTTCAAGAGAGTAATTTTTATTTCAAATTTATAAATTTATCATAAAACATATTTTAAATATATTGTATCTATTTTCTTCAAAATAATAGAGTTTCTAGTATAACAATAAATAATCTATACTGACCCTAAATTATTTCTATATAACCAATAAAAATTTTCTCTAACGGTCTTATTGACTAAATTTAATATTTCAGATCACCCAAGTTGGATGAATATAATAAATAAAAATAAAAATATTTCATTATAAAAACATTATCATTCTCCCTTCATCACTAACTACATCACTTATAAATGATCTTACACATCATTGGATAAGGGCTGTTATTTTTAAAATTCTTCTATATATTTATAAAATATTTCATATTGGGGAGATATTTTTTGTAGTTTATAAACCTATGGGTTTCATTTTATTGATTTTATTTTTCATCAATTTTCATCAATTTTCATAAACCTTTGTTAATCATAGTTTTATAATCAAAATTAATATATTTTCTATAGTACTTATGAAATGTTAAATTGTTTTTATGTTCTTATATTTTAAAACATAATAAAAATTTAGTGATAAAAAGAATTTAATTTTATAAAATTAATATATTATATACTTTTTTATAAACCTTCCCACTTAGTGATATTTTATCGTAATAATTTTCTCATTATTATTGATAAGTTAGAATTCAAAATTTTATTTTTTAAAAATAGGAATTTCTTAAAGGCTGATGAAATTTCCTTCTTCCATCAATACAAATTATAATACTCTAATTTATAAATGATTAAGTGCCCAATGGTTTCTTCCATTTTTTAGATTGATTATATAATTTATCTTAGGAAATCATATCTCAAAGACACCATGATCCATATAAAAAGTTTGGTAATGAAAATGTTTTTGATTGATCAAACAATTTATTATAGGTGAGTAGAATATTTGAAAAACAATCAAAATCATTCAAACAAGATTTTTCAATCCCATTGATCAATAAATAATCTATAAGAGATAATAATGTTTTATGTGATTTCCTTTTGTCGATATTATAAATAATATTTTATCTATTGAAATGAATATTTTAAGAAAATGAATTAATTATCTATTATTAAATTATATCATGTTTAGTTTAATCATATTTATATCCCTTAAATAAAAATAATATCCCAAATATTAATAATCACACTATTAAAAAGAATAAATATAATAAATTACAAATAAAATTTTATTCATATTTTTTAACATAGGGATTTTCTAATCATATAATTTAATATTTTTATTCATTTAGTAGAAAAAATATTAATTTATAAATATCATTTCGTGTTTTACTTTAAAAAGATAATGATAACAATAGGATATATACATTAATGAAATTGCATCACCAAAATTTTACTAATTGGATAACAGTTAATAAATGAAAACTCTCAAATAAATGTTATCGATTGAATGGACTCATTATAAATACCTATAATATGTTAATCATATGGGTTATACTACTTATACATAAAAGTTATAATAGATATAATCATTATCTATTGAATGTTCTATAACCAAATATTCCAAACAATAATTACAAACATAACTAATATCCACTCTAATAAATAATGAGATGCCCTAAACCCGCACTTCTAGATCTAGTTCTAAAAATTGATAATTTAATATACATGACAAAAATTATATGCAAATTCCAATAGAAATTGTTCAATGTCAGGGGGAACTATGCTTATTTTCAATAAGGTACATGGTGTAAAGAATAATTATTCTACAACTATTAGTCACATATGTATCCCCTTATATGTATACCATTTAATTCAATATATAGGTATGTAAGTAAACATATTACAAGGGTAATATATGTTGCATATTACGTGATAGAAAATGAAAACTAACCGTAAATGAACATGATGGGTAAAACATATGGAATGATATGAGTGCATGATCATGAGGATATGAGTCATATCAAGATCATATATATGTATGGACTAACATGATCATAAGAGACTGAGGTATAACATACTTATACTTATATGAGGCATAAATTTATCATAGTCACATGCTAAATAACTTGATTATGTCAAAAAAATAAACATTATAAATTCATAATCATATCACCTTGCTTCATCACCAAATATTTATACAACATTAAACAGTCATATTTCGATGTAATCATGAACATTCCATCTTTGGAGATTAATTATAGAAAATGTGAATTGGAGTTCTGTCATAGAACTCCCATCCTGTTACCAAGATTTTTATCTATGGTAATGTAAAACATTAAAAAGGATGGATACTAAGGTATCATGAAAATTTTATCAAAAGATATTAATTAATTACCTATTACATTGGAGTTATATATGTTCACAGCCTTTATATGTATCAATTAATTTGTTTCGCATAAAAAATACATATATAAATCCATAAATCATATCTTGAACCTAGGAAAAATAAGTGGTTATCCAGTGAATGCAAGAACCAAATTACATAAATACTCTTCAATCAAGATAATGATTTGTGTTTTATTTATATAATATAGAAAAAAATTCATAAAGTATATATTATAATTTATCCTGATAATTTATGGACGATTTTCTTGGTGAAAACCCTTCTATCAGATGAATTATACATGGATATACACAATGGAAGGACATTGGATGAAAATTTATGTGTAACTATTGATAAGGAATGAAAAAAACTATTTTGGGTCATTATCAATAGATATATCATTTCCATAATAAAATATTTTCTAGGATACGTTAACATGGAGGATAAAATTAAATTCAATGAAGAATATAGAGAGTTTTAGATAACATGATGATTAGATATAAATTAGGTTGTAGGGAATCCAATTTATAGGAGTAATGTTTTTATATATGTGAATGTCTATCAATTTTTTTTAAACTTATAAGACATTCACAATGTATAGATTATTACTTCAAATATAGAATGATAAAAAGAGGCGATGGAGGGTATATTCATGTAACTGAGATTTTAGTTTAATTTAAATATCTATCCATATATTATGATCTCTAATTAAGTCATATAAAGTGAATGTGAATTATCCAAAGTCTATAGGGAGTGTCAATACAGGTGTGCGTAACGGACCAGTTTCATCCACTAGGTTATGTTTAAGTAATATCCCAATGCCCCATTTTTATGGGTATTATATTCAGTTATACCATTGTTAGTTCCTGATGTACTTGCAGTATCATGATATAGAATTCATTTCATGGTAAACCACAGATGTTTTTATTTTCAAAATTTAAAATGGGTTTACGGATGTTAAAAACTATATCAATTACAATTGATTATAGAGGTAGTATAATGTGGGGAAAGGATTATATCTCATTGATAACATTGTACATAAACTATTATAAGGATACATAAAAACATTTTTTAATTCAATTCGAATTAATTAGGAAGGATAACACAAGTAATGGGAATGGATAAGAAACAATACCCTTTTCTTGACCTAGAAATATCTTAGAAAAAACCTATTATGATTAATAAAAAAGAAAATATTATTTACCACATATAAAATAGATGATTATACCAAATAATAATAAACATTAATGAATAAGAAAAAAACACAAAAAGAAATTATAACGAAGGAAATGACAATGAAATTGAAAGATGAGTATTTAGGAAACCCTTACAATGGGTGGATAATTATATGAGAAGTATAGACACTCTTCATAGCCTTAGAACCTCCATGGGGAGAAGCATGATAATGTAATTGAGGTATAAATGTTTCCTAATGTATATGGAATTGAACATGGGGAGAGAATCAGACTTATTTACACTTTAAGAGGGGTAGTTCAAAGGGTTAGTAAATTTGTTTTGTTATTATATAATCTCACCTCCTTTAAGAAAAATAAATTCCAAAAAATTTACTATACTATTAATGATTTTGTGATAGTGGGAGGGTTTCTAATGAATTCCCAAACTAAATCATACCTTCAACCGAACCAATTTTATGCACACAAACCACAAATATTTCTTATCTCATTAATCTAGTTTTTAACAAAAGGTTTAAAATTATAAATTAAAATATCTATTTTTAAATTTATTTTTAAATTTGTTAAATTAAATTTTTATTGAATAATATTTTTCATAATTTTAATAATATTAATGAAATAAAAATGTTTTCATAAAATTGTAAGTATTTTAAAGTGAAAATTTTCATGTTTTATGAAAAAAAATATAAATAGTTATAATATTATTAAAAATTAACCAAAATATAATTTTGAAATGATGAATTGAAAATTTAAATTTAATTTCACAAAAGTAATTATTAATAAATTATATTTTATATTTTTAAAAGAAAATTCTTATTTATTAAAAAGCAATAACTTTTCTTGCATTATATATATTCTTGATGTTAACAAAAATTTATTAGGGGTTCAATAAAATAAATTTATATGAGTATTTCAAGAAAATAACTTTTATTTAATACTTTAACTTATATCATATTATATATATTAAATTGAATATATTTATTATCTCCATAAATAATGAAATACTCATAATAGGAAAAAATTATCCGGATGGACACTTTATTGTGTCTATATATCTAATAAAAATAATTACCAAATATTATATTGAATAATGTTGATAATTAAAACCAAAAATATTTTTTAACAATCATAAAGGCAAATGACTATATTTCATTATAAATATTCCATCGTTCTCACTTAAACACTCACAATTTCAGTTGCAAATGTTCTTATATATCTTTGGATAATTTATAGAAAATTTCCTATTGATTTTAATTATTTGTAAAATATATATGCTAGGGGTGATATTTGTTGAGGATTTTAATTCCATATAGTTCCATTTAGTGAATAGTTTTTACTTTATTATTTATATTTCTTTAATTTTCATCACTGTACTAGTCTTTATTTATGTGTGATTTATAAATATATTATGAAAGGTAAAAGTATTTTTTTCAATTTCAATATTGAACATAATAATTTTTTTATTGGAAGGAGATCCTTTTTTAAAATAATTTTATTACTACATATTTAAATTAGGATATTTGTGTGTCTTTGTCACAAACCATTCCCTGGGGCCTATGCCGTGACTACCCCAAGCTCGCCTTCTATAGGCCAGGGGTTGGTAACTAGCACCAAAAAGGTATATCCAAAGAATGAGAAGGCATTTCTATTAAACCTATACAATCACACAATCCATGAACACATGAAGAAGCTACCACAAAGTAATCTTCTATAGAAAAAAATACATAAAGTAAAGGGGATGGAATATAAGCCCAACTGAAAACTACAAGTACAACTGAAAAGAGAAATCAACTCCTAGATCATCCACTGAGGATCCTAACGGAAGTGTTGGTACAACTCATATCCACTTCCCTCTATGACATCCAATATTTTCTATATACCGCCTGGTCTTGGATCCCTCAAATCTCAGCCCAAATGCTCGTCGTCTGCATATGACACAACAAGGTGTGGGAAAAACTCATGTAGGGGAGGGTATAAAAATACTCAGTAGGGGCCCTATGTCCCTTGAAGGTCTCATATAATTCAACAAAAGAAAATCACAGAGCATGATCGCAATCACAAAGTTCAATGTAATAGAAATAGCTTAAATAGTCTCACCTAAAACCAGGTATTAGTGAAGAATAGAAGTATCGATGAATAGTCGCGAAGCTAGACCATTTTATTCTATCAAGATGCAGTACTACTGACCATACGGAGTATGAACCACATTGGATCAATAGGTACTAACCCCCACAATAAACAACATAGGATCTGACCTACTCGGAGTCAATAGGTACTAACCCCGGTAATGACCCACACAGGATCCCTGAGCGCTGACCCACACAGGATATGACCCACACCGAATTGGTAATAACTGACCCACATAGGACTGCTGAGAACTGACCCACATAGGATCTGACCCACACAATATCGATAGGTGTTGAACCACATATGATCACTCGGTACTAACCTCTCTTTGATAAATCTTCAACCTCTGCCTCATTGCCAACCACTGGATTCCCACTCATAGTAGGCTTGATTCAGGGAGAACTGATCCTCAATTCCTTGGTTGTATTTAAAGTAGCACAAAGCCCAAAGAAGAAGTAACATGATGATCAGTCACATCATAAGGGTTCTAACGCAATAGGTCTCACGTCAACCAGATGCATGATCTGTAAGTTATTATTATTTTAGTTCCAAGGGCCTGGATGGATTTGGGTATGATCCAGACCGACCATACTATATCTTTCTTTAGGAATCTTGTGGAGTATTTCAAAATAACCTCCTCGTCCCAAGGGTTCCAACACAACAGACGGCGCATCAACTGGACACCTAGTTTGTTAGTTGCATCCCATTCGGTGAAATGGGGGTGATCACGCGTTGGTCCGGCCTGGCTCGGCTGGGCCCGCTGGAATGTGCCAGTGGTAGCTCTTCCCAAAAGGGGTCCTAATGTCACTGACGAAGTTTCAATAAGACACCTGATTCATCAGTTAGGGGCATCTATTTATTTAGGGACCGGTTGGTTCTGGGCCCATTTCTACTCGGTCAGACCAGCCCGGCGCAACGGGTTCTGGAGTCTACCAGACCCCACCCGGGTCCGGCCCATAAAGTTTTGGATTTGTTACTGGGTCCAGCACATCGAGGGTGGCCTAATTCAATTCGTATGTCTGGTTTTGGTTGGCACGACACGCCTTTTGGCGCTTGACCTACTCACGCAGGCCTGCCAGGCCGCGGGTCCAACCCGCAATGTGGGTCCGGCCAACTGGGCTACAGTTTCGGCATGGTCTGCTAGAAGGTATATCCCACTAAGTAGTTATGGTCCACTTGGTCATCCTTTAATGGCTCCCATCGAGTTATAAATTGTTCCCAAAATTTCACATCATGAATGAATCAATGGAGCATCCGAGCATTGATTGTTTGGACTCCTCCCTCCTTGATACATGATATCAGGTGGGAGAGAAAATTAATGCATAAATGAAAACTTCAATATAAACCCCATACATGGAAGAGATGTCTGATAATGATGATCAATGGAACCCCCCCCCCCCCCGTTGTTGTCGTTGGTTTATGATTCAGTGGCGATCACCACCGGTCTCATACTCCAAGTGGTTGGCGTCATGGTATATTGCTAGAGCATCATCACTTGGTGAAGTCATTCAAACACTCTACCCCAATCTCTATATAAATTGGAGAGGGGGAGGGTGAGTAATACGTGCGGAATTAAATTGGTTCATTTAATTAAGGAACCTTCTTAATTCCAAAAGTGTGGTTCCAACAATAAAGGGGATTCATGACATTTAATGGATTGACTTGTCATTAGTCTAGCCACCACTGCTCATTCGTTGGAGGAAAGAAGAAATAAAACAAAATAACATTGTTATTTTATTATTCCCTAAAATGTCCAAAAACTATATTTTTCTCCCAACCTTCTGCGGTCGAAGTGAAGTCTCCCTTAAGAGAATATCGTTGATGCTGATTCAATGATTCCCTTAGAATATTAATTCAATCACCAACAAAAATGATTATAAATTTGTTCTTCATGTTTACTGAATGTACCTTAAAAGAAAATTTCTGAATTTCATTTCGGGTGCACCGGGCCACAAAATCAGACACTGTCAATTTTTGCAGACTTGTAATAATTCCATATTTTTTAAAAAATTACATGGTAAAATCCAGGTCTTTACATTATACCCACAATAAGACTTTTCATCCTGGAATTCCACAATATAGACTAAGGAATCCAATGGGGGTACCAATCATGAATCTGATCCTCCCACTCCCATGATCTCTCATGGAGTTCCCTGTGCTGCCGGAAAACGTGCATCAGAGGTATCAATCATCCACGACGGAACCGCTCTTGTTGATCCTCAATCTCCATTGGAGCCTCTATAAAAGTAACCCAATCATCAATATCTAACTCCCCCAAGTCAATAGCATGTAATGGATCATGATCATACCTCACTAGTATCAAAATGTTGAAAACGTCATGGACCCGATGCATTTGTGGTGGATGAGCCAGGTGATATGCCACCTCGCAAACAATGTAGAGAACCTAAATGCGTCTCATGAACCTCAATGATAGATTACTACACTAGACAAATCTCTAAAATCCTCGTCAAGGTGAGACCCATAATAAGACATGGTATCACCCCTCAAACTCTAACGATCTCCATCTCCTGTCAGAAAAAAACTTCTATCTACTATGTGTAGTCATCATCTGCTCCTGGATGATCTGCACCTTCTTAGTGGTAGCATGTACCAACTCTGGGCCCATAAGTGTTGACTCCCTTGGGTTTTCCAGTATAGAAGTGATATGTAAGGTAAACCGTACAAGCCCTCAAATGGTGTGATACTGTTGGTGGAGTTATAGTTTTTGTTTTAGGAGTACACCAACAAGGGTAAGTGATCCTCCCAATTTCGGCCAAAATCTAGCTTACAAACATGAAGCATGTCCTTGAGTGTTTTCATAGTCTACTCCATCTGACCATACGTCTGAAGATAAAAGGTGAAGCTCCAACATAGCTGAGTCTCAAAGACCTCTTATAATCCCTTCCATAACTGGGATGAAAAATGTACGTCATGGTTAGAGACGAGCATCGATGGCACCCCATGAAGCCATAAAATCTCTTATATGTAAGGGAATCTAAACACCTCTACTGATCCCTGGTCTCAGATTGGTAGGAAGTGGACCGACATGGTAAGTCAGTCAATGATCATACGGAAGGATTCTTGTTCCCTTCACATCCATGGTAGCCTTGTCACAATGTCCATGGAGATATCATCCCACATCAATTGAAATACCTTTAGTGGCTGTGAAAAGCCTACTATAACCTGATGTCCAGCCATCGCAGGCTGATAAGTGATGGATCGTGAAACAAAATCTTCCACTTCCTTCTTCATCCATGACCACCAGTGTTGATGTCAGAGGTCTTGGTACATCTTCGCAACACAAGGATGTACTGCCAGAAGGGATGTATAGAACACCCTCAACACCTCCTACCATAGATCCACTGGGTCCTTGGTACATCCTCAAAAGATGATGACGTGCTCCCCACCTTCTCAAATTCATCATGTTCCTATCTAGTGGATATCTCAGAATGTCAATCCATGTAGTCAATTTCACCAAGTTGTGCCTCTTGAACTCACTGATTAAGCGGTGGAGTGACAATCATATAATGGAGGTTAGTTTCCCCATATCTATCCACAATGTATATCAGTAATGAAACTAGCTACTCTATCACCTCACTCATCAACAATAGAACAGACCACGTGCTATGTGCGTATGCTACTAAATTCCCCTTCCCATGAGTATAAATTATTTCTAAGTCATAGCCTTGAAGGAATTCTAGCCATCATTGATGTCTCATGTCTAGATCCTTCTCTGAGAAGATATACCTGAGACTCTTGTGATTAGATTATACTTTAAAACCTTTGTCCATCAAGTAGTGCTTCCAAATATTCAAGGTAGAGACCACTGTAGATAACTCAATGTAATAGGTAGCATAATTATACTCATTTTAACTCAGCTATAGTGAACCATAAGCGATCATTGCTCACTCCTACATCTGTACACATCCATACCTGGTCAATGATGCATCGTAGTAGACTACATACCCAACACCCTCTTCTGGTAGTCCCCAGATGGGAGAACAAGTCTTTCTTTGCATCACCACTTGAAAACTATGATGGAATCTCTTCTTCTATACAATGGGGTGTCCCTTCTTTGTTAACACTGACAAGGGTTATGCATCTTTGAAAAAATCAGGAACGAATCTTTAGTAGTACCCAACCGTCCCTTGGAATCATAACACCTATTTTACACTCTTGTTTGACTCCCATGAAAGAGAAAAGCCCCATCTTCGCCGAATCCACTAAACACCAGCATACGAGATAATGTGTCCCCGAAAGTGGACCTCTCATATCCAGAACTGGAACTTTGAGAGTTTACTATACAGTAGGTTCCCTCAGAGAATATCCAATACTATTTTCAGAGGATATCCATTCTCCTCCCCCATCAGTGGGAACAATATGATGTCATCAATGAAGACCATCGTAATGCTATCGAAGTATGGCTAAAATATTTTTTTATGAGTTCCATGAACACTACATGGGTGTTGTTCATTCCAAATAACATAACCTAGAACTCATAGTTTCCATACCAACATCAGAATTCTAACTTCTGCACATCCTCATCTCATACATTGAACTGATGATAGCCTGATCTATGTTCTGTCTTCGAAAACCAACTAGCTCCCATTAGTTGATCAAAAAGATCATCAATACATGTAAGTAGATACTTGTTCTAAAAGGTCACCTAGTTCAGGCTCCCATAATCCACACAGAGCCTCAAACTCCCATTTTCCTTCATGGTGAACAAAATTGTTGCTTCCCATG
This sequence comes from Viscum album, assembly GCA_963277665.1. Taxonomy (NCBI): domain Eukaryota; kingdom Viridiplantae; phylum Streptophyta; class Magnoliopsida; order Santalales; family Viscaceae; genus Viscum; species Viscum album. Next base: position 340,359,130 of record OY728143.1, on the reverse strand, counting down.
GAGAGACATTGGGCCTTATGAACCCATTCCTATTCATGTCCTCCAGCTGTAGCTATAACACCCAAAGATCCATGGGAGCCATATGATATGATGGAGTAGTTATCGTTGATGTCTTGGGGTATAGGTCAAGGTAGAAGTACACCTTTATGCAAGGAGTTAGTCCCATAACATCATCAGGGAAGAAATTGGCACAATGGTCCACCACTACAGGATAGCTCAAACCCACAACTTCAACAACTCTGAGGGTAAGGCTAGCCATAAAATGTGTAATCGACTACACCTTCCTTTAGGTAAGTCCATCATATGCTTCAAAGGTTCCCTTCAGGATAGTGAAGGAAAAACTAGTACCATCCCCACAGACACACCACACTTTTCACCTAATACAATCAATTTGATCATGGATTGTGGAGAACTAATCTATTCCCATGATGACGTCGTAATGAATTGAGTCCACTACTAGAATATCCTAGGAGAATCCCTCACCTGCTATAGTAATATCACAATGTCATCACCAGTTTGAAATCTTAAATTCATTTCTCGTAGGTGTCTCTAATCATAAGGATCGATCCAACTACTCCACTAGAATCTCTGAGAGTTGAACGAGTGTCATGGAAATGAACGGGTGACTGGCACCTATGACTATAAGTATAAAATCTGGGGTCTAATATACATATAGGATACCTGTAATCATCTCTAGAGAATCGTGGTCATAGGCCTCTGCTTCCTGTAGCTAGGCTCGCCCCTATCCACCAGCTCCCTATGGTTGGGTTAGACCTCCTGGTGGTGGTGGGGGTGGTTGAACCTCAAATCACTACCCATCGCCTACTGTATGACCCGCTCTTCTACCATGTTTGCCGCCTTGCAGAACTCCCCATTAGAATTTATGCCTGACCCTGACTGCCCCAAAAATGTATGCTGATCATCATTATGACAGGTCGCGCTGTCGGGAGCCATGTGGCCCTGCTTGCCACACGTGATGCACACCCTACCACCCAGCTGACCTCTTCTACCTTGCGATCTTCACACCTCCAAACATGAATCCCAGGGTTGCCCACCAAAAGTTCAGGTCTACTTGGACCTATGTTTCATCTACCTACTACCAGCAGAAGATGTCTTTACTATGTGTCGCCCAGTTGTCGGTCTGATTTTCGATGTCTTCTCAGTAAGGAAAATTTACTCCAAGAGTGATCTCTCTAGCACTCCAGCATGCATCATGATGTTGAGAGATACCATTGAAAATATGATCTCTTGTCAGATTTAATTATAGAAGGTTCAAGCCCCGAAGAAAGGGTCATTCACCATGTTGGTAGAGTAGTGTGAGAGGTCATTGAACCCCACCGAGTACTGGGCCACAGTCAGGATACCCTACTATAAGTGTAGGATCTCCTGAATATGCATAGAGCATAGAGTCATTGGAATGAACTCTACCTTGAAGAAGACTTAGAAATCCATCTAGGTGAGGGTCGCCTCATCATGCATCTGGAAAATGAAGCTCCACTATCTCCATGCTACGCCATGGAAAATACTAGAACCTAGGATCACCATCAGGCCGGCTGGTGTCCCAACCAGGAAAAAAAGTCTGGCCATAGCCTCCATCCAGTCCTCATCTCTATGCAGATCAGTCATTCCTCAGAAACTCGGAGCCTCTTCCACTAAAACACGTGAAACAATATTAGCCAGTGTTGAGTCGTTTCACCGAAGGATTGTTATCATTGTCCCAAATAGTTTTTACCCTAATGAGTATAGTATCAGTAAGGGGTTATTCCACTAGGAAAACGAAGTTATTTTTTCTTTCTAAACTTATTTTATATTTTTTTGATGAATTTTATTGTATTTATAGTTTATATTTGATGTTTGTATGAAAATAATAATTGGTTTTATGTTTATCTAATAAATTTCTTAATGAATAATGGTAAATACGGGAAAATTGGTTTTGAAGCAAATAAGGAGAGAAATGTGTTGGGGTTATGGATATATGAGAAGATGTTTATTAATTCAAATTGATTATGAGGTTGTGTTATCAATAATAAATCGACACTCTGGATTTCAATTTTTAACAATGTTTCCTTGGTCTAGTAAACATTATATTTAAATCTAAAGAAACATACTCCTATGACTAGTAGTTAGTGCTTGATAGTTATATATTGGGTTTAGACAATTTTTGAGTCAACGAATATATCCAACGATCATGAAGATATTCATTGTTATTCTTATTTTTAATTGTTGAATGTTATGCTCTTGGTTAGGTTCAGAATTATCAGTAATAATATGAAGTTATTTAAGAAGGATTTGAATAAGTTATTAGAACAAACACATTCATAGAAACTAATCTAAATTACAATTCTTATATCTACCACAACCCCAACACACTGGGTATTTAGTTACACATAGAGGTAATGGTAAGTAAAAATCCCTCGATACCTAATTTGATCATTGCTTGGATCTTCGAGGAGGGAGTGACTCTTGGATATGTTGTTAGAATGGCGAAGTATAAGGATGATGGTAGAATGGCAGCAGAGTTTCTTTCCTTCGGACCTTCAACCATTCCTCTCCACCCCTTATCACTTTCCTGAACTGGAGGCCAAGGCCTCTATTTATAGAAAATAGAACTACATGGCATATGGAAAACATACACGACATGTACTTTTGTCAATATGTCTTTGTCCTTGTTTTCTCTACTGGTAGGCGGCCTAACTCGTCGTCCTTGATGTGCAACATGGTGCCGCCTGGTAGGTAGATATACCTGGCATGGAGTTCCACCATACATGGTGTGTAGGCTCACTTTTCGGCCACCAACCATTTCTAGAATGATATACACAATGTGTATAGTTTGAACACGGTGTGTCCCCGTCAGCCGGCCACATGGGCGTATAGAATTCTTCTCATCTACCAATTACATCTCAAAGGGTATACATAGCATGTATATGGTGAACATGACATGTACCATATTCTATTTACTTGGGCATGTACTTGTCCTAGTCAATCATTATCTGAGTCTAAATGTACATGGCGTGTGTATCTGTACACGCGGTGTAGTTTTTATATTTTTTTCATTTATCCCTTTGTTTTGTGTATTTATCCATAAATCTCTTAAAAATGAACAAGATCTCCAAAATCAAAGTATTTTTCTACTAAGAAGTAAGTAATTACTGGAAACATGTTCTTATTTTCAATAAAGTATGTGAAAATATATACACAAATCAGTTGCATAAAACTCCTCCATACTTAGTCATTTTCGTTCCCTCGAGAAAATCTCAACACCTAATTAAGAGGTTATATATTTTAAAAATAATCTATTTAGTTAATCATAAATGTAAATAATATTTCATAGAATAAAATTATATAAATCTACAAAAAAAATTCAATTTAGGATCTATTCTAATCATGCCTCATATACAATTCAATTAACTACTTTCATCCTCCTTTAAACGCATGTTTCAACCATTCAAAAATTGGCAATAAACATGATGATCTACATGACCAATAATATACACAACAATCAAGATATTTTAAATTAATTTTATGCTTAATCAATGATATATACACTCTGTCCATTGGTTTTCAAGAAATGTAGTTCCCTACTTCAGAAAAATGATTTACAAAAATCATGAGGACTTTTTAATAAGGATCATATGTTTCTGTGGCTAAAGCATGGTAGGTGAAGATGTGAAAAATAACTCCAGGGCATGAAATAGGAGGATAAATTATTAAATAATAGTTCATGATATTCTATGTTATGAACAATATAAAAAGTGTCCTAATCAAGCTTTGTCAAATGATCTCATCACCACCATCTTTCTTAGTTAGGTATGTAGGGACCAGAAACCAAGATGTGATTATAAGGTCCATTTGTATTTACTATTTATTTTATGAGAACAAAAGAACCATTTAGAATTCCCATGAATAGTGGTTAGGAAGCCTCTGTTCCCCAAATGATCCATAGGCTCTCCCCCTTATTTATTTCATGATAATTCATAAAAGTTTTCTTTGTTGACAATCCATTCTTTTGAGCTCTATTGAATAATCCTACAAAATGATAAAATAATTAAAGTAGGAAGGTAAATATGTTTGTAATATGGATTCTTATAAAGGTTATTCATTGTTTCTAGGGGCATTATTGAGATAAGATGTAGGATAGGTCTCAAAATAAATGAGTTTAAACAATATAATGACTCAATAATTTTAATGTAATTCAAAAATTTCTCATGTTTTCTAAAGAAAAATTGAAAATTCTGATAGTTAGGTATATCCTAAGAATCTCTCAAGAAAGAGGGTATTAGATAGAATATGAAAAAGAGTTTATAATACCTCTAATGAGGGGGAAAAACAAATAAAGAGAGAATTATTTCGTGACCTATATATAATGGAATATTCTAATCAATGTAATCATCCAAGGATTACAAGTTGTGATTTAAACTATATCAGTAATCATTTTATAACACTTATAATAAAATATAAGCAAGCAACTTTTAATAATTTCCCACTTTCAGCATTATTATTTAGAAATATGATTAACCAAAATGTTTTCACTTTTTCAAATATATCATCCAATAATAATGTCTCCTATAATAAGGATAAGGGAAAAGACCAAAGTGGTCGAGAGACACCGCCCATACTTAATATCGAACATGGTCCAATAAGTGCCACATAAAGTGAATAAGGAAATGTGGGGACACAACAGTGGACCAGAATGAGGGGATGTAAAGAAATATATAAACCAAAGAAGAATATAAAACAATGGAAAAACGTGGAAAAACAGTACTTCCCTCGTGTCTAGGTGAATATAAACATGATGTGATAGAGAAGGATAGTTAATGTTGTGCAAGAGTACCAGTGAGGGTCATGGAGAGAGAACACTGAAATCATACATAACATAAACAGGAACAAGATACCACGAATATATATATAATGAAAAACATGTGTCTAAAAACATGTCTAGGGGTCGCCTCTAAAGTGGTATCATTTTATAAAGAAAAACTGGTAGAGAAGGATCAACAGTTGTGGAAACTATAGGCTCAAAATCTACAGGCGGAAGAGAAGCTGTAGAAGTCGGATCTACATGAGTGGGATTCAGAATAAGATGCTCAAAATCACTCCCTAGACTGGCAGAAGTGGTGGCAGTAGTTGGGCCTGTAGTGGATAGAAGAACTGATCCCATGGCTAGTACAGTAAAGGGCAGTGGGGCTATGGAAGAACGGCCAAGAACAAAGGTAGAGGCAGGGGTGGGGGTAGTGGTATACCATGATGATGAAGATAAATCCCCAACATCTTCTCTAGTCAGTCCTAAAATCAATCATGACGAACGAAGTGATGCTCTATTGCAGGTAGGCAAAGGGAAAAGGAGAGATCGATCGAGGGTGCAGGGGTAGTAGGTGTAATAGAATATGGTAGGCCAGAAGAAGGGGGGTAATAATAAGGGGGTGTGGTAGGGAAGCCAGAAGGGGTGGGGAAGGAGTAAAAGGTGCCTTGACAATATTAGGAGGGTCAGTAGGTGTCGGGGTGGTGCCTGGGCAAGGACTTAAGCACCCCTTGCTTCTGAATCAATCACATGAGAATACTCATGAGATTTTCCATCCCCTGGGTGGAACCTAATATGTCACGGGGAAGTGAAGGCTCAAAATTTTAGAGGTATTGGGCTTGGTGGGTGGTGTAAAACCCACCATTCAGGTAGTCCTGACGGCCGGTAAACATGGCATGGAAATAGGAGACAACAAGGTAAGGGAGGTCCTGGTAGTCCTGCCAGATGACAAAGGTGAGGAGATCAATGTCATGACCAGTCACATACCCCATATCCTCATAGTGGGGGTAAATTATGGCGCTAAAGAAGTGGTGGGTGAAGCTAAGAATATGGTTAGTGATGAGGGTACTCTTCTGGGATGTAAAGGAATAACGGTGGTTAGGCCCAACAATCTTCCACCACATGACAACAATCTCAAAGCACTCGGGTCAGGATAGGGTGGATACATGGGGTGGGGTGATGATATGAAGATAGAAACCACACCCTTATCCAAACTCGGTCATAGTAAGGGAAAAGGGTCCTCCACCTAGCCAGAAATGGACCACTATTTCAACATCACCGGGAATCTCCTGGTACTCAGCTCCGTCGAACTCATAGGAATCAGCAAACTCTAAAAATAAATCTCTAAAAATAGGAGAGTGTCGAATGAAATATTAAATTAATTCCCATTGGGATTTCATATTTCATTTTTATTATGGATATATGATTTTTTAAAGGTGTTCATTTTTGGTAAAAATGTTCATCTTGTTTTCCAATGAATAATTTTTAAAAAAACATCATTGTAATATTTGAAAATGGTTGGATTTACTAAATCATGTAGAGAATGAATTTTTTTTAAAATGTAATATTTTTGAATGAAATATTTTTGATAGATTGATTTGGTGGATATTCAAATTGTTATGAAATTTGTTAATATAGATTGAGACATATGAAGTTGTTGTGTTTCTAGAAAACGGCACCAGGTAGGCATCCTAGAAACAAATAGAAAGAAGCATCGATGAATGTGGTTTCACCTTCACCATATATGATCCAAAAAAAGTTCAACGTATTGTTCATGCATTTCAGGATGTGGACAGTGAGAACTAGAGGGATGAGCCATGGCAAGTAGATCTTTCTGTCCAATTCTATATGAAGAATCCCTTCATCTTTTTGGGTGATTTAGTTCCAAAAAATTGTAGGGGTGTGTCTATATATGATGAATCATATATTTGATTTCATTATCACACTAGTAGAGTTGGACGTCAAATTGGGGAATGTGTGTGGGAATATCTTGCAAACCTTTGGTGGGGTTTATATATTCATGTTAAATTAGACAATGACCTTGAATGAGATTATTTTGAAGAATTATTAAACAAAAAATTATAGCATCACATGCTTAGAATTTAGATAACAAGATATGTCTTCAGTTGGATATAGTAAAATCATTCTTCCATAGAGAATTCATTTAAATTGAAGAATTTTGTGTACTACATACCAGAATATGTTGCCAGTTCATCCATGAAGGCATACATCATTGAATCAGGGATGAGGCATAAGATTATCTAGAAGATTTCCATTATTTGTATTATAGATTATATAGAGATGGTCAGTAGAGATATGGTTTCTAAAAGGAAAATTTTAGGATCTATGGGTGGACGATGAGTGTAAAATCCCATGGGAACTTATGGGAACTCTAATTTAGGGGGGGGGGAACTGAAGAGGAATATATATTTACAAGTTTGGAACTTGAATCAAATTCAAATTTCTGGATTAGATAATCTTTCTCCAAAATCAACGAACCAACATTTATGTTTTCAATGTGGTTATTTCGACCACATGAAGCGATAGTGTAAGGGACCACCAAGAGATTTTCATTTTTGAATGAAAATGGGACATAATCAATGCTATTGCCGTATTGATCTCATGTTATGTGCTCAGGACACTTCACAGGTATCCTAGACCTTGTATGATTCAATAGGGAAGGGGAAGTATAATTAATCACATCAATAAAGAGATCTAGCTACAATGATTATAGGAATTCCATGACTCATCAGGAAGTGCAATCTCAACTAAGAAACAAGGAACAAAGTGCAACGATGAAGGAATAGTATAGAGCTATGAAGCTGATTGTGGATGATCAGGATGGACCATATATAGTGATATGTTTGATTCTTTGTAATTCTACCCTTATGAATGAATTTTTTGACATTGGTTCATCTAATTAGTTTATTTCTTCTATTTTTTTTGAATTTATAATTTTAAATGTTGAGACGATTCCTTCTATTATATAACTTCATACTCCTGCTGATCAAAGAGAATGTTGAGATTTTGTGTGTAGATCATGTTCTATAATTATTGATGGACCATAACTGATATAGGAATTCTCTGTATCGAAGATGGATGCCTATGATATAATTTCATGTATTGATTATATGAAAACATTCAAGGATCACATCAACTATTATATATGAAAGGTCAGTTTGATAATTGAAGATGGCACAAAGCATCTCTTTCGAGGAGACCCGAGTGTAAATGTTGGTGCTATAGTCTTGTTGGAACCAGTTGTTGGAATGATATTGTACAAGTTTGAGTCTTTGACCTTGGTATCTATGTATGGGATTGATATTAATAGTCTTCCTGTAGTGGTCGATTAGTTTCAAGATGTTTTTTCCAAGAACTTTTTAGGGTTACCACCCATATTAGAAGTGTAGTTTATGATTGATATCCTTTCGGGGACTGGCCCTATTTAAAATCCATATTATTGGATGTAACCAACCTAATTAATAGAATTGAAATTGAATTTGAAATATACTGAAAGAAAAGTGATCTTTCAACCATGTATGTGTCCTTGGGTAACATCCATTTTTTGTCACCAAGGAATTAGAAACTCTTCTTATATGGATTTTTATAATATTAACCAAATTATGATAAATAATTGATATCTATATCAATGAATTTTTATCAATTAGACCAATTAGGTTGATCTTAATGGTTCTCTATTTTCTTTAATTTCATTTAGGATAAAACCAATTGTGGGTTTTGAAGGAGGATATTATGAAGATATATTTCAGAAGCAGATATAGTGATTATGATAATGTGGTAATTCCTTTCGGTATTACGAATGAAACTAAAATCTTTATAGAATTGATGAATTAGATATTTCATAGAAATATTGATTCATTTTTGGAAGATTTTGTGGATGACATATTGGTATAATCAATGGAAAAGTTTTATCCTAAGAAACAATTTGTGATACTGTTGGGAATCTTGAGGGATCATCATTTTTATGAAAAATTATTATAGTGGGGTTTTTGGATGAAAGAGGAATGCATTCTAGGATATTTAATTTCTAAAAGAGAGTTTTCAGTGGATGTAGATAATATAGATGTTATAATCTCTTAGAAACCGACAATGAATGTTTTTGAGATATCAAATTTTCTTGGTTTATATGGTTTTTACCAATTCTTTTTCATTATTTTTGATGACTTGAATTGACTATGAAAAAATTGGAAATGAATAATGTTCAATTCCAAGGGAATGATAATTATAGAAATCAATTAAATAAATTATGATTAATATTGAATTAGTACCTATCTTGATATTTCCTAAATTAGGACAAGTCTATTTGGTGTATTGTGATTCTTTGTGATGAGGGTTGGGATGGTTTCTAATGAAAGGTGACCATTTTGTTGCATATGGATTACGGCAGGTAATAGTGAATTAAGAGATGTTTCCAACACACAATTTCAAGTTATATATCATTGTTTATTCATTGAATCCCTGGAATAATTATATCTTTAGTGAGAAATAATCTATGTTCATGGATAAAAAGCACTTGAAACATATTTTCACACAATAGGATTCGAATCTGTGAAAAAGAAGATGGATGGTGTATCTCCAAATGTTTTACATTGACTGTATATATACAATGAGAAAGAAAATTCAATGGTTGTTTCATTTAGAAGAAATTCATAATCTCAGTAGGAAATATTGGGTTTAGATGAGTCGTAGTTGGTATGGGTTCTAGCTGAAATACACAAAGAAGATGAAGACCGAGGTGATGTGCCAGTTTTCATCCAATTTTCAGTGGTTCTTTATATGTTAAATATTTTTGAAGAGGAAAATAAATTTTATTTAGAATGTTTTTTGATGAGTTCAAAACTTAAATATGGGGTGACCATTCGGGGATGGAATCTATATAAGAGTTCAATTTTATAGTTCAGGAACAATATAGTTGTGCAAATGACATCCCATGAAGAACTCCTTAATTATTACTACAATTTCAGATGGGAGGTCCATCTTGGAATAAAATATAATCATTAGGTGTTAACAATAATATTTTTGTGGGATAGCATGAAAAAGAAAGTGGATGAGTTTTTTACAGATCTATAATATTCTATCATGTTAGGGTAGAAAATTAATGAACAAAAGAAATGTTATATTCTTTACCTATTTCTATGTGGAAATGTGAGAAAATAACCATTAATTTATTAATTGTCCTCTGAATAATGGTATAGAAACATGATTCTATTTGGGCGATAGTGGACCAGATCACAAATTCAGGTCATTTCATCCCTATACATGAATCTCATACGGTGAAGGATCTGTCCAAAATGTACATCTCAGAAGTTGTAAAGAGACATGAAATACCCATTTTTATTGTATTAGATAGATATATGAGGTTTACATCTCGTTTCTGTAATAAATTATTCAAATAACTTGGGACTCAATTGATAATTAGTACGGTGCATCATCCTCAAATGGATGACCAATCAAAATTAATGATAAAATAATTGGAAAAAATATTTCATTGTATTGTAATGGGTTTTAGTGGATCATGGGAGGATCACATTCCATTAGTAGATTTCTTATATAGAAAAAATTATCATGCCTAAAAAAATGGCTCAATTTAAAGTGGTGTATAAGCATCCTTTTCATTGACCATTTTGTGGGGTGGAAATAGGTGAGGCTTCACTAGTTAGGCTAAGCCATGTCCATGAAAAAATATAGAGGATTTAGTTGATTAGGAAACATTCATAGTTGGATTAGAGTAATTAGAAATATCAAGTGGAAGTTCATTGAAGGACATTTTCATTCACTATAAGTGATCATATGTTCTTAAGGATTTCTCCAAGGATTCAACATCTCTATTTTGGTAGGACATTAAAGTTTTCTCCTCAGTAAATAGGCCCATTAGTGATACAAGAACACGTTGGTGGGGTGGAATATTAGTTGAAATTAACACCATGGTCCAGTGTGGTACATAATGTGTTCCATGTATCTCAATTGAAAATGTATAAGCCTTATCCTAACCCTGTGACTTGATGACATCATTTTGAACAAGAGTTGGATACTTTGTTGGGACATATCCTGAAGCATATTGTGGTTACTCAAGAGAAATTCTGGTGTGGAAAATTAGTGATCTGGTGAATGTTTTTTTGGATATTTAGATTCTATATGAGAATTTTGAATATGAGAAGGAAATGAAATAATAGTCAATGGAACTCTTTCATAGCATCGATGGGTTTTTACATTCTTGGGATAGAATAGAAAATTTTACAACAAATGTAGCACCATAGGTTTCAAGTAAGTAACCCTTTCATTATGCATTTAAATTATGGAAATTATATGGGTAACGTTTGGAATATTTTTGAGATATTTTGGAGTGTTTTGGTCTTTTATACAGAAACAATTCTGGTACATGGTTTGGGAAATCCATAAAAAATCTATATGATACCATGCACAATGTGACATGGGTTAATGTGAAGGCTCATGGGTTGTACATGGTTTTTCCAAAAAATTAATAGAATTTGGAGAAAAAAAGCTCTATTATCAATGATATTTTTCAAGATTGGAACACAATATATAAACTGTATGATCCAACCAATTAATGATCATCCCATGATGTAGAATCTTGTGAATAGTTAGCACATGATATTCTAAACCATATGAATAATCATTTACTATTTAAAACCCAGATCCAAAAATGGTAGATCTAGATTGGATTCATGTTTTAATGCATCTTTTTCCCAAAAATGGCCCCCAAAATTTGTATTTCTTTACCATCAGAGGATGGGGAACCTCTCCCCAAAAAATTGGATGTGATGCAGATCCTTTTCATTTCTTGTTGAATCTCGATTCTCCGGGTAAGTCATCATTTTTAGTCAATCTTCGTGGTTTTTCATAGTTTATTCATCTTTATAATTCTTATTTTTATAAATATATTTTTTTTTGGATTAATATAAATTAGTTAATGAAATAAATTATTATAGTTCACATTGTTTATGATAGGGACAATATTTAAGGAGAATTCGTGGAGATTTAACCCTATTGCATGAACCTTTTCATTCCTCTTATCATTTCCCCTAATTTAGTGAGGGGGGTGCCTTCACCCACAACTCCTCCGATTATAATTGAATAACTTGATTTCCAACTAATTGTATTTATTAAAATTGGTTGTGTAATTTATTTGAATGTCTTATTGAAACACCTCTTTGGTGATGATTTATAGAAGTGTGCATGATGGAAATTGTTCTATAAAGTGAAATTGGTAAATTGATTTTAAATTTTATGATTTTAAAATTATTTTTTGGTTTGATGCATAGAAAAATATTTTCAATTAATGGTTTGTTTTATGTAAACGGTTTGTTGATAGGGTTTCTGTAAAAGTATGGTGTTATTGAAATGGTTGTTTTGGTAATTGATATTGGTATAATGGGAATGTTTGTTAATGATCATTCAAGATAGATAAGTGTAAAGAGTCACCCAATCCATAGTGAGATGGATAAGGGTAAGGCATGTCCCCTATAAAATGGTTTATTATGTTATTTCTTATGAAAGGATGACTCACCACTTGCTAGTATAGGGAGGTCCAGGTTGCACACATGGTTGGATGTGTGGATAAGACTAATGGAATGGATTATGAAAAAATTGATATTTGAAAATGATTTTAATATATTTATTATTACATTAAAAGGAATTTGATATTGGTTTTTGAGAATAACATTTTTATTGAACTTGTTTATATTCTGATAAAAAAATTTCAAATTTTTTTTCACTATACTATTTTTATATAAAATTTGCTAACATTTTTTATCCAAGGGGTCTGATTAGGTAATTATTTAGTAGAAAAAATACTCATTATCATTACTCACCCTTGCTTTGGGAGGTGCTTTTCCAGATTTCTTTTATTGGGACAAGGGAAAAGGTAAATTATCACATATTTCTAGTGGTTTATAATGATAATTGGGATGTTTTGGTGAAGTTAGTGTGTGGGGAATATTGTTCTAAGATGTTATTTGTCTTGTTGAGTTTTTTTGGTCTCGTATTCTTCATGTGTATACATTGAAATTTTGTAGACTTCTAATGTTGTACTCTTGATAGATGGAATTGGTGTCTCAGTTTTACCATGAATTTTTTACCCTTTTTAATCATTCATAATGCAGTGTTATTGTTATTTAATGTTTATTTAGTTGTTTTAACATAAAGGGAATATCATCCCCCACAGGTATTGAATCCATTTGGCATTTATTTCCACCTTTTAGCATATTATGGATGTCACATAACACCGAGTAATGTTCTTCCACCTCATCAAGCCAATGAGGATGGGATTTATGTTTAATAAATCTATATAGAAGATGTGATGAAGTGTAAATTAATATAGATTAATATTTGTGATAAAATTGTTTTATGTTTTTGTATGTGGTAATGTCTATCATCAGTATTATAGTTAAAGAAGTATATGTTAGATAAGGCTCAAAAAAAATCTATATAAATTATATAAGTTCCAAGATATATAATGATCTATGAGATCACTAATGGATGATAAAAGGGGAAATAAATTTTATATTATATTTAAAGAGTCTTAATATGCCGACATGTGAAGGATAAAAGATAACATCCCAATGTTGTAATTTAGACTCTAACAAAATTATAATGGATACTGTATCATGTTACTAATGATTTATTTAATAGGATTCCTTTGATATCTAATGGGAATAAGGACATATGGTTCATTATTCATCATATGAAGGTAGTCACTATTCCTTAAAATTTGAAAATATTTTTCCTAGGAATGTGTATTAATATTTTATAATAATAATTTAGTGAGATATTATTGAACATCCCTAGTGATAGTCTCTGATCAGGAAACACAGTTCACTTCCTTGTTTTTGTGGAGTATTGAAAAATATTTAATTAGAGCCCTTAATATAAGAATGAAATATCATCCACAAATATCTTGGAATTTGGAAGGGAATATCCCCACATTAGAAGACTGGTTAATTTCATTATCACATAAATTACATGGATGTTTGCATCCATAATTTCTTCATGTATAATTTTCTTAGAAGAAACATTTACCACTCAAGTTTTAGAGTAGAACCCTTTTAATTCCGTATATTGAATAATATATTAAACAATAATGTACTCAGATATAGTTATAGAAATGATGATTTTGGGTCGAGAACAATAGAAAGGACAACTGAGAAAGTAATATACATCCAAAAGAATATCAAGGTATCCCAAAGTAAATAGGAATTTTTGCTGACAATAAAAGGATGGATCTTTCCTTAAATGTGTAAGACTAAATATTTTTTAATATCATTCCATTGAAATGTTTTATGAGTTTTTTAATGAATAGAACATTTTTTGAATCTTATATTATGCTGTGTGAAATATTGGAGTGCATACGAGTTGTGGTATAACATTTTTACCTTCCACAAAACATAGTAAATGTTCATGATGTCTTCATTATATCACATATAATGAAGTATTTTTTTACAATATATTTTTTATAAATGTTTTCCATTATCAGTTGGATCCAGAATTATCATATGAAGATAAGAAATTTTAGATTTTTTATATAATGCAATATTTACTAAAAATATAATGACATGTCTATTATGGGTTATTTGATTGAATCATGTTCATAAAAAGGCAACATGGGATCCATATGATCCTATGAGAATGTATTATCATCTTTTATTTATGTATGGATTTAAAATTTTGAGGGACAAAGTTTTTTTCTGGGGGCTTGGGTGGATGTGGGTAGAATGAAATTTCAATGATTATATAAAAGTAAATAAACTATTCATAAAAATATTTTTACACAATCTACACATTATTATTTGATCATAATAATATTATTATTTTTGTTAAAACCAAAACACTAGTTAATTAAATTTATTATAGAATCTAATCCCAACACTATGAGGCATGTAATAATGTAGGTGAACATGTTAATCTTGTACTATAATAGATTGTACTAGAAAACTATTATAAAGCATGTAATATACATTATTATTAATTAATAAAAAAATATTGTATTTTAGAGTTAATGGTATTAGAAAATCTTATGAATAGGTTTTAATATGGATATATATATATATATATATATATATATTGATATGGCCTTTGAGGATTATAGAAAGTTGGAAAATATTACCATAAGTTGTTACAAGATTTGGTGAATATAACCTTGGGGAATTATAACCATTGATTAATATGAGAATTGGTAATTATGAACATTTGTACATATTACCATTATGAACGTTAACCATTAGTGGTATAATGACTAATAACATGCCCTTGAGATTAGTCTATATTAAGGTTAGCGAGGAAATACAATTATCATAGATGGGCGGATATGCTGATTAAACCATTATGAACATCCATTATGAATATCATTTATCAAATCATGGGAAGGATGTATCATCATGGGGGTAATCCTTCAAGTATACCAAAATAGATCTACTATAATATATGTTGGATAGGAACTTTGTACATGAGATGTTCTAGTTAGCGGAGATCACCACCTGATCAATTTTAGCCAAACCACCTTAAGAATGTCGCTCAATTTTCCCCACACATATAGGGAATTCAGTTATGTTATTATAGATTATGTATCTAGGGGATAAATTTTATTATTATTTATATTATTTATGAAATTGAAATTATTTTTACTCTTATAAATTTTAATTGTATATGACAATGTAACATAAAAGGTAAAATATATGTAATTGGATAATAAATTACATAAAATCAATATTATATTTGGCATTTTGATGTTGAAATCATCCATATATCATATTTATTAATTTATTATTAAAGGATTAAAATATTTCAAAAAGGGATCGGTATAATAAAATATCACAAATATATAATATATGACATTATATTTATGTAATAATGACTAATTTTTCCCTTTTAAGTTCCATTAAACTATTTATTGAACTAAACACTATATTTATTCATTTAAGGTGGTAGGGGAGAATAATGGTTATTAAGGTATACTAAAGGATTGTGGAATAATAAATTTATTAATTAATTATTCCATGAAATCCCACAATAAACACCTATAAATAACCATTGTATCATCTCTTTCTTAAAAAAATTGAAATACCCACTTTATTTCACTCTCATAGAGTCACTCCACTTTATCTCTCTTCACTATTGAATTAATAAGTCAAATCTAAGGTCAGATTTCAATATAAGAATTTCAAGATGGGTAAGGGTTCCCATATCTCTATTATCATTACCTATTTGAATTGCATAATTTTGAATATCTTATAAATATTAATTTAATTTATTTCCTTGATTTTTATCAACTTTTATATCTAAAAATTGATCTTTATCATGTAAAAATAAATAATACCACTTACATTATACACTTTTTTAATCTATTACTATACCGAAGTAAGAGTGGATTCTCTCACTCTTTACATTTTTTATTTATAGTACCATTGTAATATCATTATTAATCCATAATTTATTATCATATAATATCATTAATTTCATTTTATTATCCATTTTTTATACACCTCACCCATGTGAGTATTATATAAACTCATATTATGCCAAATTTTTAAGATGCCACAATGTTGAAACCTCCTCATAACTATAGAATCCTTATAACATAGTTATTAAAATGTGTGTGATTTTCCAAAAATATATAACCATGTCTAGATATATAATTTTAAGTGGTTTCGTAAAATTAACATATATGGTTAATGACCCCAAAAATTTATGGTTGGGTATATCTCAGTCATTAAACTGGTGCATGGTGAATGGTCTGTTTCTCCAGATTTGGTTTGACACTCTTAAGGGAAATTGTGTAGATAATTATCTGAATATTTAAAAATAAAAACATTTATTTTTTTGGTGTTTTATAATAAAATGGTTTCTTTTTAATATAACATTTAAAATAAAATTTATAAAACACATTTGAGAATTGAAATCATGATATGTACCCATTAAATATAAATATAATTAAATCACATGTTATGGGTAATTTTTTGAAAATAGTAATTCCAAAATTAATCAATTTATGTGATAGATGAATTCACATAGAAACTATTAGTAATTCATTAATTTGGTAAATATTATAATGAACTATATAATCAATTTAACCATACATAAAATATTCTGTGATAATTTACATTGAAGAAATACCCCACTTATTTATAATTTATTCATCTTGGAATTTTATATAATGTTTACCTTATGTTAATTTTCTATTTTAGGGAATAATTTGTATATTTTATTGATGTTTAGGTTTAAAAATTATATATCCTATTAATAGAGTGGTATGTGTCATGGAAAAAATTAATATTGAGTAATTGAAGAATCCTTACAATTTATGTAAAACGTCTTGGAACAAGTCATCGATGATATGATTTTAATGTTTGAAATTATGTAATTCCGTATTTCAAATTACTATGTGATATATGTAATATTTAATTTCAGATACATGTATGTATTATACTTATTTAGTCAATTTAATAGATGTAATTGTACACATGATATTCTCTAGGCTATATTTATCCTTTATTATATTTTATTGTACATTTTCACCTAGAAAGTGTTAATTATTCCCATTGTTACTTAGTTTTCTCATTTACCATGGTAATGAAGTGGAATATTATTATTGAATAAATATAAGGATAAAATTATGGAATAATTTCTTATACCTTGAAATTTTAAACTATATATATTTAACATAATAATTATGTTTGTAGTGTTGTGAGGACTACTCGACCAAAATCCTTGTAATTTAATATCATTTACTTTATTTTTATGAAATTAATAAACCACCACATATGGGAAAATGTGTATGTTATAATTATAGATTGTTTTTTTTTTGAGAAATAATTTTTTTGAAAAAAATATAAATACATAGTATTATAAATGGACCCATCTATTGTAGTCAAATAGAGGCTTTGAAATACATTTTTAATTATTCAATTATAAAAAGATGGTAAAATACCATATTTTATTTTATAAATTGGTTAATATAAAAAAATAATTTTCAAATAATTGTTAGGTTTTTCCTATTTTCTTCTATGATATCAAATTATACAATAGGATTGTGATACATTGAAATGTGTTTTTCTAGTATGATTAATTTTTGAGATGGTGTCTAAAGCACATGATAAAAAAATTCAATTATTATTTCATGTGAATCTACTATAGTTGAAAGTAGGTTTATTTAGAATTTCATACATTCCATCTTGGAGAAGTAATCTTAGCCTAATAATAAAATTATTTGTCAATAACTAATTATTTCATTAAGGAATATAGAGGGGAAATCTAAATAAATTTTATTGAGAAATTATTACTCTATAAATATTTTAAATTAGTCTAGGATAATTTTTCTTCTAGATATATTCATCAATGGTATCATTGTGTTTAGTTTATTATATTTATTTTTATAATACAAAAATATACAAAATTCATCTTTGAATAATAACCTTTATGGTAATATTATAATTTTATCCTATGATTCCAAATAAAATTTGTAACCCTTAAATTATTCAATATAATTTAGTGACATAATATCCTATAAATTTATCTAAACTTTTATATTGATACATAACATAATGAATCGACCATAAATTATTACATTATCATGACTTTTTAGAAAATAATATAATTTCTTAAATTTATAGCATATTTTTGGTATAGTGTTTTTTTATATTATTTCCAAAGTCATACAAAAAACCCCTATATTATACATTTAACACTTACACTTTGTATCCTTTTTTACCACAACCCAAAACATTTAAAAAGAACGATTTTTTCATTTTGTAAATTTTTTTTTTATGAATTTCAACTTGCCTTCTTCTTATTTCATATTCATCCTTAACTATCTAAAACATTTTTATTTTGTGAAATGAGTAGAAAATCTATAGTTAGTGATACAATGGAATTAAATATATTAGGATAGTGAAATAATTAAAACCCACAATATAAAAAACATTTTCAAATTATTCATTGAGAATATAAAATAAAACATATCTATAAGGGGAAATAAATTTTTTCTCAAAGAAAAATTGACATCCCATAAAAAGAAAATATATTTTATTATGATCATCATAAAGAATTATATTAATAGAACATATTAAAACATGTTTTATATGATTAGATCACAGTTTTATCCATAATAGAGACCTCCCTTGTTAACTCTATCATTTTGTCCTTAAAAAAAAGATGATTACCTGATACATTACTGGATCTATATCAGTCTCACCCAAAATATAAAATATGTCATCCTTAATTATCAAAATTTATTTTTCCCATCTACTATATCATGAAAAAATTTATCATGGACCATTTTTATAAAAAAATCCCACGAAAATCCCTTATGAACACATAAGTAATGAACTTTAAATTTTTCTTAAAAATATGGGAAAATATCAATTTTTTAAAAAATTTAAAAACACCCAATATTTTTTCGAAATGGAATAAAATGAAAAATATATAAATGTGTATAGTTTTCTTTAATTAAATGAAAAATAT
This sequence comes from Viscum album, assembly GCA_963277665.1. Lineage (NCBI taxonomy): Eukaryota > Viridiplantae > Streptophyta > Magnoliopsida > Santalales > Viscaceae > Viscum > Viscum album. The sequence goes on along the minus strand of OY728143.1, from coordinate 340,339,836 downwards.
TTTTTTTGGAACTTTAATTCTTGACGTACGTTTTTATAAAATAATTTCTTTCAAACTATTAGAAAAAGTTACTTGGGTCAAATATTAAAAAGAATATTTCTTTTGAAAACATTTAAATAATGTTAGCTCTAGATGAAAATTATATATGATTATCCTTTAATTATAGAGACCAATTGTCTTAAAATATTTTAATTAAAATGTGTATGTAGGAAAAATAAAATAAAATAAAATAAAACATTTAAAATATTATTTTAAATAAAAATCTATTTCCTTAGATACTATCTAATGTCATATATTCCTTAAATAAAGAATATTAAAATTCAATATTTTATTAACTTTACTACTAAAATTTTTCATATTGATTTAATTTCAATTATCAATTTTATGTCATTTTTGAACATATTAATTTGTCAGCTAATTTGTAATGTTAACCTAGGATATTTTGAGGATATTTGCATCATAATACCATAACAACATCTGTGGGAAAAAAATTTTAAAAGGGTTCATTATTTCATTATATAAATAATATTAGTAACTATGTTAGTATCATTTTTATATATAAAATACAATTATAAAAATAATTACCAAAATAATTCATGAAAAAAAATTATCTCTTCATGTAGGGGGTAGAAAACATGTAGGTAAGAACGATATTATCCTTTTTCAATGAATGGAATGTTATGAAAAAATGATATATTATCTATATATAATGGTAACTATGTCATTTATGTAGTTTATATTGATTAAATACAACATAATAACCATATTTCTAAGGTGTTGAATAAAAAACAAATCTCTCAAATAATGTCGTAATCAGCACGCATGCACAAGTAATTTTTTCATTTCCATATGGGTGTTAGTAGAGGAAAAATAGGTTTACCATAATCATGGTAATATTTAAATATATTTAAGATATTGATTTTATTATTAATAATTTATAAAGAATATTTGAATAATTTATAATATGTAATAAACGTGAAATATGTCATCAGGTACATGTTTTGATGATGTTTTCATCAATATAACTTAGTTCTAACCCCCATTAAATCTTCTGGTAATTAATAAAATAATAATTTTTTACATAATAAGAGTAATCAATGTTACTAAAAAATAAACTAGATAGTTAATTTAAATATTTATTATATTATATACAATTTCACATTCACTTGAATAATGATAATAGTTTTATAAATTTAAAATCATTCAATAACATATTAATTTTGATAAAACATCATTAATGACATTTTTGGAACATTGTAAATATTTTTAAATTAATGACATCAAAATAGTAATGGAATGAAAATATAATTGTTCAAACATCATTGATATTATATATTTACCTACAAAATACATTTAAAATAATAATACTTATAAATTGTATTAAAACTAATATTTTATATAATCATTTACATTATTGTTCTATTTTATGGATAATAAATCCTTCATCACAGTAAAATATTTTATGTTTTTTTATTACATAACAAAATTAAAATGAAAAAAACATCATTCATCTTTAAACCAAAAATCTATAGTTGAACAAAACCAATTTTCATCACTATGTCAGAATATTAGAGATATATAAAGAGATAGTGACATTGATTATTAATTATTTACATTCAATCGTACTAAATAAATTATCAAAATAATGTAAAAGTAAATAATTTTTTTAAAAAAACATTGGATTCTTATTTTCAAAAAAATATAGTTGCATGAAATAATGTCATGTTTTTTTTTGAATTTAATGTCTTATCCCATAGTTGGATTCATGTTTTTCCTATATCACTTTCACAACAGTGAGAAAATTTTTAACAAGGTTATTGATGAATATGGAAAAAAAATAATGCAACAAACATTCCATATTTGGAACATGTAATCAGAGACATGGAATTCATTTTCACAAATAAAATTCTTATAGATAGAATAAATTTCATTTAAAATAAACCGGGAAAAAATGCTGAAATAATATTTCCAAGAAAATTAATATAATTTATAAAAATGGTTTTATATAAAAATTAAGCATACAATAGATTTCAATAAAGTTAATAATATTATTTTTAATCAAGATAAATTAATGAAATAAAAAATCCATTTGAAAAAAATACATTTTACATAGATAAAAAGTGAATTATCTTTTTCATAAAATCAATATTTTTAAATATTCCCAGAAAATCTATATTTTGAGAAACATTACAAAAAATAACACACTTATAATTTTGATTTAATAAAAAATGACATCCTTTTAGCAATTTTTTTAATTATTGTAGGAATTAATTGTAATATTAACAACTAATAAAAAATAATTCCAATTTAGAAGAAAATGTTTTCGAAATAATTAAATGTCTTCACTGAAAATTGAGAACTTATTTATTATATATTATTCATTACATTTTTTTTATATAAAATTATATCATATATATTTCAAAATTATTTTGTTCATATTAATAGTGTTACTTTAATGTCTATTTATAACATTTACATTTAAATATTAATATTTTAATTATTTTTTTCAATTCAAAAAATTCCTTGTGTTGTATGTTATATAAAATTTCAAGAATAATAATTTAAAAAAACATCTAGGTTAATTAAACACCCTATTGAACAATTATAGAAAAATTAAATTAGCTAGATGTTAAATTTCATTGGCTAGTCGGAGGCCTTTTATGAGATATAGTTATTATCTCAGCTATATAATGTCTTTATGGATTTAATCCACTACTAGCTTTTAGAAATCCCCTAGGATTATATTCAAATACATGTGGAACCAGATGGTGGGTTCCCCACACCAAACACCTGGTGCATCATATAGTTCTTCATCATTAACTTTTAATAATCTTTTTTTCTTCCAATGGAATCAATTGATTCATCTTCTTTCATATATGAAATTATAAAGTCCATTAATACTTCAATAGATCTTCAGAGAAAAAAATTAATTACTCTATTTTGATAATCAATTTTACAATATGATCTAAAATATATATAACTTATTTCCACTCAAATTCCATTATGAGACACAAAAATCATTTTTTGTTATCATGTAAATATAATGATAGAGAGGAAATTACATTGATCTCGCTCTTTTTTATGATCAAAAGAAAATAATATAAGATGAAATGTGAAATTTATATCCGGATCTAACCACTCATTTGAATAAATTCATGATATTAATTTTCAATATATTAAAAAATCAATTTTATATACAATAGAATAATATATAAACATTTGATTCATCTAGTTACCCATAATTGGTAATAATAATAATTTATGAAAATTAAACAACCAATTTTAACCCCACATTATTGTTATCAAAAATATGAAAATGTAAAAATATTTATTGAAACAATTATATTCAATAAATGAATCATAAAAAATTTCAAAAAATCTATAAATAAAAAAATTATAAATTTCAATATTTAAAAAATATAAAAGAAAATTTTTGTAAATAGAATACTAAGAAAAAAATCATAATTTTTTTTAAATTGAATAATAAATAGGAAAGTTAAAAAGTGAGTGATTTTATTTTCAAGATCACGGGATGAATGAATAATCAGAAATTAAAAATAATAACATATACTCATTAATGATAATTAACCTTTTCAAAATAATACGTATCCTTTTTTCAATATGATAACAAATAAAAAAGGGTTATATATAATATAGAGTGATGAATTTGAAGTTAAAGACAAAAATATTAGAGAACGGTGAATTTGGAATCTAAAATAACATTTACCCTAGAAATAATGTTGATCCTTACAATCCTCAATTTATCAATCCCCCTTCAATTTTTTCAATTATCAGGGAAAGGAAAGATTCACCACATGATTGAGTAAGAGTAATAATAATATAAATGATATAAAGAGAAAACAATTTTTTTTATTTCATGAGTCCTATTATAAAAATTCCATTTAAATGAGAAGTGAAATAAATTCATTACACTTCATGTGATATTATTATAAAAAATATTAAATAATGAAATGAAAAACAACAATGAAAAATATTATCCCATGTATTGTAAAGATGTTTAAAATTTTGAAAAGAAGAACCTCACAAAATAAATACATTTAGATATATGTTTTATTAAATATATTAAAAAATATTCATCTCAATAATTTGGATTACAAAATAAAATATAGAATTAGGAGGAAAAAATACGGTCATTATAAGAATACAACACCTATATAAAAATGGTTTGTGAATATCTGGAGAAAATGTAAGGAAAATTTTTCATTCTAGAAGGATCATCATTTCACAGCTATATTGATCATTTTTATTTAAAAACAACACCGTTTGATATGTCAATATGGACAACTAGAACTATAATGAAAAAAATTATATGCTTGCTCTTTTTTAACGGATGTGATCTTATGTCCGACAATGTTATAAAATAAAAATGATTATATAAAAATTTACATAGGATAAATTTTTTTTCCAAATAAGTATTTAAGAATGCAATATTTTTTGGAACAATGATTTTCTATTATAACATTTGGAATAAACATGAATAGATTCTAGATACCATTATCTTTTATTTTTTCAATCATAGTCAAAAATTATATTATTATTATTATTATTATTATTATTAAGAATTTTTTTTATTAAAATCCTTTTAAATTGTCGATTATTTTGAATTAACTAGAACTATTCAAAAATATGCATATTATTTTTGATATGTCATTGAGGAATTAAAACATAATTTAGAGTTTGTTGAACATGGGTGAATTTTTTGAGATATTGTTTCAGTTCATTGATAGTAAATTAAAAATCATTCACATTACGATAATCATTCAATCTTGGTGATAATTTAACATTTTTATTGTGATTTTATCCTTTTTTATGTTTTTGGATATAATTCTTTTTATTCTATTTGTATATTGATTTTTTTAAAAAGATTTTTCCATTTGATAGAAATCATATTTTTGATATTTTTATAATATGTTAGTAGAATATGGATGGGATGAATAAGAATAATATTAATAAGTTGTAGTGTTAAATTATAAGTGTAATTATAAATTTATTTACATTGAGATGATCTATGACGTATTTAAAACATGAGGATTTGGATTAATTAAAGTCAAATGAGTAATCCCAAGAACTCAAATTAAAAATCATACGATATTCTTCTCCATGATTCTTCATTTTCATATTATTTTTATATACAGGAACATTCCTGGAATGGTACATTGTAAAAACCATAGTAAATGGGAATTAAATGGTACTTGACCAAGACATGATACACTTGAATGAGAAAAGTACAGGGGCTATCCCGAATTATGCATGCCCAGGATAAATTACATGAATAGATCTGGGGAATGAAAGGCACATTGTAAAATCCTTTTATAGGACTTGTACATTCTCTTGGGATCTCTAAGTTCCATGTTCTGCCCAATGTAAACTAATTTCATTAGGATTCATTCCCTAGGTCTATCCCCATGAGGGTTGAGTGATGCATAAAGTCTCGATCGTAGGATAATAAAAACTTTTGGGGATGAATCTCTGTGATTGTTTTAGGAATCCATCTATGTTTCATATTATGAAATCCTTTGTAATGTTTTCTTACCTAGATGGGATTTTAGAAATAGACATAAAAAAATACATGTCACTCGATCCCCTATAATGAGGATATTCTAGATGGGGTCTGTTATACACCACATGCCCTATTAGATAACCACTATCTATGTATAAATATAATTTGTCTTCATTAGATAAATTTTCATAGATATGGAAGTTGAGTGTAATTTCATGGATGAGTACCATAATAATTTGTAGTGTCATAGTGTCATTTCTCCTAGAAAACTATTAAATTGAATCCTTGATTAGGAATCCTAGGTTTTCAGTGCATTTATGAATATTCCTTGAAATATAGCCTCCATCATGTATGAATCTTGGTTATTATATTTATGTACCAAATTTAGATTTATATTCTTTGAATATTTTAAGCTAACTAATCTATTTATGAATTATTTTTTGTAATTTTTGGGTTCTTACTGGGAATTTTTATCCTCACACCTATGAGGGATCTCTGAACACATTCTATGTAATACAAAGATAATAATAAATTCGATGGTGTCCAAGGAAGAGAAGGATTAGTAAGATCATAGTTGAGATAGAATGAACATTGTTCCTACCTAGTTCTTTGTTTGATTACAATTACCTCTTTCTTGTGTGTTGGACTTATATTATAGTTTTTGTGATCTTGTACATTTCACTTTTTTAATTTTTGTTATGTTGGGATAATCATATTGTGGAATATAAATGTATTTAGAAATTTGGATATCATTTTTATTTCATATATAATCATATTTTTGATAGTTTGGAGATGCATTCATGCATATAGACATTATAGTATAAGGACTCCCATGTGCGCGATATTCTTAATATCAAGTAGTTTCCAGTATCATGCCTATTTAGGTGGGAATGGGGTGTCAAACATGGATCATAGTAGGCTAAGAATACCTTAGTGAGTTATGCCGTGATAGAGTGGGATAAAATAAGTTATTATATTTGGTCTGGATTTTGGTTATTTTCTATATAAGATATTTGTTTTTGAATTAAGAAAATATAGTCAAAGTATTTCATTTCGGCTATCAAGCATGGGAATCCAATATCCATGTAATGGATGATATATCCCTTCACTAAGACTCCAATGAACTTCATTTTCACTCAGTATATATAGTCAATATTTAGTAGTAAAACATGTTTACATCTATCATAAAGTAATGGATTGTGATTTACATGCCCTACATGAGTTATATCCTCATTTTGAATATTCGTTATGGTACATCCTTTCAATTTCATGATACCTCATTAATGATTTATAATCATGATTCGACGAAAGAATCGTGAGTATGATAGACCTTTTGATGAGGTTTCCATAGATATACCTCTTCAAGAGGTAGTACATCCATGTGGGAATCTAGTCAAATATCCACCAATCAATAAATCGAGTTCACAATCCATTCTAGTGGATTATTCACATAGGATAATTGTACTTAATGATTTTAAAAGGTGTTAACCCATCAGGTTTCATGGAGATATAGAACTCCATTGAATTTAGGACTCAGTCAAGATTGTTACATGATTTCATCATTGTATTAAGAAACCTCCCGACGGTATAGTGTTCTTAGAGTAGATAATTATTCAGGCCTTAGTTGGAAGAAGGAGGATTTTGGTGAATTTATTATATGGTAGGAATATAATTTTATGATTAATGAATGATAATATTTTTATAGATGAGTTATCTATCATTACATTTCATGATGCTTTCATCATGGAGATTTTTCCGACTCAACATGGAAGCATACCAGTAGTAGATTAGTCATTGAGGTTCACTAACCTTTCCCATTTTTCTGGGGCTACAGTTCAATATGCATTATTCATATATTAAACATCTTTGTGGGGTATCTAAATTCAAAACCGTGATAGTGTGATACCTCATAGAATCATAAACTAATTTTGACTGAAATAGTGTTCTTTGGTTTTGGAGAGATTTTAGGCCAAGAAGATGCCAATATTTACTACTGAAACTGGGCATAGATGAGAGAAGACATTTGCAATGGGAAGATAATATTAGACAGATGAATTTGTGATTTTGAGATTCTCTTGGATGTGGTATTATGATATAGGGTGTGTGGTTCAATTATCTTTGTGTAATTTTAGTTATCCTAAGGAGAGGTGATGCTAATCTTATTACACATTGGGATATCTCATGCATGATTTTTTGACTAGTCATATAGAAGAATAAGAGATAGTGGGTGGAAATCCAAGGTTAAGGTAGATGTTATAGAATGGAATTCCATTGGGACACAAAGGGGTTAGATGAGTTGGTTGAGAAGAAAGTGGTGGCATGGAATTTGATTTATTACCCTACCACCCTCAAGTGGTCTATCATTGGCTTAGTGAGAATGAGGTTATGGATGAGGAAAGATACAGGTTGTAAAGAAATACAACTTTGAGTCTCTAGGTATTATTAAAGGATTTATTTATGTGTTTTCTACCTTTCTTATCTACTGATAGACACAACAATAGGCCACGATTTTCTTACTGCTTCCCTTATTTGAGACCTGGATAATATAGTTGATAATTATTCCCAATATTTTCCATTAGATAATACTAATAGAGGATATTCATTGGTCAAAAATTTCTAGTAACATTTGGACCTAACTCTTGTAAAATTTATCTTCCATTGGGACATCATTGAATATATGATGATGTCGTATGATGTTTTACTAGGATTAGACAAGCTATATATAGTTCATGAAATGAATAATTCTTTTAGTTGGAGAATTTGGTGTGTTAATGTAGATGGGATGTGTTTTTTCCTTATAAATAAGAAGGAAAACAATGATGGTAAATATGATATCTTATTAAAGTGGAAACAATAAATTTTTTATCGATGGGATATTATTATCATTGGAGCATTGGAAGCTATTAACTATCAGTTTTCATTAGTGATGGTGTAGTTGGGGTGTCTTTTGTGACGAAATATTAGGAATACCTCCCTAGTAGGTGATCAGATAGATCATATACTCACACCAAGGGTCTTTCATAACATCTACACATGAAAATAAGATGTATCACATAGGGCTTTATAAAGAAAAGGGGGAGTTGTAGGTGTTATAATTAAAAGGATTTATTAGACACAATGTTTTCCAAAGGAAGCCGAAATTTTGTTCACCAATAAGTGGTGCATGAGTTTTAATTTTTTTTTGATTACCTTCTCATAAATCAGGTGATTATAAAGCATAAGTATAAACTACCATGGATTAATTAACTTTTGGAATAATTGAGAGTTTCGATATGGTTCTTGAAAATTTACCACAGATCAGGTAATCTCTATCCTCGAGTATGAGATGTGGATATACCAATGATGAAATTATGATTTCACTATCATTAATATGATTACTTGTTAAGGTCTCTATGTGAGGTTAATTAATCAAGAGTGTATATGGAAATGATTTACATGATATTCCATCCATTCGTAGATTAGTTAATGTTAGTCTTTATTGATGACACCCCAATGGAGTTGAAACCATAGATAGAGAACAAGAGGGATCTAATGAGTGTCCTAAACATAGTCATATAAGAAAACATTATGGAATAATCTTGAAGTTCCACTTCTTGTGAAAATAGGACATCTTTGGTTGACATATCACCTCATGATGGTGTGTTCTAGTGGACCCAACATTGTTTGATGTTTTGTTAGCACGGCAGACACCAAAGCATGTTATTGAAGGTCACAACTTCCATTAATTAGAAGTATTCTACCTGAGTTTTAATCTTGATTTCTCTACAATATCATCACAATTTATTTAATTAACTATAAATTCAAAACCATTCATATGTACAAAGAGGTATCATTAAATGTTTCAAGAGTTCTGGTTGAGGGTAATGAGTTATTCAATTTTGAGAGCAAAAATAGAGGTTGTTGAATATGTAGTGTTATTTGATTCCATCCAGACATGGAGTGAATTTTTTCTGATATAGAGGCTGTTATTTATTTATAAGGATCCCAATAATTGATACCACATGATAATAACAACATTTCTCATGATATGTAGTTAATAGTGATGGTCTTCAACCTAAATATTTTGTATCACTATCTTTTGGGTGAGAAGTTTATAATCATTTACGACAACATGAGTAATAATTATATATTCTCAAAAAGGGAATTAACATAGCATAACTATTATATGTAGAGTTTCATTGGTATTATGACCTCTAGATGGTGTATAATATTTGGAAGGGGAACATGGTGGAATATTGTCTATATAGTAGATCATGTTTTCATTTTTTGAGTGTGGTGTAAAAGAAGGTGACATCATTGTGGTTTTACATAGTGTGTTTTTATGGTGTAGATCACATCCATTTTATAGTTGTAACACCCAACGAATAAAAAATTTTTGGGAGTTCCCAAGGATGGTTGTGCGATTACCCCCACAGGATTAGTTGGGATTGGAAAAAAATGCTCCTCTCTATGTTGCATGATCTCCTTCTTGTAATGACCCCTCAAATATATTCATGAATGACATTATTGGTGCAGGTGCGCAATGTGATGAGACTGATGATATGACTCCCAACATTGGGACTTCTCAACAGGTTGATTGTCATCAGGAGATTCAGAATCTCTTGAAGTACTCTAGGATATCTGGGAAGTGGGGTGACATCCCATAGGTGGAAGGGACTGCATTGGGTAGCAGTGGTCCTACTTCTTTCAAAGATGCGCTCTTTTCTGTAAAAGGGGATGTTGAATACACTCATGCTCCCTTGAAGCGAAGGCTGTGAAAGGACTATTCTAATACACCACACACTATGTGTAGTCATTATTATAAGCTATCTGGTAAGCATAATTCTGATATTATTAAGATCCTCAATCAGTGTAGGTCCCAATATGAATGGGAAATTGCTGATGACTCCAATTAGGGGAATGATATGTCTTATTATGATCTATAACTTTGTGTTTTAACAGATGAGGGAATGTCCTTTTGTTTGACCCCACCCTTTTACTCTGTTTTTTTCTTTTATTTAATAATTATGCAAAATCATAGCTTCTGGATGGACTTAGTGTTAAAAAATGTTTCGGAGGATCTTTTTAGGGATACCAAATTTGACTCATTGTGTTTTTTGATATCAAATAGATGTTCTCATGATGTATTTTCCTAGGTGGTGAGAATAGTTTTCTTTACTTCTGAAGAACCATTGTACAAGAGATGTTAAGACATAAGGTTTTTTGGGTGTTTCAGTTTTCATCCTTATCTGTCTATCGAGGTGTGGTGAGGACATACTTGAAAAGTCAATGTTAGTTATGGTGGCTAAAAAAATTGTTTTTATAAGAATTTGTCTCTTGATTCCTTACATGATTCATATAGACACTATAGAAAAAATTGAAGATTAGAAGTGGTTTTTATAGGGAATTATGAACATCCCCCTTTAAATTAACATTGGATGGGGTCCTTCACATACCCTATAAAATGTTTAACATATTTTATTTGTTATATTTAGTAGTATTTTTAAGTTGTTATGTCAAAACCAATGCTAATATAATATTTAGTGGCCCTATATTTTTTGTTACATTTTAAAGGCTATATATATATAATTCATTTTAATATTTGAGGCTATATATGTATATATCATGGACATATTATTTTTATATGAAATTGTTGTGGTTCACAACCCCCTCTAATCTCATACATTAGAGGGGTTTAGTACCCCTTCTAATTTAAGAAATTGGATGGGGTTCAAGACCCCTCTAATGTATTAAATTAAGAACTGGTTCAAAACCTATATAATATATGATATTAGGGGGGGATCATGAATCTTCGCTAATCCCTTTTATTAAAGAGGATTTTAACACCCTCAAAATTAGTTTTTTAATAATTATCATATGAATTAAAATTTTATAACATATATGTATGGGTGTCCATATGTGTGTACATATATATTACATATACAATATATAAATATATATAAATACATCATAACAATATATATATAAATACACAATATAAATACTTCAAATAAATACTTCTAAATTTGAAGAATGTATACATGTATAAATTTTTCCATACATAATATAAATTTAATTATAAATTTATTTTAAAATATTTATATAATTTATATATGGTATTATAAATATTATACATTTATATTATGAATTATTTTAAATTTATTTTTATTGCATATTTACATATAAATTCCTTGATATTATATTATTTATACAAATAAATATAATATAGTTAAAATTAAATATAAATATAAATAATATATATATATTATATATATTATATATATTATATTATAAATATTTTATTATATATAAGTATATATATACATATTATCATTATTTTATATATATTTTAGAATACCATATTAATTATAAATTAATTAAGTTAATATATATATATATAACATTTATTAATATTATATATTTCCAATTATATGATGATATTTAATTTTATTTATATGGATACATAAATATAGTGGTATAATTGTATGTACATTAATAAATATTTTTTTAATAAATTGGATTTCATATAATATTAATTATATATAACATAAAATCATAAACATATAAAATAAATATATACATAAATATTATTTATTTAAAAAATATATCACATAAAAACCCAAGCTTGTAGTTTTTATAAATTATATTATAGTAATAATTAATATATTCTTAAATAATATGTTTATGCATTTTTATTATTTATAATCAATATTATATGATATAAAAATTATATAGGTAAATATATATTAATATAGAAAATATTATACACTTATATTTATTGAAATACATATATATTAATGTGGATAAAATAAACATATTTATTGAAATATTTTATATAAATATTTATATAATTTTTATTTCAAATATCATTAAATAAATATTTGTATAAGTTTTATTTCAAATATATTATTTGTATAATTTTCTTTTCATATAATATTATTTATATATAATATAAATATTTTTATAATTGTTTTCACATATATGTGTTTTATATAATTTTAATTATATATAATATTACAAAATATATAGAAATAAATATATATTAATTTTCATAATAAAAAATATATAAATTAAAATACCTAGTATGAATATATTATTAAATGCATTATATAAATATATTAAATAAATACTTACATATAAATATATTATATAAATAATCATGTACATAATATTTATTTTGTAAAATATATGTAAATAAAAATATAAATCATATATTTTATATAAATGTACAGATTGAATATAATAAAAATACAAAATCATATTATATATATATAATTTAATTCATATAGAAATATATGTAGGTTATTTATCAGTATATATTTAAAAAAGTAATAAAATAATATAAATTTAAATTATCTAACTAATATATATATATATATATAGTAATTTTTGTGTATATATTATAGTATAAAACAATTAGCTTCATGGAAGAAGTGCTTAGATATGTCGTGAAGGTGAGGGGTTCGAAACTCACTGATAACATTTTATTGGGAGAGAGCATGAAGGTGGGGTGTTGGTCTATGGGTGACATGTTTCACATACAATGGAGGGCGACTAGATTTCGATGATTCTAGGAATAGGGGAAAATAACTGGTGGTAGGGAGGGGCACATGGGAACTAGATGCATGGAATCGGGGAAGGGAATTTGAGGAAGGGTAGATGAGAACTTGATATTGGGGTGGTCAGCCGCATGGAACAAGACGATGAGGTTGATGGGGAAATGGACGATGAGGTCTAGTGTCACAATAGAAGAACTAGAAGTTGGGTGTCCAACTATCTAATAAAATAAATATTTATAGGTAGTTGTAAAAACTACCTCTAAATATTGATAATATCCTATTAATTAGTGGTGGTTTTTACCACCGTTTATTAAGCCTAAAATAGAGGTGCTTATAAGATAGACACAAAATATGTGATATATAACTCAATTAGAGGCGGTTGGATACCACTGTAGAGTCGAGTTATACATTAATAGGGGTTAAAACTGCCTCTATACTGAGATTCTATGGTTCTGTAATAGGGGGTCTAACATCCTCTAAGGAACCATTGCAAAATTTTGAATTAGTTTAGTTCTGGTTCCTCAAAATTGCCTCTAACAATAGTAGGTGGACACATCTGTATAATTCCTCATAACTGGCACTAATGTGTCTAGAAGGGGTTATAACCCCTTCTATACTAAGAAACCTCTTATTATAGGGTATTTGTTTTGTAGTGAGAGGGATTATCACTTATATTTTATCGTGTTTTTCTCAACCCCTCCAAGTGTCGAAGTGGAAGTGGGATGCAATTTCAATGGATTATGTGATATGACACTTCTGATATTATAGAAGAAACAATTCTATCTCAGTGATCATATAATGAATCAACATGTAATCCCACATACTCTCTATTCGAGAGTAGAGTTCATTATAGATCTTAGAAAACCCTTACAAACATGAGTAAGTATGGATCCATTGTGTTACCTTGATACTAAATTGAGAGCATGATGCTAGATTCATAAAACATTTTTGGATTGGATTGTTGTATACATTTAGAACCTAGCTACATTAAATCTGAATGCTTCACCCATGCATAGATGACCAGACTATATGAACAATTCAGGTCTTGAATGACATGTTAGAAGTTTTAATTATGGACATTGGCTATAGTTTCTATGGTAATATAACCATCGAAGTATTTTTAGGATATTAGAAACCACTATTCCTTAGGTACGTAACCCCATGATGCATTTTATTAGAGACCCAAAGGATAATCACAATTATTTATTGATTAATGGTTTCCAAAAAAAACAAGGGACTTGAGTTGGTGCATGTGTTGATATAGACGTTGATGATTATCCAAGGAAATATTATGAATTTCCATATCCATCTGCATTCTTATATAGAATGGTGATGGATAAATTTTTAGTTCAAGGTGGGAGGATATTTGTTTCAGATTTTATTAACATTATTTGGATGATAATATTTTTCCTTCGTAGGAAGTTATTTTTTTGATTCCTTGGCCCATTATAGATCCAATATAGGGTTGGTGAGGTGGAATTCCACTTTGATATACTGTTGTTGTTCAACCAAGTACATTTCATCATCCAAATGTTGATTCTTAGGAGGTATGTGCATGACCCATCCTAATTTATTGACAAGGGTGATATAGACATCAAGGATGTATCTACCATTATATAGTACCTTATAGAAAATTACAATAGGAAGTTAAAAATTATGTATGGGTGAGATATTCTTTAGTGTGTGTCTAGTAGTCACATTGGAATCTTTAAGAGAGAACATAGAAGTGTGAGACGCAGATACGATCTCAATAGCTTCATTTTAGTAGGGATTTTCATTTTTAGGATAAAAATATCTAGGGTTGTGATAATTTTATGTCTTTATTTTTTTCATTGTAATTATTTGGAATATTTAAATAAATATTTTCAATGATCTGCATTATGTAGGTTCTAGATTCCACGGCCTGGGTGAGGCACAATATTTATATGATAAAAATATAAAAAATATAATATCATGTACAAACAATTTTTGATAAAAAAATCAAATAACTTATTAATAGAGTCTCAAATCAAATATATGTGAATGCCACTAAATATGGAATGTGTGTTTTTCTTTAGGGAGAACATAATACTTGTAGGAATTAGATATTTTGACTAATTTCAGTCATGGGAGAATTAGTAAATTAATAATTTAATATTTAAATTTATTAATAATTTTATCACAATGATTATACACTATTTAATCCATATTGTAGAAAATCATTAGGGATAGTTACATAACCCTATGTATTATGATAAGATTCATTGTAGGAGAGATCATTGAGTATCTACAATGGATCATGCTATATTATTCAATTTTCTAACTGAACTCATGTATATCATCATTGAAAATTACCCCAAACCATTCTCTCTCAAATATCAATCCTAACATCTGGTATAGTGTTTTATTTATTTGTATTTGTCATATTTTTTTACACATTTTTAACATATAATTATTACCTAGTAAATTAATTCATGGTTCCATCAGTGATTATATGTATGTATTTGTCTTCCAATAAATAGTAATATGATATTACTTTTATTATTGTTCTTGATTATTCATTCCAATAGATATTTATTTTTTCTAACACATACAATGGATGTGGATTTTCCTATAGTTGTGTTTTGTGCCTTTTTCCCACCATCAATTTTATGTTATTTATTGGTGTTTCTTTCATTGAAGGTATGAGAAATTCCTAGTATCCAATCATTGAGTCACTTCTATTTCATATAGTGGATCGATACAATATGTTTATGTGAGCAATCAATGCCATGGTAGTAGTACACGATGACCAAAGGCGTGTTGTGATTAGATTAAGATACCCCCTTACAGTTTAGCATGCGATGATAATGTAGTGTTATGTGGATTCATTACCAATAAAAAATATAACCAGGGTCAACCCACTATGGATTGAGAGGATCAATCAAGTATGGAATGATAATCATGGGTGGAATCCATGGAATAATCAATGTAGTAGTGAAACAGAAAGAAAAGTGATGGTTTTTTGTAAATTCTTTAAAAATCCAAAGTACAAGAAATTAATTAAGATAGACACATGCACTGTGGACCTAGGATGGTGTGGCTAGGATTTTGTTGTAATAAAATATCACATTCTATATGGTGCTGACAACAAACAATGTGACACACAAATGATATCTCAACATGTAACATTAGGGTACATGGAAATAAATACATTTAGTAACAAGGGCACAACTAGAGAACATAGGCACAACTCACTTTTATGAATGGCCTAGTACATGGGAATTTCCAAGTACATGGGAATGACGTGAAGTATAGGGGCACATACGATATCACACGAGTAGACCCAGGTCAGGAAAGCCATATTTTTTCCTCTCAGTACACGCAATGTACTTTATCTACGGTAGTTTTAATACATTATTATCCTCATTGCGAACTAGTTTTAATGGAATATTTACTCAGTCTCCCCCATGAGGGTATATTGAGGCATAAAATCTTGATCAAAGGTTGTGATCCCCTATATTGGATCATTATTTGAAAAAGACTTTTGAATCTCTCTATATGAATTGTGGATGGATCCATTATCTTGTTTTATTCCCATGTGTTTTTAAAGAATTTATCATTAACAACAGAAATGGGAATTGATCCTTTAGTATGTGGGTTATTCTAGATAGGGTGTGTCTTACCATCATAGTCCTCTGGAGAGATTCATAACTTTTGTATAAATTTGATCTATGTTTTAACATTTATTTCACCATGGTGAGGGCCAATGAGTGTGAACTATCGGATAAAAAATATCTACATTATTTGGTTCATGGAGTGAGTTGTCCTAGTTGTGTATTACATTGAAGGATCATGTAGGAACCTAGGGATGATAGGTAGTTTGAGCCTTACCATGAGAATTCGTGACAATCATGAGTATATCTTGGAAATTTTTGTTATATATAATATTCTGTTGGTATGCCTATCACTATGGGGACACTATCTTTTTGATATGGGCTTTTTGAGACAAGATTCAATCTCGTCGCAAATAGCTCATCCCAAAGATTATTTGTGATGGGGGATTCTTCTTGGTGAAAATAATTGGTTATTTGCAACGGGATTTGGGGTCCTCTCGCAAAACGTTTGGCGCGATTTGCGCGCCAAACCGTGAGAAGGTAATTTGCGACGGGGGGATTCCCCCATCGCAAATAGTGTGTCGGTCGGAGTGTATTTGCGATGAGACCTGACACAAATACCCGACTATGGTAAATAGGTTTTTGGGACAGGATGTTTTTCTGTCGCAAAAACTGTGTTTGTAGGTACCTTTTCCGACAGGTCTCGTCGAAAATACTCTTTTAACTGTTGACTGTAATTAATGTGGGTGAAGGTTTTTGTGACGAGTCCCTTCATAAAAAATAGTATTTGGGACGGTATACTAGTCGCAAATAGCCTCATCACAACTAATCCATCCTATATATATATCCCCATCCATTTTTTTCAAATTATCCTCTCAATTCTCACACACTCTCTCTCTCTGAACTCTATTTTCAGAGTGAAAATTTGTTTGAGTTAGTTTATTTCATGAAAAAGTTTTCAAGTAGTCTACATCAAGAGGAGATCAAGTTTAAAGGTATTTATATTTTATTTAATTAATTTTTATTATATTTTTATGTTAATTTTAATTATCTTTGATTGGTTGTAATTAAATTAGATTTAAGTTGTTTTGTTATCAGTATTTATTTGTAATAATAAATTGAAATTATTAGTACTAATTTTTATTAATTAGTAATAAATAAGATTAATTACTAATAAATATGAATAATTAGTAACAAATAGGAATAAATAAGATAAATTATTAATAAATAGGAATAATTAGTAGTAATTAGTAATAAATAGGAATAATTAGTAATAAATAAGTATAATTAGTAATAAATAGGAATAAGTAGTAATAAATAAGAATAAATAGTAATAATTATTAATAAATAGCAATAAATAGGAATAATTAACAATAAATTGTAATAATTAGCAATAAATAATTATATTTTGCAATAAATAGGATTAATTAATAATAAAAACGTATAATTTGAAATAATTAGGAATAATTAGGAATAAATACGAATAATCAGTAATAAATAAAAATAATTAGGTATAAGTCATAATAAATAAGAATAATAAGAAATAAATATGAATAATTCGTAACAAATAAGAAAAATTAGTAATAAATAAGAAATTTTTGTAACAAATACGAATAATTTCGAATAATTACTAATAATTTGGAATAATTAGTAATAATTTGGAATAATTAAGAATAATTGAAATAATTAGTAATAATTAGTAATAATTAGGTATATATAGTAATAATTAGTAATAAATAGTAACAAATATTAATTAATAGGAATAATTAGTAATAAAAAATTATAATTATTAATAAATAAGAATAATTGGTAATAAATATGAATAATTAGTAATAAATGAAAATAATATTAATAAAAAGTAATAAATAGTAATAATTGGGAATAAATAGTAGTAAAAAAGAATAAATAATAATATAAAGGAATAAATAGTAATAAAGAGCAAAAATTAAGAATAAATAAGAATAAATACGAGTAAATAGGAATAAATATAAATAAATACAAATAAATACAAATAAAAAAGAATAAATACAAATAATTATCAATAATTGGCAATAATTAGTAATAATTATGAATAATTATGAATAATTAGAAATAAATAGGAAAAATTTTAAATAATTAGTAATAAATAGGAATAACTAGTAATAAATATGAATAAATAAGAAAAATTAGTAATAAATTGGAATAATTATGGAATATTTATTAATAATTAGTAATAAATAAGATTAAATAGTAATAATTAGTAATAATTAGTAATAATTAGTAATAATTAGTAATAATTAGTATTAATTAGTATAATTACAAATAATTAGTAATAATTAGTAATAATTATGAATAATTAGTAATAATTAAGAATAATTTGGAATAACTATGATTAACTAAGAATAATTAGTATTAACTAGGAATAATTTGGAATAATTAGTCTTCACTTGGAATAATTAGGAATACTTAGCAATAATTAGGAATAATTAGTAATAATTAGAAAAAATTAGTAACAATTAGAAACAATTAGTAATAATTAGCAATAATTAGTAATAATTAGTAATAATTAATAATATTTATTAATAATTAGTAATAATTTGTAAGAAATAGTTATAAAGAGTATTAAATAGTAATAAATTGTAACAAATAGTAATAAATAGTAATCAATAGTAGTCAATAGTAATAAATAGTAATAAATAGTAATAAATAGAAATAAATAGAAATAAATAAAAATAAATAGGAATAAATAGGAATAAATATGAGTAAATTGAAATAAATTGAAATAAATTGGAATAATTAGAAATTATTAGTAATAATTAGTAATAAAAAGTAATAAATAGTAATAAATAGTAATAAATAGTAATAAATATTAATAACTTATTAATAATTAGTTATAAATATTAATAATAGTAATAAATATTAATAAATAGTAAAAACATGTTAATAAATAGTAATAATTAGTTATAATTAGTAATAATTAATATTATTTAGTAATAACTAAGATTAATTAGTAATAATTGTGAATAAATACAAATAAGTTTGAATAAATAGAAATTATTAGGAATAAATAGGAATAATTAAGACTATTTAGGAATAATTAGGAATAATTAAAAATAATTAGGAATAATTAGATTTAATAAGGAATAATTAAAAATAATTAGGAATAATTAGGACTAATTAGGAATAATTTAGAATAATTAAGAATAAATAGGAATAAATAAGAATAAATATGATTAAATAGGAATAAAGAATAATAATTGAGAATAATTAGGTATAATTAGGAATAATATCAATTGTAATAAATTTTAATAACTTGTTAAAATATGGAAAAATTTCCAGTGTATTTATGGCACTCCTTTTGCTCGATGACTCTTCTTCTTTCATGTTTCACCGAATGCAAACATTATAAAAAGTATACTTCTACGTAAGCATATTCAATCTCATATGCACATGTTTGAAAATGCATTTGTCAGACCACATTTTTCATCATGATTTTTGGTGGTGATAGTTGCATGAAGACAATTCATTGACGAAAAGGGGGTGCTTTTTTCTGACGACTCATTTACATGCATCATTCTCACACTAAAATCACAATAAAGAATCTGCTCTGTGGTATTCTTAAACATTCTCCTATGCAAGAGAATGAATTTGTGTACCTCTGAGGAGATTCGTCATTGTAATTTTAGTGTGATCAAGATGCAAGTAAATGAGCCCTTAGATAAAAGAGTAGTTGTCAATCCACTGAGAATTGTGTCGCCCAAAATTAATGGTAATTATTAAGAAGTAGTTGTAATTATTTATCATATTTTTTCAGATCATGTTTTTATAATTTGAAATTAGTCATAAACAGTGATGCTTATATTTTTTTAGAAATATATAGAACAAGTAAATAGACATCAGATATTATTGGATGATCGTGTTTGGATAAATCAGTACAAGAATCCAGACGGTTCAGGGTTAAATCCTATATATACTAATGGTGTTGAAGCTTTCATATAATTTTCATCATCAAAACTAGAATATGTTTTAGAAGGAACAATTTAGTGTCCTTGTAAAAATGTGATCCGAGAACGTTTGACACATTTGACAAAGTTGGGGGACATCTCTTGCAGTTTGGATTTCAAATAGATTATGTTTTTTTGTATCAACACTGTGAATAAAGTTAAACAGAAGACACTAATAACTTTATTCTTGATCCATCACAGTTTCAAAATTTAGTTCATGATATTGCAGGTCCATCTATTCAAAAAACTGAAACTGAAGATGATATTGATTTAACTCCTAAGTTGGCACCATCCAAATTTTATTTGTTGTTGAGGTATACTGATGATAAATTATATCCTGGTTGCAAGATAAGAAAAATAGAAGCGGTTGCAAAATTTATGGATATTAAATTATATAATGCAATGTCAAACAACTATTTTGATCAGATATTTTCTTTGGTTTAAACACTATTATCTGAAGGAAATGTGATGTTTGAAAATTACTATAAGAGCAAAAGGTTGGATCTAAATCTAGGCCTTAGTTATCAGAAGATTCATTCATGTAAAAATGATTGCATCTTATATTCTAGTTAAAACGAGTCATTGGATATTTTTCCCATATATGGAAAATCCGAGTATAAAGGAACATAAACGGGGAAGTCTGGGTCAATTCCTATAAAACAGTTAGATATTTTTTCCTCACACCCAATTTGCAACGTTTATTTATATCTCAGAACACAACGTCAATGATGTCATTGAACAAAACCAACATTTCAACCGATAAAATTGTGAAACATCAATATGATGGTGATTCATGGAAAAAATTTTACCATTTGCATCTGTCTTTTTCTTTAAATTCCCAAAATGTGTGATTGGGTCTTTCTACTGACAGGTTATGTCTGTTTGGTTCTTATGGTAGTATGTATTCATGTTTTTTTTGTCTTTATAAGTTCATACAATTTAAATCCATGGATGTTGATCACGGATCCCTATATTTTTTGACATTATTAATCATAGGGCATCCAAAAAAGAATATTGATGTTTATTTGAAAGAATTGATTGATGAGTTAAATGCATTATGGAGTAATGGTGTTAGTACATATGATGTTTTTGTGAAACAAAATTTCATATTAAAATATGATTTGATGTGGACGATTAGTGACATTACGGCATATGGAATGTTATCTGTTTAGAGTACACATGGTTCAAAATCATGTCCTTACATAATGAAAGACAAAAAAGCCTTTATGTTTTTCAATGGAAAAAACCCTGCTATTTTGACTCACATCGTAGATTTATTCTAACCGATAATCCTTTTCCAATGAGAAAATATCATTTTTGAAAAGGTACAATTAAATGGGATGAACCTAAAAAAATGATCTCAGGTACAGAGTTAAATTAAGTGGTATTTTCATTAACTCTCATCACATTGGGACCAATAGTAAACCAATATAAAATTTATGGCTTTGGGAAATAACATAATTGTATAAAAGAGAGCATTTTTTGGGAACATACATAATTGTGTAATTTTTTGATACACCACATATTGGATTTTATGCTTATTGAGAAGAACTATTAGGATAATTTATTTCATACAGTTTGGGATACACCAGGTAAGACCAATGATACTGTAAAAGCACGATTAGATGTTTCCAATATTTACAGGCTACCAGAACATAAACTATTATAAAATGTCAGATCACTAAGAATAATGAATCCAAAAGAAACTTATACATTGTCCAAAGAGAGTCTCTTATTATTTTGTTAGTGGATTACAGATTTGAGACTTCCGGATGGCTATGCTTACAATTTGGGTAGATGTGTTATGAATGGTAATATTAAAGGATTAAAAATTAATGATTGTCATGTTATAATGTAAATACTAATGCCAATTGAATTCAGATTTTTTCCAAGTTATATAAATTGTGATCCGATAACAGACATATCATAGTTATTTTGAGTCATTTGTGCAATGACACTAGACTATGATGTGCTAAGAAAACTGGAAGAAGATGTTGCTATAATTATTTTTAAACTGGAAAAAATCATTTCGCCGATTTTCTTTGACTCAATGGAACATTTATTATTTCATTTTCAAAATGAAGCTAAATTTTGAGGTCCAATACAGTTTTGATGAATTTACCCATTCGAGAGATGCATGTAGAAATTGAAGAAAAAAGTACGTAACAAAGCATTAGTAGAAGGCTCAATTTCTAAAGCTTATTTTCAAGACGAAATATCTTCTTTCTTATCTCAATATTTTTTGAATATGAATATCATAGAAAACACAACCACATGAGACATAACTAGGGAAATGCTAATGACAAAATGTAAAATCAATTATCAGATTTTAATCAGCCAAATCTTGGCATCGATGGAGTTTAAGAATCATGGCATTAAAACGATGAACATAACAGAGCTCAAACATATTTTCTTATCAACTATAAAGAAACTACATCATTTGTTTTTTGAGTTCTTCTATAACTTATTATATAACTTATTTTATAGTATGTGAACTTATTTTATTTTTAGGATATATGATAATTATATCATGAAACAACTTCCAAAAATTAATGCAGTTTCTTCTAAAGAATGCAGAAAACTAAAATTTTCTCAATGAATTCAGAAAATGTTAACATAAATTTTTAATGGTTTAAAATCAATTCAGTTTACTATTTATTATATTGATATTTGTTTTAAAAAAAATCAGGTGTCTCAAAATACTGATAAAATTGATAAGAAACTGTCTATATTGAGTAACCCACCATCCAAAATGGTTAAATATTATAATGCATATGTGGTGAATGGTTTTTGATTTCCTACACATGAAAATGGGGAATCCATAAAAACAATGAACAATAGATTTTTTTGAGTAGATCACATCATAGAGAAACTAAACTTGACTTTTATGGCATTCAGGATGAAATTATTGAGCTGTGTTATCCAGGATAGAAATATATAACGATGTTCAATTGTTAGTGGTGGGATACTGAGAGAGGATTTCATGTTCATCAGACTCATGGGATCAACGATATTATATATGAAATTCTTCTTGCAGTAAATGAACAATTTTTACTTCCTCAATAAGAACATCAAATTTATTACACAAGGTATTATGCTACTTTAAGAGACCTGAGTGATTGGTGGATCATAATAAAAATGAAATATTGTAAAAATTAGTTTACTTAAACTGAATGTGATTCCACTGAAGTAGAAGTAATAGAATGTTTTTAAAATACTACTCAAAATCCATCTTTTTCACAATTATATGTGAATATTGATGATGACACCCCACAATTAAGGTTCGATGGTGACGAAGATTTTAATGATGATACAAATGAATTTAAAATGATAATATATGATGAAACTAAATCTCATATGGATATTGATGATGTTGTGGTAGAATATGAAGACATTAACATCATCATAGGAGATGATGATGAAGAAATTTAACATGGACCCTGTTAACTGCTGTTTATAATCATAAATAATATATACCTATATATAAAATTTATTTTCAAATATCTCCAAAAAATAATAATTTTGTGTTTTAGATGGACCGGGACTTATTTGGTGAGTTACAGGAGGCTGAGCTACCTTTGGATGAGGGGTATTTGGGAGCATCTGACCCTCATTCTACTAGAAGTTTAGGGGGTACGCGAAGGGGGCACAGTTTTGGGTGACTGATGATTCTTGACCCTATACATGTGTGACGTTCACATCTTAGCTTTGGTCAATGCACACAGATATATGGTAACCTATATATTTTAGTTAGAAATCATTATTTTATTTATATATATATACTAATTTTTTGATTATTTATTCTTTTTTTCAGAGTTTTGTTTCATGTAGCTGTTGGACCGGGGATCACTATTTTTCACAATTATTTTTCTCAGCCATGGATAACATGGGAACATATACCCATTTATTTGTATCTCGGCATGTTAAATAATTCTCTTGTATGTAAATAAATAATATTTATTATGAAATTTATTTTATTAAGAACATGGTATTATAAATTATTTATAGGGTTTATGGTATCCCATTGATGAGAGCATGCATGACGCTATCCACATGGCTTGGAAGGTGTTATGTGTAACCATTTCCCTCAGTTTTTGCACAATTTGAGAAGGACAACCCTGAAGAAAGGAGGAGTGGCATATTTGGATGAGTCATGTAGAGACCACAGACCTGATTACATTTCATCTCACGTATGGGATGGATTATGTTTACACCGGTTGGGTGGTGGATTTCCGAGGAGGTCTTCAGTGGGTTGGCAGAACCGGGGGATTCATGAGGTGACACATCAAGCTAGTAGTCATACATTCAGTACGCACAAAGAGTATCTGTTAAGTATTTTTTAAATAATTTATATAACTTAAATATAAATAGTTTATTTTATATTTTTATAGGCATTTGAGAATCCCAATATTACATAGTACGACATTTATCGGAGGAAATACAGTGATCCATCCACTTGAGATATTAGAGGTGATCGCAAGCATCAGATTTTGGATAGTATTTTTTCAGTTTGACAATTAACTACATATAATATTTTCAAAATTATAATTTTAAATTGTAATTGAGGAAGTTATATGAGGATATGACCTCTCAGAAACAGGCTAGGAGTCAGGACGAGAAGATTGATCAGACCAGTGCCCACCATATCGAGGAGGCAGCATGGATGCAGGCGACTCAATATTGCTTTGGAAAGGGTCGAGTAGTTGGTATCGGCTCTCATGTGACTCTTGGTACTTATTATGGTACTACTACGATGTTGGCGTCTAGCTAGAGAGGATCTCATAGAGAGGCCTCATCTTTTGCCTCACTGTATGAGGAGTAGTTGTGAACTTAGGCTGAGTATATAGAGAGTTTTCTGAAGAAGCATGAAGATATGTGTCAGCAGCAGTAGTAGCAGTAGCATCATGATGAGGAGATGCATCGATGGTAGCAGCAGTAGTATGAGAAGATTATGTACATGCATCGTCTGACTCGTAGTTTATGGATAATTTTTCCTCCACCATCTCCTAGAGCTCCTCCACCTCCTCTAGAAGATGACCCCCATGGATTTTTTTATGTTAAAAACATTTGAATTAAAGATTTGTTGTAATATGAACTATTTTCAGTTTTTGTCTTTTATATTGGTGCGAATATTGCATAATTTAAATTTTTTTTATTTTTAATATTTTAATATTTATTATTTATATTATACTTTTTAATTTTTGTTTCTTTTATTAATAATAATAATATTTTTTTATTTTTATACAATTTTTTGTAAATATTGAGAATTTTAATATTTATTTTTTATTTTAATAATATTAATATTTTTTTACATTAATCATAATTTTATTAAATTTTTTTCGTATTATATTTTTTGATGTTTTTTTATTTTAATAATAATAAAATAATAAGAATAATATTTTAGAAATTTTAGAAATTTTTTGAGAATATTGAGAGTTTTAAATTGTATAATATTTTAATCATATTTTTATTATTTGTTCATAATTATAATTTTGTTAAATATATTTTTTTGTTTATTATTTGCGATGGGAACTATTTCAATGGGATCTCATTGCAAATAGTATAAATATAAATTTTTAAAAACTATTTGTGATGAAATCAAGGGTGCGTCAAAATAGTATTTATGACAGGCCCATCAAAAAAGGTTTAATTATATATAATGCATATAATCAGAAACTTATTTGTGATGGGGAACATTCCCAGCCCAAAAATTTTATTTATATATAATGTATATAATCAGAGACTTTTTTTGCGATGGGGACGTTCTTTGTCGCCAAAAATATTTTTTGAGACGGACCTGTCACAAAAAAGGCATCTTGACACTGTTATCTACAAAAATATATTTACGACGGGACCACATGGCTAATTCTTATTTTCGACGAGATTCCATTGCAAATATCCCGTTACAAATAGCATGAATTCTAGTACTCTAATATGATGATTAGTTGACTATTATATTGATGGATTAGGTTTGGTAATTTTGGGGTATCCTCTGTGGTATTATATTACTCACTCATGGGTGGTCCCTTCCATCTAGCTGGTTGGACATCCATTATATTTTATTTGGCCTTTAATTTTACTTTTATGATTTTCATTATGTTTTTTATAGTCATATTATGGGATATATAAGTATGCCTGAATTTGGGTACCATTTGTATTTCATCATTCAATATGGTATTGGGAGATTTGTGATGTGCTCATAGATACAAGTAACAATGGAAAAATACTTCCATGTGTTTTATAGGCCTTGTCATAAATATCCTCCACCACATGGCCTATTAGTGGGAGGATTATGGGTTTTCACTCACCTCATCACTAGTATAGTGGTCCCTGGTGGGTTGGATCACGTAAATTCAATACTTATAAATGTGTGAACAATTAAATTAACAAATAACCAAAAATAAGTTATAAACTAATCATAATATCAATGTAAGTAATTAAATCAATTCAATAATAAATTCGATCCAACCACTTCATTATGGACAACTCAACACACCCATGGGGTTGTTTGGATACACCAAATTAGGGGTTTCACTATGTACAAACCAAAAACTGTTGTAACGGTTTCAGTTTAAAATTGAATACTGGTTATCAAGGGAATTTATTCAAAAAATAATAAACAAGGTAGTCGTTTTTGACGTTTTAACCCAATAATTCTCTCCATGGGTCTCATAACACCTCATGAGAAAGGCCTATGAATGTAATTAATGGAATAAATTTTTTATAGGAAACATGTGGAATGTTCAGTATACGACCCAATATAAGAAGATATAAAAGAAAATATCATGATGTAAAACTCATATACCTCTAATTCAAGAATCATATAGTAGTCATATTCTAGTATCATCATCATATTTGGGATAAAATAATAAAAAAAGAAAACTAGATATATTCCCTAAAAATGGGTCATATTAGATCACATGAATATCACACCAAAGATGGGAAGATAAAGTGATAAACTAAAAAAGATGGAAAGGGACTTTTGGATGGGGATCCAATGTGATGAATAATGTTCAAAATGAATTCTAGATTTGGGGAATACACTAAATAATAGGAGAGGGAAAAAGGAGAGCTATGGAACTACTAATGTGCAATAATTGGTAGAGGAGAAATAAAAAATATATTTTGTGGGGAAGAGGGAAAAATTACAATCCTAGATTTTTAATCTGGCCTAGGATTCGACTATAAGGCTAGATAAACTATGTGCCAACCATGTGATTCTGAACAACAACGAGTCCACACATCACATGCTCTAGGTGCATTGTTAGAAAAACCATAGTCCAACCATTTATGGTTCACCTAAAATAGATTTTATAATATTAATGGTAGTGTGTTCATTATGATATGGTTTGAAAATACATTCATAACCCTCTTAGGTCCACGCAGTTGAAATTAATGGGTAGTACCAATAATTTCCCCTGTTCAATTTCCTTTAAAACCTTTACTTTGAGCTCATAACGAGGATCTAATGCACATATAATTCCAATGAACACATTGGGAACCATTATTAAGTTAAAAAAAGGGGTTGACTAAAAATTAATTGATATATACCTCAATGTAAAATTTGGATATTTCAAGATCCCCTAATTATTATAACTATTCCCTGATATTAAATTATGAGAGTGATTGATTTTCATCTGAGAATAACTCCATATACTAATCATCTATATTATACTTTTATTCCAAAGAATTATTTTATACACGTTTACTCATCTATAGAACATCAACCATAGTAAATATCTTACATTTAATATCATTTATTTTTAAATCCATGATAAAAACTGGTTACACCTAAAAAGAGTAAATATCCTTATAATCACCGTCCACATAATCAACTATATGAGATTCGACAGAATAATAACATTGGAGATGACAAACATGAAAAATATCATATATAGACCTATAATGCTAAATAATATTTATCCTGCAAGCTACAAAATGAACTGTATCCAAAATATCAAAATGATTGATGAATCTAGGAAATGGATTATCACAAATTCAAATACTCTGATGACCCAATCCGAAAAATACCAGATGTCTTGAGCCCCAACCTCAATCTCTTTATGTCTGTGATAGTAATCAACATATTATTTCAACCAAGACTAAAACCTATCAATAATTTTATTGAATCCTTGTATATAATATTAGGTCCCTATTATAGGATGTGGTCCCAAAATTCTCCCACACTGAACAGACAATGTGGTGAAAAATAGGGTATAACGTAGAGCACCTCAAAGGGATCCATTTGGATAGTAACATGGAAACTATTATAATAAAATAACTCTACATGATATATGTTATTTCTCAAGAGACTCCAAAATCATAGAATAATTCATGGATAATGTATTCACATAACATTAAGATGGGTTGGATTGATAATTGTATTGATTTTGATGAACTATTCTGAGAAGTAACAATGATTAAAGAGCCCTTTGTAAACAATGGTAGAACCTTAGTAAACCAAGAATACCTATATTATATGATGTTATGTTGAACCCTATAATTGTATATTATTTCATATAAATATATTATACGAAGATAATCCAATAAGAAAGTATATTGGAAAGTCATGTAGTGGGTGACCTTTCATATCCAATCCAAAATTACCCACCAAATGCCACATCATATAGGAGAATTTGGAGTGATTTTCACAAAATCCATAGTGACATGATTCAATTTGCGCTATGGGAAATGTTTCTAATATAATAAACATATAGGTTTCTGGATTTATAATTCCCATGCCGATTGGTGGAACACCGACTGATAAAAAATGTTGTCTCATTTTTCACTCAAGGACAACAATATTGGTGGTGAATGTCATAGTGTATCTTAGTGTGTCTGAGATGTAATTTTGACTCGAATGTAAGTAATATGATCATAATATCCTCTAAAATGTCTATAGGTTGAAATGAATACCCCTGGATATGAAATATCTCATCCCCATCTATATCTTAAATAGGTAGTGGGACTTAACATGAAATAGTTTCCCTCTAGACTTAACTGTATGGATATAGGAGTTTCCTCAACTCCCCATAATATAGAATTGATAAGGTCACTACTAATTCCATGAGAAAAATATTATCAAGAAATTAATGATAATAAATGGGAATTTTATATAAAATATCCATAAACATATATCCACTACTATATTTTTGTACTACTAGTGTTTATTTTTTCCATCTTATATCATTAGTAACATCATTTCACATTCTAAGAATGTAAGAATGATTAATGTAAAAGGACTATAGTTATTCAAACCACATCTTATATAAGAGGCACACATCATAGTGTGTGAATATTTTTTTGATAATTTTAGTGTATGTTTTAAGAACTCGGATCTTCGTTTCAGGTATGTTTTACCTTTTCGGGTCCTTTTTTGAGAAAAAGAGGAACATCTTGAAATTTCCTAAGAACATGTCGTGTACTTTTAAGTACACGCCATGTACTTTTATACAGCACTAGGCCGTGTGTTGGCCGTGTCTGGGCCACACGCAAGTTGTGTAGGGTCGATGTAGAGGCCACTTAATGTGGAGTATGGAAAGGCCAAGTACATGTCATGTACCATATAAGTTCACGTCGTGTACTTTTTTTTCATTAAATGGATCGGGGTCGCGCTAGACAGACAGAACTCGCTTCTTCTTCCGGTTCTTCATCCGAGAGAACCCATATGACCACTGAACTTCTTTAAGCCCCCTAGCATTTGTCTGTTCTCCGAATCGACTATCTTCGATTTCTTTGGAACCACAATGGTAAGCCCTTTCTTCTCCGAGAGATTTGTGTTCCAGTTCCTCCTATTTCTCAATATATCATGGGTTGAGAGTTTTTGCGTTTTCGTAGATCTACGTCGTGCTAAAGAGAATCAAGTCTCATGGTTCATGTATATCGATCTCCAAGGGTCAAGGTAGGTGGTTTGTACCTTTTTGTAGGAATCCTTTGATTATTTTGTAAAATTCCACCAATTCCCATGAACGAATTATTGTGTGTTTCCTATTTTTCCCTTGTTGTTTGCCTGCTTTTAATGATTTCTTGAGTAGAGGTCAATGATTGTGAATAGGGTAATTTGTATTGTGCTATGGATGTTTTACCATGGATGTTTTATCTGTTAGGAATTTTTCCAGTTTCCATGACTAGTTGTACGATAATGGAACTATTATTCTATTATGATGTTATGCCTTATAATGCGAGCCATGTAGTTCTAGAGGTTTACTTGGGGTGATACATGTGGTATCCATGTTTTTTTACACAGGGCTGTGAGAACCTAGTGTAGTAGACCATAGAGGGAATGGATGTAAGGGATTCTCCATAGTGTCTTTAATATACTATGTGAGACCATAGGGGGAATTGATGTTGAGTGCTTCTTCAGAGTATCTGTAGGTCCTCGACGCGGGCCACAGGGGGAATGAGACATTGAATGATTCCCCAGAGCGGCTTTAGTACGATACGTGACTATAGGGGGGATTGACAGTGAGTGCCTCCCTAGAGAGTCTATTCTTTCTTTAGCTGAGCCAGAGGGGTGAGACTATGTGTGCCTCCCAGAGGGTTATTATTACATGTAGGATGAACCATAGGGGTTAGGCTTTGAGAGCTACCTAGGGGTTACAAGTTGTTCTACTTGTTGATTGGTTGTTACTTGTGTACTTTATATGATAGACACTGTGGATTGTATCTGTTGTGTGCTTTACTATTTACTGCTTTCTATACTTTTACATGCCATGTATTCACTGACTTTTACGCACAGATCATTGTGTGGTTGCCTACTGGGACCTTATCTCACACCATGTTTGAGCCATGCATTCTGTACTTGACTAGCTGCGGATATGGAGAGCATGGGACCAAGCTATGGCTTGCGATGCTGAGGTGTTTACCTATATTCTTTTGCACTTCGGTTTTTTATTGTATTCAGCATTGTGACCTGTTTGGATGTTTTCTTATACATGTGTACCATGCATCATTTTATATATATTTGTGTGAGATCCAGTTGTTTACTGTTAGTTTTCTGATGCTTATAGTTTACTCTTGTATGGATGGTTACCGTTTCTACTATTTTCTATTTTCTTTACTTCCACTGTGTTCTCTGCCAATATGGGAATAGTTTCCTCACTATCACACCCAAGGCCATTGCTACTTGTCAGTAGCCTCTGGCGTTTGGGGAAGTGCGCTTGAGGCCATGTGACCAACCGGGTACGGGGTGCCTACGGGTGGCTTCCATAATAGGGACGTTACAATGTGGTTTCAGAGGGTTTCTTTTCTCTTGATTTACTATTTGGAGCCTTTATCCATGGATAAGACGGATTCTGTACTTGGTATTAAGCTATGCTCGGGAGTAGCTAACTAATGTATAGGGAAAATCCAATTTACCGCGCTTAATACACTTTTCTAGTTTTTCTATGTTACAATTGATCTGATTTCACCTAGGGTGATTCACATGCTTTGTGTGGTTATTGTTGTTGATGTTGTGGTTCTATTTCTGTCGCAACCCGATGAGATGAGGGTATGCCATATCATGTATCATATAGGCACTTGTTAGAAATCACATTCCATGCATTCTTTCTATGCCATCTAGGTTGCATTAGAAATTGCATGTTGTTGTGATAGACATTGTATAGATTATGCATGTTTTTGTGATATATGCATTGATAGAATCCCTGCAGTTTGATAGAGAGGTTGTTTGTATTTTACCTTGCCTAAAATTATTCCAAATTTTGTTTCGTGAGGTGTTGCGGGCCCTCATGAATCGTAACATGGTGGATCATTAAATTGTTTCCCTTATATATGGTGTGTAGGAGATGCGAATCTTTGATCATGGGGAGTATGGGACCTCACGGATTGGAATTTGGCCCCTTAATTATTTTTTTCAGTGTTTTCTGGGCTTCAGTGCAGTTTTAGAGCTACTTCCCAGAAAAACCAAGAATACTCGATGTGTACATTATATATACACGCCGTGTAGTTTTTAAACTGTGTCACTGACTGTTTGAGCAGAAACACAGGTGATGAAAAATCACCAGGGACACGCCATGTATGGTAGGTAGATGTTGTGTAATAGTGAGCCGTGTACCTGGAAGTGTCACTAACAAAACGAGTCAGGGAAGCTTGTGTAATACATGCCGTATTTTGTATGAACATGTCGTGTAGTCTTGTTCTAGGTACTCGGCCATGTCACGAACAACATGAGGCGGTTTTATCTCCTCCTATAGAAGTCTTGTTTTGGTCAGAACACACTATGTAAGGGTCATCCGTGTAGCTAGCCATGTCTCCAACAAAACTGGTCGGGAAAAATCTTCATGTAGACACCGTGTTTGTTTGGGACACGCCGTGTAGCCCCATCTGTGTAACCGGTCGTGTAACTAACAACATGTGTTGTTGAAACCTTATTTACTACACTTCGTGTGCAAAGGGAACATATCGTGTAGTCTATGTTTAAGAAGACCGTGTGGGTTGGCCGTGCAAAGAGACCCAGGTAGGTGAATTGAGTTAGGTATGCACCTTGTAGAGTTTATACACGCCGTGTAGTCATGTTTTGTAAATGATGATTGTTTCCTTCTCCTGTTTCTGTTTTGTACTCCTTTGTTTTCTGTCCTTGATATTCCTGATCTAAGGTATGCTTTTGATCTTTCAGATCTATGCCTCTGAGACGTCCTCCGGTTGTACGTTAGTTGCAAGATAGTGATCAGACGCCAGATATGGCTAATTAGGGAATTCTTGTCGATCTTCCCGTCGTTCCAGCCTTGGAACCGGTTGTCATACCAGTTGCAGGCACTTATGTTCAGTTTAGGGAAGGTTTTATGAGGATGATACAGACCTTTCAGGGAGCACCCCCTCCTGCCACGACTATGGCAGACTTGACGCAGGTTTTCCAGCAGCATCATCTTCCTACTTTTTCGGGGGAAGGAGGACCACAGTCGACAGAGTCATGGCTGGAAGCCATGCTGACTATCTTTGAGAATCTGTTAATGCCTCTACAGAGGCAGTTCAAGCTCGCTACCTATATGGTACAAGACTCCGCCCAGAGGTTGTGGGACTTGATCATACAGGTGGGTCATCACTATGTTATGGCTTGGGAGGAGTTCCAACATGTGTTTTACAACTACTTCTACCCAGAGACCCTGAGGGCTGATCGAGCCCAGGAGTTCATGAGTCTAGAGCAGGGTACTCTGTATGGTATGGAGTATTTCTCTCATTTCACCAAGCTACAAATTTTCACACCCCTCCGAAGTTGAGATCAGATGTTCTTAGCAAGGATGTTTGAGGATGGTCTCAGGTGGGAGATCTGATCGCATGTGAATATATTTCAATTTACTTCCATCACTTCCATCGTCAACTAGACACTAATTGTGGAGCACAATCTGAGAGACTCTGGAGCTGCTAGTCAGGGCGGTTCTGCTTCTAGAACTAGTTTTCCTCCAATTGACACAAGGAAGCGTCGTAGGGAGTATATGCGCGGTGATACGTTGAGGTGAGATACATCTTCAGGTAGCGAGGTAGTATACTACCAGTGTGGAATGGTAGGACACACAAGGCCATAGTGCTAGAGAGACCAAGTGGAGTGCTGATTTTGCGGCAAGATGGGTTACCTTCAGCGTTTCTTCCAGGTTCTTTCACGAGTAGCTGGTGATGGGGGTTCTTCTATTACTCCTCGTTCAGGAGCAGCACCAGCAGTTTCTCACCAATAAGGGAACTGGAGTTCTTCCGGCCGTTCGGGCTGAGGTGGAGGTCGAGGCTATGGGGTCAGTCACTAGTCTTTCAGCGTCAGCAGGGAGGATCATCTCAGAGTGGTTAGGCAGGGTCACAGGGCTGCGGGGTAGGCCAAACATTTGCGGTGGAGCAGACCTATCCGGAATAGGATTCCATACCTTCTACATTACTAGGTACGATCTTAGTAGCCTCATTTTTATCTTCAGCTCTTTTGAATAATGGTGCTACGTATATCTTTATCTCTGTTGCTGTTATAGATAGTCTTGGGCTCTGTATCTTTTCCTCTGCCGACTTCATGGCACTAGACACGCCTTTGGGGACGAGCATATCTATTGTACATCAGTTCAGAGAATGCCCTCTCGAGGTTTTAGGGTATCTTTTCTCATGGGATCTCTATGTCCTAGAGATGGAAGGCTATGATTTCATTCTCAGGATGGACTGGTTTTTTTCCGTCCAGGCAGTCGTCAACTGTTTTCCCTGTAGGATGAGTTTCATTTCACCAAACGGTGAATCCTTTATTCGTAGTGGCGAATGGGATGTTCAGGTGAGTCGAGCAGGACTAGAGCATCATGATCTAGAAAGGGTTATGACCTAGATTACTAGTCCTTATATAGATGATCAATGTACTTAATAGTTGGACTTTCCTCTACTGGTGGATTGTTTCCGAGATTTCATTCCAGAGGATTTTTCAGGTTTTTCTCTAGAGCGTGATGTAGACATCTCTATTGTGCCCGTGCTTGGAGTGGCACCTGTGTCCATTCCTCCCTATAGGATGTATACACTTGAGTTGCAGGAGCTCAAGAAGTAGTTGGAGGAGTTACAGGCAAAGGGTTTCATCTGACCCAATACTTCTCCTTGGGGTTTTCCTATCCTGTTTGCAAAGAATGAAGATGGTACCCTTAGGCTCTGTGTAGATTATCGGAAGATGAACCAGTTTACAGTCAAGAACCGATATCATTTTCCATTTATTGATGATTTTTTGATCATCTTCGAGGTGCCCGTGTGTTCTCTGAGATTGATTTGAGGTCCGGTTATCATCAATTGAGTTTTAGACCACCATATATACCTCTGAAAGTCTTTAGGAGAATGTATGGTCTCAACGATTATATGATTATGTCGTTCATTATCACGAATGCCCCAACAGTTTTCATGGAACTGATGAACCGAGTGTTCCATCCTTACTTGGATTCCTTGGTCGCGGTCTCTATGGACGATATCTTGGTGTACTCTCACACTCGACCCGACCATGATACCCATCTTGAGATCATTCTGAGTACATTGAGGGAGCATCATCTTTATCTAAACTTTCTAAGTTCCACTTTTGGATGGATTAGATTCACTTCTTCGGCCACGTCATCTCAGAGGCATGAGAATCTGTGGACCAAGAGAAAGTGAGAGTTATTGTTTCCTGGGAATAGCTGAAAATTGTTTTTGAGGTACGGAGTATCCTAGGGCTGGCTGGATACTACAGATGCTTTATTCCAAACTTTTCACACCATGCAGCACCATTCACAGGTCTGACTAAGAAGGGGGCGATGTTCTTATGGTCAGATTCTTGCGAGTCAGCCTTTCAGTAGTTGACGGGATGGTTGACGTCAGCACTGATACTAGTCTTCCCAGAGCCAGGCAAGAGCTATACTATTTATTGTGATGATTTAGGTATCGGATTGTGCGATGTTCTTATGCTAGGATATGGAGTCATTGTGTATGGGTCTCTGCAGTTGAGGCCACATGAGAGGAACTACCCAACACATGATCTGGAGTTGGCTGCTGTTGTTCATGCCTTGCGCTGTTGGAGACATTACCTTCTAGGATAGCTCTTTTTAGTTTTCACTGACCACAAGAGTCTCAAGTACATCTTCACATAGCATGATCTGAATCTGAGACAGTGCGGGTAGGTCGATTTTCTTCAGTCTTTTGATTTCGAGCATGCCTATATGCCGGGAATGGGCAATGCAGTGGCAGATGCGTTGAGCAGGAGAACATAGATTTAGGCAGATCAGGAGGCCATCAATGAGTGGCAGCTTATGGATCTATTCTATGGGATGCATTTGGAGGAACATGACAAACATGGGTAGACTTTCCTATCTTTTATAGCTATTACATCTACCCTTCTTGATCGAGTGCAGATAAGGCAGCTATCAGACTCCGAAGGCTTAGTCCTGCGGGAGAGTGTGTCTAGAGAAGACCCTATTTCTGGATGGACAATGGGTGAGGATGAGGACTTACGTTTCCCGAAATGCATATGGGTGACATCAGACACACATGAGGAGATGATGAATGATTTTCATTCCTCAGTTTGGGAAGTTCATCCTAGTGTCACCAAGATGTATCAGGATCTTCATCGCCTATACTGGTGGCCAAGTATGAAGAGAGATGTTGATGGTTTCTTCTTCAGGTGTTCTACTTGTCAGCAGGTGAAGGTGGAGCATCAGCGACCAACATGCCATTTACAGCAGTTACCCATTCCGTAGTGGAAGTAGAACGATGTCGCAATGGACATTGTGGCCGGATTTCCATGGTCGCCTCAAGGGAACGATGTTGTCTGGGTGGTCGTCGCCAGACATATGAAGGTTTCCCACTTCTTACCGATCAAGGAGACCTTCAATGTTGATGATCTAGGACGACAATACATATGAGATATTGTACATCTGCATGGAGTTCCACTCTCCATTGTTTCAGACAGGGATGTCCTCTTTACTTCTCGGTTCTGGAAGGGGCTTCAGAGGGCTTTGGGTACACATGTACTTTTTAGTACAACATACCATCCCCAGATAGATGGAAAGTCCGAGTGTACGATCCACATGCTTAAGGATATGCTCTGAGCTTATATTCTAGACTTTTTCGGTTCTTGGGAGAAGCACATCCCTCTTGTGGAGTTCACCTACAACAATAGATTTCAGGCGACTCTTCAGATGGCCCCTTATGAGGCTTTGTACGGTAGTCCATTCCGATCACCTTTATACTGGCTGTAGGCAAGAGAGGAACCTTTACTAGGACCACATATTGTTTAGGAGACCTCAGAGTAGATAGATTTGATTCGAAAAAGGATGGCCACAGCTGAGTCTTGACAGAATTCTTATGCTGATCAGAGGAGATGACCTCTGGAGTGTGAGGTCGGAGATTAGTTTTTCCTATGTGTTGCACCGAGGTTGGGACAAAATATTATTCAGAGATAGGGTAATCTTTCAGCATAGTACGTCTGTCCATTTGAGTTGTTGGTGAGTGTTGGGCCAGTTTCCTATCGGTTGCAGTTACCTTAGAGGTACTGGGCTATGCACGATGTCTTCCACGTCTCTCAGCTTCAATGTTTCTTTTCAAAACTATCTCATGTATTTCAACCCGAGGAGGTTGAGCTCGAAGCGGATGCATAGTTTGAGGAGCATCCTATCCGGAAACTCGATCGTAGAACGAAGGTCCTCCGTGGGAGGTCTATTCCTCTAGTACGGGTGCTATGGCAGTACGGGCGAGTACAGGACGAGACCTGTGAGAGGGAGGTCGATGTACGACCATAGTGGCAAGAGCTGTTCAGAGTTTCTTCTTCTACTCCTCGCTAGGGAAGTTCGGGGATGAATTTATTTAAGGCTGGAAGTTTGTAAGAACCCGGATCTTCGTTTCCGGTATGTTTTTATTTTTCTGGTCGTTTTTGAGAAAAAGAGAAAAATCTGGAAATTTCCTAAGTACACGCCCTGTACTTTAGAAGTACATGCCATGTAATTTTATGCAGTGCCAAGCCATGTGCTAGCCATGTCCGGACCACACACATTTTGTGTAGGGGCGATGTGGAGGTCACTTAAAGTGGAGTACGAAAAGTACAAGTACCGGCCGTGTACCCCAGAAGTACACGCCGTGTACTTGCTTTTTTCATTAAATGGTCTAGGGTCGTGCTTGACAAACAGAACTCGATTATTCTCCAGGTTCTTTGTTCAAGAAAACCCGTACGACTGCAGAACTTCTCAGATCCCCCGAGCCTCTATCCGTTCTCTAAATCGACCACTGTCGATTGCGTTGGAACCGTAGTGGTAAGCCCTTCCTTCTCTTAATGCTTTGTTTTCGAATTCCAACTCTTTCACAAGTTATCTTGGGTTGAGCATTTTTTGCATTTTCATAGATCTATTCCATTCTAAGAAGAATCATGCCTTGTGGTTTAATTATATCGATCTCCTAGGATCGAGGTAGGTGTTTTGTGCCTTTCTGTAGGATATCAATGAATATTTTGTGCAATTCCACAAATTCCCTTGAACTGGGTATTGTGTGTTTCCTATTTTTTCTTTTATTGTTTCCATGCTTTGCTTGATTTCATGAGTAGAGGTCAATTCTTGTGAAGAGGGCAATTTTTACTATGCTCTAGATGTTTTTCCATGCATGTTTTTCTTGTTAGGCATTTTTCCAGTTTCCATGCCTGGTTGTAAAATAGTGGAACTATTGTGATACTATGATATTATTCCTTAGAATTCTACCCAAGTAGTTCTGGAGGTTTATTTTGGGTGATACGCGCACTGTACATGTTTGTTTTACACAGGGTTGTGAGAACCTAGTGTAGTATACCATAGGGAGAATGGACGTATGGGATTCTCCAGAGTGTCTTTAATTTACGATGTGAGACCACATGGTAAATGGACATTGAGTTCTTCCTTAGAGTGTATGTAGTTCCTCGAAGTGGGTCACGGGGGGAATGAGATGTTGAGTGCTTCTCCAGAGCGCCTTTAGTACGATACGATACTATAGGGGGGATTGACAGTGAGTGCCTCCCCAGAGAGTCTATTCTTTCTTTAGCTGAGCCAGAGGGGTGAGAATGTGTGTGCCTCCTAGAGGGTTTCTATTACTTATTTTTTGAACCATAGGGGTAAGGATGTGAGTGCTACCTAGGAGGTTACATGTTGTTCGACTTGTTTATTGTTTGTTACTTGTGTACTTTCTATGATAGACATTGTGGATTGTAGCTGCTATGTGCTTTCTTGTTTACTCTTTTCTGTACTTTTACTTGGCATTTATTCACTGACTATTAGACACAGATCATTGGGTGGTTTCCTACTGGGACCTTGTCTCACACCCGGTTTGGGCCATGATTTTGGGCCCAAACAGACTATATTGTTGCAGGTAATGATAAGGGCAAGCTCCCTTCTACTTCATGTACATGACTTGTTGTGGAGCTGGAGAGCATGGGAACAAGCTATGGGTTGAGATGCTGGCGAGTTTACCGGTTTTATTTTGCACTTTGGTATAGTATTGTATTCAGAATTATGACTTTTTTGGATTCTTTCCTATACATATGTACCATGAATCATTTTATATATCTGTGTGTGTGCTCTAGTTTTTTACGGTTATTTTTATTCTACTTATCATTTACTCATGTATGGATGGTTAAAGTTTCTGCTATTTTCTATATTCTTTTCTTCTGTTGTGTACTCTTCTAAAGAGGGCATAGTTTCCCTACTATCACTCCCAAGTCCCTCGCTTCTAGTCGGCAGCCTCTGGCATTTGGGGAAATGTGCTTGAGGCCATGTGACCAACCTGGTACTAGGTGCCTCTGGGTGGCTTCCAGAATAGGGATGTTACATATGTTTATGCAAAAAATTATTCCCCTGATAATTAATTTATCTAGAAATATAAAACATTTACAAATACTGCTAACAATGGGTCATGCATCATGTTATTATTCTAGTGTAACCACAACTAAAGAGACATGCGCATTATTAATTGTTCACCTTGTAAAAAAATTACTCGTAGACTGATCTGAGATGTATCATTCAAACCCTATGCATCTATACTATGAGCAGGTAAAATTAGCCATTGAATATAGGTCATGATTCATTTTTTGCTATTGAATTTCCTTCTCACAAGACGTAGTCCATGTAAAAACTACATCATTCTTGGTCTGTCATATAAGTGGTGTTTAGTGGTATGAGAAGTAGTGAATGAACACTAATTGTAACTGGATATCCCGAACAAACATTATATATCAAATATTTTCTTGGGATTCTTTTAAAAAATAGTGGATCTTTCGATATATATATCCAATGATATCCTTACATCAAATCTAATGTGTTCCTGGATGTGAATATTAACAATCCAAAATTTTAATTTTATGTTCTTGATATATAACCATTTCTAACATATTTTACTCAGTTTGATTTTATTTTATTTGGGAAGACCATTTCTAAAATGAAATTTCAGCTAGATATCGACAATGAAAACAACCACAATGGAATCTAGGTATGGGTGGAAAATAGATTAATCAAGGTATGAATGATAGATAGAGTGTTTTTTATATTGAATGACATCAGCAGATAATTGTAAATCCCTTACCTAAATTAAAAATTTATACATGTAATATCGGGGGTAAGAAACTCAGCCGACGATAGACCTGATCTCGATTGATTTATTTAGTTGACTATGTATCCTCTACTATTATCAATGTGATCATCTACATAATGAAGTTTGTATTGAATATTTATAATTTACCAATTTAACTATCATTAGTCCACAAAATACCATACGCTATTACCCTCCTTTTTAGATAAATTAATAAGAGAACTCCAAGGAGAAGTGCTAGGTAATATAAGCCCATATGATTGAATGTCCTCCAACTACCACATGAGTTCTTAAATCATACTATTATCCATCATCTATGGTTGAATAGACAGAGGTTCCATTCCTAGAATATTCTCAGCAGTGAATTTAAACTATCTCTTAGGTTGTACTCTTGAAAATTCAACAAGGAAGACATCTCTGAATTATGGCTCCATTAGAGGATAAATAGAATTCCATACTACTCGATCATTAAAGGGAGAAGCAATCTGGAATGATACTGTACCCAAACAATGACTTTTTGGTCCCACCCATGTTTCCTCAATATTTCATTATCCCTTGTGAACTTATTTATAACCTCCTGATATATGATGGACATTTTTTATTATAACTATTAATATTTTCTCAATAAGTTACTAATACATCTAGACTGATAATAATGTATAATCCTTTCTTCTCATATAATAAAATGGCCAATACCATATAGTACTCAATATTCCTAAGTGAACAGTACATATATTAGTGAACACAATTGGACCATACTAACATTATATTTTCTATAGTATGAAACTCTCCGCCCTAAGCATAAGACACAATAAATGTATGTAACCTAATCCAATACCTCAACCCATCATATGACCACCCTGAGTGGGGTTTCTATTCATTAAAAACAAATAAAATTTATTTATTCCATGACCATTACCAAGGAGGGGTGTTTCATACTATAGAAGAAAACACTCTTTTTGTTGTAATTTTATTGCCCATTTAATTGAAATAATTACATATAAAAGATAGAATTAAATAGGTTTTATGTATACATTGGTTCAATTAGATGAATGTCACATTCCAAAATAATAAATACCTATTAATTATACGTTAAAATGAAAATTTAATGCAGCCATCACTATACTTTTAAATTTTTTCATAGGATGTATGAAATCCATATATGATGGTTTAATTATAAAAACAAGAATAACCAATTTATAGAGTAAACAACATTATAAATTATAATTTTCATTGATTTAATTGAAACAAAAATAAATTACAGCTTATGTAACGAAGCATACAAGGCTTAATAATGTCATAATTGGTTAGTTAAGGTTCATATATCATGATATATCAAAAAAACCATTTGGGGTGACGCAAAAATATTAAGAAAACAATTATTTTTCAATTTTTTCATGCTAGAATCATAACAAAATTTTCATGCATTGCAATAATGTCATATACAAAAAAAAGAATAAAAATATACATGGAATTTAATATTCATGGAAAATATATACCTATGTTTCTGTTATGGATTATATGGTAATTATCCTCTGAATCCCTAGACCAGGGGTATAAATACACATCCTAACATCATAAAACATGTTCATCACACAATGGTGAATGTAGTACAATAGTTATAGGTAAAATCTTGAGCATAAAATATCATTCCTAGAAACAACGATTTTTCCCACAATTTGGGTTTTCTATAGTTTTAAAATACTTATGAAAAATTAAAATCACTTTTGAGTATCATTTCTAAAAAAACTATAGTAGCGAAAAAAATAAAACACCTTGATAGTACTTTGAAACTTCTTGCTCCTAGATCACATTTAATTAATTGATCCTAAGTGACACATGTACTCAATAATTCCCCGTTGTATTAAATAGGCCACTAAATAGTAGAAATGGATTATATTGGTATTGCGTGGATACATTAATCTCATTATTAGAGTAAACAATAATGGTAAAAAATGATAAATAAGAAAAAATAATAATGTAATGGAAATAAACCAAGAATAAATTAATAACATATTAAAAGTAGTAAACACTATCATTTATAGGTGATTTCATGTATATAAAAAAATGTGAAGTTATAAATTATTGGAACTACGAATAAAAAAGTATATGTCAACAAATATACCAAAATACCTAATGAGATAAACTCCATGAGTATTTTACGAACTTGAATAGTCCTTCTATTCCATACCATGATCTAGAACAAAATAAATCATAATTGTTTTTGATTCTTTTCCTTATCCTTTCCATCATCCTGAATGATGGTTCATGTTCCAACAAAAAACCCAAATTGTATATGTGAAAAAAAAATTAAGACATTAAAAATGGTGTCAAACAAATATCCATTATACTAGTATAATGTATAAATGTTTGGAATTATTTTTAAATTGAGCAGGTAAATTAAATGGAAACTATAACATGATTTGGAGTCATAAGGGATTTCGAGATCGCCATACAGGCTTTTTCCTGAGTTTATTTTTTATGAACATGTAACATATTAATAGTAAAGGTACTTGAAAAATACACTTGTAGCCTCTATGTGAAAATATCTCTATAGAATATGTGAAATAAGTCTATGAATTACAATAAAACACATCCATTTTTAACCAAATGAAGAACTATGAAATTAAAAATCTTACAGGTAATGTCAGCTAAAAAATGACTAATCCATAAGGTTTGAGTGAAATAAGAGGGGTTATCCCATGGGACACCACTACTAATGTTTTGTAATTGAACTGTGGAAAACTATCCATATGAGTTGGGTAGCCCTCAATTGGAATCTATATAACTGAACAAAGGTATCCATTGTTTGATGAAATCATATTTTATAAATGAATATTGTCCCTAACCTTATATGCATAAAAGAGAATCTAGATGAGTCCTACAACGTCATTCAGAGGCATTGATCTAGTTAGACAAAATTCAAATCCATTTTATTTCACCACCTATCCTTTATAACAACAAATCTAGTGGAATTCTATATGGTCACTTCATGCATTACCACTCGAAAATGCGTTTCTTGATCAAGTTATGGCACACCAAAAATGGTGTGAACAATTCTAGAAACCAACAAAAAAAATTCATTAGTGATAAAATACCTATAATGGTTATGTGAGGAGCTCAATCCATTAAATAATTTAATAGATCTGACCATTTTTAGGTGATAATTAAACACACCGAAGGGTTTATTTGGAAACATTAAATAATGGATCTA
This sequence comes from Viscum album, assembly GCA_963277665.1. NCBI lineage: Eukaryota > Viridiplantae > Streptophyta > Magnoliopsida > Santalales > Viscaceae > Viscum > Viscum album. The sequence continues at coordinate 340,295,998 of OY728143.1, read as the reverse complement.
TGTATGTCCAAACAAGACACACTCTAGGAAGAAAATTAATCAATGTATATTATATTTTTTTGTCAAACCAATCTAAAGGGGTGTGGGTTGAGGATGTAAACCTCCAATTGCATCCAAGGGTCTCATTCACCACACTATTATGGTCCAAGAATATAATTTAAAGAATAAAATGTTTGTATGAAACATGTTAAATGTACACTATGTGCTAAAACAAACCAATTTATAAATAGTGTGACCTTGATGTAATATTACGATACAACATAACTAGGCCTTTTGAAATATTCTTCAACCAGTATCAACATTATATTTTTTGGTTGGATAAGAGAAAAAAGTAAAATAGAAAATTTCTATGAATATAATGTGTATTATCTTGATTAAAAAATACACCACAGACCAAATGATAAATACATAAATTAATATTTTGGAATGTTATTCTTACTGAGGGGGATCAAACATGGTGAATAGAGATAAAATTGATTTCTAGATAAGAGTTATAAAAAAACGACTAAAAGAATTAAAAATGATAACTCACACATGGAAACGGATCACGAATAGAGATAAGAAGGGGGAAATATATTTTTGGGCTATGAGAGAAATAAGAAAATTATTTATTTTCAATGTGCACATAGTTTTTTCAAATGTTTTTCCAAGCCATTAACTAGCCTTGTGATTCCCACTATCCATTAGATCTCACCAGACATAATTTAGGTCCATGATTAGATGATCTATTTGCAAACCATGAATGGTTATCCTATAATAAATTAATTGATTTTCATGTTTGTGTGGTTCTTATTTCAGGTCTTGACATACCATACTTCTCACTCTAAGGATTTCTTCATTGACAACAACAATTAGTGACAGCCATGCACTAACCTTGTGCCTTAGCCCCTAATAATAAAATAAATAACTATGGGATTTTGAGAAAGTTCAAAAACTCATAAAACCAATATGACACCATTTTATACATCAATTTAGTAAAAAAATATTTTTTTATACTAAAAATTATGATATTTCTACTTCATTGGAAAACTATGATAATACATTACACATATAGCAATAATGGGGAAATTGTAATAAAATATGATATCATATATTCTTATACAATAATTAAAAAATTTATAATCTAAATTGTTTAACTCAATGATTTTACTCTTGTTATGGTGGAAGATAAAAATACAAAATTTACAATCACATCCATATCCCCTAAAATGCAGGATACAAATACCACATTCTTGAATCAAAATAATGATATATTCAAATCAAACAATTAAAATGTTCCCATGTTAGAACATTGTATATATACCATAATTTTGGTTTATCCAAAAATCAAATCAGTTATATATAAGGAGAAAAGAGAATGCATGTAAACCATTATTCTAGGGTAGATGAAAGGCTTGGAAATTTTATCAAGGAAAGATTCATCTTAGAATATAAAAACCAATTATGGCTTATTGGTTTTATATAAATTATTAATAATAGTGGAAATGTTTTTGTATTTATTGGTTTTAGGGATCTCAACTAATTTTTACCAGAGCATGTTTTTGTAGTCTCAGTTACTGAACCACTAATGGATGAAAATTTGATATTCCAATGACTCATAGTTAAGGATGGATATAAAACCTCGAAATAAATTTCTACGAACCTTATATACATAACCCACTATATTCTACACATACTAATGGATATACAGATATCATGTAATTCCCTATGAATTAAATAACTCATGAACTACATATTAATATAACAAGTATTATATATTCATCCCCTATAAAATGAAGTAAATGGATTGAAATAATAACGATACAGTGTTATAATAATTTTAGAAATGCAACCATCTTTTCAATCTTAACAGTATATTAAAATAATAACAACATCACAACATGGATATAATTTTTGGCATATTATTTTTAGGTAATATTATTCAAATAACAAGGATTATAAATTATTATATAGTATTTATGTTATTATTGAAAATATTGCATTGGTACAAGAAATACAACCACTGTGAAACCTTAATTATTTAGGAGAAATCCTAGTACATCTATACAATATCATCTTATTTATAAAAAATAATCACAAATTATTTTACCCTAAAAAACAATGTAATATAGGGTATCATAAAATGGAATAAATATTTTTAGTAACCATTCAATAATATATATATTTATCTTCATCACCCTACAATATTGATGCTTCTGATAGAGGAGAAGTATTTTTCCTTCATTATAGAATCATTAGAGTCATGACATGATTCCCTCTATTATCAAAAAAAATTTAGTTGGGAGAACAATCACTACTATTTCCATAGAACTATACTAGATTTTAATAATTGTCACTCAAATAGTTAAAATAGATCCCATGGACTTATTTATTTGTTATAGAATACAAGAAATTATATATAGCATCTTGTGGTCCATTTTTATTTTTATATTTTCACACACTAATACATCAATGTTCACAAAATTTTTATGAGGTGTCTAGTATGACTGGTGACCATTTTATTGTAACTTTATAAATAATTTTTTTAAGAAGAGAACAATGTGAAGGTATTATCCATTATCCTCATAGTGAATGTTTTCAATGTGAAGTCACTAATAAATATAGAACACCCCAATAAATATTTATTTTACTTTATTGAAACTATGCATGCATTGGAGATGTATAATGAAGTTTCTCATATGATGACAATTAGTTTCATTGTATCTGTAAAAAATAAAAACTAATAAAAATTGGATATTGTACTCATATATATATATAAAGTAGTTTATATTTACTTAATTTAATATTTAGAATGGTATAAATATAATATAGATGACATTAGGTTATTATAGGCTAGTTTTTTGTACAATATAAACACACGACCATGTTTAATATCTATGTTGATCCATAGATTATAATCAAATAGATCAATTGTGAATATGAAATGTGGAATAAAGATCAGATTCCCAAAATTCATTATTTATGAGGATTGATTTCTAAATTCCCCTTAGGAACAATACTATCTCAAATACAACATTAATTGAACTCCCATGCTAATAAACTAGAAAATTCAACTATGGCCTTTTCTTATCCGACATTGTAAAACATTATTATTTTCATCACACATCATAGAGTGGTCTCCCTATTCATTGATAATGTTGTTAATGATATCAAAAAACATCATAACTTCCTTGATAAAGGTGAAACTTTTAGCTAGATGAGTAATACAATAATTGGAATGATTTATCCAGTAATACTTTACTAGATACGAAGAATTATTCAACCAAATTGATGGAAGAAATAGTATATCCAATAATGAGTGGAAAACATAATCCTTTATGATTATATAAATTTTAATAAGATCATTAAAATGGGAAATATTGTAGTATTACCCAGTTAAATTGAAGGATGGGCCCTCAGTTTGAAGTCGGATGTTTATGCTGACACCTCTTGTAAACACTACAAAGTATACATGAACTTCCATACATCAAATCAAGATACTTGGATAAAAAATTTTAACAATGATTCAAGTATATGTCTCATTAAAATGAATGTGACATCTTTTTTTAGATACATTCCATATTTATTTAATTACCCAATGTGATATTTCATAATACCAAATACTCGTGGATAATTTATGTGTGAGAAATAGATATTGTGGGGTCATATACCCTCATTATAGACAACAAGATAATGAAAATTCTTATATCATATTTCTAACTCTCTATAGGGGATGAGGAATTATTATTTCTAGAATTTGGAACCATGGCTCTCACCTCCTTTATAAACACCCATATCATCCTCAATTTTGGGTCCCGCAAATGAAATTGAAGGAAAATTACACTAATTTTAAATAAATTTATTTGAATAAGTTTCTTATTTAATACAATATATTTTATAATAATTCATCCAATTATCTTGAAATGAAAAATTGATATATAACAACCTTCATGGAAAAAAATTGAACAAATATTATAATATGGTGGGAAATGAAATGGTGTATATAGTAGACATGATATTATATTATTTATAGGATGATCCCATACTGATCTATACTATCAATAATGTTATTCCATATTCATTGGTATATGATACATATGAATTCATTCCCGTCATTGTATAATATCCATTATTTTACATTTCCATATTCAATTAGATTTGTGATGATGATATGTTCTAGATAAGGCTAGATAAGTTTGAGAAACACATCGAGAAAATGCTACACATGCTGCATAATAATAAATTTCAATAGAATTGAGTCACAGGAGAATTAAATAAAATGGTTAACATCTAATCAAATATCCAATGAGAAGTTGTGCAGGTCAGAATAACACCCATGAAATTATAGAATAAAAAACTAACGATCGAGGTGAAATGGATTGGACTGTATAAAAAACACAAGTTATGAGAAAATAATGTTTACTATCTAATTATGATGGATGGAGTATTTATTATTATGATAACTAATGTAGCGTTACTAAATTATTAATCTGTATAAATTCATATTGTTGTTATATTTATATTCTAAATGGAATTAAACTACCCATAATATGTCATTCATGCATGACATAAAATAATTAGACATAAATTCCATATTTCAAAATAGTTAAAAACATATAATAGAGTTAATATTAATATGTTAATAATAATAATATATCTTAGTATTTTTTTCACGATGATATATTGAATGATATATGGTCAACCATGAAAGGACATTAAATTATTGAGTTGACAATTTTGCGTGACCACGATTCCCAATATATGATATAGATCAACATAAGAGCATGGAATTTTTGAATATTAAATCATTAACCAATGCTATGGAATTTTCCCCCATATATTAGATTTCAATCTTAGTAATTGGTTCTTCATGTACACAAAGGGTCTCCAAATAGACCTTTATTTGGATGGAATAATATGAATTCCACGCTATATGATATTATACCATCTCGAAAGGGAATCCATTATAGGACCAAAAAATGCATGATATAAAAGTATTAGATATATAATTATAACCAACATAGAACATTGTCCTTGTTACATGTTGTTAAACTAAATGACATTTATTAAACCCCGCATTACATTAAACAATTCAAGGAAGTCTATATTTATGACCATCAGCATCATATATTTGTATGTTCTATATAACAAAGATAAAAAATTCTACTCAACTATTTATGATATTGATATATATTGGTGTACCATTTTGTTCCTTATGGAATCAATGGCTATGGTTTTATAACTCAACCTTAATGATATGGTTAACTAAACCTATGAATACAATTTCCCCATAATAATTATCATCTATTCCTTAATGACTACTATTTTAGTATATATATTTATATAATACACTCTTATACCAAGAGCACATACTACTTCATTTTATATACTTAATCTTTCTCCAGTGATGATGTCTTGCATAAATCCGATTTTTTTTTATCAATTATCACACCCGAGTACCCATTATTTCAACCATATCCCCAACAACAGTGTGATATATATGAATATTACTCTTCAAAAAAATGTAAGGATTGATTCATAAAAGTATAAGTTTTTCTTTGACTCTTAAATCATTATTTCATGTAATGGATAAAAATATACAAATAACCAATAGATTCTATGTGTATGGAATCTCCATTCATGATATTTCCTTCTAAATGTCACTATATACATGGGTAATGTATCATTATGATATTGAAATGTGTATTTATTCCTAATACATTAGAATATGTTGTGATGCCCTAATCTCCCAATCTAGTTTGATTTGTAGATTCCATTTCAATTTCCTATTATTCCCTCAAGACGAGTCCTTCGCCAATTCTCATTAGGATTCATTTTTATTCTAAAAATTGAGCATATTAATTTCATTATTCTAATACTATGAAAAATGTAATTCGTATTATGGAATTTTATTAAATAAATAATTCTTCATTCGTATTATCAAAAGATACATAATGATGATTGCATCCCTTCTAATTTAAATTATTGCATGTTTGAATAATAGAATCACTTTTTCTCTATTTTTAAATGATTATTAGATAATGATATTAAATTTTCCACAAAATATATATCTCTGATATTCCTATTATATAGAGGTCCTCATCATTACACCCTAACCTTATGGAAGTTGTGCAATTATCACATTATGATTAAGTACACTACATATAGTGCATCTGAATAGTAATAAACTATATAGAGAGGTCCATCATTTATAAAAAAAATTATATATAAGAGCCTAATATTTGGAATAGTGTCTACTATATATATTATTTAAATAAACCCATGCTTTGAAATAAAACAACATTACTTGTGTAACTCAAATCTTCTTTCCTAGGTATAATCCCTGAATTATCTCAAGGTTTTAATCCCATAATATGATAAAAAATAACCCTTTTGGTATATATGATTAATATATTAAAGGTTATAATATAAAAACTATGTGAAGACATATTATTTTACATTCAAGGTATAGAGTGACACATAGATCATTTATCATTTGCGAAGCCAGAAAATACTACACCATCAAAACACTACTTAATTTTAGCTCCATTAATTTATTCCAAGTCTATAAATATTAAAATCTTTATTGAGATAGTTTAACTATGATATATATGTGAATTTAGTCATGTAATTTCATGATACATAATTACATAAAAACTCTTTCTCAGCCTACCCACAAATCCAATAAGAAAAACTTCTATTTCATAAGTGTTTTCCCATAAACATTGAGAATATTATAATCCAATGATATTAGAGTATACTTAAAAAATATAACCCTATCCAAAAGTTATATATCAGAATATAATTAATAGTATCATTATGGTAGATCATTTCTTACCATCTATGAAAAATAGTGAAATATGAACAACATATTCCAGATTTATCCACACATATTCAACCTCTTTCACTACTTCCATAATAGTATAACTGTTCTTGGACCAATATGGAAACATAAATACAAATATTTTAATATCCAATTACTTCAAAATTTAATTTTTAACTATGGTGTTTTTAATCTTCGTAATCTTTCAATTGATACTTGTAATGAGTTAATTCTATTCTGATAGTCAACCTCTTTAGTAATTATATTTGTAATAGAATATTCATTTCTTTAAAGAATATGAAATTTTTCATCTTGAAGGTATGGCCCTTAGTTCATCATGTTCCCAGGAAATAATTATCATGAACCTTTTAGTTAAAAAAACTCTATTTTTCATCCATTACATACTTGTTCTTTTTCATTCACACCTAATTAAAATATCCCCATTTATGTATCACATCATAGCAATTGATTATTAAAAAAGTGTTCAGTGATCTTATTCATTGATCCTCACTTAGGGTGTTATATCACACAAACATTTTTACTGGTACAATCCATATGAATATAAAATATTTTCCCCTCTTCATGTTCTTATGTAAAATAGAACAAATGATTGATTGTATAAAAACCATTAATAGAGTACTGATAAAATGTCAAGACTCTACTGATACGATCTTCTACATACATGAATTAGGATAAAAGGAGTGGAAATAGAAGAATGAAAACAAATCATCTGTGACCTTCCATATATCACTAAAAACTGTCAGCTTGTCCTCATAGGACCCACTAATTAATGGAAAAAATAGAGTGGTCTCATTATATTGAGCTGCTATATGAAATTTTGATCGATTTAATGTTATATCCCTTAACCTTGATAATGGGTTTAATGAATCTGTCTGTAAGAACAATTCCCATTGTCATTTTAATCATTCGTGATAAATATCATAGATTAATTTGTGATATTAATTATAGATAATAATTGAAGTCCATGTATGTATTTCAGGGAATGGACACAATTTTTAGTTGGTAGAGAAATTCAATTCTACTACATATGATGAAAAACAATAGTTCTTCCAAAGTGAATCCTATTTACACAAAGATAGTTATGAATCTTACACCATATCACATAGATAACCTATAGCATGAATGTACAAATTTTTTTTGTTGAAGATTCAGATTACACCACAGTGGATTATAAGTAAATAGATCATAGGAAAATATAGAAATTTTTATTTTTTTAGTCTGTTGATGTTTATGAAAATGAAGGGTTGTTTTCATTGTAATTAATTAATGCCATATATTTTACATAGGTTATACAATATATGGTAATAAATTATTCCGAAAAGGATATATAGAAAAAATTTAAGTTACCATTAAATATTAATACTCCCATGATTTAATTCATTGTCTACTCTACATGGTTTCAAGTAGTTTGAACATAATTTCTTAAAATAGACTAGTTAAAATATAGATCATAGTGTAACATCAGAAATTGTGAAATATAATCCAATAAAATAAAATTTTTTACTCAAATTTTTTTAGTGATTTTTAATTTATTTTGAAGTTTAAATAATACCATATTGAATTTAAATGGATATTATTAATTATAAGATTATTAAAAGGATGATATTGAAGTTGGAGTACTTACATGATGATTTAATTTTAACAACATTATTGGATATATGAATCAATATAGTGCATATTTGAAAGTGAGGATATAGAGAAATACTATGAATCTAGAATTTAGAGACATAAAAAATAATTTTTTGTGTGAAAACGATATTCTATGTGTTTTAGGAGATGGTGTGTAATTGTTTTCTTACTACATGTATATGATTTTGAAAAATATATTATTAATGATTTTAGTTGAATAATTTTACTATTTCTACTAGATTTATTCACATTAAAGATCAAATTTGGATAAATAATGAATTCATAGAAATATTAAGTGAATATAATAACTATGAATAAATTTTTTTTCTATTTGATTATATTATATAAAGGATCTATGATAAATTGGAAAAAAAATTGATGGATGTTTGGAATATCTGGTTATAAAGGGATTATGTGATTTATGTATTATTTGGAAAACATATTTAAAGATTATCATTGATTCACATTCTCAATTTATGTGAAGAAGAAGATAAACATTAAACAATTACATCATTATTGAAATTATTATATAGAGATTTATTTTATGACTATTTGATGTTAGTTTGAATATTAAAGAAAAAACATTCATCATAAAAAGTTTTTCCTATCTGGAAGGGAATGTGAAAAAATACATTAGTATTTGTTGGATCAACATCTTCTAGAATTTGTTAATCATATCTAATGTTCCATTCCTAAAGGAACTATCGTATCCCTGAACCAATAAGAATTATTTATAATCTGATACCATCACTAATGTAGATTACACTAGAGGAGAAGAGTGAGTGACCCTTGGTAACTAGAGTCTTGTTTCTAAACATGTATCCCTCGATAAAATAGTGAGTTGAAGAAAAGAGTTGGAATTTATACTTAGTGTTGATTGACCATACCTAAGGATTTTATCCCGAATAATATTGCGTTATAATGTATTTTGGTTCAGTAGAAATTTTTTGATTGTACTCTCCTCAGAGTGTTGTTTAAATGTGAAGAAACGAAAATCACTACACTCCAATAATTTACATTTAGATATCCATGTTTATAATTTTTTAGTAAAAAATAAATATATAATGTTTATTTTTGTCTTTAAATTTGAGTAAAAAAACATTTATTGAATAATATGACAACATCGATGAATGGTTAATTATATTCACACCCACATTAACCTCCCCTCCCATTTGGATGTATAAGGTCATAAAATGATTTATCAGGGACTATAGGTTGTTTTGAGGATTAAACATTACATATTTTGTTTTTGAGGATTGTTAAATATATAAAATCTCTTTTTAATTCCCCAATATTTTGTGTAACACAAATATTTAATTCCAAGAATGACTGTATAATACATTAGGATGATCGTGGTGGAATTTATAGGAATATTTCGATGACTAGAATTTTTATTTCCATATTGACCAAGAATTATATATCAATATAATAAGATTAAATTTTATAATGGTGAAAATGATAAAATGGAAATAAAAAATTTTCTATAAAAATATTAATTCTCAATTATAGTTAATATAGAATATCAATAGTGATGTGTTCAAAAAATAGATGAATTATATAGTGAATAATCTATAACGAATGAAGATAATTAGATTAACAAAACTACTTCATAATGTAAATTAGTTGATGTTTTTGGAATTTTATATGTTAAAGAGATGTGTAATCAATCTAGAATTAAAAATAATTAGAAAAAAAATTATAATAAAAAGATTATAGGAAACTATGAAATTATTTATCACAATGTATATGAATAAAAATGATATATTGTGTATATTTGAATATAAGAATGAAATAAATGATTCTTAAAAATATAATGAAGAAGGTTTTATATAATTTGGTAATTTTGAGTATAATGATAGTGAAGTGGAAAAAAAATCATTTTTTAAATCATTAGATTGTTTTCAAAACAATCAAAAAGAGATTCAATTTATAGAATGTGACGTAAAATTACTAGGGATTAAAGTTGAAAAGAAAATAAAATGTGTAATAGTATAATGAAATGTTAAGAAATGGTTTATAGAAGTACAATAGTTTTCAATGGAATTTATTAAAAAAGATGAATGTGAAAATGAAGGAATAGTGTGATTTTATTGAAGAAAAAATTTATGAATTTTCCTATATTATTGAAAATGAGAAATTGAATCAAACTATAATGAAATTATTTTTTAAATATTTTTTATTTATATAGGATCATTGGATACAAAATTAATGAGGGAATGAATAGATTGAAGATATCCAATTAGAGAATACCAACATGTATATCTCATTCCAAGATGTCTATTTAAATGTAAGTATATTTCATTGAGTGATTCATTAATAATAACAACCTAGATCACATGGAATTTTATTTTAGTAATAATTATTATTGATGATTTAAGATTATATCCACACAATATATAACATGTATAATTCAGAAAATTATGAAATATATATTGGTTTTAGTTAAAAAAAGATTATCTATATTTTGTGGCTTTGGGGTGGAATCAATAAATTGGTATTCCCAAATATCCATAATTTATTGTAAATAAATCCAATTTATAATGAATAAAATAATGTGTTAATGTGAAATTTGAGAAATAATTATTGAAAAATAATATTATTCAATTAAGTAAAAAAATTTAGTTCGTAATTTTTTATATTATGAGACAAATAGTAGAATGGATAGAATATGAAGAATATCTATGAAATTTGTATCCTAAATCAATGGATTTTTAGATACGGAAACCTTTATAGAAAAAATATATGAAAATATAGGAATTTAGCAAGAATAATTGTATTTATGTCCTAAAAATAATAGAAAAAATGAAGTCTGTTTTAGTATGTGGGTTCATTCATACCCTTAGAATGAATAAGTTAAAGACTGGTGGATCATCCATTGTATGGATAATGAATTTAGGAATCAAATACATATATGGTGTATTATGGAAGGAATATTTTCCAGGTCCTATAATTGATATTATTTTCTCATGGGGTAATTTTATATCATCAAAATGGATGGTGTTTTATGAATAAAGGGGTTTGGTTGTACAATGGCTTAGTTATATAACTGAAATTAATATTACTAAGAATACTTGTAAGGGAGATGGGAAGAAGGGTTGTCTTCTCATGCCCATCTAAAATCCTCAACTTGAGGTTGTTGGAGGCTGTCCTTTTAGCAAGGTGTATAACATTTTTTTGTTTAATGATAAGTATAGAGATATGATCCAGGTTGTATAATTATTTAAACTAAGATGAACTAATGTTAAAGATTTGTATACACTATGTTCCCATATAAAGGAGAACATTGTTGGATGTCAATATAGAAATATATTTTTTAATGTTGTATCAAATAAAAGTGGTTTGTTCATTTGTAATTTATAAACTATATTAGAATACATGTTAGATGATAAATTGTATTAGGATATTGAATATATAGAATATAATGTGGCGATGAAAAAGTAATCATAGTATCAATTCCAATCATGATATATAAATTGTTATCAATAGTTATATATGAATAAAAATTCTCTTTTAAGATATGGGAAATATGTATTTATAAAGCATTACAATGGGAATCATTAAACATCATAATTCACTACTGGTATTAAATATTACCAGCAAGTGAATCCACTTGTAGTATTCTAGAATACTAAACTTTGGTAATTATAGATTACTAGTTGCTTTAAAATAGTTATCAAAAACATATAAAAATATTCCCAATATAATCATCAAATCTATAAAAAACAAATATTTGGAATTATATATTATAATGTGATATTAGTCTATGGTTATGTAGTTTGAAAACAAATTTAAAATAATCCTCGCATATAGAAGTCCAATTTACATATCTATTTTCATGATGATAATTTATTACAATTTTAATGTGTTTAATTATAATAAAAGGTTACTAAAGAGAAATTTTTTTTATATTACAGATTTAATCTATATATTTTACACACTTAATGTTGATGAAATAAATGGATATTTGATATATTGATAATTCAATGTATTTTAATCCACATCTATTAAATTTTTGTTGTGAATTATGTAAGTAAAATCACATTAAGAGGTATCAATTTCTTATAAATTGTATCAATTGAATCGAAATATTTTGTGTGATGTAATATTTTTCATTAATTTTTTTCTCACTAAATGTTTTTTGTGATATGCATGGGATGAAATGGGGATTATTTTTGAATGTATTCAAATGATTATATTTTATGTTTTTATGATATTTTTATTTATATTAACATCATTCTTATTTTATGATAGTGTGTTATTTCATACACTAATCTCTAGATTAGTAGGCCAACATGAATTGTTGAAAATTCATTAATGAGTGGAGAATTCAATATATTATATTATCTATGAAGAATGAAATTGTCAATGCATTTTGACTAGAGTTTTATAAGGGCTATTTGCGAGTGGTTAGAAGGTTACCATATTTTTTATATAAGTGATATTTCATGAACATTTATTGTTAATATAAAAGATGATGGTTTTTCATTTAATTAACGAATTAATAATGGAATATGTCATCTCTTACAATTATAGGGAAATAAGTACATTGAATATGGTAGATTATGAGAGCATGAAGATTTCCCTCTAGAAGTTTTGGATATAAAAATGTAAGAAGGAACATTCGAGTTTTATGGACAATGGGGAGGAATGTTGTGGGTATTGAATATTATCAATAGAATCCAACAGTTATATTATTTAAACAATAATGTTGTGTTTAATTTTTTTAAAACATATATTAAATTGTTTTTTGATGTTGAATAGAGTTATAGTTCTATATGGTTTAGATTTTAGATGAAATATTTCATGTAATTAAAAATAATTTTCTTACAAATGTGATATTAATGAATAATCATTGTATTTTATTCTTGGAAATTCATAAATTCTATTCGGTACTGATGAAGACTGATCACAGAAGGTTAAAGGTTGATGTTGTTGCCTAATTAAGGTTTTAATTGGATTGAATGAGGTAGCATGATGTAGAAAAGAAAATTTATTGATGTATATCTGTTAAAGAATTAATATTGATTCCATTAAAGATACGATGATGTTTTAGATTAATGAATTTTTTTTGAATACATTCAATTGTTAACGGTAACATTTCATAGTGATTAACATATTTTTAGTTCTAAATTTAAGAGTTTGAAATACAATGTCAATACCAAATCCTTCAGGGCCAACATGTCTAGTGGAAGGCAGAGCTGCAAATACCCTATGATCGCCTATACTGGCTAGATCCTAGAGACAAGAACCAAAATTCATAACTAATATAGGAGGCCGTTCTCAAATTTTATTTATGGATTCACCAAACCATAACAATTCATAAGTGTAAAGGAATAAATATAAAATATAGTAACATCTAGATTAATAAAAATTATTGTTTCAAAATCATGGGAATAGAAGAGTACAACAGTGTAATATGAAAATTTTTAGTAGAAAATACATGACCAACCAAAAAAGACATCCCAACCTGAAGATACCTAGATATATAAATTCTGTGATATTTTGGATCAAGATATCTAAGACCTATCCTCAATAAATGATTAAATAAAGTAGGTTATCCCTATGATCCACTAAAATCAATATCAAATAGTTCATCATCTGCAAATGATATGACACATGCGTGAAAAACCCACCTAGGGGTGATTATATACATATCTAGTAAGACTCCATGAGTGATTAAAGGGAATTAAATAGAAGACAAAATAGAATAAAATACATCAACCAATATGAAAAATGTAAATCCCTCATTCAAAACACACACACACACACAATCAAAAAAAAAAACACACACACACACCCATATATACATAAGATAATCCCAATAAGAGAGGGTGATACAGTGGGTATTTTTATCTCACAACCGACACTATAAAATTATTCTTCTAACAGTTCAAAATGTCTATCCATGATACCCAATATCTCATGTTTCTGAAAAAAATTATACCTTGTGGAGGACGGAAATGTCACCAATATACTGCCTAGTCGATGATGAACAATCTCTATGTAAAGGACCCACACCCATGTGTTTAAGGGGTTCTACACAATATATGGAGGACCCTCTTCCGACTACAAAATTTGATACCACATAGTAGATAGTGGACCCACACCATATTGTATTAGGGGGAACCACTCATCGGATAGAGGACCGATTCTCCAGTACAATGGGGGTACCACTATATAGATAAAGGACTCGTGCCTAATACGATTCTAGGGTACCAATTAGTAGATAGAGGAAACAGACACTTGAAAAATAAGGAGTAACACACTATCGATAGAGAAATCATTCCCTATAATGACATGGGTTACCAATTAATAGATATTGATCCCACAACTTTGTACCATATAAGGGTACCACTGTCAAATATATTTTCTAATCACTACCATCATCAAGAACTCCCTAAATAATTTTCACACGGAAAAAATATATTCTCATATCTCAATATAAAATTTGAATTCAACCATCATGTTCTACATCAAAGGACACCAAGCATAGGCAACTAATAAGGTATAATATGATTCCAAATATAGGTGATATGATAGGTGTAATATTCCTAGAAAATAAGTGCATGATGTTTAAGTGGTCCCACATGTGATGTGGCCCCACTCCATTATCTTGTTGTGTCCTCAATAGTACATGGATCACTATCAATGTAGTCCTATATGGGGTGTCATATAATGTGGCGGTGAGCTATGTGCTCTTGGCCGTTACCATGCACACAAGCCCTATGTCAGTACATGGCATGATCTAAGTCGAACATGTCTCTATGTTCTTCTGGAGTACATGAATAGTGGACAGAATTGGGGAACATAATGTCTAGGGGTATGCCACAACATGTGATACTTATGAACTACTAGATACTTTGGCATTGCATATTAACTAAGAACACCATGTGAGTTCTTTCAATCTAAACATCGTGTACTCATGATTTTCACAAAAACATAGATCTTCCATGACATTATCTATATAAAACATCATCTATATTAATGATGCATTTTATTTAACCAAAATAAATGTGTAATTCCTTCTACCATTGTATCTAAAATGTTATTGTATTGAAATTTGTATCCACATATCTGGTCAAATCCCACCCGCGTCTTATCACCTCTCGTGCCCCTAGAAAGTCCCCCTCAAACGCTATATCCATGAAATTATCACCCCAAACATAAATCCACATATAATAAAATTTAAAACTACAATTTTATTGTTGTACCGATCTTTAACATGAATATAGGGGTCTAATCACACTCATACCCACTAGAAAATAGTTGAATCATGACCCCATGGTCCAATAGTGAATAAAAGGATGAATATGTTTTGAAAATGCATAATAACAATTTTTATATCATATTTTTCTTTGATATCTTGGTCAAATATAACATAACATAGTATTGGTAGGTATTATTTCATTAAAAACTATGAGATAAATTGAAATAACCAATTTATTTTTCATGGGGATCATTAGTAGGTTCTAATTAATAGTAGATCCATAAAAATATTCACAATCCATGACAAAATAGTTTAAAAATTAGGTATAAAATAAGATGAGTATCACCAAGGATATGTTCAATTTTGGTGAAGAATGCAGCTACCAATAATGGGGAAGATTCTTTAAATATTATTCACCTTGATTCAACTTGAACTAGAATCTCGTTGTCTCCTAATCTTGTTTCACTTATGATGGTTGGTAGTACCTTCTCTCAAAATTCTAGGGTTATGTATCTAACCATAGAGATTATCCATATCATGATACTTATATGGGTAAATGGGTTTTTAGAAATTAAATTAATCAATTAAATATTTTAATGAACTAATTCATATAATTTACCTGCCAATTATCTTAATATTAGAAGAACCCACACTATAGTGACTCTGTATTTTCCTTGTAAGGATTTTCAATATTTCAGTATATATTTCTAGAGATAGGAGTTGAGATGGAAAGTTATTCCATGGTTCGGTGTTCCTAGATAAAATTTTAAAAAAATATTAAGAATATTTATACTATTTAAGTGGCAGAAAAAGATTATCACTTAACCAATAGATTTGATCAAAAAACTGATTCCACTGATGAGTCCAAAGAGTGTTGTTTACCATAGTTATGGCCTAAGCATTGATGGTGGAAGCCTTTTGTGGAAAACATTATTGAGATAAATTTTTTAAATAAATGTATTAATTTGTTTTGTCATCAGATTAATAATTATTGGAAGAAGATTCTTATAAATTTTTTGATTCCACCATTGAGTTCAGAAGGTCGTGTTTACCATTGGCAGGGCATAATTTTTGTTAGCATTGGGTATCTGGTCTGAGTTGAGTCAGGTTCCAGGGATTTAATGCAGAAGGGATTTAATTAAAAATTAATTAAATCCATCCCTTATTTTATCCTATTTTCTATTACATATGAGGAACCACATTCCCCACCCCTTCCTCTTTCGTTGATGAACCATGGAAACGAGGTCCCGCTAGAGGATGTTTTCGAAACTGATCATATCCAATTTGAGAATTAGTGTATCACAGGTATCGTTCTGCACCGAAAACATTGTGTTATTTTGATCATGTAAAGAGATTTTAATTTTAACCATGATTTCATTGTTTATGCTTCATTTTTTGTTTGAATCTTCATCAATGATATAGAGATCTTCCTAGAGGTTTCTAAAACTGGTCCGAGATTCATTTTCGGACCACCATAGTGTTCCCAATTGTATGTGGAAGCAAGCGGTGTATGGGACCGATGAGGGTAGGTCCATTAGAAGGTGGGTGTGTGGAGGATACTAGATGCATGACGGAGGCTAGGGCGGCATGGGGCATGCTAGAAGTGGAATTACCAGGAGACGGTGTGGGGATGGCATTGTGGGTAGGAGTAGTTTGGCTACAGGAAAGAAGCAGCGAACCGAAACGGCTAGTCCGGGCCAGTCCAGGCAGTTTAGGATGGGTTAGGCCAGGTCTGGCTGGGTCGGTCCTAGTTATTTTAATTATTATTAATAAACCTATATCCTGAAAACTAGAGGTCTGATTTTCATGTCGTATATGGAAATGTTACACTTGATTAGAGGCTAACCTTTTGAGGCTATTTTGAGGAATTTCTTATGGGATCAAGAATTTGTGGCATGAAACAAATAACAATAATAATAAAACAACATAAAAAACAACAATAATAATATTAATATAATTATTATTATTTGGAGCCTCTTGGTTCGTATGTATCTCATGTATCCAATGCCCATTTGACATCAAGTCAGTGGCCTTAAAACACTAAAATTAATATAGATGATTCATAATTGATTTGGTATTTTTAAACCAAGATCATGATGCGGGACCCATGAGGCCCGATCTTTGTGTTTTCGTAGAAATGTGATTCTATCATCGAGTTTTTGTTTTGGATGAATGAGTATTCAATATCTTATGTTTCTTGTGAGGATCATAATGGAGTGATCCATTGGATATGTTATAGGATCAATGTGTGGGAACCTTAATGACTCATTTAGTCTTGTTTCAGAGAAAGTTTCTCTTCGGTCTGATTATCTATTTTGGTTATGTAAGTATCCTATCCTGCAAGATTTTCGATGTAGAATATAATGGTTGCTCTAATATAGTCCTAGAAGATGCATGGTGGAGTCAATTTTTGGTGGGTCAGTTGGGCTAGTGATTCCTTGACCAGAAGGGTTGAGTGATTCACCTAGTCCATAGGCTACATGGTTTTTCAGAATAATATCCTCAGTATAAGATTGGGATCCCCTTGATTTCATGAGCTCGAATAGTATTGATGCATCCCTCTGTTGAGGCTTTGGTGGGATACTCAAGCTCATTTTATCCCTATATTGGGTTATTGTTATCATTGTTCCCAACACTACATCGGCGGTGATCCCCTATCTTTCCGGAAATCCTAGTAGGATTTTGTGGAATATTTGTTTATATGACCCCCTATTCATCGAGCGATAATAGTCAGGCTGTGCTATCATCAGTTATACGATCCCCTACACAACATGTGGTTTTAGTACGGTTTTTGGTATCAGCAATATGATCCCCTACTTCACATGTGATAACAAATAGTGTTTTAGACATGATTGTGACCCCCTTACATGTGAGATGATCCTCTATCTAAATGATGTGATCTGTAGAACATCGGATCTGGTTTTAATATCCCCTAGAAGATCCTTGGAGTGATCGCCTATCAGAGTGATCTTTGAGTTACCAGATCGGGATCTATTATCCCCTAACAGACAGTATGAGTTATCCCATATCCGAGGATTTTTTTGTTTATGCTGAGTTTCAGCATGATATCTTAGTGGAGATATCTAATTAGCATGGTCTCCTAGATGAGCCATTAGGGGTGGTTTGGATGAATCAACTTTTGGAGTGTTCTTTTGGTGGTATTTTTTAGAGGATCGAGTATGAACCTACCATCGCGTGATGAGGTCAAAACCTCATGAGGCTTACTTTTTGAGATGATTATTTAGGGTGTTGTTTCTTGGTTTTTTATGTGGTGTTGTCACACATTGGATGACACACCCTATGGTTTGTGCTGATTGGTCGTGTTTAGTAGAGAATGGTGTTGACATTGTATTTATCTCTTGTTTGGGTTCCCTATAGTATGGATGAGTGTTATAATTCCATTTAGTTTCTCCCTTTTCATTTGGGGTCTTTGGGGAACCTAAGATGTAACTTTATACTCACACATTCATGGTATTTTCCTACACATGGCTTATGTTTTGTGCATACCATAGGACTTTCAACAAAGTCCCAGGAGGACCTTGAGCAGCAAAAACATTTTGAGTGAGATTTATTGGGATTTTTACTAAAGTTGGGTTGATGATATTTCTAGCGGGTGCATTTGACATTGATATGTTTGCTCTGATCATATTGGATTCTTTTACATTTTTCTTTTATTGGCCCATGTATTTTCCCATTTATACATTTTCAATACATTGGTAGAGATAAATGTTTGCATTAATTTCATTTCATTTTTTCTATATCTCTACATTATTTCATGGAGTTGTATGTGGGTGTGTGTGAGTACGTGTACGATAGGATATGGCCTCCCATGTGTGTGATATCCTAATGAATTCTAGTCACCATCTCCTATACTATTAGAGGCATTCTTGGGGAGTTGATGATTGAGAACCATTTTTTCGGCTCGTGAAATAGTGGTATTAGAGGAGGATCCACCTTTGGGACCTCATGGCATTGACTATATAGTTTTGTTCCTAGTTGAGGTTGCATGGAGACAATGATAGAGTGTTTCAATATTGTGTTTCTAGTCAGGTACTCTATATTTGGTACGATTACTGATGTATCCATTCACTAGGGCACTGATAACCTGCCACTCCACTCAACACATTAGGACACTGGTCATAGGGATATAATAGTACATTAATCATATTGTATTGTTTTTTGGGTTTTCCATCTCCTTCTTGAGTCCTGAACCCCGATATACTCATTGACGTTAGTGCATCTGGATGTTATTTTTGGATTCCTCCATGCTGAAAACCATCCAGGGTTCAAGAGTGGGATTGTTGTTATTATCTTACATGAGAAGAGGCTTTGGAGTAGGGAAATGGTTATGAGGCTAGACCTCCAGGTGGTCTTCCTGTTGATTCATCGCCTGTTCAACAATAGCTTTTTCTAGTACTGCATGACGAGGATGAGTACAGGCTGAGTGCACTACACGAGTTCTAGTGGCAGTGACCCTTGATGTTATGGGATGACCCATACCCCCAGGGAGTTGATTATTGGCTTTCAACCATCACCATAGTTTTCCGCCTAGTATATACACATCCCAAAAAGATAGTGTTCGTAGCGGTGAGGCTTTTTAATGATTCTTTCAGGTGATGGTAGAGTTTTGTAAATCATACCCATGATGAGGAGACGATCACCTGGGAAGAATTTGAGTGGATCTTTAGGGAAGAGTTTTATACTTCTACACTAAAGTCAGTGTGTATCCAATAGCTTCTATAGATTGGGAAAGAGAGTATGGATGTATAAGTGTACTATCAGATGTTGATAAACCTATGACATTAATACCTGTATATGGTTCAATATCTATTATTATGAGCACCAAAATTTAATTTGGGTTGAGACAGGAGATTAGAGAAACAGTGAAGTCAATGTGCATTCCCACCTATACTGTAGTGCTGGAGATAGACTTGGTGGTGGAGAGTTTTTGGGCAGAGAAGATTCATGATTTTCAGTTCTAGGCATGTGTGAGCGGAGACCTCAGTCGCTGGTTCAGCAGATGGTAGCTAATAGCATGCTCAGGGGTCCTAGCGTGTGTGATGTTTCTGGAGGTGACCCCAATATAGAGGATCTAATGTCGAGGGCCCTCAAGCCGGTTCTAGTCAGCTGTAGGAGAGGAAGTGTTATGCATTTGATAGCCAGGGACATCATTCTATAGATTTTCCATCCTTCCTTGATACTGAGAGGGATACTGTCGAGGGAACACCTTGGTAGATGGAGCATTTTGAGAATGAAGTTCCAAAGGGGGTAAGATGTGGAGAAGGAATACGTGTAGAAGTGGGTGATGGTAAAAAATATGGGTTTCCAAGACCACCACCTCCAGGTGGTATAGTAAGGCCCAGGGAGATTTGGATGGGGGGTAATGACAACTATAAAATATTTAGGCCTTTGACATAGAGGCTCTATATATGTATAATGGTACACTCTGTGTCCCTTCTACATTCTTCAATAGTTTTTATAGACACTATTCAGTGGTACAATTCCATTATGTTTTTGGCTCGATGATTTCTAAGGGAATCGAAAATTCCCTATGTTCTTTTTTATCCATTGTATCTTAGAATACATGATGAAGAGGGATTGTTTCCCCAGATATCCATTTTATAAATGAAACTAAATTCATGTTTGAAACTCAGTTCCCTCAAAGAGGACTATGTCAAGGGGTGGTGGATGATTCCCTCTGGTTTTTTTGTTCAGGGAAGGTTTGTGAGTTAGTAGTTTTTTATGAAGGGGCTTGTAAGACCCATTGTGTGATTGGGTATCATTTTTTGTTAATTTGTACCCCACATGTTGAGATGTGAGGGTGTGGTTCAATTTGACATGGCTTCAGACTCACAAGATAAGGGATGATTTCCCCGTTAAGAGGTGATATTGAGACGCAATGAAAAACTGTAATGGTGAGTGAGTGCTTACCAATGTGGATAATATCAAGGTACAATGTAGGGGTCCCTTTTAATTTGGTGTTTGAAGTTGGTTTTTTTGTGCATTAGGTTAATAAGGTGGAATATCGCTAGACCCTATGGCTACAAGAGAACATGACCATAGTGTTTCCTACCTATCACAACTATAGGGACATGTGACTAGTTGTTCAATGTTGACCTGAGAGTAGCTGAAATTGGGTTTGGCATCTCTTATGGTTCCCCTAATTGTGTTCTTATCAGCAACATGAGAACCCTAGGTGGATTTATAGTGGTTTTTGGTGACCACACTCGCGTGGGAGACTAGGTGAGATTTTAGTTTCTTTACCTTGTGCCTAAAATTTATATTTTCTCTGACAAAAAGGCTTATTGTGGAGATAATTTATGGACTCATAATTTTCCATATAAGACTTTTGAATATTTATTCATACATTTATAGAGCTAGGTACTAAGACAACGTGTGATTCCATTGCCTGGTGTGCTAGGAATAAATTTTCTAGAAATATTTATTATTAATACACTATTTACATAGAATAAATGGGTTATCCCATAAAAGGTAACTTATATTAGAAAACTAATTCCACAGTTGTGTCCGGAGAAAGTTGTTTACCCTAGGAAGGGTATAAACTTTGCGGGCATAGGTTTTCTATGGAAAATGTTAGTGAGGGAATTTTCGTAAAAATAATTAATTATTTTTATTTTAGATCTTGAATAATTCCTTGTTAGTGTATCATATTACATTTAAATAAAATTATTGAGTTTACAAGGCTATATTTACCATATTTATGACATAATTTTTCTTGGCATTGGGTGTTGGGTTAGTGGTGAGTCAGGAGTCAGGGATTTTTAGTAGAAGGAATTTAATTAAAAATAAAATAAATCCATGTCGCTATTATCCCATTTCTTTGCACGTAAGTGGATCCCAAGACAACTCCTCCTTCCCATTCCTCCGAAAAACCAAGGCAAGGAAGTTCCTCTAGAGGATGTTTTCAATGCTGAACATCTCTAGATCAAGAATCAGTGCATTGTGGGAACTTTTCTGTACCTTATGCTTCAGCGTTTCACCAATGAGGTAGGCAGCTTGAGTTTTAAACCCAATCCCCTCTTTTAGTTTTAATTTTTGTTTAAATATATTTTATGGCTATGTAGATCGGGTCCTCAGGTTTCTGAAATGGGTCTCAGATTTGTTTTTGCACCACCATAGTGTTCCTGATGGTCCGTGGAAGGTTGCAGTGGGCAGGTCTAGTGGGGTAGCTCTGATGGAATGTGGTAGATTGAGGTGTGCATGTAAAATTCGGGCCCTGATCTGGTGGGAGACAGTAGAAGCAACAGTGGGCCGAAGACTGCTAGATGAACCTACCTGTATGGGTGGCTCCAGAACCTTTGGGTTGGGTCATTCCATTTTGACTAGGTCAGGCTGGGGTTTTTATTATTATTAAAAACCCCATATCATGAAATCCAATGGTCTGATTTTCATTTTTGTTTATAAAAATGTGACTGTTTCTTTGATTTGGACCATTTTATGCCTCTTATAGGGCCTCTTTTTTAAGGGTTGATACATTGTTTCTTGAGACATCTATTAATAAGCCTCTTCGATTAGACATATCTTCTGTATATAATGTATATTTGATGCACATTCAGTGGTGTTGAGCCCTTGGAAATAATGCAGAATTTTCAAGACTTATTTTAGGTGTTGAAACCAAGATCAGTGTGTGGTCCCTATGGGGATGAGTTTGGGTATTTTCTGTGAAATGTGACCTTTTTTCCCGGTGTCCTTTTTGGACGAATGAGTAGTCTATGCCATGTGTTTATCTATGAGGATCACAACAACGTGATCCATTTGATATGTTTTAGGATCAATTCATGGGCCCCAAAGTTACTCATTCAGGCATGTTGGGGATAAAAAAACCATTTTACGTAGGCATATGTTTTGGGAAACTATGTAGCTTTTCAAATATGTTTTTTACATTGAATTTGATGGATGCCACAGTTTGTGACTAAGAGGTTCACTGTGTAGAAATTGTTGTCCGGGTCACTTGGGTTTGTGTTGCATTGACCAACATTGTTGAGTTAGTCCCCCTGGGCCTTTTTTAATGAGGGTTTCCAATATTACGTCACTATTATAGGATTTATATCCCCTTGATAGGGTGATCTCAGATAGATTTCATGCATCCCTTCATTGAGGCTGAGGCAGGATCATCTAGATAATCATTTGCAATGTTTGGGTTCATGGTATTGTTGTGACTTAAACTATACAGGTAGTGATCACCTATCTATCATGATATCCATATATTGATTTTTTTTATCTTTGGGTTTATTTCCCAAATGTACCATGTGATGATAGTAGGGTTGTGGTATCTTCGGTTATACAATCCCCTACTCACTGGGTAGTTTTGGTAAGGTTTGTGGTATTTGCAGTGTAATACCCTTGTTCATGGGTGATACCAAATAAGGTTTGGCATCGCCTCAACCACTATTACATGTGTGAATATCCTCTATCTGAGTTTTTTTATCTATAGTACATCATATTTGGTTTAGTTTCCCTAAGTGGATCATGGTTTTGGTCCCCTATCTGAGAGATCTTCGAGTTACTGGAACAAATATTATTATCTCCTAGATGACCGTAGGAGTGATCCCCTAACTAATGATTTTTATGTTCTGACTGGTTTTCTACTATAAATTCTAAGTAGTGATATCCGATGAGCATGTTCTCTTCGATGGGCCATCATGGATGGATGGGATGACTCAACTCTGGGATTGATCTTTTGACGGTTTAGTTCAGTTCCATGAGTATGAACTTATCATTGGTGAGGAGGTATGAACCCCAAGAGGCATGGTTACTATGACAAGTATATAGGGTGTTATTTCTGTGTTTTATTTATGGTGTTGACTCATATTGGATGAAACACCCTATGGTCTGAGCAAACCGGTCATGTTCAGTTAAGGATTGTCTTGAGATGGAGTTTCTCTCTCATTTCTATTCCCTTTGGATGGGATGAGTGGAACGATTCCTATCAATTCCTATGTTTTCTTTTGTGGTTTTTGGGGAACATACAATTTATCGTTATAATATCAACTACACAGGTTTTTCCCACACATGCCTTGTGTCTTGTAGATACCACAAGACTTTCGACGGAGTCCCAGGAGGAACCAGAGCAGAAGAACCTTAGCGAGAAACAGTAAATTTTTTGTTTACCAGAAATGGGATGAGCCGAATTTCAGCAGGTTCATTTGAAAGGGATCCCCACCTTCTGAGCAGATTGGATGCTATTTCAATTTTCTTCTAGTGGCCCTTATATTTGGAATGTTTTACTTTTACTATAATCTTGTTGTGATAGTTTATGAATTCATTTCTTTTTTATTTTTATACATCTCTACACTATTTCACTGAGGTGTGTGTGGGTGTGTGTAGATGTACAATAGGTTTAGGCCTCCCATGTGTGTGATATCCTACTTGGTGCTAGTCATCATCCAGTGGCCTATTAGAGGTGGGTTGAGGGAGTTCTTGATTGATCACTTTTGGTCAAGTGGTGACACATGAGGATCGATTTTAGGTTGTGCATATAATAAATAAATTGATACACATTTAATAGTGGTCATTTTTTTATTTGTGACTAATAATAATATATATTTTTTAAATTATTTAAAAACAACACATGTTAAAAAAAATTACATTTATAATTTTTATAAAATTAATTCTGGTCACACCGTGCCAGGGAATCAACCATAGTCCCAACACCAATCATTGAAAATATTCCATGATATATTTCTAATTATTACATTGAAATAAAATTCTCTAAATTATTCCCTCTATGAACTATCTCATCGTTTTAAATAAAAATGTAAACAAAAAGCCTGGGACATGATGCTAAATTTTGTATCTCCTGCTCTTAGGAGCAGTCATGTAGGATTTAATGCTGCCACCACAGATGAACGAAGGGAATGATACATCCACAAAATATTCTCCCATGTTGATCCTCATATTCCACAGGTTTCCCCTTAATGTTATCTCCATCCTCGATTTTCAACTTCTATCAGTCAGTAATATTAATGGAATGATGCACACATCTTCTCAACTACAACCCATGAAATTCATGCATCAATACCATATATTAGGGTAAGGATTTGTTTTAGGAAACCTACCCTACCCTATAGATGATATCAAATCGATTATAGAACTTATGGATATCATACCGCATGATATGAATCATATTAGACCTCGTTATTGGAAGAATATCTTGAAAACATGGTCTTCATTCTTAAAACCCAATTGACTATGACATATATATGAAAAAATAACCTTATTTGATCCATAATTATCTACTCATGGTTCCCCTGGACCTTCTATGTCATCACCATCACCATATATAGTCCTACATGATATGCCTCAATGATCTCATTCCACCATAAGGGTAACCTATAAGGTTTCTCAAATAGGGCCTCAAAAGGTACCATGCTGATAGTGGAGTGAAATATATTAATATAATAAAAAACTAATAAGTGTATAAGATACTCCCAGCTTTAAAAAATGTGTTTCACAGAAGCCCTCATCTTATCCTCCAACATTAGGGTATTGCGCTAGGTCTACCATTATTTATAGGGGTGAAATGAAATACTCCTCCTCATCTATGTCCTAAATTCTAACTACAAAAATCAACAGAACTGTGGATATTTTTTTGAATCGCGGGTTGATATAATTGTTTAGGGACGCCTATGAAGGGTGAAAATCACCCATATGTATTGGTATCTCAAAATCATCACCAAACACTAATCATTTATATCAAGGAAGTGTGAAAACATCATTCTCCATCCAACTATCGCAAATATGGAATCATGGGTTCTCATTATCTATGGAATCCCTTTCACGAATTCCATGTATATGTTATCCCCTTTCCACTATATGATCTCAAGAGGCCCTAGAAATCCTCTGGTAACAAGGATCTCAGTATTAACATGCTAAAAAATGAGGCCAGGAGAGATGAACTCATCCACATTTTTCCTCATTCCATCCAACCAAAACTATGGATAAAGGTATCTATACAACATTCCCACACCAGGATTAATAGAAAAAGTAGATATTTGAGACATTCTCATCACATCCACCCACATTTTCATTGGGACCACAATCCATCCATGGGAAAAATATGCCATAATTCCCTCAATCTAAAAATAATTCTAGTGAATATCATTAGGATATCTAGTCACAAAGGACCTTAAGTTGATGTCTCACAAATAGGTCTTTCTCACATACTGGGAATTTAGATGAGACAAAAACATCAACTGAAGGAAAGATACACCTTCCCAACAAACAATGGTAAAATTCAAGAAATTCCACATGTCAGATGCCTCTTCTTCAAAGTGTTCTTGTGAAATCCTACTAAGGGAATCTTCCACTACATTACACTTCCAAGATGTATAAGTTGTCTTAATGTCATACTCCTGTTAGAACAACTTCTAGATCCTCTATCATAGGTCAAAGTCTCTATGTCTGAAGATAGACCTAATACTCTAGTGATCTAAATAGAAAATGGAGTTCTCTCCTAGAAGATAGAGCATACACATCCTCCGAGTAGTGACTACCACTAAAACTCTAAGACACGAGTCGACTATTTATACTCATTTGAAGTTTACTACACTGATCCATATGAGATAATTATCTGTATTTAAATCAATACACAACCATGAATATCACTAAAAGCATCACCAAATACTATTTTCTCCATGCCCTCATTCAGTAGTTTCAAAATACGAGCATTCATCATCCAAGGCCACAACTTCCTAAAAGTTTTATGGAACCTCTTAATCTAGGTATTTATCTTCCCTATTTCTATCAGGGTGGTCAAATGGGTATTAATCCTAGATAATTATGATAATAACCTCATGTAGAACCCCACCATGACACAAAAATATACACATATAACCCTCCCATGGTTGTTTCCCATTCATGAACAACATCATCCATCACCACGACCACATATAATCCAAGATCAGAAATGACATGACCTAGAAAGTGAACCATATGGATGCAGAACTAGAACATTGAGATATTATCATAAATTTGGTGATCCTAATATAAGGATAGGACAATCCCAAATTTCTATAAATTCTCTAGCTCTAACATAGAGTATATGAAAATATATCCAATGTAGGTAAAAAAATCAGTCTTAGTATGAATAAAAAATATGGTTCATCAATTCCTTAAATACAGCTATGGAATTAATCACATAGAAAGCAATACCCAGGAACTCATAGTGTATGTAGTGAAATTATAATTCTAACTTTGTAATATTAGTATTTATAACTCTCAACAGGTGGTCTCCAGGGCTAATATCTTTCATTGAGAAGTATCTAAAACCTCACAACGGGTCTAAGAGGTCATCCAATATAAAATATGGGGTAATTTTTCATTTTCATTTCATGTTTTAGGGAATGATAATCCAAATGAATTTGTAATATATTTCATGTCTTTTTAATGAAAAACAAAACATAATACTAGGGGGACATAGAGGGTCTGTTGAAACCTTTCTCTCGATGGTCCTCCAACTCCAACCACAGCTTATTGAGCTCAATATGTTCCATATGATACACTGAATAAGATATGGGAGAGGTCCTATTGTCTGAGTAAATGAAATATTCAATATCTCAACTCATAAAAAGTCACATAACATCCTTAGGGAATATAATCAAATTATCCCTTATGACATAAGTAATCCAGATGCATGAAGATCTTACTTCACTAAGAGATTAACTCACTAACAAATGGATGATAGGTAGTTTATATCTTCAAAAAATTCCCACATGATCTTCCATGATACCACACTCACCCTTGGAATAGAAACATGTCCCATTAGACCTATGGAAGCAGACCCATCTCTGTTAATAATAAATTTAGTCATTGACCATGGTCAACCAGTCCATACAATAGATAACATCATAAGGTTTCATTTTTATGAATAAATGATCCCTTTAGAAACTCTATCCACCATGAAATAGAACATAGTTAAGAAATATAATCATTATTGGAGTAGCATTTCCCATAGGATCCTCAAGGAAAATCTTTTGGGATAGAGTCTTAAAAAGGATCATTATGTCTTACACTAGATGTAAATAGATGAATGAATGACTCTCGCAAGTGTCGACTAATACTTAATCTATAGTATAATAAACATGGATCTTACCTCTAAGTATCTCATGAGTTTCCAGGTTATAATATTCCATACCCTATAGCTTCACATGTCCCTGACCGCTATCTCCCAGATCCATTCAAGGGAAGCCTAGTGGTGGTGATAGAAATAGATCATAAAAATGTTCACTCCCCCAATATCCTTATCCTAGAGCCCCACCTAAACCTCTTCCTGCTCTGCATCATTGGTGGGAACACATCCCTCACATGGGAGATCTATGATCATCGTGCTTCCTATGTCATGGTGGTTTACTACTATATGTATTCCCTACTCAACATGTTGGGTTGGGAAATCACATGTTGTGTGACCTATCCCATTAAAAAATAGCAGATCATCTCTATAGGTTTCTGTAAACCTCATTGTGGTACATCCTCCACGCAACAACATTTCCATATCTGGTAATGGGGAGGTCTCCTAGGATAAGAACCAATAAAATATAACCACCTAACTGATGTAGAAAACATAGACCCATTATTCGAAATTCCATGTATAGCTACATGGTGTCTCTCTGCTAAGAATATCTCAATAAAAAGTACCCACTATAACACTCCATCATATGTGGGAATTCATTAGGGTAACACACTGACATGAATGTCTAGGTGAATAAATTCTCTAGTAAGATTGTGGCGGACCACTTAGTAGATAGAGGACCCACACCTCCGTACAATAGAGGGGTACCACAAAATTGATAGATGATGTTTTCAATGGACTGATATGGGTAACACTCAATAGACAGAGGACTCATGACATAATATTATTGGGGGGTTCCACGAAGTAGATAAACAACTTGATAACATGTATAATAGTGGGGTACCACTCAGTGCATGTAGGTCCAAGGCCCTAATACCATAGGTTGGTGGGTAGGTGGGTGGGTCGGTATAACTCAATAGGTAGAGGACCCCCACATTTTTACGATATAGCGTACCACAACAATTGTCTTTTACGGTCACAACCATTGTCGATAACCACATAAAGAAGTATCATGCTCATAAAATATCAAATTTTATTTTAAAATACCTTATAAATTCCACAATCACATTCTACATTGATTGAACTAATGGATAGGATACTTGTGGGAAAAATAAGAGTCTAAACTAAGGAGATTTGAGAGGAATAAGATTCCTCAAAAGGAAGTACATGACATGTAAGTGAGTTGACATGGTGTGTGGACCCATTAGTTTGTCTATTTGTTTCCTCACTAGTACATGATGACATCCCATGTATCCCTACATTGTGTGTATGGGGACCTCACGACATGTCTTATCCACTTAGTTCCAATTCATGTATTCCCAGTCGCATTGTTATACAGAGGTCATATAGTTGGACGCACCATGATACATATCTATCCTTTATCTGCTTTCTCATAGAGTACATTTTAGGAAACTACCAATATATCACATGGAATGTGGGTTTCACACATGATGTTTGATAATTATGATCTCCAAAAAAACCCTAGAAATGCTGATTTCAGAAGAATATGTCGTGTGTTCTTTTGAAATGCATGACATGCAGTCAATATATTCATAGAAACATATATATATATAACAAATTTATACATACTAAAATTCATTGATTCATATCATGCCCTATTTTCATCTGAAATCCATGGGGAAAGAATCTTTTCATTGATTATTTTCCTCATATGTCCATTAATTTTGAACCATTGGTCCATTCAAACCCTGCACCTCCCGTGAAACTTTCAAATCCACATAGGATCCACTGTCCAAGAATCTATCACTACTACACATTGTACATAATAATTCATTCTCAAACATCAAATATGGTCATTGTTTTCTAATACCCCATGAGTCTGAGGGTTTTATCATGCTCAGACCCACATGGATATAGTCTAATCATGACCCCATTATCTACCATTGAATAATGAGTAGAAAGAGTTGAGGAAAGGAGAAAGGAAAACAAGTAATGACATTAGTAGACACAAATTATTGTTGACGGATCATTCTAAAAAGGATTGTAAAGAGGGATTTAAGGAAAAATGGTGTGACAAATCAAAATTACAAATTTATTGGACAAGGGCCTCATGAAAATTTTCCTAATAGCCAGAGATAAATATGATGATTGATAATATTTGATTAAATAGTTTAATAAAAAGGGGGAAAAGAAAACATAATGATTCTAACCTAGAATAATTTCAATAACTAGTAATGAATGATAATTCCAATGATGTAGAAGATCTATTGTTTTTTCTACCCATTGATTCACATGGATCCGGATGCTCATTATTTCATGATCTCAACCCAAAAATGATGGGTCATAAAACCTGATCTCAATGAACCTAAGGTTATGAATCTAAACATATATATTTTCATTACATGTTAATTATTAGAAAATTAATTTTTTTGAAAATTAAATGAACTAACTATGTAACGCCCCAACCCCAGCTACCCAGAGTCGGTGCATTACTTCGTAACATTGGCATGATCTCAAAATATCAAGTCTTGAAAGACCGATTAGTTTAGTAGCCTTGGAAACACAAGATACATTCATAAGTCTTACATTACATCATAAAGTGAAAAACTAATAACAAAGTCTTCATAGTCCACACTCATATCCTCTTCTGACTATCCATGTAGGTCATTCATAAAATACTTTTTCACATCCTGGAAAATATTAAAACATTGAATGGGGTTAGCTCAGATGCTCAGTAAGGATGAAAATATTGCGGAACCTTTCATAAATAAACGTAAACATTTAAGGCAATGTATATCTAAAACAAAATCCTTTTAAACTTGAACATCAACATAATATGGCAAAATTAAAATGAGATAATGCCATTTAATTCTTCACATGGATATTCTACTGGTCGAATAATCACATGAAATATCATTAACCACTTTCATAATGATGGAATACATAATGCCAAACTATCATAACCACGTAGCCAAGGCCTCATGAAAAGACCACAAATAAGATTTTGTCAAGGCCTCCTGCCAAGACACTAGTTTGTCTCATGAGACCTGCCGATGCATAGAGGAGCTATAGAGGGCTCCACCCGTCACTTATTAAGTCCAATGCATTCCTCATATGAACAGGTTTAAACATATCATAAACTATAACATAATCGTATCACATAAAACATGCATAAAGGAAACATAACATTTCCACATTCCAATCACAAGATATCAATACAACACATTGATATAATAAAAACACATTCAAAACCATTTTCAATACCAAAATAAATGAAAATTAAAACATGGTATTTGTTTTTCTTTTAAAAAAAGGTATGGGTTGTAGAGGAAGCCGAAACTCAAATAATGGTCACGGCGGTTGAGAAATCGTTGTTTCCACATATATACGGAAAGAAAAACATTCCCTTTTTGTCGTTTAGTAAAACTCTTCGTATAAAAAGATTCCTTTTGAATAAACGAAAATGTCAATGGGGTTTATACACCGTATAAAAGAATGTTGTGTATAAAACCAAATATGCCTCAATGAAAGGAGATTGAGACGAAGTCCTTAAAAAGATCATTTTTAAAATAAAATAGATCTATTCTGTGTATTCACTGTAGGTACACATAAAAAAAGTAAAAATATAAAATAGGACATAATAACATCATGACATAATTTGAAAGTAGGAGATTAACCCAAAGAATGGAAGTTGGGTTAAGAAGTTCCCTTACCTTGCGTCCTGTCCTGACTCGACCGTTCTTTAACCTCCCGAATAATAAATTAGAGTTAATTAATATTTACATAAGAACCTTTTCATGTTCTTTATCCCTTTTATATCCCTTATTACCATGTTATGAACATTATGTAATTATTTAAGTTTATAACGGTCAATTTGTCGATCTTAGGTACTTGAGTAAAAAATAACATTCTTATAATTACAAGTTGTTCATGTGGTGATATATACATTATATCCAGAATTATATTCATGATATAGATATCATATATCTCATATATATCCAGTATATACATGCATTTAAATTGTTACATAACATTTATAGGTAAAAATGAAATGCACCGTTCATGGAGACGGTAAGCCGTACGTACGCATGAACGCTACTTTCATTTCTATTTCATATTTAATGGAATGAAATCAGAAATATATAAAGGTATAATATATTTCCAGTATAATATCATATATAATATCATTTAATCCATCCTTTATACATCCCACATATGGCATTAACGATTCACATCACTTTGAGGGGACGGTAGTCCGCACTTCCTAAAATGAAATTATCGCATTTACCCATAATGGAAATCATAAAGTATGCCATAAATGAGAAATAAAGAAGCATAAGTAAAACATAAACATATTATATATCCTATATAAATATAGTTACATCTTTATGGCCACCTTTGAAGGTGTTTTATGAGTGTTGAACAATCATCGTTTCGTGAGGCAGAAATTCGCCATCCACAGAAACCGTATGTTCTTTAACCATTAGATGTAGGTGTGTGTAAGTGTAGCTCGAATCCTTCTTATAACAACATCCTAGTATATTTAGGATACTGGTGTTGTTACAAAAGAAATGAATAAAAAGTGTTTAGGGGGTTGGAAAAGAAAAATAAAACAAAACAACATTAGAGAAGACATTACCTCAAAATCGGGTAACTCTTTTTGATTTGAGACAAAGGCTTCCTTGGGAAGAGTTCTGACCAAAGTGAGACTTCTAGGATTAAGGGAGGGAAGTTTGGAGAGTATTTGGGAAGCGGTTGGCCGGGCCAAAAGGCTTTGAAATGGTGAGTAAGGTGGTAGTGGTGGGGGCCTTTTATAAGTGGAGAGGAGGGGCACTCTTGGAAAGTAATGAAATATTACTTTATTATACAATGATTTTCGGATTCTAAAGGTCCCACACTTCTATAATTAGAGAATAAGGTGATAAGGGTTAGAAATATACCCATCCAATAGTCTTTAGACAAGTTTAATCCTTGGGTTGTACATTATTTTTTTCATTTTATTAAAATAGTTAAATAATGAGGTCATCGCTGCATCATAATGATGTCATAAATAATTTAATTTATTTCATGTCTAAAAATTATAAAAAAAATACTATGATGTAGGAAATATTTCTAGCTTTCCAATTACTATTTATAGTCAAAAATATGACTTGTATAACCCCATGTAAAGTTTTTTTTAGTAAAACGTATCATGTTTGTGTCATTTTTTACTTTAACATTAAATAAAAGTTATTTATGTCATTTTCCAACTAAAGTGGCTCCATGGGGTCCCCAAGTTGACCCATGGATTGTCATGGTCGGCCATGGCACATCCAATGAGGGTAGGAAATGTTTCAAGCTCATCTAATATTATTAAAACATTATTTTTACCTTAAACTACATTAATTACCTCTAATCGCGATTAAGAACTTAAAAGTTACTATTCACCAAAAATTATTTTAATCTCATTGAACCACATTTTACTTCTTAATGACAACCATGTATGTCGGATTTTTGAAAATCAAATCACATATGTGGTAATATTTCATTTAAACGAAAAATCAGTTATTTAACTACCACTTAGTGGTTTCACTATTCATCAAAAATTGAAGTTTTTCAGAACAATGCCAAAATTTCACCCTAAGTTATATTTGATATTCCGATTTCAAAAATGATGTCTATTTTACAAAATTCCAAACATATAAGTTGCATTAATTAATTTTATAATTAATTCCCGCTGTCACAACAAATAGCGTGTTTTTAAGAAACAATTTATATCAAAAGATTGACAATTTTTCATTCCCAATTTTAATGTTAAATTAATTATAATGACCACCATTGGATAAAATGGTAAAAATATATTCTAATTATACTTTAAAACCACTAAATAGTATAATTTATCACAATAAATTATTTTTATTAAAAAAGTTGTTTTAAGTATTTTTCACTATTCATAAAAAAATTGGAAGTTCTCAGAAAATTACAAAAAATTCAACATAGGGTAATTTCGATATTACGAATACAAAAATGAAGTCCATTTTGAAATATAAAATTTCTATAATTTTAAAAAGTGGTTATAACTGTTCATAACGGCTACTTTGATTTCTCGCGGTGTTTTAGAACTCGAAGTTGCGTACAATGCAAGCTATTGCATTATTGAATGAGATGCGTATTGTGGAAGCTCGGGGTGTTACAAACTAAATACTTCCATTAATTAATTCACTTAAAGTACCAACCTACTACATCATAATCTGAACATCCAGCATTGAAATATTTTTGGTTTCACATTTGATAAATCCCATGATTTGGATTCATTCATGGTATCAATTTATTCATTTTGGAATTTTCATAGGATATATTAAATTATTTCTACAATAAAATGGATTCGTGAAATAATATAAATTTATTATTGTTAAAAAAATAATTTTGGGCACAATAAGACTTTGAATTGTGCTCTGTATCAGCAGTTGTCTCCAAAAATATTATTTTTTATGTTTTAAATTATAATAATGACATAACAAGAAATATATATATATATATATATATATTCTCCATCCGTTTTATTTATTGATGTTTTATGAAGTATTTATGTGAATGAAACTCAATTTAGAGGCATCAAAAAAATTCTATGTCACCTCACAGGAAGCTATATCATTATTTTATCTTGAAAAATTCCAATTTTCATGAAATTTGTTGATGATGAAGTGAAATTTATAGTTAAATTGATGAATAAATTTCAAACATTATCCAATAGAATAAAATTATTTTTCATCATAGATGATATTGATATGACAAATTTAAGAAAAACTTTTATATTGTTACTTTTATTAAAGGTGTCCATGGAATGTTGGAGAAGTTTACAATGTAAAGAGTTATTATCGGAGTTTTTAATTATTTTTTCACCTTATGTTAACGTTACTTGTATTGAATGATTATTTGAAGATGTTTGTTTCTCTATAATATTTTGGAACTCCAACATTACTATTAATTTTATTTATGGAATGGCATCTAGTATTTTGAATATAACTATTTGAAACCTATAGATTAGGATGTAGAAGTCTATGTCATTCCAAAAATCATGAAATTTGGGTTACCCAAACACCATTTTTATATTTATTTATCTAGTGAGTTTGGTATCAATTTTATCTGTTAGAAACAACTTTTTAGGATATAAATAAATTTCATTAAATATATTATTATCGAATATATGTTATTAAAATAGTATATATTATCTATTATTTGAATATTCAATTTTTTATTCAATTTTTTAATATATTATAATATGTTATGGATATTTGAAATAATGTATATGAAGAAATATTAATCAATATGAATAGATATAAGAGGAGTTGGGTCTTCCAAATCATGTTGACGAAATATGTGTTCTAGGAGAAGGTGTGACTGTGTGAGTTCTAAATACCTTACTCTTACATTAATAAATTATTCTCTTCTAGTATCTAGAATATATCACCGACATATTTTCATATACAATGTGTTCTTTATGAGAATAATGACATCATTTTAACATAATTTTAATTGTAAAAAAACTAATGTAATTTATTATTTATAATATTTTGGAAATATAAGTAATATGGTGGGTCACCATGCATGTGATTTATGATAACGGACCTTCAACATGAGAACCTTATGAGGCTTCTCGAATAATTATTTTCTGATGGACTCCCTTGATGATTCATTCTTGAGAAAATCCTATAAGAGTTCCCAAAATAAATCATAAATAGGCATGAATATAAATTCCTTAATGACAATCCTTTTTTGACCCCTTTTACTAACAATAAACCTCTTAACATTGAACTCCAATCAGAAGGATATTTAGAGATTTTAAAGTATGTATTTGTCTTGTAAAAATATCCCTATAGCTAAAAGGGTTTAACCAAATGTGGTTTATTTCCTGAAGATTACATATTATGTATGATTATAAATCTTTCATGTCATTTATTTCAATTAGTTGATCTTCTTGGGATGGGTTTTCCGAAATGAACATATTATCTCTCTTTTTCTATCATCAAATTCTAAGAGAGACTATTCCAGAATATTATCCAAAAATAGCCTCTTGATACAATGTATTGTTCCAATAACATCATCTTTACCCTCATAACTAATTTATTTCCTTGAAAATTGGCTTCCCATGATTATTTTTACAAGACTAACGAACTGATGGAAAAAGATATCATATATTACATAGATATTGAGGGTCCCTATCATGAGGATAATGAAAAAACGACCCCTTAATAATGATTATGATCTTTGCTGACCCATATTCATATAATTTTCTATATATTCTAGTAGAAATTATTGTTCCACATAATGTACCAAGGACATATCAATGGATTCTTACTAAGTGGAATCCCAAAAACAATCCTTCATCCAAACCACTAACATGTTAATGAACATTCATAGAAGACTTTTGTAAGCGCCTCAAATATCATTCCTTTTATCATGTTTGGAATGGAGGTATTATTGAGTATAATCCCTAATAGATCCATGTGTTGGAATCCTCAAATGTGTAATCCCATCCATACCTTAGTGTGATATTTTTCCATTAATACATTCATCCCTCAGAAGGATATATTCTTCATGAATCATTATACCAAAATAGGCTATAATTACATTGAACCAATCATCTTCCAATATTCTATTTACCAAATGATCTATCATTATTTATTATACCAAATACATTATGAGAAAATCATATATAAATGGGAAATATTCCCTATTATAAAATATTATATCAATGGTCTATAATTCCTATGACTTTATCGTATTTAAATAGAACATATTGTCTATGATTCTAAATGATTTCAATGGTCTATGTTTAAAGTCATTAAAGAGATCTAGATTTGAAATAATAGGGATGAGTCCAAACCTACCATCCCATATTTTGATTCATGCAATTTGGATAAACTAGAAATAATTCATATATACACCTACGTCATACCTGAATTATTGTTAGGAATCATTCACTTTGTCATCCATTCTATATAAACATAGAAAAAAAACATAATTGTTTAATTTCATGATGATAAACAATATTGATCATTACAATAATAATAAATTAAAATATAAAGACAAGCAAATGAGGGATTTAGATTGTATTGATAAAGATATATATGATGTGTCCCTCTGATTCAATCCTAATAGGCAACTGACTATAGAGTATTATCCTTAAATGTCAGAAAATTTGGTCGTGGATGCCCAATCTAGAACGAAACAACAGTTTTCCCTATCACGCAACCTCAAAATAAAATACATGCCACATTATGTTGGGTTTCTTCACTCCAAACATAATAGGATCTGATTTAATTTTGAATATGACATGATTCTCACCTATTTGAGTGCTACTCGGACAAATGATGGCTCACAATTTATTCTCATTAAATGGTTTTATGATTTTCATATGAAATGAAATTCATCATCAATGGTAGTCTGGGTAAAAATTTTGGATCATCCATTCCCCTTTAAAAACCCTTTGATTATTCGAATGCTAGGGAACATGGTAAGGAGATGTCTTTGATCGGACAATAGGATTAGGGCAGTGTGTCATCTGATCTTGCCGAGGGTGTGTGTCTAAGTTGATGTATATAAAGCTCATGTCAAATTATTATATATTTTCTTGGGTCAGGAGTACTGTTACAAGCATTGCGTGGTGTTTGAGATTTTTATGAGTTCTGTACATTGTGTAAGATACTGGGAAACACATTTGAGGCCTGTAGGCATAGGGTGTTGAGACCTGGGGATTTTCTGGTGGCTTGGGCCTCAATTCGTCCTACTGGTGGGAGTATCCAGATAATAGGGGGTTAATATCAAGGATGGAATTATGGGAGTTGAATATCCTCTGATTGATGATTCAGTTGATGCCGTAGTTACACAGACACAAACAAGAGTGTTCACTTCTAAAACGAGTGTCAGTTAAATCCATAATAGGATGAGCCATGATATGGCAAGCCCTCCAAGAGCTAATGGTATTTTAAATTCCTATTAAACCAACTAGATGATGTTGAAGAAACATCTTTCTCTTCCTCCTAATCCAAATTTCCAAGATGTATTTAGTAGATTGATAGGTGATCTCAACAGAATGAACATTCATGTTATAGTGATCTCAAATGGTAATTTAGTTGTCACGCATGGTCAGTTTAGTCCTGTAGGTGCTTCTCAATCTTAAATTAATTACTAATGTCCTACTGTCCAAATTTTATGTGAAATCATGGGTGTGGTTATTTTCAACACGAACAAAAAGTCTCAGTTCATGTGATGTGGCTTCATACAGTACAATTATTCTAATCCAACAAAACAAACGTCTCAGGATGGTGATGTTGGATTGGGTACACAACATAATACCCTTTTGGGTAGAAGTGGGCATATAAATGAAAGGGAATCTAAAATGGTGGATAATGGTTGGATTTTGATCATTATTCGGTCGACAGTTTACTTGTGCAATTGGGTTGAAGGCCTTTCAAGGGCTAATTTTATTTCTGATTCCATTATACTAGGCGAGGGATACATGGTTCGCGTGAAGACAACCAAATGGATTGAACATGACCACTCAGCAAATGAGGATTAATGTCTAAAGTTCAATAGGTGTTTTAGGAGGAGGAAAGGGAATAATGGTTACTCTTTGCTTCCTCCATCTTTGGAGACTCTATCTACAAAAGAACACGAGCTACAAGAAGTTGGACATGGAGATGTTGAAACTTCATAGGTCAGGGGAACATGTTTATCAAGCCTTGTTTTCCCTCTTATATTCCAAATAAGAAGAGATAGAGAGGGTCTTATTACCCAACACAACTGAGGATGAGGTAGTTAAGATGATGGGGATGTCTCCTCAGGTGTCTCCCAATGAGTAACAATTTTCATGGATTGACAGACATGATTCAATCCTGTTATGTAGTTTCAACAGAGCGAAAATCAGCATTTAATAGTATATTTAATCCTTGGAACAACTTATGTCAGAGTTTTAGAATTTGATGTTGGATGTAGAAGAATTAAATGTTTCATAATTATCTTTAAAACTATTTAGGGAAATGTATTTAGGTAAAATCATGTTTCTCATAAATGATTTTATGAAGTTGGTGGTTTTGGTTTGTTTGATTGAGATACTTGTTTATGAGAGGTGTGCAGTCCTGTGGATCTTTTTTTTATTGTGTTAGGAGGTTTGGTGCTTGTTTCTAGTACTCTACATCGACCAACTCTGGAAGGGGATCATAGAATTTAGTCTTCATCGGTAAAGGTATTTTGGATTAGGATGCTTGAGAGGGTATGGATTCACCATCGGTACCAAGCCCGTCCACTTTTTCATATGACTGCTTGTCGAAGGGTCATGCGTTGGTGAAGGCTTATTGTCATGGAACATTTTCTAGGGTGGGACAGATCCAAATGTTTTATCTAGTTTTCATTATTTGGTAGTGCTGACAAGCAATTTTTCTGACTTCTTTTTTGGTCACTCACTATTCTATAAAAGTGTATTGATAATAAAAAAAAGAAATTTTCAGTCGATAAAATAATATGGAGAACCTTTGACACATAATGATGTTCACAATAGTATATGGTTTGAATTGATAATTGACTATCGGTAATCAATAGTGATCCCATAACATAGAAGGATTCAAAAACATGTTAGATATATGTAAGAGAGTCACCTAGTATACACTAATTTTCTTAAAAAGGGTTATATGTTCAGTCTCTTTTATTAACATGACCAATACACAAACCAACACCCAACTGGAAATGTCTATGTGACCACCTACCATTGGAATGATGGTATTGGTTGAATCTGAGTAACATGAGTGTAGAGGTTCTTTAGAAACGATGATATTAGAAAAAAATATTCACTTATTATCTTATATATGGAGGATAGTTTATATTATATATTTGAATGAAAACAATTTTTCAAATAATTGTAAAACTATTATTTTATTTTTTGGGATCACTATATAATAATTTTATTTT
This sequence comes from Viscum album, assembly GCA_963277665.1. Lineage (NCBI taxonomy): Eukaryota > Viridiplantae > Streptophyta > Magnoliopsida > Santalales > Viscaceae > Viscum > Viscum album. The sequence goes on along the minus strand of OY728143.1, from coordinate 340,255,342 downwards.
CATTATGTATATTCAAACAACAATTAATTTATTTTTCAAAAATTAAATGTATATAATCATGGAGATATCCTTTAGGGATCCATTCTCATTTCCTATGTTTACACCTTCTATATACATATATATATTCATGTTATATATTTTAATTACATGTATGAAATTTTATTATTCAATATGAATGGATCATTGGTGTAACTCTTTAGTAATGGATGTGGTGTTATATGATGATATTCATTTGTTATCCAGAGTTAATGATGCATTTATTTACTTTTTAGACATTTTAGTAATCCAAAATTCAATTAAATAATATTTTTAATAATTTTTTAATACTATATTAATATTTCATATTTATTATTATCATTAAAAGTGAATGTATTTTTATTATTGATTAAAAATTATTCAATTAGTAGAAGACCTAAAAATCATTAACTTATATCTTCATTATATATAATTAAATCCATGAATATTGAGAAATAAATAATCAATATTTACCTTATAACCATGTTGTAGGAAAATACATTATTGAAACTAATATTTGATGAATTATAAAATGAATTCTCCAAAGGACTATTTATTATTTTGTGTATCATTATAAAAGTTATTATCATGTGTTTCGGAAGGATCCCCCCTTTAAAAAAATTATAACAATACATCTTGGTTAGAATAGGGAGAAAGATAGGATTCTATCTAGGAGAGTCAACCAGATCCAAATATATACAAATAGGATTTTCAGTACCTTTAACATATTTAAAATAGATTACTATAGTAGTACTATATTTTTAATTTTTTGGTAATATAGAAGAATTATTGTACCCAAAAATTAGGACATCAGGGTAATGAATTGGGCCTGTTGGCCACTAAGATTATATACCATCGATGAACTTCATTATATAGAGAATCTAGGACATGGTCTATAAGGCCATCATTACATAGAGTCTAATATTGATCATAAATGGGAATAATGTGAAATATATGATTTATAGGAATAGCTAAACACAATTGGAAGGTCGTGAATCTCATCAAAATGAATACATGAGTGTGTGGTAAACCTCAAATGTGAGATTTTAAAATGAATAATATTTCCCACCCATCGGTACTTATGTATTTAAAATGTGGGATAGATGGGTTCCTTGACCTGTTACTATCAAAATTGTGGGACCATTTAGATGGTGAAAAAAATTATGGATGTGATTTAGTGGGACAACACTACTAAATAATCATGTGATCCACATGAGGAAGATATATGTATGTAAAAAACATTATACTCCTTTCCCAAATGATTATATGATTTAGGATATAGGGTTTCCCATAAATGGTGCATGAGAGGCCATTCTGAGTGAATGATTCTTAAGAGGAGGAGTGATGAAACATTCTTACATGTAACAATGTTTATGATTACTAATAGTGGGTGGAGGTGTGATATTGGTTGCATGGAATGAATCATGATTCTAATTTAGGGGAAACCGTGTATTTAGACTTTAGGGTAATGAGACTTCAGACTTCTGATATTCTATATCCTTTATGCCTATGGTCCTTCAATCCATTTATTATAATAGGATCTCCCCATTGAGGTTTTTTCATTCCTTATGTAGTACATTGACAATTTATCCACTTGGGTTCTTAAGTGTGTCCTTTTAGTTTCATTAATTACTCTTTACCCATTGTTGTATTCTTGGGCTCATGGATAATCCACATGCCTTCCATGAATGTTCTTTAATGTTACATAATATTTTACTAATGCATGAATATATAATATTTTTAACTACCAACCATGTTTTAAACACTTAAATAAATTCTAAATTATATTATATAATTCATCATATAATATATTAATGATTAATGACATATTATTCTGAAGAAAAAAAATTTACACTTGTCATTCCTCATATATAATGCATCCAAAATAGTTATACAAATTATATTATTTGATTTAACATATCATAATTATTATTTTATAGTCTCACGATTCATTCTTATCATATAATATAATAGAATTGGTAGTTTGATGATATCTTTATTTAATGTCTTATGATTTCCATATAGAGCAACATACTAACTATCTTTTACTTCTGCATAGTCTGAACTAAAAAGTTATTATATAGTACCATATGAATTTATAAAAAAATATAATGTGATTTCTATAGGATTTAATGAATCTATCTATCAATCTATCACTTAATATATAATTATTCAATGTGTAATTTCAAATTTTTTTGTATCATATTAAATAACTTACAAACTAATATCTAATTCATTTTTAGATATATCCAATATTCTTTTGGGAGGAAATATTTAATCTCAACAAGGATCACATCATATGAAATACGTCCTATATAATATGTAAAACTCATTTTAGATATACTATAAAATAATTTAATAGCATCCATATACGTTTAAAAAAACTAATTCCCATTTTTCCAATCCAACTGTGTGACCAAGCATTCCGTTGATTAATTGAAAAAAATAAGGATACATGAATTAAAAAATGTAAGAAGAGAAAGGACTCTAACCAATTAATAAATAAATAATGTTTCAAAGTGATCAAGATTAATCTCCATTAAATATAAGTAATCCTAATCCAACTCTCACCAACTATATAATGTAAAATAATTCTTTTTCATATGACCCCTTTCATAATGACAATGACTAACCATATGAAACATTGTATATCCATCCCATAGAGATATTTAAATATTATCTATTATTTTCCTATAAACTAACAAAATTCATGAACACATCAATGATGTTTATCCCAATGTATGAGAACATCCCATGGAACTCACCTAATTGATAATCTAGTGACATGTAACATACGTAGATAAAAAAATATGATCCTTCATTATATCTCAATCGTGATTCGATACCCCATAAATCTCTTATGGTTGGAAAACTCTCTTCTTTGTTACACATAAAAAATTATATATTAATATACATATTGAAATAACCCTAAATTAGATTATAATTGAGACCAAAATAATAATGGATCAATGTTTGGATGTACTCATCCTATGTATTTTGTATAATGCACCCCTAATACACTAGACACATAGTCTATATAGATCCTTGAGGAATAATTCATGGGACCTTCAGGTCCCTAAACATATTTTTTATCTCATAAGTAAATTTTACATCATTAGACACAATCTTACTCAATAAAATATTTATTATTCATCCGAAACACTAATAATCAGTGATGAACATCAGTTAAGGATAACTCAATTTCTTACATCGAGAGGATAATTTAAATTTCAATTATAGAAATTATATCCAAAATTTAATAATGATTATCTAGAGAGATAATTTTTTATAACATGTTACACTTTATATTTTTAAAAACTTTTTTCAAAACATAACAAAACAACTCATAATAATCAGTTTCATGTTTCATATGTAGGACTTCATTGATTAAATATATTTGTTGAATTTTATGTTATTTTAACTAATTATATCATAATTCAATTCCTTCGACATCCCTATATGACCAAGGGATATACACTCTCACCCGAAAATTTCATTGGTGTCATCTTTAGAAATAAATATTTTGGAAAATAATGATATTAAGAACCATGTTCGTGATGATTAGTTATTTGAACAAGTATTTAAATTGAATTACAACATCCTGTCTAATAATGTAATGAATTATTTTTCTAGAAAAGAACTCTATTTATGTTCACTGTCATTATCTACAAAAGTTTCCACTAAAACATCTAATTTAATTACAGTATATTAATAAAACAATTCTAATTATTTTAATAATTATTTATCAATTAATCAAAAACTCTTTAGTAGTGAAAATGTAATTCCCATAATATGCTTACTGGAACATAATTTTATTTGATAAATGTCTTCATCTCTATGTCATAATATACAACGACTATCATTTTATAAATTAATTTATATTCATAATACCATGCTATATTACAATAAATGATTTATTTTTTAGAAATTACTTTAGTTAAATAAATAAGTAATATCTTACAAATAAAATACAAAAAACTAATATTTTATATGTATTTCATATATTTGTGGAAAAATACATAAAATAACATTATTATTTACAATGTGGAATTGATGGTAAGGGTGAATCTCCCTTCGTATTTGGGAAATTTCATTAATAAAACCTATTATCGTGGACACAATATTTTTATACTTGTATCTATTTTACAATATAATAAGGAATTTTATGAATCATAATCCCTTCATATATAAAAAAATCTCATTTTATTCAAAAAAAGTTCATTATTAAAAACATATCTTATTACATATGTGAAATAAAAAAATTATAAATCTTTTATTCATATTCATATTATCCAAAAATATTCATTTTCAATAAAAAAATTCATAGTTAAAACGTTAAAACCATATTATAGTGAAAAAATAATTCATTTCAATAAATTACATCATTTTTAACTATATAATTATAACATTTATAAAATATACATTTGTCATTATATAAAATTCAAAAATAATGAAAAATACTTGGAGGTATATTAACTAACCTAGAATCTTCAAAGAGTATCTCTAACATCGTTTTATGTAATTGATAATCTCATCCAATGGAATCAATACCCATATATACTTTTACATATTTTAGGATTCAACGTCTCAAGAAATCAATTTTACAATAAAATCATCTTTTTTTCATATAATTTTACCCATCAATATTGTAAAAAATACACCAGAAACATGACATATAATGTCATTACCATATATAAATAAATAATGTATGTAATTGGGAATATTTTATAAAACTCATTTATATTTTCATTTTTAATAAACTATTTAATTATTTTCAGTAAATGTCATTGAATGATGTTTGTACCTAGATTATTCCTTTAAAAGCCTACTAGTATTTTAAATTTTAGACATACACCATCATATTATGTACAATGGTAGAGTCTAAATTTATTCACATCAATGAATAAATTTAAAATTATTTCTATAATTCAATATAAAGATTCATATTGACCAAAAATCCAACCATGTCACTATAAAAATAATTCACCACATACTATAACCCTTTCTATTCCCAAAAATACCTATCTATGGATCCTTTAGGGGTTTACTAAGGGAGAACATCTAAAGGTGGGGGTAGGGTTCTCATCCTAGCCCCATTAAATATTTTATTTTTCTATCACGTCACATGTAATGTATTATTAAACTAGTGATATGATCATTATTATAAAAATGATGAAATTTTATTATAATAATTTGATTTCGATTTTATTCAATCCTCTAAAATAAATCAAAAAAAGAATATGTTTTCATGTATACAAGTGTTATTCCACATTCATGAGTATAATGGTTATTTTTTATTCTGAATCATTAAAGAATAGTTGAAAAGTTAATTTAAATTATTAATAAGGAATTTTAAATATTTATGAGATTTTGATATTTTAATACATTCCCAGTCATTCTTATTATATATGGAAAATTAATGTGTCACTCATGCGAATATTCATACTCTCACCTCGATGAATTTTATGTATTTTATTTCTAACTATAGACATTTATAATTTATCAAACACTATAATAAAACTATAATACAACATAAAAACTTATAAATTAGATCAATATACATGTTTAACAATGACATCACTACAAGGAAATCACATTCTTCTCTATAATCACCAAAATATTATAACTCGTTATCATTAGTGTAGTTTAATCAACTACATGAACAATGTAATAAATTTCTATAAATGAAAAATAAGGAATGTTAATTATAACATATAATGAAAAAAAATTAAACATATTTTTTGGGTTGTACAACGGTAATGGAAACATTTAACCCAATGATAACATACCATTATTCATCCCCAAAAAGTACCAAAACATTCTCATCACTCGCATTGTTGTCCCTAAGAAAAATGATAATACCTATGAAATGAAGTATGTTATATTATAAGTTGATATAAAAATTATATTATACTACATTTAATTATCTTTTGAATATCAAATATATATATAATAACTTACAAATACAATATGAAATTTTACTTGAAAAATAAACCAAAACTAATAAACATATGATGATGAAAATATAATATACATAAAAAATACATTTATAATAAATAATTATCATTTAATTCATAATTTTTTATTGGATTTAATAAGGTTAAAAAATGTTTTATTAATTTTCTTATTTCATAATACAAGATTTCATGTCCTGTTCAGAAAGTTAGATTACAGCTAAAGGGATTTCTTAACTCGATTTTTCATCTAATCCGTAAATATTTTTCAATGAAAATAATTCTATTAGGGTTTTCTTATTCTATTTTGTGATGGAATTTTAATTCTATTCCTCATTCCTTTATAGGTAATTACATTAATGAATTTCTCTTTTCAAAATTTATGATGATGTTTGGAATAATTATCAGTCACTAAAATAATATCTTTCTAATACATATCCATTTTCACTCATCTATACAATGTTTCAATTTATTATTTTGAAATAGAAACAACTATATTTTCTTTTTTAATCAATATGTTTGTATTTACCTCTTTTAAAATGAATGATGTGTCACTCTCTTTATGATGCCAGTTTCAATAGTATAATTTTTTAAGCATTAAAAAAGTTCCCCCCTTCAATATTATATTCCTCCCTTCTATTTTAAAATTACCTTGAAACAAAATAATGCATTATACATGATCTATTAAAGAAAATTATTTTTAAAAGTAAATGATTTCAAGCTATTTTACTCCATCTTCTCTATAATTTCATTCAAATGAAACTATTTTTTTATATTATTAAAAATTTAAATTTGTTTTTAAAAAACAATTTTATATTATTTCATACATTTTTCTCTTTAATAAAAAATTATTTATTTCCATTTAAATTATTTTTCTTGAATTACCTTCAAAATTCCAAGAAAATGTACTATTTTTTGTGGATTGAATTTTGGTTATCAACCCTTAATATTCCTAAAGGAAATTTTGGTGATTCCATCTTCAAATTATAAAAACATCTTATTACTTGAAATGAATACATTATTATGTGTTGATTGATTTTTTTCAATTAGAAGATAAATTTATGTTTGATTCCTCATATATCTTCTCTGATGAAGGGTAAACAAGTGGTGGTTAATGAGGATAGATTCACTCTATACCAAGGAAGGATGTTAAAAATTATATTGCACAACTCCTCCATAGAAGGGAAGGTTGGGTCTAAAGAAAGGATTCCTTCTTTCCCTCTTAATCACAAGGATAATACAACATTTATTGATATTCCCAATGCTCCACCCATCATGGTTGGTGGTTCATCCACTCATCGATCACGTTCTCGTAATGAGGTGAGTCCCCCATTATGCAACCTTATCCCTCATTTTTACATTTCTCCTCCCCTCTCCATGAGGGGACCATCCAAGAATATGGAACTTCAGAACTCAGTGTTGAGACAATATGGTTTTCCTTATGACTTTTCTATTCCTTCTTGATTGGGAGATATTGTTAAGTCAATAAGTTATCCTTATGACTTTACCTTTCCTTTTTTTGAAAATCAACTACACCGTTTCTTGGGGAAAATCTCATTCTAACCTGTGTTTCACTTCTCTAAGGAAACTTTTCCTTCTCCATGGAAATTTTTTCATTCCATGTTTTTCATTGTTCATTATCTTATCTAAGTGTAAAATTCAGTTTCATACCAAAAAACTTGGAATCATGTAATGCTTAGATAAATATCATTATGTTTTCAGACTCTGAATTTAGACTCTGAGTTTTCTGAATTCTGACTCTGAACATTGGGAGTTCTGACATCGAATTATAATGAATTTTGACTTTGAATTTTTTGAGTTCTGACTCTAAATTCTAATGAATTATTACTCCAAACTTTTTTATTTCTGACACCAAATTATAATGAATTCTGACTCCGAACATTTTCAGTTGTGACTCTGAATTATAATTAATTCTGAATCCAAACTTTGTGAGTTATGACTCGGAATTCTAATGAATTTGGACTTTGAACTTTCTGAGTTATGACTCCGAATTCTAATGAACTATGACTCCGAACTTTGTAATATCTGGTTCTGAATTCCTGTGAATCCAGATTCCAAATTCCCTTGAAATCCAGGCTCCAGAATTCTATAGAGTTCAGGTTCTGAATTCCTATGAAAACAGAATCTGAATATACTTATATTATAGAATCCAAATATATTTTTTATTAGACTCCGATATTTTTATTTTCTTACATTCTGAATATTGATTTTGGTTATATAACCATATTTTTTATTAGAATGGTTTTTTATAAAAAAAATTCATGCTTTCAGTTACTAACTAACCATTGATTGAGTGACACGTGTACAGGTCCCACCGAAATTCATGGAAAATATGACCATTGGAGGAGGGGGCCGACCGTTGAAGTCGTGCTTATAAATAAGATCTAATCTGAAAGAGCTCACAAAAACAAGATGATCAATCTCGAGATCTGCTGTAGTTATTTCTAGAGAGAGGGTTTATTTATTTTTTCATACTAAACTTGTTTTTCAAATTTACTTTGTGCGACTCCGATTATTGCTATGTACAATCAAGGGATTCTGGGGATTGGAAGACAAAGGTGTCGACTACCTTGAAGTTGAGAGCTTCCTTACTGAGGAAGACAAAGGTTCCGACTACCTTGAAGTTGAGGGATGCGAGGACAACAAGACAGACTCTAATCTCTATATCGAGGGATTTCCCTGGTGTGGGTAAGACAGACTTTCTTAAAAGTATAAATCAAGGGATCTTTAACCAAGTTTGTTGGATACCATTCTCTTTGGGTTAAAAGATTTACTAATTATTACTCGTCATGTTGTAATTGTTCCGCAGCATTTTGTTTGTTACAAAATGTATAACTATCGTAAACTTCTATATACATGTATACTCTGATTTAGTGAGATTCTATACACATTAAGGTAGAATATTTATCTTTGTAAACGTTCATTAAGTTTCATTTTTTGTAACCATCATTCTAGATTTACTTTATCGGAATCGTTTTCCAGAATCATGCAAGTATATAGAACTTAAAGGTTTTGTGAATTACCTTGTTCAACCTTGTTAAACATAACCGTCTTTAAAACTTACAAAGGAATTTTTTAAAGTATGCAATTAACACTCGTATTGTATTTTAACCATAATTAGATACATTAATCATTATCTATATTATTTGGATCCTACATTTGGTATTATAGAGTTTATCATACTCACATACCATCTCAACAATTGGTATCAAAGGAGGTGACCTTGAATCCTAAACCAATCTCACAATTGGATTCAGAATATTTGTTCAATCTAAATTAATATCACGATTAGATTCAGAATATTAATTTTCTTCTTCTATTTTTTAGACTCATTAATTTTAGACGCATATTTTTCTTAGATAAAATCTAGTTTTATTTTCCTTACTGAGGAATATTTTCCATATTTACAAAATTTTTCTATTAACATGTTTTTTATGGAAAGATTTTTCCTTAAGATTGAAGGAATCAATGTTGGTTCCATAGAAAATCTCAATCTGAAAAGACAACCTATTTTTTATTGGAATGATTACGAATATTTGAGAGATCGCACGAAGACATTCATTATCAATAGTGGATTTGAAAAAAAAATATACTTACTAAAGGATATAAAATTCTTGACAGGGAAGATAGTACTCTCACCAATCAAGAAAAGAATGAATATCAGCTGAATTGTAAGGTACACAATACCTTCATTCATTATATGACTAAAAATTTATATATCCAAATATCTTATTGTGAAGCTGCAAACAGTATCTGGAAGAAACTTGATGTTACACATCATGGTATTTCTAAATTTATAGAGCAAGAAGAGCTATGTTGAGTGCTGAATTCCATGGATTTAACATTCCTTATGAAGAACCTATAAGCAACGTTCCGCAAAGGTTTACGACTATCATGAATAACTTATATTCTATGGGAGAAAAAGGTTTGTATGATGAGGCTCTTGTAGATAAGATCATAGACATTATTCCAAATGAGTGGGTGTCCAAGAGGATACCAATTGATGATAATAGGAAAGTCACCCATATTTCCTTAGATGAGCTGTTTAGAGCTCTTCTTCAGCACGAGACCAGAATGAAGACAGATAATGATAATTTTAAAAAGAATAATGGGAATGGAAGTGTTGCTTTTACTATAACTTCAAATCACTTAAAATCTAAGACTCTTGAGAGAGTTACTAAATCCAAATCTTAGAAGGTTATTATCCAATCTAAATCAAGTGGAAGTGAATCCTCCAAAAATGAGTTTGAAAATCATTATGAAAAGATGAAAAAGATTTTGGGACAAAAGAATATTCAATCCAGATATAAGAAAAAGGAAATTAAAGACAAGAAAGATTATGAAGTTACATGTCATGATTTCAAGAGATATGGACATATAAGGCATGATTTCTCTATGCTCAATAGAAAGGAAATAAAAGAAACATATTCTGAATGAAACTGAATGAAGTACTAAAAAGCTATAGCCAATAAAGTACTGAAATCTAATGACACCTGGAATTCTAGTGGTGGTGATTCTTCAGATGAATCTTCTGACTACGAATCTTACAAATAGAAGAATCTTGGTCTAATATCGATATTACCTATTGAAAATAATTTCTTGATGGATATGGTACACAATGTTGAATCATTGACCAATGTTTCATTAAATGTGAATAATAATACTGATAAATATTATGAATCCTCGTATTAAGAATACTTTTCTGATGAAGATAATACTTTACCTTCCTATGAAGAATTTTCTAGGATTTCCAAACTACTAGAAATTGAGAATCCCAAAATAATAAAAAAACATGATAAAGAAAATTCTTGGAATACTATTCATACTAAGGAAATATCAGATGATTCTAAAGATCATGACAAGAAAATTGTTGATTTTGAAAATATTTCAAAAAATATTGAGTAAGTAAATTCTGAGAGGAATAAACATTCTAAGGATCTAGAAGACATAATTTATAAGAAAAATGTTTTTGAGCCAAACTTTAGTTCCAAATCAAATGTTTTAGAAGAAAAGTACATGGATATCAAACTAAAATAAAAAAAATTATTCCTTAAGGAAGTGTTTGTCTCACTTTACATTAGGGATGTAAAATTTTGATAAAATGTATTCTAAAATCTGACGTCTAAGGGATAGTTCTGGTTTTGGTTATAGTAGTTCTAAAATGATTTTTTGTAACAATTATTTTTTTGCTCAAAGTGCTCCATTCTTCACTAAGTTTCAGTGTGGTGGACACTGGGCAAAGAATATTTCCTTAAACAAAACCCAATAATTAGTATTTTATAAAGCCTACATTTCTAAGAAAATGTGGGTTCCTATGATTTTTCATTCTAATATTTCTGAATCCAAGAATGTTTGGATTCTGAATGACTAACGTTTTTGTTTACAAGAAAATAGAGAGTGTTCCAACATCAATACTTGGTACATGGATAGTGGATGTTCCCGACATATGACTAGTAACATAATCTATTTTGAAAATATTATCAAGATGAAAGGAGGAAAAGTAAATTTCAGAGATAATACTGTGGGAGAAATTATTGGTATTGGTAACATTGTTATTCTTTGAAAAAAATTGATTTAAAATGTTTTATTCGTTTAGGGTCTTAAGAACAAACCCATTAGAATAATCCATTTTTGTGAAGAGGGTTACCTTTTTAATTTTAGGAATGAAAAATGTTTAATACACAATTCCAACGAAGATTTTTTTTATTTCTACCAATATACAGAAGAATGTATAGACACTAAACATTGAAGACTATATAATCCAAGATCTAACTTTCCTCGGTGCAATGGAATATTATTCTTGGTTATGGCATAGAATGTTAGGACACTGTAACCTTAAGAACCTATGTAAACATTCAATGAAATGATTAGTTAAGGATCTACCAGATCTAAGACTTGATTCTTCAAAAGTTTGTGACCCTTGTTAATATGGCAAGCAACATAAATAATGTTTCAAATAAATAGTTGTAGGGTAAACTTCTGATGAATTACAGTTAGTGAACATGGATCGCTTGAGTCCTATACAAACTAGAAGCATTAGAGGAAAATATTATGTATTTGTTTTAGTTGATGATTATACAAGATTTACGTGGGTCTATTTTCTAGTAATGAAGTCTAAAGATTTCTCATATTTTAAAAGTTTTAGAGCCCCTGTTAAAAATTTGAAAAACATTCCATTGAAAACTATTCATAGTGATCATGGGGGAGAATTTCAAAATTATGATTTTGAATCTTTTTGTATTTGAAAAGGAATTACTCACAATTTCTTATCACCAATAACTCCTCAACAGAATGGTGTAGTTGAAAGAAGGAATATAATTCTTTAGGAGATAACAAGATCCATGTTGAGTGAATACTCTGTAGCCAAAATATTTTGGACTGAAGCTGTATATACTGCTTGTTATACTATAAATCATGTTTTAGTTAGACATTTTTTTAATAAAACTCTTTATGAGTTATGGAATGGTAGAAATCCTGGACATTCCTACTTATAGGTTTCTGGTTACAAAGTGTTAATTTTAAATAATAAAGATAATCTACACAAATTAACACCAAAATATGATGAAGGAATTTTCTTAGGCTACTCCATAACATCTAAGGATTATAGAGTTTCTAATAAAATCACTTGTACTATTGAAGAGACGGCACATGCTAAATTTGATGAAACTGATCCTTTGGTTTTTAAACAACCCCAACCTCCATCTTCGGATGAGTTTTCAAAAACTGATTATCAATCTTTGTTATAAGATCATTATGATAAGGAAAATTTCCAAGAAGATGTTTCTGAGGCATTTACCCTAGCTGATTTTCTACCCTATGTTGATGAATAGGTTTCACAAAACCCAAATTTGTTGTTTTGTAAGAATCATCCTACTGATAGTTTGATTAATAATTTAAATCAACCCGTAAGGACTACAAGTTACTTAATGAATGAAGTAGAACATCAAGCTTTTATTTCCCAATTAGAACCAAAAATCAGTAATGAAGCTTTAGGTGGTGATGATTGGATTAAATCCATGCAAGATGAACTAAATGAATTTGGAAGGAATAATGTCTGGACCTTGTTTTAAAGTCCTAATGAAACTTCTATTATTGGAGTTAAATGGGTTTTTAGAAATAAGTGTGATGAAAATGGAATCATATTTAGCAACAAAGCTAGATTAGTTTCTAAAGACTATAATCAACAAAAGGGAGTAGACTATGAAAACTCTATAATCCAGTATCTAGACATGAATCTATTTGTATCTTACTTGCCTTTGCACCTTTCTACAATTTCAAACTTTGTCAAATGGATGTGAAATGTGCATTTTGTAATGCGTATGTTCAAGAGGATGTTTTTTTCGAACAACGTCCTAGTTTGGAAGATACAAAACATCTTGATCACGTTTTTAGACATACCAATTCATTGTACGGACTCATGGAAGCCCCTAGAGCCTCGTATGATAGACTTACATGATTTTTGCTTCAAAATAATTTTGTTAAAGGAAATGCAGATCCAACCCTTTCTATAAATAAAGGTAAGAAAAAAATTTTCATTGTTCAAATTTATGTTGATGGAAATACATTTGGTTCAACTCAGAAATCCTTAACTGATTCCTTTGAGGATCTAATGAAATATGAGTTTGAAATGAGTATGATGGGTGAGTTAACATTTTTCCATGGTATTCAAATATCTCAAAAACTAGAAGTAATCTATATATCCCAACGTATGTATATTAATGATCGTATTAAAAAGTATGGATATGACAACACTAAGAGTATTAGTACTCGAATTGGTACCTCAAAATAAACTTGAACTTAATGAATCTGGAAAACTAGTAGATCAATCATATTTTAGAGGTATGATAGGAAGTTTACTTTACTTGAAAGCTAGTCAACCAGACTTAATGTTTTAAGTATGCTTATGTGATAGATATCAATCCAATCCTAAGAAATCTCATTTAATGTTAGTGAAAAGAATATTTTTCTACTTAATGGGAACCATGGATTTAGGACTATCCTATACTTCTGAAATGATTTTGTTTTGAAATTTTTTTCAGATGATGACAGTGGTGGATGTATAATGGATAGAAATAGTACATCTTGGACTTGTCATTTCTTAGGAGATTCATTAGTTTTTTGGTCATGAAAAAGAAAAACTCAGTAGGACTTTCAACTACTAAAGCTGAATATGTAGCAGCTGGAAGTTGTTGTGATCAAGTGTTGTGGATGCAACACACACTCATAGACTATGGTATGAGTTTTACCAAAACACAAATTTGGTGTGATAATACAAGTTCCATTTCCCTTAGTAAAAACCCTACATAATACTCTCATTTAGAAAACATAGATATTATGCATCACTATCTTAGGTATCACACACTTAAAGGTGATATCATTCTTCAATTTATCATAATGAAATATCAACTTGATAATATTTTCACAAAATCATTACCCACTGATAGATTTGAATATATTAAACAGAAGTTAGGAATGGTAACCATAAGGTAATTCTCCTTGTTATCTTTCTATTAAACCAATCTCCTTACATTAATAATCTCTTTTTCATATGGGGAGTATATTTTCCTATTAATTATTCATGTTCTTCATAATGAGGTTTTTCAAGTATTTCATAAATGAAGTTTTTCATGTTTTTCATAACAATATTTTTCATGTTTTTCGTAATGAAGTTTTTCATGTTTTTCGTAATGTTATATTTCATGTTTTTCTTAAAGATGTTTTTCAATAATATTGTAGTTAGTGTTTCATATTTTCGTAATGAAAATTCTCGTACTAGAAATATTCATAATGACGATTTGCGTACTTGAAATTTTGGTAATGAAAATTTTCATACCAGTAATTTTCGTAATGAATATTTTCATAATGGAGTTTTCTTTGTTTTCGTTTTTTTAATCAAATATTTCAGAATCTAAATTTATTCAAGAATAAATTTTCCTCAATACAAACAATCTTCCATGAAATCAGAAATTAATGATTCATTTCTAATGTTTTCGTATAACCTATACCTTGCTTGTATTTTTTTTGTGTTTTAAAATTTTCAGATTCCAGTTTCCTTAAATCCGAATGTTTTTCTTTCAAAACCTCAAAATATAGGATCCTACCTAATTTTCCTTACGGATATCATTTCAACCATCAGATCTATTCTGAAGGATTTCGGTTGTTATATCGAGTTCGGAATTTCTACTATGGTTTCAATGGCTATTTAAAGGACCCCCAAAGGGTGATCCCACATAATTTTTCAAACCTCTGTGTGCTGAAGCTCTGCTTACCATTTAAAAGACCATTATGAACCTCTCAAATATTGCTCAAATTCGAATGTCTAGAGAAATTCTTTCTGAAGAAATGTCAACTTTCAAGTCTATATCAGAGTGGCATATTTATAGAGAGAGATTGGTGCTTCCCAATTTCATCAACAAGTATGATTCTATAATCTCGAAGAATATCAATCTCAATGGATTGGAAATTGTTTTTATTTCAAAACCAAGAGCTCAAGACATGGTGTATTCGGATTTGCTTATTGAGTTCTATGAGTTAGTTAGTTTCTTTAAGGAAGAAGGGAGAGAGATGTTTTCATTCAAAAGATAGTGAAAGACCTATTCTCATTCATGTATAAATGTATCCAGTTTGGTTGGAGTTCCATTTGATAGGGAAGGTATGTTTTTTCCCATAAATTACTAGATGTACAAAGAAGTTTCATCAAGGTGACATCTATGGAGAGTCTTGGACATTCATAAGTCAAGAGTCCAAATATTTCTAATTTTTCTATAAATAATCGGATCCTTGAATTGTGGGTTCAAGGGTTTATCATTCTGATAAAAGGTTATAAGGACACCTTGAAGAAAAGAGACATGAATATCCATGATTTTTTAGTAAATTTGAGGAATATCAATCTGATGAAGCACATTTTTATTAAGATTGAGAACCTCAAGAATGGGAAATTGAAATTTGGGAGTCTTATGTACCTGACCATTCTTTCCATGCTTATTGTTCGGTGCCATGAGTCTTTCAATATTCCTTGTAGTTCCAAGCTGAGGAATTGCAACTTCATGTTGGTAAGGGATGTCATGACCCGACCCTACCCAGGCTCAAGCTGCAACTACCCCAAGCCCTCCTCCATAGGCCAGGGGCTGGAGACCAGCGCCGAAGGTACAATAACTCGGGGAGGACTTTTCCTAAGTACCTGTACACACACACACACGCAACACAATCAATGAAAAAGTGCTGAGTAAAAGAAAAGACAAGTAAAGAAAAGGGAAACTGCTATATATATTCCAAAAATGTGCATCGACCTCTAAACAGTACAAGTAAAGTGATGAAAAGGGAAGAGGGGAAAAAAACGCACCAAAAAAGAAAAGGTGCCACAACCCGAAAATAGGTAAACAAAAATAAATAGCTGACGGGTCTCCTGCCTGGTACCTGGCTATGACCACCACACACGGTCCGAGCTCCCGAACTCCTAAGCTACTCTGAAGTCACGACCATCATGTCTGTCGATTGCAAGGGCACACCAAGTTCGGGAAAATCCCATGTATGGGTGAGTGTAAAATTACTCAGTAGGATACCCCGAAGGCTCGAGGGAGCAAAAAAGGAGGTACCGATGGGTGATCAGTAGAGAAAACAGATAATAGTAAAGGAATACAATAAGGTCTGTAGTGGAATACTAGTAGAGAGTCTAGATCAACCCAACAAAAGAAAGGAGGTAGACTCATCCATAACCCAAGGAGTTGGAAACCGTGAGAAGATGAACTTCTCGTTGATTCTTCGATAGCTATAGCATGAGAGTAGACTTGTCCCACCAAGAGAAGCTAGACACGGAAAGCACGTGGCATACCCTGCGCGTCTTCGCCTCTCTTGGAGGGAGAGTAACCAAGCCCAAGAAGTGGGTACTGAAACATGGTATATACATATTCACATGCTCTGTCATGAAGCCCGAACAAGACCGTAAGGGGATCTCCATCTCGTAGCTCATCCCAAGAAATGTGAGTCACCAACAGTCTTAGAAGTAAACACCACTGATGCCCAGCATCCCGCACATCTGCCCCGAACCGCAAGTCAAGGGGCTCAAATCACCACACCTTGTTACTATTCTCTTTGGGCGGAACTGAATCACCCACACTATTTTAGGTCGCATCGCAAGGATGCATCTCAGTGGTGAAAGTTCCCCTCACACTTGAGAGTTTTTGGGGAACGTCAAACCACACCATGTCACTTCCACGTAGTAGAGAGTTCTCCTCAAAGACATGACCGTTCCATCACTAAACCGTATAGCCAAGAGTCCTACTCCGGTAATCAAAGAGGAAAGCCACAGACTAGCCTAGTAGAAAGGACTGAGTCTGGAATATCAATGGGTGTCCCACTGCCCAGCCTTGCTGGAGGGTAATTCATAATATGATATCGGGTAACCCACTGCCTAGCCCTACTGGAGGGTAAACAAGAATAAATTAGCAGGCGACCCACTGCACAGCCCTGCTGGAGGGTAAACTTGGAATAAGTCGTCAGGTGACCCACTGCCCAGCCTTGCTGGAGGGTAGACCTGGAAGAAGTCGACGGGTGACCCAATGCTTAGCCCTACAGAAGGGTATACCCGGAATAAGACGATGGGCGACCGACTGCCTAGACCTGCTGGAGGGTAGACCCTTAAGAGTCATCGGGTGACCCACTACCTAGTCTCTGATAGAGGGTAAACCCTGAACAAGTCGACAGGCGACCCACTGCCCATCCCTGTTGGAGTGTAGACCTGAAACAAGATGACGGGCGACCCACTACCCAGTCCTGCTAGAGGGTAGACCCTCAAGAGTCGTCGGGTGACTCACTGCCGAGTCTTTACTAGAGGGTAAACCCTGAACAAGTCGATGAGAAACCCACTACCCAGCCCCGCTGGAGGGTAAACCCAAAACTACTCCGCCATCTCTACTAGATGATACAACACTGGCCAACCGAACACGGAGTTGGTATCTCCCAACCATCTGACTCTGAAATAAGACCAGGGGAAAACACTCAACCCTGTTGATCTAAACCATCGAGCATAGATCATGGGGAGAAAGTCAACCACACTGGTCAATAATAGAGAATAGAGGGACCCTCTACATCGCGATAGGTCAAATGTACGCAAAGCAGAACACAACACGCGTATGGGACCCACACGATGTGTAGCCCCAAGATAACCCCAACCAAGTGCACAAAACATCTCAGGTAAAACCATCCACATGTAACTCCAAGCGTTCACGCATACTCCCAGAGTATGCCGCATCTCTAGCCCAAAGGCTATCGGGCACACGACACCCCAACATCAACGCGAAGGGCGTAAACATAACTTCACCAAATTGACACCACATCAGCCTAGGCACAGCCAACCAAATATCATTATGCATTTAATCCACTCACACAAGAGTGCACACAATCACCCGCCAATGGTTCATTGCAAGCATCGCAGAAGGAACCACCACTGATACACTTTTAGGCTTCCACAATTAGTGAGATCTCGAATGAGACTCCACAAATCCAAACAGATTGTACCATTGTAATCCTCGTAGAAAAACACGTGAGATAGACTACTTACTCACCTCAAATGGATATCCGACAGAAAGGTCGCCAACACCGCCTCATGCCCGAACTGTGTCCCATGATCCCAAGCCTCGGCCTCGAAAACAGTCGGGCGCATTGCACCATTGCGATCCCCCTGGGAAAACACGTCAAAAGCACTACTCACTTGAGTGCAATGGATATCCGGAGAAAAAGGTGCATTCCAGCACACCGCACACGAGCGGTGCTTCGTGGGACCTGCGACCCGGTCCCGAAAACCAACGAACGGATCACACCATTGTGATCCTCTTGAAAGAGTACACGAAATGGACAATTCACTTGTCCAAAACAGTTTCCCGGTGATAGAGATGGAAAATCACCTTCAACGCCCAAACGGCCCTAATGGGGCCCACATCATCGTACAGAATTAGGACTGGCGGATTGCTCCATTGAAATACCCTCGGAAAAACAACCAGAATCGACTGCTCGCACACCCCGAACGGACCCTCAATGAGAAAGTCGTAAAATGCTGCTCGCAGCTCGAAAGACGGGTCGTGGGGCCCTTGCCTCAACTTCAGCCTCAATGCTTGAAACCACCCTGGAAAGCTCCGCCTCGGTGTCAGGGTTCCAATTCCACTGGTGGCACTCAAAATTGACGTCAAACGCGTCCGCGCCGTCCAAAACAAGAACTCCCGGGATAACGGCCATGCACTTTATGGGCGTATCACGCCTCCAGGGCCTTTGTCCCAGGAGTCAAAAATCCTCAAAACCATCTAAAAAGGTTCTCCTTGAAGTGAGGTCCATGCTGCCATAGACGGAATACATAACGGACGTCCTTAGCAAAAGATACGAGAGCCTGAAATTTTATTTATTTGTTTGTTTATTTTTATTTTTTTAATGGGGAAAACCCCTTGGGCCGGACCGGCCTGGCCCTCCGCGGCCTGTGGGTCCCGCGGCTCTCCACGAGCCACATCGTTGTCTCCCCGGCCGACCCTCATGGCCGGTCTCATTTCTGACAGTAACCCGCATTACGCGTGTCGCGATCACGCCACACGGGGTCGCGTGCCTTGCAGCCCCCGCCCACTTCTGCCCTACACTGACGGTGTCCGTCGGGACCCCGCCTGTCATCGCCCTGAAGCCAGCCACGCCGACGCCTTCGCATGCCCGGCCGCCTCTACTGGTCACTCGACCGATCGAGCCACCTCACCCAGCTGGGAACCACAGTCGCCGCCTGGGGAAAACCGTCAGACCACCGTCTTAGCTCACCAGATCACCCAAAAACCGTCGGACGAACACCAAAACCCATTGATCATCGGCAGAGCAGTGCGATCGCCTCAGAGCTCGGATTTTTGATCCGGGACCAACGGCGGGAAGCTTAGAAAAACTAATACGCAACAACATGATTTTATTACAAATTGGATGGAAAACCCATGCTAGAAAATGAGTTTAAACGTAAGTGTGGAATTAAAACGCAACGTAACCTCCAACCTAGAAGGGCGTAGCCCGAAGCTTCATGCAGGGTTCGCCGGAGATACCTTGTCGGAGCCACCTCACCGGAGTGGAGGAGGAGAGGGAGGAGATCCTTGGTGTGTTCCTTCCTCCAGGGGCTTCAAGGGAGAAGGGAAGGGGGGTTTTAATAAATTAATTAACATATTAATTAATTTAATCCTTAATTTTAACCCGCATTCGAAACTCTTGACAGGGTCGAGGTTAAGCCTCCCATAGGGTAAACACCACCTCCCGAGCACAATGATGGTCTCAGAATTTCAATATGACGCCCCGTTCAAAAGTTATTATACTTATCACCCAAGGCCTCCAAATTATGAAAATGCCCCTCGAGCCATTTTTCACAGACGGGCCGCACCTGCAAAACATACACCCCTCCTAGGGTAAACGACACGTTCTGGACTCAACGGTGCCCTCAGTTTTCCAATACGAGACACCATTTATGAGATACTTGAGTTTCACCATTAAATGAATAAATTAATTAATTAATTAATCCGTTTAATGTTCCAAAAGTGAGAGAGATGTCCAACCATCATGTGCCGACATGTTTTATGTTGTTCCTAGGGTAAAAACCCCATTTAGGACCCATCCATACACTTGGATGTTTTATCTGAAGCATCATTTAGGATTTATCACATATATTATGCGTTTTAGTGTGAACGCACTTAAAATATAATTCTGGCCACTCCGAAGCTCGGAATCAACACCGTCTGAAGGCGCTGCTCTGGAATAACATCAAGAATATTCCAAAGTCTTTCATAGAAAACCCAGGTTCTTAAATCATTATCTCCTTCAAGAATTGTTTCCCCAAAAAGAAAAACCAGGGAACAAATCAGGGTAATAAGCCCACACATGGCTCTCCCGTACCCAGAAGAACTCTTGCATAGCTCTGCGCCACCGCACATAGGCCAAAGGATTTTATCAGTTCATGAGTGGTCTTCCCTCGCTGATGATGTGCATAGAAGAAACCACACATCACCTCAAGTAATCCACGCAGGATATGTCGTGCACCCACACCAGACCTTTCGGTTTGTGAAAGGCGGTAGATAACCTCGCCATCCCTTTGCACGGTCTCACACGGCCAGAAGGATATCAAGGATAGATCACCTCTCCTACCAAACCTCTACATCAAGTGTTGCGACTGGAATCACTGGCTGCACCTGGATCAAGGCCTAGTGATTCCCTCCTTCAGAATATCCATATGGTGAAACACCCAAGGATATCTGGTCACACAATATTTCACAGTCGATGTATCACAACCAAGACATTCTAACACACACGAAAAGAGATGGAATCGACACCATCGACTAAAGGAAAAGGTCCCATGCCTTTTATCATACCAACACAGGGTTACACCGACGCCTCGTGCCACCCTGGTAACACCTCAAGCAAGGAGCAAGGAGGAATGAATTTCACACACATTGTCTACAAATTGTAGTACAAAAAGAAGAAGAGCAGTATATCATACCTCTTATCACCTAAAGCTCTACAGGATCGTAGACATCAAAATCTCGCGGCTGTCTGCGGTCCCAACTGTCAGCTCCCAGAGCCTGACGTAGAGAGACTTGCGGTGTGAGAAGACCTCGTAAAGTCGTTCCCCACTACCAGCTCCTCCTGCTCTTCTTCTAGAACCACCTCTCTAGGTACCACTCCGATCACAACGCTACCTCTGTCGTGGTGGTGCACCTGCTGCCTGCCCGAAGCTCTCTGCAGGCCTCGTCGAGCAGTCCTATGCCAGGTGACCTCGCCCATTGCAAGGATTACACCGACTCCCTTTGGGCTACACTGGTGCCCTCCGGTTCCACTGTGGTGTACGACCACACCCCAGAGTCCGGTTGTCAGAAATCCACCTACGTTGAGGTTTTTCTTGTTGACGCCCGCTACCTGCAGCAGATGTCTCAGCTCCAACGTGCATGTTTCCACCACCAACTCTAGAATGTGACAGAAATCTCTCTATCACCAGTGCCTGCTCTAGAACCCCAACATATGTGGAAATGCTCAAGGGTACTATGAAAAAATGAATTTCATAGTGGAGAACCTTATCAAACTCCGCACTCAGTAGTTATCATCGTGGAACAAGTCAGTGTAAACACGTGCACGGTCTGTGAAACTAGCCGTATACTCGGCCACTTTCATCCATCCCTGCTAAAACTGCATGAGCTCTTGAATCCGAATGGAGAGTAAGAAGGAGGGGAAAAACTCCTCCTGGAACAATAACTGATAGTCACCCCATGAAAGAAATGAATCGTCAAGAAACTAAGTCACTAGACTCCACCAATGCCAAGCTACTCCACAAAAAAGATTGGCTACCAAAGCCACTCTCTGATCTGTCGGAGTCTGCTAAAGCCTGAAAAGAAGAATCACTATCTCTAGCCAAACATTTTCTACCTGAGGGTCTAGCTGACCAATGATTCTCAGCGGTCTCTGCTGCTGGAACTCACGAACCGCGCTCAACCTGCGCTCAAGCCCCTCCTGCTCTACTGAAGCTGTCTGCTACTCAACATGTTGGGGTGCTGCTACCGGCCCACCCGGAGAAAGGGTCTCGCATGATGGGTCTTGGAATGCGGCCTCGTAGCTCACAGGTTCTTCGTCACAAACCGAAGCTGGTATCCTGGCTAGCTGCCTTCACAGAGACTTCCTGAATATTATCAACGAGTTCCGCAGTCAGATGAGCATATATGTATATACCAATAACGACAATGATGTGGAGCTGACTCAAGAAGGATAGTCAAAGATTCAATCCAATGTGATGTACAAACCAATTTTCCATGCAACAAGTATCTCTGCATGCTCAGTCGACAAGCGGTTTATCAGGGTCCTGGTGAATGGATACGTCTGCCGCTGCACAATCACTGGACTCCCTGGCCTGAGAGCCTCTCTCGAGACATGTTAACAATGTTGCCCTAAATCCCAACCAATTCCTTTTTAGGGATGTCCGAACAATGTCCCAAGGAATGAACCACCTTTGATACCACTTTTTCATGACCCGACCCTACCCGGGCTCGAGCAGCAACTACCCCAAGCCCGCCTGCATAAACCAGGGGCTGGCCGCCAGCACCGAAGCCACAATAACTCCGGGAGGCTTTGCCTAAGTACCTGTACACACACACACACACATCAAACTCAATGAAAAAGTGAAGAGTAAAATAAAAGACAAGTAATGAAAATGGAATATGCTATATATATACCACAAATGTGCATCGAACTATAAACAGTACAACTAAAGTGCTGAAAAAGAAATAAGGGAAAAAACAAGCGCCCAACCAGAAAAGGTGCCACAACCCGGCAACAGGTAAAAAAAAGAAACAGGTGATGGGTCTCCCGCCTGGATCCCGGCTACGACCACCGCACATGGTCCAAGCTCCCGAACTCCTAAGCTCCTCTGAAGTCCCAACCAACATGTCCATCGTCTACAAGGGCACACAAAGTGCGGGAAAATCCCAAGCAGGGGTGAGTATAAAAATACTCAGTAGGATACCCCGAAGGCTCAAGGAATAAACAAAGGATGTACCGAAGGGTGAGCAATAGAGAGAACATAGAATAGTAAAGGAATACAACATGGAGTGCAGTGGAATACCAATAGAGAGTCCAGCTCAACCCAAAAAATGAAAAGAGGTAGACTCTTCCTTACACAAGGAGCTGGAAATGGTGAGAAGATGAAATTCTCGTCGAGTCTTCGCTACCTATAGTTGGAGCGTAGACTCGTTCCACCACGAGAAGATTGACACGAAACGCACGTGGAATACCCCGCACATCTTCGCCTCTCTTGGAGGGAGAGTAACCAAGCCCAATAATTGGGTAAAGAAACAAGGTATATACATATTCATATGCTCTGTCAAGAAGCCGAACAAGACCGTAAGGGGATCTCCATCCCTTAGCTTAGCCCAAGAAAGGTGAGTCGCCAACAGTCCCAGATGTAAACACCATCGATGCCCAGCATCCCACACATCTGCCCTGAACCACAAGTCAAGGAGCTCAAATCACTACACCTTGTCACTATCCGCTTTCGGTGAAACTGACTCGCCCGCACGGTTTTAGATCGCGTTGCATGGACGTGTCTCAGTGGGAAAAGTGCCCCTCACACTTGAGAGTTTTGGGGGAACGTCAAACAACACCATGTCATTGCCCTGCATTCGAGAGGTATCCTCAAAGAAAAGGTCTCTCCATCTCTAACTTGTACAACCAAGGGTCCCACTCTGGTAGTCACAGAGGAAAGCCACAGACTAGACTAGTAGATAGGGATGAGTCTGGAATATCAACGGGTTCCCCACTGCCCATCCCTACTGGAGGGTAATTAATAATATGATATCCGGTGACCACTACCCAGCCCTGCTGGAGGGTAAACCATAATACATCATCAGGTGACCCACTTTCCAACCCTGTTGGAGGGTAAACCTGGAAAAAGTCATCAGGAGACCCACTACCCAGCCTTGCTGGAGGGTAAACCTGGAAGAAGTCGACGGGTGACCCATTGCCTAGCCCTGGTGGAGGGTAAACCCGGAACAAGATGAAGGGCAGGCCACTGCCCAGCCTTGTTGGAGGGTAGACCCGCAAGAGTCGTCGGGTGACCCACTACCTAGTCTCTTCAAGAGGGTAAACCCTGAACAAGTCGACAGGTGACCCACTACCCATCCCTTCTAGTTGGTAGACCGGAAACAAGATGACGGGTGACCCACTGCCCAGCCCTGCTAGAGGGTAGTCCCTCAAGAGTTGTCAGGTGACCCACTACCTAGTCTCTCCATGAAGGTAAACCCTGAACAAGTAGATGAGTAACCCACTACCCAGCCCCACTGGAGGGTAAACCCTGAACTGCTCTGGCCATTTCTACTGGATGGTACAACACAGCCCAACCGAACAAGGAGTGGGTATCACACAACCATCTGACTCTGGAACAGGACCAGGGGAAACCACTCAACCCTGTTGATCAAAACCATCGAGGACAGAGCCTGGGGAGAAACTCAACCCCGCTGGTCAACAATCGAGAACAGAGGGACCCTCTACGTCGCAAGAGGTCAAAAGTATGCAAAGCAGAACATGACACGTACATGGGGCCCACACAATTTATGGCCCCTAGTTAACCCCAACCAAGTGCACAATCATTCTCAGGTACAACCTTCCACATGTACCTCCTAGCGTTCTCACATACTCCCAGAGTATGCCACGTCTCCAGCCCAAAGGTGATTGTGCACACGGCACCCCAACGTCAACACGAAGGGCATAAACCTATCTTCACCAACATTCCACCCCATCGGCCTAGGCATAGACAACCACATCTCATTAAGAATTTACTCCACTCACATGGGAGTGCACGCGATCACGTGCCAACAGTTCTTTGCAAGCATCGCAGAAGGAAAACTACTAATACACTTCCAGGCTTCCATAATTAATGAGATCTCGAACAAGACTCCACACATCCAAATGGATTACACCGTTGTAATCCTCACGGAGTAGCACGTGAGAAAGACTACTTACTTGCCTCAAACAGATATCTGACGGAAAGGTCGCCAACACCGCCTCACGCCCGAACGGCGTCCCGTGATCCCGAACCTCGGCCCCGAAAACATTCGGGCACATCGCACCATTTCCATCCCCTCGGGAAAACACATCAAAAGAACTATTCACTTGAGTGAAACAGATATCTGAAAAAAAGGCGCATTTCGGCACACCATACACGAGCAGTGCATCGTGGGACCGAGAACCCGGTCCCGAAACACAACGAACGGATCACACTGTTACGGTCCTCTATAAAAAGTACAAGATATGGACTATTCACTTGTCCTAACAGTCATCTGGTGATAGAGATGGAAAATCACCATCAACGCCCAAACGACCCTCATGGGGCCCACACCATCGTGTAGAATTAGGGCAGGTGGATTGCACCATTGCAATCCCCTTAAAAAAACATCCAGAATCGACTCCTCACACACCCCAAACAGACGCCCAATGAGAAAGTCGTAAAATGCTGCTCGCAGCTCGAAAGACGGGTCGTGGGGCCCACGCCTCAACTTCGGCCTCAACTCCTGAAACATCCTTGGAAAGCTCCACCTCGGTGCCAGGGCTCCAACACCATGGACGGCGCTCAAAATGGATGTTGGACGCGTCCGCGCCGTCCAAAACATAAACTCCCGGGATAACGCCATCCCACTTTACAGGGGTATAGTGCCACTGGGGCCTCTATCCCGGGATTCAAATATTATCTAGACCATCTAAAAAGGTTCGCCTTAATGCGAGGTCCACACTGCTGTAGACGGCACGTGAAACGGATGTCTGTATCAAAAAATACGAGCACCCAGAATTTTATTTTATTTTATTTTATTTATTTTCTTCTTTTTTTAAAGGGGAAAAGCCCTTTGGGCCCGACAGGCCCAGTCTGACCGCTCCGCCCAGGTCAGGCCGGCCCGTGCCGGCTGGCCCGACCCTCTACGACCCGTGGCTCTCGCGGCTCTCTGCCGACAACGTTTCCACCTCCCCGACTGGCCCTCGTGATCAGTATCATTCCCTACAGGGACCAACATTTCGCGGGTCGCAGTCCCACTGCACGGGGCCGTGCAACTCGCGGCCCCCCGCCTCGCGGCCCCCTCCCCCTTGTGCCCTACGCCATCGGCCACCACCGGGAACCTGCCTACATTCACCCTGAAACCAGCCGCACCGACGCCTTCGCATGCTCGGCCACCTCCGCTGGCCGCTCGCCAGACCAAGCTGCCTCACCCAGCAGGGAACCACCATCACCGCCTGGGGAAAACCGTCGGAACACCGTCTCAGCTCTCCGGATCACCCAAAAACCACCGAAAAAATACAAAAACCCATTGATCTTCGGCGGAGCACTATGGTCACCTCGGAGCTCGGATTTTCGATTCGGTACCGGTGACGAGATTCTTAGAAAAACTAATATGCAACTACTGGTTTTGATTGCAAATTATATGGAAAATACATGCTAGAAAACGATTTCAATGTTAAGTGTGGATTTAAAACGCAACAGAACCTCCTACCTCGAAGGGCGTAGTCCAAAGCTTCATGTGGGGTTCACCGGAGCTGCCTTGCCGGAGCTGCCTCACCGGAGTGGAGGAGGAGAGGGAGGAGCTCTTGGTGTGTTCCTTCTGCCAGGGGCTACAAGGGAGAAAGGAAGGGGGGGACTTGGTTTAAATAGATTAATTTACATTTTAATTAATTTAATCCATAATTTTACCCGCATTTGAAACTCTCGACAGGGTCAATGTTAAGCCTTTCAGAGGGTAAACACCACTTCACGAGCACAACGGTGGTCTCAGAATTTCAATCTGAGGCCCCATTCAAAAGTTATTATACATAGCGCCTAAGGCCGCCAAATTACGAAAATGGCCCTGGGGCCATTTTTCACAGACGGGCCGCAGCCGCAAAACTTACTCCCCTTTTAAGGTAAACAGAACGTTCCGGACTGACCGGTGCCCTCGGTTTTCCAATCCGAGCCATCATTTAAGAGATACTTGAGTTTGACCATTAAACGAATAAATAAATAAATTAATTTATCCGTTTAATGTTCCGAAAGCGAGCGAGTGGTCCAAAAATCCCACACCGACATGTTTTAAGTCATTCTTAGGCTGAACACCCCATTCCGGACCCATCTGTATACTCGGATCCTTGATCTGAAGCATCGTTTAGGAGTTATCCCATTTATTAGGCATTTCCAGTGTGAACGCACTGAAAATTTAATTCTAGCCACTCCGGGGATTGGAATCGTATGCCGTCTGAAGGTGCTGCTCTAGAATAACATCAATAATATTCCAAAGTCTTTCGCAGAAAAAACCCGGTTCTTACAAGTGACGATTATTTAATGATAATTAATATTGGTTTCTCTTAAAATTCCAAAGAATTCTATGACTTACTAGAGGATGAAGCAGAAGCCATTCCGAAGAAGCAAGATGTGGCAGAACCATCAAAAAAAGGTTGGAAAGAAGAGGATGTTAAAGGAAGTGGAAAAGTAAGAGAAAAACCATAATCTATGGAATCTCAATCCGTACCTCCAAATCCCAATAAGAAGAAAGCTTATCCAGATGAGGTTTCTTCCAAGGGGAGGGAAGACAAAAATAATCATAAGGAAAGAAAACCACAGTTTGGTTTGGATCCTGCTGAGGCCAAGGATTTGAAAGAGAATATAGCAGAAGAACTTGAAAAGAAATCCAATTAAAAGAAGCATAACAAGATGATATCAAAAGATAAAATTGACCAATCCCTTTTGAAAGTCACTAAAATAGCATTCGAGAATATTCTCGTACTAAAATCTATTCTGGTTGAACCCCTATCTAAGACTCCGTGGAAGAAGTACATGACTTCAGAAAAAGCCCAAGACAAGGTTGTTGAAGAGAAGGAAGCTATAGAAGAAGTACATGAACAGGAAATCAGTGCTGACACAGAAGACCTCATATAGTAAGTTGAATACTTTCATGAGAAGGAATCTGATTCCGAGAAATTATCAATACGGACTTCTCATGATGAATCTTAGAAGCATTCTACTCATAGGTTTGATGAAAAAGATGAAGATTAAGTGAATAATCTCTCTAAATAATATAGTTATAATAATCATTTCATTCACCCTGAAGATTCTGAGGAAGGAGATGAGACAGAGAAGATAGATGAAGATAGATTTGTTCAGCTATCTGATAGAAAACATTAGTCTCCTGTTGAGGAAAATATTCTGAGAAATGATAAAAGGAAACAGGTGGTTGAGGATACATCTACTAAAGTTGTTTTATGAAAAAAGTAAGCTGGTGGATCTTCGAAGAGGATGCATGTTGAGCTATAAAAATATTCCTCACCAAGTAAACTCTCAGATTCAGAATCAACTGCCTTAGGACATGATTTTGTCATTAAATCATTGAAAAAGCTTGTTTATACCATTCCGATCTCTCCAAGAGTTGACTCTATATGTCAGATTATCCAACACAGTATGAATCAAAAATAAGATTCAGTATCCATGGTGACGGATAAGTGTCTTCAAATTGATGCTGATTTCAAGAACGTTTTTATCAACTACAATGTGCATAAAAAATCTTGTAAGAATGTGGTTATCCATTCAAAGAAAATTGTTGAATACATGAGAGAGATTGATGAATTTCAATATGAAGTTAAGGAGGCTTTGATAATAAAGAAAGTAAAATCATGGATCTCATGACTAGCTTTAAGGAAAATCTAACCCTTGATAAGAATACTCAGATTCAATAGGTAAAAGATCTAAATGAGAAGTTGTATTCTGTTGCCCAAATCTAAAAGATGGAAAGGGATCTTTGGATGGAGATCGAAGAGAAGATAGTCATGAAATATGTGTTATTGAAAGCTCTGGCAGAGGTTTTAAAGGCTCAGGAATAAAAGATCCATGATTTAGAGAAGAAAGAAGAGGATCAGGATCAGATCCTAAAGAAACCATACCAAGATCACAAAGAACTAAAAAAATCTTAAAACCATTTTGAAGAAATTGATACCCAATGAGAAGGAAGGAAAATTTATCCAATCCGATATTTCGTTGTATTTTCTTGTAAAAATTATTCATACATTTATGAATTTTTTTTCTCATTTTTGATT
This sequence comes from Viscum album, assembly GCA_963277665.1. Lineage (NCBI taxonomy): Eukaryota > Viridiplantae > Streptophyta > Magnoliopsida > Santalales > Viscaceae > Viscum > Viscum album. Next base: position 340,225,769 of record OY728143.1, on the reverse strand, counting down.
TCATGATTTGTAGTAATATTTCATGTACTATAATTTCATTTCCATTCCCTCAAATTAATTTTAAAAATCAGAACGATGGAGAATGGAAAAAAGAATACTAAGAAAATAAGAAGTATCCCTATATAAGGGGGAGTTTATCCAAGGGAGAGTTTTCATTACAAATATTTCCATACCAAAGATAATTTCCAATCTCATTACGAGAATCTAGAATATGATCCTTAGAGTTTCAATGCCTAAGTAAGAGCTAGTCGTATTCGTTATTATCTATGTGTAAAGGGAGATATGTTTTATTTTAAAAGTCAAGATTTTTTTGACTAATTCATTTTTTTCTTTTTTCATAAGGATGTTTGTGCTTTCCAAAAATGGGGAGATTATTGAGACAATATGGTTTTCCTGATGAATATTCCATTCCTTCATTTTTGGGGAATATTTTTAAGTCAATAAGTAATACTTATGACTTTACCTTTCCTTTTTGTTTTGAAAATCACAAACACCTTATCTTATGGAAAATATCTTTCTACCCTGTGTTTCACTTCTCTATGGAAAATTTTCCTTCCAATAAGAAATTTATCCTTATCACATTTTTCATTGTTCATTATCTTGTCTAAGTATAAAATTTGGTTTCATACCTAAAACCTCGGAATCATGTAATACTTAGATAAAGAGCATTCTGTTTTCAGACTCCGAATTCAGACTATGAGTTTTCTTAATTCTGGCTCCGAACTTTGTGAGTTATGACTCTGAATTCTAAGGAATTTTGCCTCAAAACAATGTCAGTTCTAACTATGAATTCTAATTAATTCTAAATATGAAATTTTTGAGTTCTAACTCTGAATTCTAATCAATTATGACTCCGAACATTGTGAGTTCTGACTCTAAACATTGTGAGTTCTAACCCAAAATTCTAATGAATTCTGACTCCGAACATTGTGAGTTCTGACTCTGAATTCTAATGAATTATTATTTCAAACTATCTGTGTTCTGACTCCGAATTCTCATGAACTCTGACTCCAATCATTGTAATATTAGGTTCAGAATTCTTGTGAATCCAGATTCTGAATTTCCTTGAAATTGAGACTCCAGAAATTTATAGATTCTAGGTTCTGAATTCCTTAAAATACACAATCCTAATATCCTTGTATTATAGACTATGAATAAACTTTTTATTAGACTCTTATGTGTATATTTTCTTATATTTTGAATATTGGTTTCGGTTCAGTAACCATATTTTTTCTTAAACTTGTTTTTGGTATAAAACGATGTCATGATTTATGTTACTATCTATCCGTTTTTTAGTGACACATGTACATGTCTGTCCTGAATTCAAGGAAAATATTACCATTTTAGGTGGGAGCCATCCATTAAACTCGTACCTACAAATAGAAGCTCATTTGAATGAGCTCAAGAAAACAAGTTGATCAATCTCGAGATTACAAGCTGCTAAAGTGATTTCCAGAGTGAAAGGCTTTATTGATTTATGCATACTAAAATTCTTTTTTAGATTTTATTTGTGTGACACCAATTGTTGTTGTGTACAATCTAGGGATTCTGAGTATAGGAAGACAGAGGTGCCTACTACCTTAATGTTGACGACTTCCTTGTGGAGGAAAATAGAGTTTTCAACTATCTTGAAGTTGAGGGTTTGAGAGGATAGCAAGACAGACTCTGATCATCGTATCAAGGGATTACCCTGGTGTGGGTAATATAGACTTTCATGGATGTATAAATCAAGGGACCATTATCCAAGGTTGTTGGATACCCTTATCTTTGGGTTAAAATATTTACTACTTGTAACTTGTCTTGTTACAAGTTTTCCGCTCCATTTTGTTTTTGGAGGAAAGTATAACTATCGTAAACATCCTTATACTTTTATACACTGATTTAATCAGATTCTATATGCATTAGGGTATAATATTTATCTTTTTAAACTTTCATTAAGATTCATTTTTTGGAACCATATTTCTGGATTCACTTTCTCCAAATAGTTTTCTAGAATGAAGAAAAATATTGAACTTAGAGGTTTTGTGAATTCCCTTGTTTAACCATGTAAAACATAAACATCATCAAAAGTTCCAAAGGAATTTTTTAAAGTATACAATTCACCCGACCCCCTCTTGTATTTTAAGCATCATTAGATACTTTATTAAGTATCTATATTATTTCAATCATACATTGGGTATTATAGTGTATATCATACTCACATACCATCTCAGCCCTCAGGAAACCAAATTTACAGAAGAAGTCGTGTCAGACAGTGTTCAAAGTGGTGTTTTATGCCTCCTTTTACTACATTTGGGACACTTTATTATTTATTATGAATATTTTGTTATATTTTTTTGTATGCGAAGGCCTTCAGTCAATCTACAATGATCTTCCACATATGTGGTTTCAGAGTAGGAAGCATCCACTAGAGTACATCCATTGATATTTTTCCAAATGAGAGGGTATGACACATTCCATCTGTTCTGGGCCTGTGCATCCCTGTACGAGATAACTGGCCTAGAAACCATGATAATCTAGAGGATTGTTTTATTTATTTAGTTTCTTTGGAGTGGAATATCCAAATATTATTGATTTAAATGTATTTTACATTTTAATGGGGTTATTTGGGTGAATTTTTTTGGGTTCTCACATACCTTTAAAAGTGTCATTTGAAAATACCAAAAAAGGATTGGTGGTGGTATGTTTGACTAATATGTGGGATTTAATATCACCTCACAATACATTTGATGCGGTTATAAATCTATTGAGACATTGATGGACTATAGTTTTGTGAAACCTGTGTCAATAATAGACAGTTTGTTTGAAAATCCTATTTTAGTGATGGGAAATATGATTGGGATACATATGATACACTGTATTGATGAAAGGTGCTTATTTTATTTCAATTTTGTTATTATAATTATCAGTAAATGTAAAAATCCTTATTACATTTATTGAGAAATATAGCTATTGTTTTGCTTCTCACACTCTTTATTCCATCATACATATTGTTTCATTTTGGATTACATGCCCTTCTATCGGTACATTTGTAAAACACTTATAATTATATGTTATTTAAATAAGATATTTCTCATATCATCTTGTTTTCAGAAACATTTATGATCTATCCATTGATGAAATTTTGATGAGTTTATCTTCCACTATTAATTTTAAATCACCCATTCTTATATTTCTATACCCTTGTTTATAAATACAATTATAACATATGATGATCTATTATGGATTATAGTGTATCTCAAATAAGTATAAAGATTCACATGTTTTGAAAAATATGTTTCTTATGTAGAGATTTCTCAAAGATAGTAAATCATCGCTTCTTAGAACTGTATATTTTTGGGAGATAATTTTATATTCTTATTTAACTAATGTAAAATAAAGACATAATTATCGGGGTTTTTGTCACATTGAATTATAACTAATGTTTAAAGGATGTATTATTAGCACTGGACCTAGGAGTGTGGTTACAGGAATCCTATTATTATATTATTAATTGATTTAGTTATTTTTTATGACGCGTTTATTTATTTTTGGTATGAAGATAAGAAAATATTGTTGAAACCCCTAGATATAATTATATGTATAACATTACAACCAATAATTTCAGTAAATTTAAGAGTATACCATTTACTATTTTTTATTTAGTCAGTAACATGATAATGGTAAGTAGATTTAGTTTTCCCCCATATGTACCATTGGGTAATAACCATGAAAAATGATGTATCTATATCAGTAGGATCTCTAGTTAGTGCATAATATTTTGGAAAAACACTACCCAACTATATTGAAACAACCAGAAGATATAACTTTATTGATATTATACACTTTTCATACAAATAGGAATGACTTGAAAAAATAGTTTAAGCATCGATAGAGAACCTAATATGATAAATAGAATGTATAAAAAATATTAAAACACAAACATTTCTCTTATAGGGTAAATTTTTCATTAATTATTTATAACTTTTATGTTAATAATTTTATTTCATCATATTAGGGTTCATAATATATAAAATTTCGATTATTTATAAATGGATATAAAAAATAATAACTAGGTTAACAATGAATGAAATGGATAATGGGACGATTGTACCAATGAACAACCAATCTAAAAGAGAGGAGGGGTGAATACATTGATGTGGATTTTTTCTCAGGTATCTCATGTTATGAATAATGACTAAAACCGTTTTGAAATATCGAAAACAAAAAGTGTTCAATTAATTTTAGAAATATATTCCATGATACAATATACACCCAACAATTATGGTATCATCCACACCACATATTATATAGAAATGGATCAATGTGATGGAAATGATATTTTTAATTATTGAGTTATTGGATCATGTGATGGATGTGGAATATTTCAATTTTTGGTTGGCGGGATATCGTTATGAAGACGAAAAAGGAGGAAATTGATTCTATGGAGTGTGAGGATTTCGAGAATGTATTATTATCTATGTATTTTCTCCATACACATTTAATAATATTGAATATAGAATTCTTGGTTTTGAAACAATAGGGTGGTAATTCCTTTGTCATATACAAAATGAACATCATGAGGATAAAAAACAATGCCTTTGATTTTTTATCGAATCCATAAAGTAAAATAAAACATATCATTACAATAATATAGCAATATATCTTAATGGAACACACCATATGATAGCTTGGAAACTAAAATGAGATTTTTTGATGTTCACTCAAGGTGGTGATGGAAACCTGAGTCTCTTTGTATTCTATAGAGATAGAGAGTATGAAATGTAGAGTATCATGGAATATTTAAAGATAATTCATATGGTGAAAATAATGATCGACTTTTTAAAAGTTAAAATTTTGTGATAGAACAAGTAAATATTTTATGAAATTACTTTATACCATTTTTAGTTATGGTATATAATTCCATAATGGAAGGAATGTATCATCAAGGTAACTGTTTTCAGTTAGTGAACACAAGAAATAAATTGTCCTTGTAAATTGACCTCCCACTCTCTAAAAAAATGAAATTAAAGGTATTTATTGATTATGAATATAACATTTTTATCCTAATATATATATATATATATATATATATATAGTATCCCCCAAGAACCACTTAATCCACTTGAGAAATAAATAGTGCAATCTATCAGTAATAATGAGGTGGATCAGAAAACTTGTGTGAAATGAGGATGAATTATATCATAATATGGGACTGTAAAATCATTACTCAGCTATTGTTTTTATCATTTATTCATATCATACATTTTTGTTATGTTTTCAAGATAACGGCATCAAAAATTGGATATTGAACTACATTTGAAGAATCCTAGCAGAGTAATGATCATGTATAAGATAAATAACCCTACTTTGATAGATATTTATAAGAAGTTAATTCATGTGGATTTAATTATTATTATTTTTATGAAAATTCATATCATTTTGGACATGGATGAGATTTTCATATATAGATTTCATATCAGTTATTGAGATAATGGAATATCATTTCATATCCATAATCAACATATTACCAAATATACAGTTATGGATGATCATTAAATCCATTTTGAAGACAACTCAATAATTGGTTTCATGATTACTATAAACAATTGGATTCTATCTCAATTGATTAGGTATGAATTCAATATTTTAATTGAATATGACACATGAATACATAGATATATTTCAAAATAAACTACTTCGTATTCATCCACCACGTGAGGATGTGTTTTCAATTGAAAGTGTACATGGATCCATTTCTATCTCAACGAGACATTAGATAATGTACCATGTTTTTTTGACGAATTAATGAATTAAATACGGAAAACTCTAGACATGGGTTCAATAACCCCTACTGATTTTCTATGGGTTTAACTATTCATCTTTGTAAAAAAATATTTATGGATGCATATGTATTTCCATTTATCATCATCTTCTTAATAAAATAAAATTCTGAACAAGTATTATTTACCAAATGTCAATGATATTTTTTATCACATCAGATGACATCAGTACATCACAATGATTGATGGCCAATAAGGATATCATTTTTTTATTTTAAATGAGATAATACTCCAATGAAATCATTCTAAATAAAGTATAAAAATGAATTTATATTGATTCAAATTAAGGATAAAAATTCTCTTTATATGTATATATACGTAATGAATATTTTATTTATAGAGTACCATGATTTATTTTTTGTTGTATTTTAGATGATGTTTTCATATATTTCTTGGATAATGGAGAGAATGTTTTTCATTTTAGGATTACAATGAAAAGATTAAGATTAATGCTTTTATTTCTTTATTTTAAAAGTTTTAATTTTGGTAGTATAAAATATTATTACTAGGTAATGTTTTATATTGAAAAGAAATATATATAGATCCTTCAAATATGTATGTTACTGAATAATGGAAAAGACCAACCACAATATCTTAAATATATATTTTTATCAAGAAAATTTGCTATAATCGACATATTATGAAAAATTTATCATGGATATAAAATTTTATAACAATACTAAACTATGTGGGTGTGATGTTACTTTACATTTAGTAATGTGAAAAAATAATCATGGAACTAATGAATAGGTTGTTCAATTCCCATTTAGTTTCATTAATCACCAAGAATCAGTACTCTAAACACTAATTATTTGGCGGCATTAATATTAGTGTGAGAATTGTGACATCTATACTAAAAAAAATTATCATGAAATATATATTCAGATAGATTGATTTAAGCTTCTTCTAATGAAATCGATTGGAACTAATATAATAGTTTTAGAAGTCAATACTTAATATCATGTGGATGAAAAATAGTGTGGTTGATGTTGTGGGGTTAAAAGTTTCTTCATCATTATATGAGACGAGGGTTTATCAAGAACTAATTATCATGGTGTTGAAAAGTTTAAATATTGGTGTCATGAGGGATGGTGTGAATGTATATGTATCCAAAATGACGGATCAACTATCCCATGACATGGAGGTCAAATAATCCATAAATAATGATGTGCATCTACATAAAAATGTATAAAATATACTGAATTTTATCTTTTCAAATGTGGGGTTTATATTTTATCAAACCCCGATATCTGTTTCATAGAAACCAGTGTTGAAGATGAAACATTGGGATACTGTTAATAAATCATCATTATATATTGAAACAATAAATTTTAATTTGTATTGACAACCGGGGAAAAACATTAACTGTTATATCATGTTGTGGGAGATTGTGGAATGTGTATATTGATGATTTTCATGGTATAATGTTGTTAATAAATAATATAATTATAAGGGTATGATTTAACCCTTAAAAATACTACAATGATTTTTATTAAAACCATGGATTTATTTCTTGTACTTAATTTGACATAAAAATCTCATAATTACCTTTTGGTAATACTAGACCACCAACTGAAGTCATTGAATTTCAATTCCATTGATTAAAACTTCTTAGTTGAATAACATACAGTTATATATATAAAGGGTGAGGTGAGGCTACATAGAGTACCACTATTTATTGTATTTGATTGATATCTAAGGAATAAATTGAATTCCAAGATTACTATCCTAAAATAATTGGATATGAATCTAAGTTCTAACACTAATTATCATCCTCATAAAGAAATTCAATTTTATATAAACATTCAAAATCATTAGGATATTCTAGGATCTTATAAAATGGATTTCCAAGGATGTTTATATCGACACCTTCCCCAAATAGAGTACTCCTTTGAAAAAAAATTTCATTTAATAAATCTTGATGGGAAAATACAAGTAACTATAAAAGATAATATGTAGGACTCTAACATGCTCGGATGAAGTCGTAGAGGGGAAGAATATACGACATTACATTGTCAATGAATGGAAGGATAAGGGTCAAACCATTAAGTTAAATTTGAGTGCTTAATATAATTTATCGATGATATAAGCATATATTCATCTATGACACATATATATTGAAATTTTTGTAATGTGTTCCTATGAATATTTCCCTAGAGGTAGTCTATGAGATATGAGACAAAAGGGAAGTTGTGGAATGGGTCTATCAGTCCATTTGAAATTGATGATCATGTTTAAGATGTAAATTATTTATTTTTACTCCCCCAAACCTCTCCCAATAACATGATGTGTTTAATGTATCAATTTTGACATAGTACATAACTGAACATTCAAATTTACAAAAAAAAATTAATCTGTGAAATTGTATCATTATATATTATATGTGAAATAATAGATGGAATATTTTTATCGAAGAGATAAAGAACTATATTGAAATATTACTCCCTTGATATAGTTTTATGGTCGAATCATACCATAGATGAATATTTGTGCGGAATGGATGTTGTATTGGTTAATATTATCCATGCATGTTTTCTTCCCAGAAATACAATTTTAGGGAAATTATATTTTAGTCATATTAGAATGTAAAACCCTTCGAGTTTAGTAAATAGATATAATTAAAAAATAACCATGTTGTGTATATTATCATACATGAAACACCAAACTAAAAAAACCATAATAAAATAATAAATTCAAATTATTAAATATTTATAATATTTCATAACCATTAAATTTTTGGGTATGAATATAAGTTTCAAATATATTATTATTTTGTAAAAGGTATATTCATACAAGAATCATTTATATTGCCCATAAATAATATTATTTCCCATATGTAAATTTCAATATTAAATTTAATTCATATTACATTTATTTATAAAATATAATAAAATAATTAAAATTATTTGATTACATAAATAAAACATTTCCAATGATGTACTTTTTTTATTTTTTTAAAATACTTTTTATTTATATGAATATTGAATATTACAGTTTAAAAAAATTAGTTTTTTTTAAAATATAGTCATTTAAGTATAGCCTTAGAACTTATACAACATTTTTATGATAAAAAATATATATATTTGGAGTTAAAATTGAAATTAAATGTATAATTTCGGATAAAAACCCTTTTTATTAGTTTAAAAGTTAAAAAGTATTTTCCTTAAAACATATTTTTAGACTTTTTAAATAATTATGTCTTCACTAGGTGAAATAAGTGTTGACCGCACCTGTTTTGATAATCCAAATTATGTGTTAATATGTGTTCATAATCCTATGTTGAAAATAATATCAAAATAATCATTGGAATATGTTAATCACTATTTATCTATGTTTATACATACTTTGAAATAATTCTTACTCATTCTGGATATGTTTTGCATAGAACAGATAAGTAGTTAAGTGTTGGGTCACTATTACAGACCAACTAGTACTTAGTCTACCAGTATGAAAGTCTTCTGATACGAGCTACCGTTACAACAGCTACCATTAGAGTAAGTTTACCTGTAGGCAAGTCCACCAAAATATGAATGTCTACCTCTACAAAGTCCACCAATAAAGAGCTGCTGATACAAAGTCTACTGATAAAATCTATCGATACAGACAGAAAGAAACACAACTACCATTATTAAGACCTTCCGATACAACCAGATAGATGAGTGGCTACCGATACAAAGCTACTAATACAAATTTCACCAATATACAGAGTCATCGATATAAGTAGCTACTGGTACAAGTTAGTTAATGATAGATAATAAGATCTACCGACATACAGCTACATATATAAGGAGCTACCGATACATGAACTGAGAGCTACCGATAGGAAGCTCACCGCTATACAAAGTCCACCGTTACAAGTCTACCGATAGAGAGGAACTGATAAGATGACTGTTAACCAGTCAATGCTACTTAGACTCTATTTCAACTTATTTATTAGGCAACAGTCATATTTGATGATTTTAATGTAATTAATGTTATTTAATGATAGTTGTAGGAATGTTAGGGAACCGTACCTTGTACCTGTCAATGGTAATCATTCCCATTTTCTAACCTCAAGGAATAAAAGGATATATCGAGCTACATGAGAAAAATGATAAATGAGAAGACACGAACACATGTAGAAAGGAAGATAACATACACACATACATGCAAAGAAGAACACATGGAGAACAAGAAGAACTCTCATACTCATCAAGAACAGAAGTTCAAATGATAAGCTTAAGTGCTACAAAGAATACTCTCCTACTAATGGTGAACATCTACACTGGAAGTGAAGGAACAGAACTACGAGAAATTGTTTTCTTAACAAGAACCAGAGAAGGACTCAAAGATTCAACTGCTTCAAAAACAAGGATCCAGAGCTTCCCTCACAATATATAGAGCATTCTAAACTCATCTTTATTTGTTTATCTCTATTGTGTTTCATTCATTCACATTTTGAGAACTATGTGTACTCTGTATATTTTATACACACAATTTATCATGTGATATACTAGAGGATTTCTAAATCCTCATACTAAACTTCTTAATCTCTCTTGTATCCCACTGAGGATAGTGGTAGAGGTCAAGTAGGACCTGGACATCCAGGGTGCTGTTGTTTTTTTGCCACATGGAAATGTGGTAGAGGTCTTAGTACCTGAATAGTCTTTGTACTTTTGTTTACCCTAACCCATGGTGTGGATCAAAATTTATATAAATTGTTTGAGAGGACTAATTCTCATCTTGAGAGTGAACTTCTTGTTTAAAACCTACTATGTTTACTTTGATTTTAACTTATACTGAATATTCCACTACTAATTACTTTGAAATATAAACTTTTTTTAAAGTCACTTTGATAGTTAATCTATCATGTGTTTGTAACTTTTGAAAATCTTAGGTTAGTTTCAAAAGAAAATTTAATCTTTTGATTAAATTAACGGAGAAAAAATAAATATTTTGAGGACCTAATCGAACCCTTACTGTTTTGGAAATTCACTATAATTTAACTTTGTTTTTAATTGGGGGATTTAAATAGAAATATTTTTAATAGAAATTTTTAATTGGAACTGAATTCACCCCATCTTGAGTATCCACTCCGAACAACATTTGGTATCAGAGGTCGTTTGTTATTTACAAATGGTTTCCAAATACTCTGTTTTTCAACAGTGATTTTAGTTATATCTTAAATATCATAAATTTCTGTTAGTTCAAAATTTTATCTCTTTTAATATATTTTCTAAAATCTGAATATTGATAATAGACTAGAAGGTGATGCTACCAACAAGACACCATTCATTAATGGTACATATTATTCCCAATGGAAACATAAAATGAAAATTCATTTAGAATATATGGGATTTGACATCTAGACTGCTATAAAAACTGAATATAAGATCCATAAACTGAAATAACTACTTGGGATGAATGTACTATGACTGCTTACAATAATAACTGTAAAGAAATTAATTATTTGTAGTGTTAATTAGGAGATGGGGGATTTAATAGAATATGATCTCGTAAAATTTCTTATGAGACTTGGGACACTTTGGTTATTTCCCATGAAGGAACAACCAATGATAATGAAATGATATTTAATGAATATACTATTATGTATGATAATTTTATAATGAATCATGATAAACCTATTTCTGACATGTATATCAGGTTCAACAATATTTTATATACAATGATCTCACTTGAAAAGATGTTCCTCCAAAGGAGCAGATTATGAGAATACTACGATGTCTTCCAGAAGATTGAGAGGCACATCTATTTCAATAATAGAATCGTGTGATATAAGTTCATTGCCTATTAAGGAACTTATTGGTATGATAATGATGTATGAAGAAGAACTGAAAGTAAATAAAGAATAAGATGATGTACTAAGGAAGAAGTAAGTAGCATTTAAATCTGTTGCCTTATAGAGCAAGGACAATGAGAAAGATCACATAACTAGTGAAATATCAACAAGTGAAGGTATATATACTAATAGAGACGAAGAGATGGCTCAAATATCTAGGATATTTAAGAAGTTCTACAGAAATAAGAAATTTTTTCAAAAATCAAATTATAGAGGAAAATATGATAATAATGGACATTATAAGAAGGATTGGAAAAATCCTGATAAAAGTGATTACATTGTCTACTATGAGTGAAAAAGGAAAGGACATGTAAAAGAAGACTGTCCAAAATTAAAGTTCAAGAAAAAATATGACTACAAGGACATAAAATATAAGAAAGCCATGAAGGCAACCTGGAGTGCTTCAGAAAATAGCACAAGTGAGTATGATGTTTCTGATTCCGAAAAGAATTGTACTAACATGTGTTTTATTAAAAACACATATGAGGTAACATTAGATACTCATACTTTAAATTAATGTTATTCAGGAGTTGATTCTGATTCTGAATCTGAAAATATGACTAGTGAAGAGTTATTTGAATACTGTAATATGATAGAAGAAACCTGTAATGAATTCATGGACAAGTATAAAGCCTTAAAGAAACAACATGCTTAAACTAGTTCTATTAAATATTCCCCTGATATAGAAAAGGAAAAGAATGCTCAATTACTTATGGAAAATAAAGATCTGAATTTTTCTGATGAGCAATTAAGGAAGGACATAGAGAAATTCAAAAATGGAAAGAATACACTTACACAAATTTTAGGAAAACCAGTGCCACCAAAATATACCACTCGAATAAAATAACGGCCTAGATGGAGACAAATTACTAAAACTAGATTTATTTATAAATATGGATAGAATGTGCCTAGTTCTAGTTCTAAAAATACATATGGTTCAACTAGTTATTCACATGGTTATATATCAAATAATGTTTATCATTCAAAATCTATTGATTTTGTAAATTATTTCAGACCCATAAGACAATTCTTGGTAGCTAAATCTTTGCTTACTAACCTGTCTGAACCCAAGAAAATCTGGGTACCAAAATCATTTTCTATTTAAACCTGTTTTGTAGGAGACTTTCTTGAAGAGTTATCATAAGAAGGTATGGTACTTGAACAGTGGATGTTCACAGAATATGACTGGATATTACTCATTCTTCAAGAGTTTAATCAATGCTGATGGAGGCCATGTCACATTTTTTGATTATTCAAAAGGAAAAATCATTGTCCTGGGCCAGATTGGTAAAACTAATTCGGTTTTAGTTTCAAAAGTTTTATTTTTTGATGAACTGAAGTATAAACTGTTAAGTATTTCTCAATTGTATGATGATGGTTTCAATTTTTAATTGCAAAATGATTCTTGTAATGTTTTTAATTGTAAAAATACTTTAGTATTTTCTGCTTTGAGAAACGAAAATTTTTATGTAGTTGATTTGAATTCTTTAGCTGAACAAAACAATACACGCTTAAATTCTTTTCATAAAGATTCTTGGCTATGTCACATAAGATTAGGGCACTGCAACATTCACTAACATAGAAAAATGACCAGAAAAACTTAGTTTGAGACCTACCTAAACATGAAATCCCAACTGATAAAGTTTGTAATCCCTATAAAAAGGGAAAACAACCTAAATTATCATTTAATTCAAAGAAAGAAGTTTCAACTTCTCAACCTCTCAAGTTCGTTCACATGGACATTTTTGGACCCTCTAGAGTTTCTAGTTTAAATGGGAATCACTACGTATTTGTCTTAGTAGATGACTATTCTAGGTACACTTGGGTATACTTATTAGCTCAAAAAAGTTATGGTTGTTCTTACATTATTAAATATTCCAAGTCTGTGGAAAACCTTTGTGGACTTAAGATTAAGACCCTAAGATGTGATCAGGGTCATGAGTTTGAAAATCATGAGATTGAATCTTACTACTCACACAATGGCTATAATCATAACATATATACCCCTAGAACACCTTAGCAGAATGGTGTAGTTGAGAGAAGAAACAGAACCCTTGAAGAGATTGCAAGAACTATGGTTAATGAGTATGACCTGCCAATTTAGTTTTGGGCTGAAGCTGTAAACACAGCTTGTAATATTATTAATAGAGTCTTAATTAGACCTATTCTCAAAAAGACCCCTTATGAGTTTTGGAATAATAGGAATCCTAAAGTTAGTTATTTTAATGTTTTTGGTTTCAAAGTCTTTATTCTCAATACAAAAGATAATCTTGATATGTTTTCATCTAAGAGTGATGAAGGAATTTTTCTTGGTTATTCTTTAACTAGAAAAGCCTATAGAGTCTTTAACAGATGATCAAAATGTTTGGATGAATGTTTTCACATAATTTTGTATGAAACTGATCCACATGAACCCAAATCATCCATTAATCCACATGAACCCAAATCATCCCTTGAAAATCTTGAAGAAGAATTGTCTGTTTTGAACCTTAATTATCAAATCAATTAACCTGTTGTAAAGAAATATAGTTCTGGAAACTTTCATGAACCTGTTTCTATTGAGCCTGAATCTAGAGAAGAACCTGAAATTTCTAGTCCTACCTATAATATGTCAACTAGGATTCTAATGAATCATCCTTTAAATGATGTTGTTGGTAGTAATGATAGAGGGACAAAGACTAGAGCTTCTCTAAGAAACCAGGATGAACATCAAGATTTTCTTTCAAAGTTACAACCTAAAAATATCAATGATGCAATCAATGATGAATTTTGGGTAATGTCTATGCAAGAAGTATTAAATAAATTTGATAGAAGCAAAGTATGGGAATTAGATGACACACATAAGGACACTTTGACCATATGCACTAAATGGATTTTTAGAAATAAAGTTGATGAGTCTGGAAATATAGTTAGAAACAAAGAAAGGATAGTTGAATAAGGGTATAGCCAAGAGGAAGAAATAGACTACGAGGAATCATTTTCCCCTATAGCTAGATTAGAAGCCATTACGATTCTACTTACCTATGTTGGTCATCTAAAATTCACATTATATTAAATGTATGGAAAAAGTGATTTTCTAAATGGTTTTATAATTGACGATGTTTTTGTTGAACAACCACCTGTATTTACTAATCCACTTTTCCCAAATAAATTTGTATGTTATATAAAGCATTATATGGTTTCAAACAACCTCCACAAGATTTATATGATCGACATAGAAAATCTCTTATTTCAAAAGGATTTAAAAAAGGGATTGTTGATCCAACTCTGTTTATCAAAATATCTTCTAAAGATGTTTTCATAGTACAAATATATGTTTATGATATTATATTTGGCTCTTCTAAAAATACCTTGTGTATTGATTTTTCAAAGATTATGCAAAATGAATTTGAAATGAGTTTAATGGGGGAACTCAAATATTTTCTTGGATTTCAAGTTTTTCAAAATGAAAATGGTATTATTTTGAAAAAAATTAAATATACAAAGGATCTTTTAAAACGTTTTGGTTTAGATAGTATTATGGAAAGTGATACACACATTAGTACCACCTGTAAGTTAGACATTGATGAACTTGGGAAACCAGTTGATCAAACAAATTACAGAGGAATGATTGGAAGTCTACTTTACCTTATTGCTAGTCAACCAGATATTATGTTTAGTGTGTGTATGTGTGCATGATTTGAAGATAATCCTAAATAATGTCATTTGCATGTGGTTAAAAGAATTTTCAAATATCATAAACATACTGCACATTTAGGATTGTTTTATCCAAAAGGACAATCTTTTTATTTAATAAGTTATTCAGATGCTGACTTTGCTTGTTGCATGTTATATAGAAATATCACTATTGGAACTTGTCATATTCTATGTAAGTACCTAGTATCATGGTGTATTAAGAAATAAAATATAGTTGCTTTGACTACTACTGAAGAAGAGTACATAGGTGTTGGTATTTTCTGTGCACAAATTCTACGGATGAAACACAATCTTTTGGAATATGGATATGATTTTAAACACGTATCAATAAATTGTTATAACAGTAGTGCAATTAATATCTCTAAGAATCATGTGTCTCACTCTAGGACCAAACACATTGATGTAATGCACCATTTTTGAGACATAATTACAAAAAGGTGAGCTTACTCTTGAATTTAAAGGTACGGAATGTCAATTAGCTGAAATTTTCACCAAGACATTAAGTTTGGATAGGTTAAGGTACATTAGAAATGAATTAGGAATGATAGACTCGGTTCTTTAGAATCTTCACCGTTAAACCTCTATGGTATGAAACGTTATCATTATACCTCACTAGTATGGACCTCCCCGTTATACCTCACTGGTATAGACCTCACTGTTATACCTCACTAGTATGAAACATCACTGTTATACCTCATTGGTATGGAAATCATAGTTATACCTCACCAATATGAACATCGCTGATCTACCACACTGTTAGTGGACCTCACCATTAGGAATTCTCACCAGTATAACCTGCCATTAGTATGCACTGTTTTAAACTTCTATCTACCAGAATATGTATCTTTATTATACATATTATGTTTTATTTATTTATTTTATGATTCCTAAATGATAAAACTATGTCTTAGTTACTTCTAAATCCACCAAACTCTCCTCTCTCAAACCCGATTCCTTGAATTCCCAAATCTCATAAAACCCCTATGCTCTTAAATCCAGAGATAGAAAAAACCAACCTCCCGACTGTCAGAGATGACTTTGATTATCCAAGTGTGATGAAGCAGATGACCAGACCTGAAGCACGTAGTAGTTCTAGTAGAAAAAGGATAGCGAGGCATCCAATAAACCCGCATTTACACAATAGGTATGGTGTAGTCGAGAAAGATCTATGCGCGGAATGGATGATGTCTAGTAAATAATTAGTTTCTAGAGGTGTTAGATGATCAGAAATGTGTAGAATGGTTCTCGAATAACAATGGACCTTACTATCCGAAGCTAGTAAAACAATTCTATGAGTTTTTTAGTTTTGAGAAATCCAAGGAGGAATATAGAATGGCTTCATGGGTAAATCGAAAGGAAATAGCATTTTCATCTGTTGAGTGGTCTGAGTACCTGAGAGTACCACATGAAGGATTTTTTGGATATTCATTGAAGATAGTACCACCTACAAGTGACATATTTGATTATGAGACCCCCTTAGAAGAGATCACTGGTAGTGGAAAGTATAGAAATGTGGTGGCTACTGAAATGGATGGAGAAAATAGATTGTTGTTTAAAATTTTGCATCATATGCTAAGTCCAATAAGACAGGACTTTGAAAATTTGAGATATCAAGATATCTATCTGTTACATCTCTTGAGACATGGTGTGAAGGTGAATCTGTGCAGGATGGTATTGATTTAAATAGAGCATATGACCAGACCCAAATCAAATACCAATGCTTTATTATTTGCAAAGTTGATTTTGGTTATGATTAAAGTAAAGGGAGTCGCTGAGTCTCATGATAAGACGGTGGTGGTAAGTAACAAATTTTGTATTACAAGAACAATGTGCAAGTACATGAAATAAGATGGAACCCATGGAGAGGGGAATGGGTTACTGATGATAGGAAGTTATATGATATGATTAATCCTGTAGACCATCCTTCTAGGCCTAAGGATGTGAGGGATCTAGGTCTAGGACCTGATGAGGAGGAGCCACAATATAGTGATGATTAAGAAGAGGAGGATTCCTCTGTGGCAGAGGGAGGAGATCCTAACATTCCTCCTAGCCTAACTCCTGAAATTGTGTCACAATAAAAGGGAAGAGCTTCTTTCAAACTACCTTGTATGGAAACTGTTTTGGGTGTAAGCAATGAAGAGGAACCTATGGATGAGGAAGACCAGTAGGGATCAGATCAGGGATAGGATTCCCCAGAGAATGAGGAAGAAGAAGGAGAATCTGAAGCTGAATCATCTGCTTCTGCCACCTTGAGCTTAAGTCCTATGATTGGAAGTTATTCTGTGCCTTTATAGGCTGTTCTTGATAAAGTTGATAGACTAGCTCCTATTACTGAGGAGCCTCATTCTATTGGAGAAATAGAGATTGTTGTGCAAGATTATTCTGATGAGGAAGACAGAGCAGCTGAGGGTGCTATTACTGTACAGAAGAATGAACCATTTGAGGGGGACCATCTAACCAGATTTGGAAGTGTTTCAGTGGATGTTGAGATTGAAGACTGGGCAGAGGACCCAGAGTTTGTAGTTTGTGCATTAAATTACCCAAATTCCGATAATGAGACATCCCTTAGTCGACCAGAAGTTAGTTATGATATTTTGTCTGATATATTACATTAGAATGTTGTTAGAGAAGATAATATGGGTCAATTGAAGTTTGATCTTATGACATATTTTGTGGAAGAGATATGAAAAATGGAAGCATCCTTATTGTCATCCATTCAATCGGTTATGGATAACTCAATGGTTAGTATAGTGCCTGAAAGAGCACCTGTTGTTGTGCCTGCTAATATAGTCACCAGGGATGACTTAGAATCTTTTATGGCCGAGATGAAATAGTTTTTTAGTTCTTATATTGCTGAGATGAAGTGTCTCTTTGTTGAAGAGATGAGAAATATGGAAAAGTGTTTTAAACTCTCTATTGGTTGAAATGTGTCACCCTTTATGGAAGAGATAGTGGATGAAATCACAGCATAACAGAATCAGGTTTCTAGCTTGGCAGAGTATGTTGAAGTTCTAAAGAGACCATTTTTCTCTCTGGAATCCCATATGAGTTCTAAATCTCAAGTAGACAAGGATTTTGCTTATGTGAAGAGTGTAGTCATCAAAATGGTCTCAGTTGTTGTGGAGTTTAAGCATTACATAACTAAGCAGGTTAGAACCCTAGGCTTTACAGTGAAAAATATTATTAGTGGTCTAACTAAGAGATTCAAGGAAACTGTGTTTTTTTCATTGGGTTCTCTTGCTTCCAAACCTTTAATAGAATTGGATCAGATTAGAGCCTTGATGAAGGAGGATCTCGGTTTAGCTTCAACCAGTAGCTCTACAGACTCATCTACCATGACCCAAGTGGTGTCTACCACTAGATATATAATGAATATTGTACAATATTATATGAGAGAAGCTTCTGCTTATCAGAAATAAGTGAAATACAAGGTATATTACTATTTCAAAATGGTCTACAATAAGAATCAGCTCAACAACCATTTCAAGCTTATGTTAGAAAACATGAAGCTACAACTATTCAATCAAGCCTTTAGAGAACAAGTCAGCAAGCTTAGAGAGTTGAACCTTGCACTAGAAAAAATTCATGGAGAACAAGGACGATTTCATTTCTACTATGGAAAGAGGAAGAGGAATTATAATTGATTTTAGGAATCTGTTACTACCATTTTTACATGTGGACAATACTCATATCATTGCACCACTTGCTCTGCCTACCTCTGCTCAGTCTTCCTCCAGTCCTCAGATGACTCCAGTCCAAGCCATTCAGAGCCGCACTCCTATGATCACCGAGAGAGATACACATTAGTGTCCAAGAACTGTCTCAGTAGCTCAACATCCTCTGATTATCTTTGGCATTCCTAAGCCTCCACATGCATCAAACTCGCCTAAATCCTAGTCTGATCCGAAGGGAAAATCTCATACTGAGTATGTGGATTTATTAGTGGATAGGATCTTTGATAGGAATCACCTGTATTTTATTTTATTTATTCATTATATTTCATTGTATATTTTTTCACGATGAAATAAAAATTATCTTATTCAAATTTCCACTTTGTTCCTTCTCTTTTCATGTATTTCATTTTTTTCAAACTTTTTGCTAATCACAAAGGGGGGATGTGATATCTAAAGGAAACATATCTAGGAAGAAATGATATCTAACAGAGAATAGGGAAAACTGATATGAAATATCATTAGATTTTATGAGCATAATTCATTTCCCACTGGTACATTTGTTTTATATTTTCCCTCTGGTACATTTGTTTTACAATATATTGTTTCTCTGATATAATTTCAAATATATACAATATACTCTAATACTTTTTAAAATCTCACAATTGAAAATGTCACCACTCACACATATAACTAAAATCCATTATATTTTATACTGATAATTTACTCATTATTTTGGATTATAAAACAATGAGTTGTGATTATAAAAAATGGGGAGATTGTTGACCTCTCCTGTTTTGATAATCCCAATTATGTGTTATATGTGTTCATAATCTTATGTTGAAAATAATATCAAAATAATCATTGGAATTTGTTAATCCTTATTTATCTATGTTTATACATAATTTGAAATAATTCTAACTCTTTCTGGATATGTTTTACATAGAACAGATAAGTAGTTAAGTTTTGGGTCACCGTTACAGACCTACTAGTACTTAGTCTACCGGTAAGCAAGTCTATCGATACGAGCTACCATTACAACAGCTACCATTAGAGTAAGTCTACAGGTATGCAAGCACACTGGTATATGCAAGTATACCACTATGAAGTCCACCAAAAAAGAGTTGTTGATACAAAGTCTACCGAAACAAGCTACCGATACAGACATACAGACACACAACCACCGTTATAAAGACCTACCGATACAAACAGACAGAAGAGTGGAAACCGATACAAAGCTACTGATACAAATTTCACCGATAGACAGAGTCACCAATATATTTAGCTACTAGTACAAGTGAGTTATTGATAGACAAGAAGAGCTACCGACAGACAGGTACCGATACAAGGAGCAACTGGTACAATAAATGAGAGCTACCGATAGGAAGCTCACTACTATACAAAGTCCACCTTTACAAGTCTATTAACAGATAGCTAATGATAAGATGGATGTTAACCAGTCAATGATAATTAAACTATATGTCTATTTATTTATTAATCAATGGTCAAATTTGATGATTTTAGTGCAATTAATGTTATTTAATAAAAGTTGTAGGCATGTCAGGGAACCATAACTCGTACCTATTAGAGGTAATCATTCTCATTGTCTGACCTCAAGGTATAAAAGGACATATTGAGCTACCTAAGAAAAGAGATAGATGAGAAGACACGAACACACGAAGAAAGTAAGAGAACAGACACACGTACGTGCAAAGAAGAACACACAGAGAACTAGAAGAAATCTCACACTCATCAAGAACAGATGTTCAAAGGAGAAGCTTAAGTGATACAAAGAATACTCTCTCACTCAAAATGATCATTTACACTGGAAGTGAAGGAACAGAACTATGACACTATATTTTCTTGAAAAAAATCAGAGAAGGACTCAAATATTCAACTGATTCAAACCAAGGAGTCCAGAGCATCACTTTCAACACATGGAGCATTCTAAACTCATCCTTATTTGTTTAGATATGTTGTGTTTCATTCAGTAACATTTTAATAAGTGTGTTTACTCTGTATATTTGAGACACACACTGTATCATGTTCTAAACTAGAGGTTTTCTAAATCCTCACACTAAAATTCTAAAAGTCTCTTGTATCCCTCTGAGGATAGTGGTAGAGGTCAAGTACGACTTGCAAAGCCAGTGTGTTATTGTTTTTTTCCCACATAGAGCTATGGTAGAGGTCTTAGAACCTGGATAGTCTCTATACTGTTGTTTACCCCGATCCAGGGTGTGGATCAATATTTATATAAATTGTTTGAGAGGACTAAGTCTCAGCTTGAGATTGAACCTCTTTTTTTAAAACTTATGTGTTTACTATGATTTTAACTTATAATGAATATTCCACTACTAATTATTTGGATATATAATTTTTTTTAAAGTTACTTTGATAGCTAATCTATGAAGTGTTTATAATTATTGTAATTCTATAGGTTAGTTTCAAAAGTTAATTTAATCTTCTGATTATATTATCTGAGAAGTAATCAATCTTTTTAGAACCTAATCGAACCATTACAGTTTTACAAATCCACTACCGTTTAAATATGTTTTTTATTGTGGTATTTTAATAGATATATTTTTAACAGAAATTTTTAATTGGAACTCTATTCACCCCAGTCTTGAGTATCCTCTCCGACCAACAATAAGGTTTTAAAATTATTTTCATGTGACAAAACTCTCTTTTACATAATAATGAACTAAATAATTTCATTAAAATTGATAACATTAATAATTTCATCCTCATCAATATTTTTAGGCTTACAATACCATTTTACGAACTATGGCTTTTTCAAATTATAATGATAATAATGATAATAATTTTTATCACTCCAAGAAATTTCATCAAATATAATCAATTTCATATTTTTAATCATTAAAAAAAATTATCTAATAAGGCCTATTTTATTTATTGGAATTAAAAATAATATATATGGGTAAAACAATATTAAAATGTTAAAAAAGATCTTAAATGTAAAAATTAAAGAGTAAAATACATGAAACCATATTTAAAAAAATATTTAAAAATAAATAGATGAATGATTATATAGCATTACTTATCCCCCAATCCATTATGTCTTACCATTCCCCAAACGTTCTTTTGAATCTTGATTTCTATTTATATTATGATGTAATGTATAGAATAGTGAAATATACTTCACATATAAAAGGATATCATCTCTTCCAATTTAATACACTCATTATGAATCATTATCTCAAAAAACATTCTTCCCCAACCAATAATCTACTCTCTTCCCACATATTTTATTTCTTGTTATTTTCATAAGACCACTTCAAGGAGCCATACAATCATTCCTATGGGGGAACATCCAAAGTGAAGGTAATGTTTTCAGCTTGGCACTACTATTTATTTTCTTATTTTACCCCTAAAAATATTAAATACAATAATGTATTATATAAAAATTATTAATAATTTGATTTTATTATATTATTTAATGTAATATTGGTTTTATACAATACTTCTAAACCATTCAAAATGTTAATACGCCATTATACGCATGTGCTGACTTGGTCCATAATGAATAACATACTATATTTTAAATCCCCAATATATCAATTTTCTTATCAAATTATATTTAAAATATTTATAGGATATTTATAAAATTATTACAATTCCAAAAATGATAAAACAAACCTTATAATCCTCTATATAAATAAAAAATTGATACATTGCATATGTTTACATGTAAACTAATTCCACCATGATAGTATATTATTTCATTTTTTAGTATACTATTTTATAATTTTATCAAAATATCTTTCAGTCCAAAACATTAAAAACATCTAAATAAAAACATTATGTTCCTATAATTGTGATATTATTCCATTGAAATTACTTTGTTAATAATACTCACCCATATTTTATAACTTGTTTTCAATGCGGTTGGTTTCATTACATACATAATCAGTGCTATAATTTTATATATGGTTAACTATGAATCTATAATTACAATTGATATTGTTTAATAGTATTTAAATAGTTCATTTTTGGTTTCATGAATTTAAATGGAAATATGTTACCCAATATTAAGGGAATACCACTTGTTCTGGAAACATAACCAAACAAACTCATTGTAGAAATATTCATAATAAATCATATTAAAAATTCATATGAAATGAAACTTGAAAATTATTATTAATTATAAAACTTTTAATAAATTACCATTAATAATCACATAAGTATGAGATTTTTATGTATGAATAATAATCGAACCCACCAATATGAATATAGTTTAAAAATTAATATGAAAACAAATAAAAATTTGATGATGAAAATTAAATTTATGAAACTAATATATTTTTTAATAAATGAAAATAAATTAATTTAATAAAATTTTATAGGTAATAATAAAGTTCTAAAATTTTTGAATGAGTTTTTTATTATATTTATATAATGGTTAAATCACAATCACTAAGAAATACTAAAGGTAAATGGTTTTCTTTTCTCAACATCGCTTCATTGGTCATACTAATTCCTCATTGTTTTTTTTTCAACATGACCTTCTTATGTTATATAATAGGGTTATAATTCATTTACGTAATCTATTATAGATAATTATATTAATATAAATATTACTTCATAAATTATGATAATGTTACAAATTATTCCCATTATATCTAAATGAAATGTTTCACTTAAACATCCATCTATTTACTCCCACTAATGTTTTACATTCTAATTTTTAAATATAGAAATTTTTTATTTTTTTAATATTAATGTTTCTACTTATGTCATTCTAAATTAAATACATATCACTCTCATTACAATTTAATTTATATAATTGTATTTTCATATTATTAAAAAACATTTCCCCTTATAGTTTATATTTTTATCTATCACTCTACATTTCCATTGAAAATACATTATGTGTTTATCAAGTAACGATTTATTTCAGCCCATCATTTTAGAATATATATTCATTCTATGAACTATATGTTTATAATTATAATTTTTTTTATTTGCTCAAATAAATTTAACTAAATTAGGTTACAAGTTAAAAAAGAAATCATTAATGAAATTAAATTACTCATTCATATAAAAAATTCAAAAAAATTACATAGAAATATATGTTCCACATAATTAATGAGTAAATCCATTAGCATTAAAAAAATTAAGTGTTAATAAATTTAAAATATTAATCTATTTATAACTATAAACTCAATTGTGACACAATTCTCATATTTGTATAAAAAAATAAATTGACAAAGAATGATATGAAATGAAAAATAATGTTTTCGAATCTAAAATGAAAACTATGGAAATGATAATTGTGAATAGAATATGTGGAGTAAGTTTAAATAAACTGTAAAACATAGTCATTATAAACATGGTTGTTGAAATATAATCATTTTAAACATGGTCATTATAGATTTGGTAATTGGACATATATCCAATAGGTATACTGATGTTTTTTTTATCTTTAAATATTAAAATTATAAAATATAACATAATAATAATTAAATAAATGATAATAATATAAGATGAATATATATAAATTTTAAAAATTATAAATAAATATTACTATTACTATTATTAAAATAAGATATAATTTATATATAAATCATATAAATATTGTAATATTAATGGATTCATAAAAAAAATTATGGAGTATAAAAATTAAAATTCATTATATTTTTTAAATGTATAATAGTGAAATTTATTTTTAAATATAAATTTTTTATGCTCTTTATTTTATCCAAATATATTCAATTGAATGCTTTTGAAATATTATATATGAACTAATATATTAATTTATATAAAATTGCTAACTGATGTGAAATACTATTAAGAAAATATTATGTTCAAAAAAACTAATTTTTCAGAAAAAAGTTACTTTCTAATTTTTATTTTTATTCAAAAATTAAATGTAATGATTTATGAATTTTAATATGATAAATATAAGATCAAATTTGTATTTATGATGTAAAATATTGAATTGAATAAACATTTGAGTAGTTTTAGAAATGTTTTTTTATTTGAAATTTATATTATTTTATTAAAATTATAATTCATTTAGATTTAACAGCATGTATTCATGACCTATAAGACAAAAAATATGTTAATGTAATAAAAAATAATATTTAATGAAAAAAATACACATTTTAAAATATTAATTGATTCTATAAATCATATGTCAAGAATCCTTAGAACTAAAATAAAATATTACTTTAAAAAAATGTTACCTGTCCTTTCACTAACTATGTGATTTCATGGTAAATAATTTTAAATTTTTTTGAACAAAACATAATTTGTGATATAAATAGTCGTTTTATATCATTTAAATTAGTATATACATAAATTACATGATCTAATGATTCTTTTACCCATAATAAAACACTTTTCTAAAAGATATGTTTTTATGAGTTATAATTTTTTTAAAATTTTACATTTTAGACCCTTAAAAATGAACATGGTAAAAATGATAAATAAATTCGAAAATATAAGGCTAAAATTATATAAATGGTGTAATATATATTTCATTAATTTATATATATTAGTAATGATTAAGATTAATCACAAAATTAAAATTAATTTATTTAAAAGATCACAAGTAAAATACAAAAACCCTAAATACCCAATTGGATTGATTAAAAATTAGTACATGAGGGAAATGATATCCCAAAAAAACCTCCATATTTTGTTGTACAATGCGTGATAGATATTTATGACTATTAATTGTGAGGGAATTTGATTGTGATACACAATTCCTTAGGTCATGTTCACCGTATTTTATTTCGTAGAATCTCTCAATGGTTCCCACTTCGATATATGAGTATATAACATCATTCAAAATGAAGGAATCCAATTTCATTTTCTGAAAGAATGACACATAGGAACTCACACTGGATGGAAGGATTAGAGTTCGGGCTCATCATACCCTTTTTAGTGTAATTATTACATATTTTAATGCTATAAGTTTTTTTTATGAAATGTTTGAAAAATAATTCTCAGGACTTCATATGGGACTGGATTCACATGTTAAGATAACATGATTAAGATCATGTGTTCACAGTAACAACAGTGTGTATATCACATGTTCTCCATCATTTCCTTATTCATTAGGATGCTTTAGTTTATATCTATAGTGATGTTCTCTAGAGTTTATTCCCATCAATGGATGCCATTTTTTAATTGAAGCTGGTATTTAAAATATACATGGCATCCAATGTATCTAGTGAGAATATGAATAAAAATGACCTATTTTAGTTAAATAGTTTAAGGTTTTTTGACTAGACTGATCCATGAACTTCGACCCAATGTTCTAAGGATTTAAATATAGAACTCAGGCCTCGAAGACATGTCATATATATTGCAACACGGTGTTTTATTACATTACTATTACATTATTTTAACAATAAACAACATATTAGTATTACACATAGAGGATCCAACAATTTAGTGTCTTTGGAAATCTAGGACCATACATAACAATTTCAACATCGTTCATAAACATTTATTCAATATATTCTTCTCTAGATTCTTACTGGCACTTGACCACTCCTTAGTACATGTAGTCACCTGAGAATATACATCAAAATGGGTGATATAGAAGCCCAGTAAGTTATTAGATAAGAATAATATTGTTTGGGGTGAGCATAATAATGACATAGGTAAAGGATCGGGAACATGAGAGGAAGTATAAAAATAATACATGAACTATGGAAATCAATAAAAATGAAACATCATGCCATAGTGGTTAACTACCACATGTACTTGTGAACAAAGATTGCATCTTGTTAACACATAATTTCACATTTACTCATGAGATTCATCGCTTTACCCAATGTATTGGAGTGCCGTATATTTCTGAGCGCAACCATCCCATTTGAACATTCATATCACGCTATATAATTCTGGGCTCACCTATCACATCATAACATTTTCATTTATCATGCATTCCATATAAAAAATGAAAAAAATAAACAATGAAAATGAATGGTTTTTATCTCATAATACACATTCATAAAAATTGGGTTTTCAAAAGAAAAAGGGAATAATATACATATTACAAGAACCATCAATATTGAATGAGATGTAAAAGTTTCATTCTTAAAAGAAGAATTATTTTGAAAAACATTTGGTTTGACATAAATACCAGTGAAAAACGTGAATATCCCAGTAAAATAATAAGAATGATGATAAAAATATTTTTAATAAGTAAACATATAAAAAAGGTGAAAGAGGGAGATCCCGAAGGATGAAAGTTGGGTTCGAGAATTTCCCCTTACCCTACATCAGAACACTTTCTTCACTTTTATGTCCTGTATAATGAAATTATATTCATTAATTAAAAACTAAATAAAATTTTATAAATAAAAAGGGTTAAATTTGGTTTCATTATGTTATTTTCTGGGCCTTTTTAAGAGTTAGTGGGTTTAAACATTGTTCGGATATGTTTTTACAGTTTTTTTTGCGCGGTTCACCTGTTTTCATAAATTTAATTTCAGGTAGAAGATGGGTAAACATCGGCTATTTTAGGAGTAGGGGTTTTTTTAGTTTTTTGGATTTAGGGTAAATATAACTAGGAAAGTGGGTTTGTTGAGCGCCACATGAAGTGGCGCTCAACATCGCGGGTGGCTAGCGCCACTTCATGTGGCGCTTTTCCACCTTTTTTGGATTTTTTTTCTTTTTTTTGTTTTCTCGTTTATTTTGGTTTTTTTCTTGTTTTATGTTTTCTGGTTTTTTTATTCTTCTTTTTCTTTTCTGGTATTGTTGTATTTTTTTTCACACCTCCTTTTTTTTGTTTTGTTATTTTTTCACCTCATCCCTTTATAATAAATAATTTCAAAATAAATAAATAATTTTTTTTAAATAAATCTTTTAAATATGTATTTAAAAATGTTAAATTAATTATTATTATATATATAGATATATTTGTAATTATAAAATTATGAAATTATATTTATATAGTTATAAACCTTATTTAATTATTTAATAAAATAATGAAATAAACCTTATATATAATTATTTATATAAATTTATAAATTTATATAGAATTTTGTAAATAAAAAATAAGTATTAAATTAAAAATATGTGGTTTATTTATATTTATATAGTTATATTATATAAAATCTAAGGGTTTTTATCCGATTAGTGTGTTTTATTTATATATTTACATATAATTATTATAAATATTATAAATATAAATATTTAGATATATGTGTGTGTATAAATATAATTATGTATATATATAATTAAAAATAAATATTTATATTTATAAATGTATTTATATATATTTTTTAAATAAAAAATATATTTGTAATTATATAATTATAAACTAATATTTATAAATAAATAGTTATAAATATATAAATATTAATATATATATAAATATATAAATATGAAAATATTGTTACATATATATTTAAAATTTATTTATAAATATATTTAATATTCATATATAAATATATATATATATATATATATATGTAGAATTATATTTAAAATTATATTGTAATTGTAGTTATACTTATATATTTATAATTATATATTTGTACATATATATATAATTTTAAATCTATTATTACTATTCTATGTTTACATAGTTATAAGTAATTATTTATAAAAAAATTCAAATATTGTTAAACATATAGTCTTTCAATACCACCTACTTGAAACTTAAAAATGTTTCAAGTATGTGACTTTGAAAGCCTATAAAATATAATCTATATGACCAATATGAATGAAACTTAAAACATGTATTAAAAATATACTAAATAGATGAAAATAAAAAAAATACGCAGAAAAATGTCGATAGCAAATATTTTATATGCTTTCAAAACCACATAGTTGTAACATAAAAATGTTTCAAGTATGTGACTTTGAACTCCTATAAAATATAATCTATATGTCCAATATGAATTAAACATAAAACATGGATTAAAAATATACTAAATAGATGAAAATAAAAAAATTACGTAAAAAATGTCGATAGAAAATATTTTATAGTATTTCAAAACCACCTAGTTGTAATTTAAAAATGTTTCAAGTATGTGACTTTTAAATCCTATAAAATATAATCTACATGATCAATATGAATGAAACATAAAACATGGATTAAAAATATACTACATAGATTAAAATAAAAAAATTACGTAAAAAATGTTGAAAAAAAATATTTTATAGGCTTTCAAAAGCACCTAGTTGAAACGTAAAAATGTTTCAACAATGTGACATTGAACTCCTATTAAATATAATCTATATGTCCAATATGAATGAAACATAGAACATGGATTAAACATATACTTAATAGGTGAAATAAAAAAAATACTTAAAAAATGTCGATAGAAAATATTTTATAGGCTTCCAAAACCACCTAGTTGTAAAAATTTTCAAGTATGTGACTTCGAAATCCTATAAAATATAATCTATATGACCAATATGAATGAAACTTAAAACATGGATAAAACATATACTAAATAGATGAAAATGAAAAAATTACGTAAAAAATATCAATAAATATTATTTTATATTCTTTTAAAACCAACTACTTGAAACATGAAAATGTTTCAAGTATGTGACATTGAAATTCAATAAAATATTATTATTTAATATACAATAATTAATTAGTTAGTAATATAATTATGAATTTTTATTCATCATTATTATTATTAATTATTAATGGTTAATTATTAATTAATTAATTACAAATTATTAATTTACATTTGTAAATATATTTATTGTTATAAAATTATTAATTTAAAGTTTTTAAATATTTCAGTAGTCGTGTAAAATATTTTTTGTTTATTATATGAATGTTTTTATTTTCATTTTACAAAAAATTATCATATTTTTAGTAGGTGTGACAAATTTTGTTTATATTGTACTTGTACTTTATAATTTAATAGTTAATTTAAATCTGTTTGTATTTTTTATATTTTTGATTTTGTTGTTATTTGACTTAAACAACAATTACTTATCATAGTGAATATTTTTTTTAATATATAAAACATTACAACAAAAAACATCAACGATGATGCCCCCGGAACCACAACGCGGTGTCTGAATCTCACGTCCTCAACGCGTTCGACGTCCGTGTCGCTCTGGTGTCCTCTCTGCAGGTTCCTCCTCTTTCGTTGCTTTTGGTGCCTCCACATGGTGCTGTGTAGAGGACTGACCAAAACCATGTGGGGAGGACGCCCTGAAATCATATGGGGTGCCATATGGCT
Source organism: Viscum album (assembly GCA_963277665.1). Taxonomy (NCBI): domain Eukaryota; kingdom Viridiplantae; phylum Streptophyta; class Magnoliopsida; order Santalales; family Viscaceae; genus Viscum; species Viscum album. The sequence goes on along the minus strand of OY728143.1, from coordinate 340,195,549 downwards.
CTTAAGCTCCTATAAATGGTAGAAATGAGGTACTGAAGAAGGCCTCATCGGGAGGAGAGGGGGCCACCATAAGCTGTGTCACTACACACATATCAAAGTCCATAGTAGTCTACGGAGACGCCATATGTGGTATATAAGCATCTCTCTGCTGTGCAAAACCATCAGTCGACTGGGATGCATCGTCTCTCTCTGGGGCAACAACATCTGATGGAGCTGCTCTCGGATGTTGATGTCATCGCCTCTGTCCCTCTGTATGTGCTAGTCTTTGTCGTCCAGCTGGCGGTGGTGGTGGCAGTGCATCCTCCTCAGCAGGCATAGTAGGGACATCGTCATCCTCAGGTGCTTCTTCCTGAAGATATGCATCAGGATATATCAGTGGCTCCTCATCAAAAAACGGTCACGTATCAATCAGAGATGATCCAATAGAGCCACCACATCTAGATGAACTACCTCCCCCAGAATATATGCATTCTTCTAAGGCTATGTGGAATGTGCAAGCTAACCAATCGCGTCTGCCTGCAAATGAAATAACAATCAAATTAACATCATAAATATAAATGAGTTAAACAAAATTAATAAATATTAGTAAACATACCAATCGCTGAATGCCAATCCCTTGAAGTGTAAGGTGCATGATGGTGTGACGTCTATACCAGTGTGCATAATCCCCCTGATCAGATAAATGAGAGTGTGATGTGGTATATCCATGTGGAAAGATACTGGATCGGGAATGCCTATCCCAAAGCTGGATATAAGATGCATGATGTCGCCGCCAGTCTGTCGTGTGTCTACCTATAAGCACAATCGAATGTAACTTGGTAGACTGTCGTGGTGCCAAGGGGATATGCTTTATAAAACCGAACCGGCGCATGACCTGGTCTGGCTGGTGCCACTCAACGATGTGGAAGTGAATGAGTGGCACCACTGCAGCATGATCTCCAGTCATAGCTGTGCAGTATAGTGGAAGTGATGCATAGACATAACCTATATAAGCAGTCCATGAAACCTGAAATGTAAACTCAAAAAATAATTCATATAGTAGCATGAAAATGTTACTGATATTATATTGAAATAACTTAAAATAGTGATAAAAAAAGTTTCCTACAAAAAAGTACTGTTTAACATATATCAGCTGGCACTATAGTGCACACTATGTCTCGGAGTATGTGCAAACTTCTGAGAATGACTCCACCTGGTGAAAAAATAGTAATCTACGGTATGTTTATAAAAAACAATAACAAAAGTACTAAATAACCAAAAGTAATGACCTAGACATACCATCATCCCCGAGGACAGTCCTGAAGTAGTTCCAGTGCAAGTGGTGCGACAACTCGAGGAGCGATGCATGGAAAATGCACCCTGGCCCACATCTGTACTAACACCATGTAACCTGCAATCTGATGTGAATCGTCTTGAAAACTAGTGCAGAGAGATCTGTACAGATGTTGTAATACAGCGGACCCCCAACTGTATGTATCCATCTAATCCAGATCCTTAAGTAGTGGTAGGTATATCATGTGTACCAAATCGGTGGAGTAGTCGACGCACAACGTCCCTCCGAGCAGCCAAAAAATGTATGCACCTGTGTGCTGAAGAAACATCTCCTCGTCTGCATCATCTGGAATGTCGTCGAAATGCTGATCAAGCGACTTCATGCGCAAACGCGAACCCTGGAGGACACCTCGTGCGCCGATGACATCAATGCCTAAAATCCATTGTATGAATGCATCCCAATCCCCAGTACTAGCACCCATAACTGCATCTCCATGGATAGGTAACCCTAGTATTTAGGCAATGTCCTCTAATGTAATAGTCATATCCCCCTCTGGGAGATGAAATGTGTGTGTTTCTGGCCGCCATCTCTCAAACAACGCAGCTATCAAATGATGGTCGATGGTCTTGAAGTCACACATAGCGACTCCGTAAAATCCTGCACATCTAAGGTATGGACAAATAGTCGTCGGCGGTGCCTCAAGATGGAAACGAACCTCTCTCCGAACATGAATATTTCTAACAGGTAATCGCGCCAACACATCGCCTGACACGTGCATCTCCTGGCCAGAAAAAAGTGGTTGCTCCATCTGAATATGCAAATAGTAAAACATTAATTTCATGTAAGATATGACATTAATCATGTAAGATATGAAATTTATCATTTAATATTGACATATGCATAAAACAATTGGGTTAGTTGTTGTCTCTCGTGTTGGGGTGTTGGGGGGGAAGACATTTGGAGTTTCCTCGTTTTTGTTTTGTGGTTATTGTAAGTTCATCTTTCATTATAATAAAATAATGACATTTTCATTTAATAGTTCAAATGGTTTTGTTTTCTTATACATGTACATTCCTTTTTTTGAGTTGGTGTTGTCTATTTAAAGCTACTCATGTAATGTTGACCGTTCGACGAAAAATATCACGTGAAATCATGGTACATTTTCCAAAAGTTACCCTATATACAAGTAAGACAAATATGATTAAAAATGAATTTAATGATAAAAATGATTACATGTACAACATTTTACAATAACTGATAGAGTACATGATTTATTTTAACCATTAGATGATTGCCCTATGTGTCTAGGGAATGTGTCTTTGTATGACCTTCCTGGCGGCATATGTTGTACCGCCATCCAGCTAGATGTTCGCTAGGCCAATCCATCTCATTCTGAATACGAGTCGACATTGGTCTCCCTTTTGGTTGAAGTCTATTGTTGTTCGGTAGAAGCGTGGGTTCTCCATCAGGCAGCCAAAAATTCTGATATTCCTTGAATGGCATCCATGGAGTACTGTAGTAGGAGTTGATGCTCTCTAGTCGATTAACCGGATCAACGTACTGCCCCCAAGATATATATACATAAGCACATTCAACAATCACAAGGCCGCATGGATATCTCAGTGCCTGAAAGTTTCCATAATCACTATAATGCTACTCCAATAAAGCAACTTGCACACAACCATTACTACATGCCACAACATAACCGGGATCAGCGACCGAAAATCGTTTCTCTGGATGATTAAATGGAGTTACATGGTAATTTGTGGCCTCCTGAAGAACTGTATCTAGCTCACGTTGGAAATGGAGTCCATAGTGAATCCCTCTATTCAAGCCCTCTTCATCCTGCTTTCATCATCCCAGAATGTACTTTACACTATGATAGAAGGTCTCTTGTACCAACCCTGAAATTTAGATTTACAACATTATACAAATATTATATTATAATAGTGACACATTTGAGTAACATATATTCAAATATTGATATTTACCTGTGATAGGTAGTTTTCGAACTCCCTTGAAAACTCCATTTATACATTCTACGATGTTTTTCGTCATATGACCATCTCTCATCACATCATCAAATGAAAACGACCATTTCTGCTTTGTAATTTGCATCATGTAATCATACACTTCTAGATTCACTCTCTGAATATCTTGAAGATTCTACTCCATCCTTTATTCTTGAGTCTCATATGCTATCATACAAGAAGTCATCTGAACAGTTATGAAAATAACTATGAAAAAAACATTTTAAACAAAAAAAGGATGTTCATACCAATTTTTATGATTACCTTTTTCATCGACTCATTCTTGAACATCTTTCGCAAATTACGGGCAATGTGTCGAATACAGTATCGATGATGGGAACATGGTGGTCTCCACGAAAGACCCTTAGACTGTATCACCTACTTGATTGCACGATGGCGATCAAAAATAAGACAAATCCCTTGTGCATCCGGAACAAACTCTCAGAGACATGACAGAAACTAGCTCCATGATGAGAAGTTCTCTTTCTCCACAATTTCAAATGATATAGGTAGAGGGGATTGATTTCCATCTTGTGTGCTGGAAATCAATAAAGTTCCTATATACATTCCAGATAGAAATGTGCCATCAATCTGTATGAACTGCTTGAAATGTCAAAAAGCCGCCATACATGGTAAAAATGTCCAAAATAATATATCAAACACAACCATTGAGCGGTCAAGTTGGTTCTGTTGGTTAACATATTCAACAGTATGTAACCGATAGACTATTTGATTATTGTGGCATAGAAGCTCCATCAGGTGTGGAAAAATTTCATAAGATTCATCCCAATCACCATACACTTTCACAATAGCCTTTTTTCGTGCTTCCCATGCCTTCTAGTAAGAGATTTGATACCTAAAAAGCAGTTTGACTTGCTCAATGACCAGAACCACAGGGACGTCTTGAAATGCTCTAATCATTTCATTAATAATAGTTGAAAAAAACTCAACATTTAATGAAGATTGTTCCTGTGCCAATCTTGGGTTCACACAAGTGTGTGGAGAAAATCTAGTGATGTGCTAGCTATGAAAAGTGTTATCAATAATAACTCACAGACGCATTTGACAGTTCAATTCATATTTGTCACAACGGATCAAATAAATAGATCTCTTTGACTCTTCTACAACATATGAGTAATGTATTTCAATGTGATATTGATTTATCACATTTTTTATTGTTTATTTTCTCTCAAACTCTCTGCCAATATACAGAACACCGTTATCTAACACTCGATTTGTGCCACCAATGATTCCTATAAATTCTGAACTGGGAGTAATAACTGAATAATCAAATTCTGGAAAGCGATTCATGCCTTCAATCGACCATGAAGCCAATAGTGTAGGATGGTTCAATGGCCGATTGAACCTCACATGAGTTGGTATAGACTGATCTTCCGCATGCTCTTCTTCTTCTTCAACTTCCTCTTCATCATCTTCTTCGAAATTTTCATCATCCTCAAATTCATCAACCAATGCATATAATGTATGTGGAGGACTATCCATTGAAACTGTGGCTGATGGAAATGATGGAACAACTAACGATGCTGATGGAACTTCTTGATGTGGAGGAGCATATGACATAGTCTCATTAATTTGAGATGGGTCAACTTCCAATGTCGATAGAACCTCCATTGTAGCTATAGTGACATACAACTCCATTGGAGCTGTCTGAATGTGATGGACTCTATCACTTGATTCCTTCCCAGTTTTAACTTCCGATGAATTTTTATTTGCACAACTTCTAATGTAGTACATCCTCCAAGCATCACAACAGCTTCTGGATGTATATTATAACTACATCCTTGTTCTGTCTCAATTATTTGACCGTTGTATTAAATATAGGCGGCGTCCATCTTTTTTATCTAAAAGAAACCATTGTTATTAATTAAATCTGATTAAAGAATAAATTTATGTATGCATGATTCTGGTAATTTAGGTTGGAATCCTAATCCCTCCACCAAATCAATGTGCTCAAACCATATTGATGTGTAACTATTTATACAACCCACAAGATTGTGTTACTTACCCTAAAATAGAAGTCAAACATATTTATACATATCCACATGCATTATACGCATGAGGTACACGAACACGCCATTGGAGATGTCTGAATGTGATGGACTCTATCACTTGATTCCTCCCCAGTTTTAACATCCGATGAATTTTCATTTGCACAACTTCCAAAGTAGTACATACTCCATGAATCACAACAGCTTCTGGATGTATATTATAACTACATCCTTGTTCTGTCTCAATTATTTGACCTTTGCATTAAATATAGGAGGCGCCCATATTTTTTATCTAACAGAAACCATTGTTATTAATTAAATCTGATTAAAGAATCAATTTATGTATTCATGCTTCTGGTAATTTAGGTTGGAATCCTAATCCATCCACCAAATAAATATGTTCAAACCATATTGATGTGTAACTATTTACACAACCCACAAGATTGTGTTACTTACCCTAAAATAGAATTCAAACATATTTATACATATCCACATGCATTATATGCATGAGGTACACAAACACGTCATGTAAAACCATAGAGTTATATGAAATTGAAAATCTCCACGTGAGTAAGCCCGAAGCGACAGATAGCCAACCCCATTCACTTTCCTAGACAAGGCAAGCCTCTAGGAAAGTAGGTGGTCCGACCCAAATCCCCTCTACCCAGGGATACTTTTCTCAAGAGAGTAATCATTTAATGACAACTCTAACACTTAATATGCAAAAAATCTATTGAACTACTAAATTCAAATTCATAACTTCAATTACAAACCGAGGTCAAGGTATATTGGAAACTAAATTCATTATCATACCTAAAATGTAATGCAAAGGTATATTCCAGAAGTAGTTTACTACTACTTTGCTAATTAATGTAACTACTTCGCTGATTAATATAACTCCTTCACTGATTAATATAACTTCTTCGCTAATTAATATAACTACTTCGCAAATTAATATAACTACTTCGCTAATTAATATAACTACTTCACTAATAAACTCATAATAATTAATTAATAACCTCATAATAATTAAATAATAACCTCATAATAATTAATTAATAACCTAATTACAATTAATTAATAACCTAATTACAATTTATTAAAAACCTAATTACAATTAATTAATAACCACATTACAATTAATTAATTACCTAATTAGGATTATTTAATAACATAATTATGATTATTTAATAACCTAATTATGATTATTTAATAACGTCATAATTATTATTTAATAACCTCATAATAATTAATTAATAACCTAATAATAATTAATTAATAACTTAATTACAATTAATTAATAACCTTGTGTCATTACTTGATTATTTTTATTTAATAATCTAATTATGATTATCTAATAACCTAATTATGATTATTTAATAACCTCATAATGATTATTTAATAACCTCATAATAATTAATTAATAACATAATAATAATTAATTCATAACCTAATAATAATTAATTAATAACCTAATTACAATTAATTTATAACCTAATTACAATTATTTAATAACCTAATTACAATTAATTAAGAACCTAATTACAATTAATTAATATCTTAATTACAATTAATTAACAACCTAATTACAATTAATTAAAAACCTAATTACAACTAATTGACAACCTAATTACAATTAATTAATAACCTCATAATAATTAATTAATAACCTAACTATAATTAATTAATTACCTAATTATAATTATTTAATTACATAATATTTATTAATAAATAAATTATTAATTATTAATTAATAAACTAATTATAATTAATTAATTAGCTAATGATGATTACTTATTTACGTAATTATGAATGATTAATTACCTAATTATGATTAACTAATTACCTAATTATGATTAATTAATAACCTAATTATAATTAATTAATAACCTCATTATAATTAATTAATTAGCTAATTATAATTAATTAATTATCTAATTATGATTATTTATTTACCTAATTATGATTGATTAATTACCTAATTATGATTGATTAATTACCTAATTATGATTAATTATTTACCTAACTACGATTAATTAATTACCTAATTATGATTATTGAATAACCTAATTATTATTATTTAATAACATAATTATGATTAATTCATTACCTAATTATGATTAATTGATTACTAATTATGATGCTTTAATAACCTAATTATGATTCTTTAATAACCAAATTATGATTAATTAATAACATAATAAGAATTAGTTAATAACCTAATTACAAATAATTAATAACCTAATTACAATTAATTAATAACCTAATTACAATTAATTAATAACCTAATTACAATTAATTAATAACCTAATTACAATTAATTAATTACATAATTAAAATTAATTAATAACCTCTTAATAATTAATTAATTACCAAATTATGATTATTAAATAACCTAATTATGATTAATTAATAACCTAATTATGATCAATTAATTACCCAATTAGAATTAATTAATTACCAAATTTGAATTAATTATTAATATAATTAGAATTATTTATTAATCTAATTATAATTAACTATTAACCTAATTTGAATTAATTAATTACCTAATTAGAATTAATTAGTTACCTAATTATAATCATTTAATTACCTAATTATAATTAATTAATTACCTTATTATAATTACCTAATTATAGTTACTTAATTAATTAAATAACTATAATCATTTCATTACCTATTTATATTTAAAAAACTATACTATTTATATAATACAAATATTATAAACTATTTCTATAAAATAAACAACTAAATTATTAAGTCAAGATATTAAATAAATTTAAAGAAATATTTTCCTCAAATTTGTGGAGACGTAGCTACACAGGCAGAGCGACCAGAGAGGCAAGGCGCAGAGCAACCAGAGAGGCATGGTGCAGAGCAAGCAGAGATTTTTAGAGAGATAACTTTGATAGAGAGAGGAGGGGAAGTGAGGAGATGAGAAATGGGGTGTGCGAGGGGCCTATTTATAGGTAGTGGGTATCTTTCGGTGCCACTTCAAGTGGCGCTGAATATACATGGAGTAAGGGGCAGTGCCACTTGAAGTGGCGCTGCGTGGTTTTTTTATTCCTTTAGCACCACTTGAAGTGGCGCTGAGGGGTTCCTCCACCGAAATGGAAGAGCGCCAAATCAAGTGGCGCTCGACCTCCTATTTCTTTGAGCGCCACCTCATGTGGCGCTCAATAACCCCATTTTCCAATATTTTTGAACCATTAACCCATTAAAAACCCCCTATCATAAAAATTTCCGTATACATCCATAACTGATATTACATGATATAAATTATATTACTGGATTTTGAATGATCTTATAATGAATAATTTTCTATACCATGTGGATGAATCATTATATAGGAATTTAATGATGATCGTTTGGTTTAATTTGGGAGGATTTTCGACCACAAAGAATTTGTTTTTTTAATCATATGGTAATATGTACATAAGTTAGTTAAAGATCATAAAATCAGAAATAATACATATATAATATTTTGGTTCAACAATAAAAATGGTTTCATTACCGGATTTGATGGTAGAAATGGAAAAAGAAAACATGTCATTCTTGAAGTTGATAGAATAACACCTTAAGAACAACATTTTCATTTATAAAATAAAAAGAAGAGGAGAAATGGGGTTGGGTGATATAACATCCCATTAGTATCATAACATTATTTTATATGTAGGATACAAGAGTTAACATTCCATTTGCACAAAGATGGGTGGGGAGAGAATAAGAGAAGAACTTGAAATTGAAATGAATTTAACCTAAAAGAAGGTGAGAAATTACCTCTTGAATCATTCTCTTGAGATCCTCATTAAGGGGCCTAAGATTGGTCTTTTGTTGGGACCAAAAGATTTTGGACGTGGGGAAGGGGCTAGGGAAGATGATTGGGATGTGTATATACAATGAATGATGCTTGATAGGAGTGAGGTAATGAGGGTGTTAAGGGAGGTTTTTATAGTGGAGGGGAGACGGGTTTTCTCAATATAAGATTCATTAGTTTATTATTTACCAACAAGACAGTGAATAGTGAGTCTTCTTGACCATGAGTAGTAATTTTATCATGTGATCCCGAACCAAGTGGGCTTATTTACACCAAATATCACACATGACTCAACAATTTGTTTATTTAGCTTATTTTTGTAAATTATGGTATTTCACTATTCATAAAAAAAATCATGTATTTCAGAAAAATCCCAAAATTTTACCCCAACGATTTTTTAATGTTTAGAATCATAAAATGAAGTCCTTTTTTCAAAAATAATTTTATAAATATGATTAATTTAATATTTAATTAAAATCATTGTTTATTATTAATAACAAATTCTAAAACAATCTTTAAATTTTTCTAAAATATAGGTACATCATATTTAACATAAATATTATTTTGATACCATCATAGTGAAGGTTACAATATATTAGGGAATATAACTATTCATAAGGGTATGTTACTATTCATAAGGGCGGGTCATTATTCAGAAAAAAAATTATATTTGTCTTATTATACTCCAAAAATCATTTTAAACAAAACAGCATTTGTCAGATTTTCGAAATTGCACACACAGAAGTGAAAATCCTATTTTTAAAGGTAACTATGAACTTAGATGTACATTATGTTGTGTTTTCATGTGATTGTATGAAATATTTTGGAGAAGGTAATTTCCATTCAAAATATTTGGATCGTTACATTATTCCCCCTTATGAAATTTCACCCTAAAAATTTTACGTTACACAAACAGGTGACAATACTTCTCCATCATCGGCTCCTTTGGTTCCCAAGTATCGTATTGAAACTTATGGTTCCTCTACCACGCATTGACAAGGTGGGTTGTGTTATTTCGTAGAATCTTATCTCTTAAGTCCAATAACTTTACTAGCCTCTCCTCATAAGAGAGATCATCTTCCAACTGTACCACCACTTAGTTTAGTACATGTGAGGGTTCAGGTATCTACATCTTCAATACTGATACGTGAAAAAAATCATGAAGTTAAGAAATATTTGGTGGATGTGTAAGCTTATAGGCCATAACTCCTAGACGGTCAATGATTTCAAAGGAGCCAATGTACCTTCGGCTTAAAATCCATTTCTTCACAGATCACATGACTCTCTTCCATGATGATATTCAATGGAAGAATTTATCTCTATCTTCAAACTCCATGTCCTTTCAACGATTGTTATCATAGCTATTTTTCCAACTCTGAGCATCTTTTAGTTTTTCTGGAAGACTTGAACCTTCTCTGTCATCTCTAGCACAAGATCGGGTCCTTGAAGCTTTCGTTCTCTAACATCATCCCAACCAGATGGAGTTCTACATTGCTTTCCATACTGAGCTTCATTTGGATATATATGATTACATGAGTGGATTCTATTGTTATATGAGATTCTACCAATGACAGATGTTTATCCCATTAAACTTTGAATTCTAGAGAGAATGCTCTTAGAATATATTCAAGCATCTAAATATTCTTTTCATATTGGCCATCAGTTTGGGGGTGATAGGCCGTGTTGAAATTTAATTCATCACTCATGGAATATTGAAGGCTCTTTCAGAATATAGATGTCATCCTTGGATCATAGTCAGTGAAAATTGGGAGTGGAACACCACATAGTCTCCCCACTTCCTTCAAATATATCATTTCAAGTTGCTCAAATGAGAGATCTTCTTGAATAGCAATAAAAAGGGTAGTCTTGGTGATTTGATTAACCACAACCCATATCACATTATTTCCCTTTGACGTCATTATAACACCTATGAAAAATTCTATAGTAACACTTTCCCATTTCCACATCGGTATAGGAAATTAATACATCATACCTTTGGACTTTTGTTGCTCTGCTTGAACTTGCTGACATACCAGGAACCCTGATATATATTATGCAATCTTCTTCTTCATGTTATCTCACCAGAAGTGTTCTCAGATGATCACAGTACATCTTAGTGCTACTAGGATAGATATAAAATGTTGAGCCATTCCCATTGTCCAATAGCTCCTTCTTTATTCCGAGTGATGAAGGCACACAAAGCCACGTTCCAAACCTAATTTCACCATCATCGTCGATATAGATATCTTGTAGCTTCCCTTCCATTCCTGCACTCACCCTCTTTTGTATCATCAAATCAACCCTTTGCATTTACATAATATTCTCTTGGATGGATGGTGGCACATTAATTTGGGAAAGGTTGGATGTATCCCATGCCCTTATGATTTCAAAATCTAGGATTTTCATATCCAAGAATAAAGGGTCTTTCTCAATCTGTAATATGGATAGATTAACAGGGTCTTTTCTGCTTAGAGCATTAGCTACATTATTTTCCATTCCAGGATGGTAGTGAATAGAGTAATTGTAATTCTTGATTATCTCTAACCATCTCCTTTGACACACCTTGAACTCTTATTGTGTGAATATATCACTACAACTGAATGTGGCTTTAGCGGCAGTTTTTTAGCGGTTGTTTTGGGAACCGCTGCTAAACCCTTTTTTAAAATGGTTTCTCGGCTGTTTATAGTAAACCGTCATGAAGAAATTTTTTTTACACTGTCGACCCTTCCCCCCCACCTTGACCCCTCTTCTCACCTCATGACCCCGCTTCCCCCGACCCTCACATTCCCCCGCGACCCCGGCCCCCCGCGACCACGGCGACCCAGCGACCCCAGCGACCCCACGACCCCAATGACCCTGCTTCACCTGGCCCCCCGTGACCCCAATGACCTATAAAAACCCTAAGGATTGAATTCTAGTAATTTTAACTCAACTCTTGTCACCTTATATTACGATTTGTGTAGATTTATGGTCTAATTTCCATTCGATTCATTAGACATACACATAACCGTGTTTAATATGTTATCCTTGATAGAAAAACATATTATCACATTATTATTATTTATGTTTAATCCCTGTAGACTATTTCAACAACTTAAGGTGTTCAATTGGAATCTCCCTAGGTATTGTTCATTCTTAGGTGACCAAACCACATTCTATGTGGGTTTTTCTTGAATCTTAATTGTAATGAATTTTATGAGAAGGGTGTCATGAGACAATATCACATGTTTCTACATAAAAAGGTATAATCCCTTGTTTAACTATAATGTGGTTAGATTATAAGTCCAACTTGACTATAATTAATTATGAAACTTTGGTATGGAGTTCGTTATACTTTTTATACTCGATCATGGATTCCATCCAACATGTGTTACTCAAGCATAACATCCCTTATATTTGTGGTACTCGGGCATTGTGCCCCTTATACTTGTGACACCAAAGAATGGTTTCCATAATACTCAGAATAATTAGTCATTGAATACCTTATAATTGTAATACATGGTAATAAAATATCTAATTATAGTATTACTAAGGTATATAGTACCTCATACATGTGATATATGGTCATGGAATACCTTATACTTTTAATAAATTTGTATGGAATCCCCTACTACCATATGAGACTCTAGTGACATTATAAGTGTAACAACCCGAGATTTTATGAAAAATATTCTTTTAATTTCATTGATGTCTTGTGTTGTATTCTACACCAAGATTACCTTGCGCTATACACAACACCTCATTAGCTTGCAGTATACGCAACACTATTCTTGGATCATGTTACACACAATTTTGATAATAGTTATTATACGCAACATTGAGTATATATATATATATATATATATTCAATGTATAAATGAAATATGGTTGGATTCTGTTATACGAAAAAACGAAGGATTCTTTCACAACACGCAACCCTGACTTGGCTTGCCTTACACGCAATCACGACCTACCTCGATAGCGTGTTTAGTACGCAATACCGCGTTTCACTAAACAACGATATTCTATTAAAATATTATCAAAACTAGCCGTTATGAATAGTAATAACCACTTTTTGAAATTTTGTAAATTTTATTTTTCAAAATGGACTTCATTTTTGGATTCGGAATATCGAAATTAGATTATGGTGAAATTTTGGTAATTTTTGGATAACTTTCATATTCTGATGAATAGTGAAAATTACTAAATTTTATTTTAAAAAAACTTTTTTAATAGAAATAATTAATAGAGATAAATTATTAATTTGAGTGGTTTTAAAGTATATTTAGAATATATTTTTACAATTTAATACAATTTTGGTCATTGGATGTAATTTCACATTTAAACCAGTCATAAACAAGTGTCAATCTTTTGATGGATATTATCTCTTAAAAACACGCTATTTGTTTTGACGACGGGAATTAATTTTTAAATTAATTAATGGAACTAATATGTTTTGAATTTGGTAAAATAGACATCATTTTTGAGTTCATAATATCAAATATATCTTAGGCGTAATTTTTGGTATTTTTCGAGAAACTTTCATTTTTTGATGAATAGTGAAACCACTAAGTGGTAGTTAAGAAAAATTAATTTTTCATAAAACATAATTTTTCCACTTCTGTGAGTGGAATTTCAAAAATCCGAAAGACACGGTTGATGTTAGTAAGTAAAATTTGGTTTAATGAGATGAAAATAATTTTTGGTGAATATTAACTTTTTACTTTTTTTTACCACGGTTAAAAGTAAATATGGTAATTAAGGGTAAAAATGTTATTATTATTACCCTAACACATGTCATAACTCTATTGGATAAGTGTAATTCGACCAAAAACAACCTTAGGAATAAAATATGATCATTTAGGCCCACTTGGATTAGATTAGGACATTTATTATTAATTTATTTAAAGAAGGGTTAAAATAGTTAAAATCAAAGTTTAATAAGTAAATAATTTTTAATATGGGGTAATACATAAGATAAATTAGACTATATATATTCATTATAAATATAAAAAGATTTCCTAAAAAATTTTATTTTATTTGTAATTTTTAGACATTAAATAATTTAATTTATTTATGACACAACGATGATGCAGTAATTACCTTATTAATGAAATATTGACATTATTGATGTTATAAATACCCAAATAAATATAATTTGAGACTTTTTATGACTTACACTAATTTTCTAGATTAATATGACATGTTATTGTTGATTTAAGTAAGTTGGTTCGAACTTATCATTCTGTTGTGAATTTCATAAAAATAATGTACCAAATAGTGTCCAAATTGACATAAATTTGTTTTTAAAACAAATATTATATTATTAATTGTTATTTTATTCCTAAAAATCTAAGGTTCGGCAAAATGACATAGATACGGTTATATATATTAATAATAAACATCTTGGGGTTCTTTTTTCTTGATATAGTATGTTTATTAACCATATAGTGTAAGAAAACAAAAATACATTGTAAAAGTTAAATTATTTAACTTAGAGTTAAATCTAATTGATAATGTTATAATAATAACCAAAACATGCCTAAATCCGACTGGATGAGAGGATTTCGACCCATACCCACTTTAGCTTCGAAATAAGTCCCTTTGGAACCATTATAAACCGAATTTGACCTTAATATAAAAGAATATTTTGAGATTTTCCTAAGGTGCCCCTCTCATCCCTTATAAAAGGGCACCTCCTCCCTCTCCCCCTCACACCAATTTGAGCATTCAAGCTCGGCCAACCCCTGCCAAAATCTTTTCTCCACTTCCCTAGTATCATCCTAGAGGACTTGGTCTTCTTCAAAGACCATCCTTAGTTCTTTAAGTGGAGGTTAAGTGAAGGCGCGTCAAAAAGAGGTAATGTCCATTACTGATCTTTTTCAATTTCTTTCTTCTTCAACTTTTTCTTCTTTAGTTGTTTCATGATTAAGTAATAACATAAGTATTTATTATATACTGATATGTTATTATAAATATGAAACAACTCTAATTAACCTTCTATCCATCCTACGGAAAAAGGAAATCACCGCGCGTGCGTACGTACGGAATACCGTCTCCACGCCGTGGTGTAATATACTTTCTGCCACCACCTTAATTGGATGGGTATAATGGTTTAATGAGTAACTATATATGATTATTATAAAGTGATATTGATACTGAAATAGTATAAATACACTTCAACAGAAGTTCACGATCATGATAATGATATCATCGCTCGTGCGTACGTACGGACTACCGTCTCCACGATGCGATGAGATTCATTCTCCACATTTACCATTCATGAATGATTGTAAAGTATATATATAATGAATAATAATGAAATATATGACATGTTAAATCTACTGGATTTATGTATATATATATATATGTATGTATGTATGTCATCTACGTACTTCCATTCAAGACAATAAGGAAAGCAAAACAGTGTTCATGCGCACGTACGGACTACCATCTCCATGAACGGTGTATTTCATTTCATTTATCTATCTATTATATATATATATATATATATACTGAATATATATGATATATAAATCATGTTTTATATTCTGGAAGTAAGTAAATCATGATATAAGTAATAATAATGTCAAGAATAATTATTCCAATCACCTACGATAAATGAAACGATTTTACCCAAAACGCTTTTTTGACATGGAATTTACAAAAGAATGGGTAATATAAAGTCATAAGTGAACCATATATGATATCATAACAATGAATATGATTCTGTAATAAGTTAATGACATTATTTAAATCATTATACAGGAGGATTGAGTACGTACAAAGCATATCGGACATAAGGTAAGGGAAAGATCACAATCTCATTTTTATCCGAGATTGTTAATACTTTTGTATTTACTGGGGTGTATTTTATCATCCACATCCTTGTTTCCTCAATATTTAATATTTAAATATTTCTAAAATAGTTTATATCCAATTTTACCCTTCGGTGAGTTTTTAGTAAAGGATATGAAAGGAATCTTTTGTCATTTTTCGTACGAGGTACTTTTGGACATTTCCGACAAAAGTACGAAGAATGTTTTTTTAACTTATACGGATTGAATGGATTTTTAAAACATTATTTCCAAGAAGCTACCTTTACAAGTTTTCAAGTTTATTTTTAATCAACATCCTTTAGTTTAGAATTGTACGACATGCTAAGAAAGGAAATGTGTTTTTGAAGTAAAAGGATATTTCCCTCAAGAATGTAGTTCAAGTGTTTTATCAAAATTATTTTCCATATAATATAATAAAGGGTTCTGTTTCTATCCCTATTATTATTACATCGATTTTATTATGTTGTGATAAAATTATATTTTTATGAATTATTTTATCTTATATGAATTTTTTTATGATGTCATGATGTTTAAAGATTCCCATTTTTGTTACAAGGGTTATGCAATGATGTATGATTTATGAATTTGTGGAACACATAAGAATAGTATCATTATGAGATGGGTGGGACCTATATCTCCCTCCAATACATTGGGTAAAGATTTTATATCTCATGAGATAGACATGGCTGGAACGGTAGGTTATACAGGATCAGTGAAGCAGGACTAAAATGAGGGTAACTCGGTTCAGAAATGGACTTTATCCACTAAGATAGTCTTGGCAATGAGTCTTGACTAATAAGAAATGATTCTCTATGATTATGTGTGTATGCCAAAAAGTTTCATGTTTTATGTTATTATTATTTGGATTACATTCCACTACTATGATTTATCCCATGTTACGAAATTATGATCTCTTTTGCAGGTTATGATTTCTAAAAGATATGTTCTTATGAATATGATGTGATTGATATTTCTTTTGTTTACCCTTACTGAGCATTTGAGCTCACCCTTTTATGTTTTCTTTTCCCCAGGATATAAAAAAAGGTTTTAGGTTAAAAAAAGGGATATCGTTATGGGAGATGTTGAAGAACATTCACCACGATTAGAAGATTATATTCCGAGTTTCCAAAGACACTAAACTATTACGATCCTTTTGTGTGTGTTTTTGTTATGTAATAAGTATTCCACAAAAGTAATGTAATGTCCATGTATGTCAAGCTTCGAAACTCTACAGTTGGTATCAGAGGAAAGGTTTAGTCAACCTTTGGAAACTAGGATGCCAGAACTTTATTGATATCCCTAGAGATATTTCTAATGTATGTCTAGGGATGTCCCTAAAGATAAGTATAGGTATATGATATAGTCCTAGAACTGCGCTAACGATATTATAATTTAACCTAAGATGTTAGATATTGAGGGTACTCCCCCTTTACTATGTTGTTTTCTCTAGCATGATTTTTTCCTCTCACAAGATTCTTTTTGTGTTTTAGTTAATGGAGGGAATCAGAAATAATTCGGTTAACATTGAATCCAATGGACAAATTGGTGACTATGAGCAACAAAATTGTGTAATTCCTAGAGAGAAATATATTATGATTATGCTGAATTAGTCATTGTGATATATGATTAACAAGGTGAAATTTAGTGGTATGCCTAATTCATCAAAGAAGAGGAAGATAAACTATTATGCATGTTCACATGTTGAGGAGCATAAAGAAAGGAAGATTGAGATTTCTAAAGATGGGAAGAAGAACATTGAGGAATACCTCAAATGGAGGGACTAATGTTATCTGTGTTGAGAAAAGGGTCATAGAGTGACAGATTGTTATGGAGTTCAATGTATTATTTGTGGAGAACATGGGAATTACCCAACTCAATGCCCTGACCTAAAAAGTTACTTCTAAATCAAGGAAGGACTTATTCCAAGACCATCATTGAAGTGGATGGACTGAAGTGTTTATGTATTGGTATTCAAGAATAATGTTCTTGAGGTACTTTTATGGTGTATTGAAATATTTATGTATTGGTATATTGTGGTTTTCAATAATTTTAAGGTTCCGGTAACCATGAAAAGTAATTCAAATATTTTGGAAAGTAGATGATATGTGCATAATGAAGGGATAATGAGAAAATGAAATGTTTGACAGTATTAATGAGCTAATGATTGATATAAGGACTAAGTGATATCATGGTTTGAGTATATAGAATTTTGAGGATTTTGGTATGTGGAAAGTGTTAACTTTTAACTGCATTCATGGTTTCACTAAGGTTCAATGGGTATTCAAGAGAATACATGATTAAGGCCTTTGAATGTTTGGAATGTGACCAACAAGACATATCTTATGATATATGGGGATCAATGATGGTATTAAATCTCTGGTAATCGTTTTCACTATATTATGAGAGTGGACTGCAGTATTATGAATAAGCCTAAAGATTGGAATGGACTATGTTGGACATAATTTATTATTGTTTAAGGATAAAAGTTTTTTCGATATTATTGAAGGGATGTTATAGTAATATAGTTTTAGAAAAAAGGACAACCTGCAGGATGGGCAACAACCCATCGCGTCGGACAAGGCTGTGGGAATCGAACCCATAACCGAAGTGCGACTGGCCTTTATCGCCTACCACTGGCCTACAGGAAGTCTCTCGTTAGTAGAAACTAGTTTTATTTTGTTACGCGGTATGATATATGAAGTATAAGTTTTTTTTTGGAATCTTATATGATTAACTTCACCATAGATGGTCTTATGTATTTTTGATAACTTTTGTAACCTTTTGTTTGAGACAGATGGAATGACCCATCATTCTATCACATGATCTGCTAACACTTCATGAATGACAAATCCAACTTCATTTCATTAAGAGATGAAGTGGAATTTGTCCAAAGAATAACCAAAGGTGACACAGTACCTTAGATCATCACAAATTTATGGCTTTGTGATTGCTGGCTTTTCCATACCCATGTTCTCTACCACTCTCCATTAGAACATGATGGTTAGATTTCTCTTCCATATCCATATTTTCATTTATGTGGAAACCCAGTGATTAGTTTATTTGGGTAACCATTACGTTTCATACTTTTGTTTTTAAGGAATGGTTTTGGTATTCCTTTTTACGATGTGGGTTTCTATTAAAGAAACTTTCGAATTGTAAACCGTTTATAACCCTGACGAATTTCGAGGGCGGAATTCATTTTAAGGGGGGTAGAATGTAACACCCCGAGATTTTATGAAAAATATTCTTTTAATTTCATTAATGTCTTGTGTTGTATTCTACACCAAGATTACCATGCGCTATACGTAACACCGCATTAGCTTGTAGTATACGAAACACTATTCTTGGACAGTGTTACACACAATTTTGATAATAGTTATTCTACGCAACATTGAGTATATATATATATATATATATATATATATATTCAATGTATAAATGAAATATGGTTGGATTCTGTTATACGAAACAACGAAGGATTCTTTCACAACACGCAACCCAGACTTGGCTTGCATACAACGCAATCACGACCTTCCTCGATAGCGTGTGTAGTACGCAATACCGCGTTTTACTAAACAACGATATGCTATAAAAATATTATTAAAACTAGCCGTTATGAATAGTAATAAAAACATTTTGAAATTTTGAAAATTTTATTTTTCAAAATGGACTTCATTTTTGGATTCAAAATATCGAAATTAGCTTAGGGTGAAATTTTGGTACTTTTCGAATAACTTTCATATTCTGATGAATAGTGAAAATTACTAAATTTTAATAAAAATGAACTTATTTAAAAGAAATAATTAATAGTGATAAATTATTAATTTGAGTGGTTTTAAAGTATATTTAGAATATATTTTTACAATTTATCACAATGTTGGTCATTGGATGTAATTTCACATTTAAACCAGTCATAAACAAGTGTCAATCTTTTGATGGATATTATCTCTTAAAAACACGCTATTTGTTTTGACGACAGGAATTAATTTTTAAATTAATTAATGAAACTAATATGTTTTGAATTTGGTAAAATAGAAATAATTTTTGAGTTCATAATATCAAATATATCATAGGCCTAATTTTTGATATTTTTCCGGAAACTTTCATTTTTTGATTAATAGTGAAACTACTAAGTGGTAGTTAAGAAAAATGAATTTTTCATAAAACATAATTTTTCCACTTCTGTGAGTGGAATTTCAAAAATCCGAAAGACACGGCTGATATTAGTAAGTAAAATGTGGTTCAATGAGATGAAAATAATTTTTGGTGAATAGTAACTTTTTACTTTTTTTTACCACGGTTAAAAGTAAATAGGGTAATTAAGGGTAAAAATGTTATTATTATTACCCTGACACGTGTCCTAATTCTATTGTATAAGTGTAATTAGACCAAAAACAACCTTATAAATAAAATATGTTCATTTAGGCCCACTTGGATTAGATTAGGACATTTATTATTAATTTATTTAAAGTAGGGTTAAAATAGTTAAAATCAATGTTTAATAAGTAAATCATTTTTAATATGGGGTTATACATAAGATAAATTCTACTATAAATATTAATTAGAAATATAAAGAATTTCCTACATAATGGTATTTTATTTTTAATTTTTAGACATTAAATAATTTAATTTATTTATGACACAACGATGATGCAGTAATTACCTTATTAATGAAATATTGACATAATTGATGTTATAAATACCAAAATAAATATAATTTGAGACTTTATATGACTTACACTAATTTTCTAGGTTAATATGACATGGGATTGGTGATTTATGTAACTTGGTTCGAACTTATCATTCTGTTATGAATTTCATTAAAATCATGTACCAAATAGTTTCAAAATTGACATAAATTTGTTTTTAAAACAAATATTATATTATTAATTGTTATTTTATTCCTAAAAATCTAAGGTTCATCCAAATGACTTAGATAAGGTTATATATATTAATAATAAACAACATGGGGTTCGATTGTCTTGATATAGTATGTTTATTATCCATATAGTGTAAGAAAACAAAAATACACGGTAAAAGTTAAATTATATAACTTAGAGTTAAATCTAATTGATAAGGTTAAAATAATAACCAAAACATGTCTAAATCCTATTGGATGAGAGGATTTCGACCCATACCCATTTTAACTTCGAAATAAGACCCTTTGGAACCATTATAAACCGATGCTGACCTTAATATAAAATAATATTTTGAGATTTCCCTAAGGTGCCCCTCTCCTCCCTTATAAAAGGGCACCTTCTCCCTCTCCTCCTCACACCAATTTGAGCATTCAAGCTCGGCCAACCCCAGCCAAAATCTCTTCTCCACTTCCCTAGTATCATCCTAGAGGTCCTGGTATTCTTCAAAGACCATCCTTAGTTCTTTAAGTGGAGGTTAAGTGAAGGCGCGTCAAAAAGAGGTAATATCCATTACCGATCTTTTTCAATTTCCTTCTTCTTCAACTTATTCTTCTTTAGTTGTTTAATGATTAAGTAATAACATAAGTATTTCTTATATACTGATATTTTATTATAAATATGAAACAACTCTAAATAACCTTCTATCCATCCTACGAAAAAAGGAAATCACCGCGCGTGCATACATACGGAATACCGTCTCCACGCCGTGGTGTAATCTACTTTCCGCCAACACCTTAATTGTATGGGTATAATGGTATAATGAGTAACTATATATGATTATTATAAAGTTATATTGATACTGAAATATTGTACATAAACTTAAACACAAGTTCACGATCATGAGAACGATATCATCGCTCGTGCGTACGTACGGACTACCGTCTCCACGACGCGATGAGATTCATTCTCCACATTAACCATTCAAGAATGATTATAAAGTATATATATAATGAGTAATAATGAAATATATGACATGTTAAATCTACTAGATTTATGTATATATATATATATATGTATATGCATGTCATCTACTTACTTCAATTCAAGACAATAAGGAAAGGAAAACAGCGTTCATGCGTACGTACGGACTACCGTCTCCATGAACAGTGTGTTTCATTTCATTTAACTATCTATTATATATATATATATATATATACTGAATATATAAGATATATAAATCATTTTCTATATTATGGAAGTAATTAAATCATGATATAAGTAATAATAATGTCAAGCACAACAAGTCCAAACACCTATGATAAATGAAACGATTTTACCCAAAACGCTTCTTTAACATGAAATTTACAAAAGAAAGGGTAATATAAAGTCATAAGTGAACCATATATGATATAATAACAATGAATATGATTCTGTAATAAGTTAATGACATTATTTAAATCATTATACATGAGGTTCGGATACGTACAAAGCATATCGGACATAAGGTAAGGGAAAGATCACAATCTCATTATTATCCGAGATTGTTTATACTTTTGTATTTACTAGGGTGTATTTTATCATCCACATCCATGTTTCCTCAATATTTAACATTTATATCCTTCTAAAATATTTTATATCCAATTTTACCCTTCAGTGAGTTTTTAGTAAAGGATATGAAAGGAATCTTTTGTCGTTTCTCGTACGAGGTACTTTTGGACTTTTCCGACAAAAGTACGAAGAATGTTTTTTTAACTTATACGGCATGAATGGATTTTTAAAACATTATTTCAAAGAATCTTCCTTTACAAGTTTTCATGTTTATTTTTAATCATCTTATTTTATTTTAGAATTGTACGACATGCTAAGAAAGGAAAAGTGTTTTTGAAGCAGAAAGGATATTTTCCTCAAGAATGTAGTTCAAGGGTTTTATCAAAATTATTTTCCATCTATGATAATAAAGGGTTCTGTTTATATCCCTATTATTATTACATCTATTTGATTATGTTGTGAAGGAATTATATTTTTATGATTTCTTTTATCTTATATTATTTGTTTTATGATGTCATGATGTTTAAAGATTCCCATTGTTATTACATGGGTTATGCAATGATGTATGATTTATAAATTTGTGGCACACATAAGAATGGTATAATTATGAGATGGGTGGGACCTATATCTCTCTCCAATGCATTGGGTAAAGATTTTATATCTCATGAGATATACATGGCTGAAATGGTAGGTTATACCGGTTCAATGAAGCGGTACTGAAATGAGGGTAACTCGGTTCAGAAATGGACTTTGTCCACTAAGATAGTCTTGGCAATGAGTCATGACTAATAAGAAATGATTCTCTATGATTCTGTGTGTATGACACAATGTTTCATGTTTTATGTTATGATTATTGGGATTACATTTCACTACTATGATTTTTCCCATGTTATGAAATTATGATCTCTTTTGCAGGTTAAGATTTCCAATAGATATGTTCTTATGAATATGATGTGATTGATATTTTTTTTGTTTACCCTTACTGAGCATTTGAGCTCACCCTTTTATGTTTTCTTTTCCCCAGTATATAAAGAAAGGTTTTAGGTAAAACATGGAAGATCTTTATGTGAGATGTTGAAGATCTTTCACCACGATTAGAACATTATATTCTGAGTTTCCAAAGACACTAAACTATTACGATCCTTGTGTGTATGTTTTTGTTATGTAATAAGTATTACACAAAAGTAATGTAATGTCCATGTACGTCAAGCTTCGGGTCTCTACAATAGTGATACCTGAGTAATGCCTCAGGTCATGGATTGTTACTCACTAGTTGCAATATTTTATTTTTTGTAAAATGGAAGGTTGTAGTGTTTCTCCCTTAGATTCCAGAATTTCAATCCAAACAACATAAAACAGAAATGTTCTTTTATACTGTCATTTGCATTACTTTGCATAAATTTCTTTTTTGTGTCGAAGTGAATGGTATTTAATTCATTAGAACTTATTGTCATGGTTTGGATGAATATAATTCTTCCATGTTCCTGAATATAATGTATAGAGAGAATTCCTTCTGGGATCTATTTCCACCTATGTGATTCTGATTATCTTATTATATTGTACTGGATGATTGTACTAACACCCCACATTTCATCTCCAAATTCCCAACATGATTCTACTATGAAACTCTAAACACCTAGCCCAAACACATCAACTATTCTTCAAATACCCTAGTTGGATCCCCAAACCACATTAGTGGCATCTTGAATGACATTTCTAATGTGGTCTCCACCTTACCACATCAATTTTTATGCAAAAACTCTAGTATGCCCTTCTCTAGATGAATTATACCAAAGAAGCTCTATAACACCCAACAATGCACTATCATATCCCGACCACAATGCCCTAAAAATCAAGGAATAACAAAAATGTTCAATTCCCTCAGTGAATTATGAATCTGAATCTTAGTTCAACTCCATGGTCAGACCCTCAATCGTCCCATTTAACCATAATTCTCCACTCATGTGTACTACCATATATATGATACAAATCACCCTCAAGTCACATCACCACTATTTTATATGTGAATACACCAAAGATATGTCTAGGAGTTCAATCCAGAAAAGGTTCATAGAACCTAAAAACCTAATCCTCCATGTTATTTAATCAAGTATTCCCATGAACAACACAAATTATAATGCCTCAAGACTACCAAATCTCATTTGGTTATTTCCACTCCAAGAAACAAACAATGAATTCATCCAAATCTAAGGCCTCAACCCCCACAACCCTGAGACCTCGGTGACCCTGCTTCCCCCGGCCCCCCCCCCCCCCCGTGACCCTGTGACACCAGCGACCCTGGTGAACCCGGCCCCCCGAGACCCCGGTGACACCGGAAACCCTGCAACCCCGGCGACCCCACTTCCCCCCCCCCCGTGACCCGGGTTGTCCTTCTATTTCCCTTGTTTACAAGATTGGGCATGTGTCACATGGGATTTTGGGTTTTGGATATATTTTATAATTAGTATTACTAAGATTAACTCATACTCATCCTCACCATATGATATAAAACAACATATTGAACAAATTTAGCACATATAATTAAACAATACAGTATATACCCCTATCCGTTGAATTTAAACTATGTGATACCTTAGTCCATTTTATGTGGAGGTGTCTTCCCTTATCTTGATTTTATTTTACCTAGTGGTGTGGTGTTTTGTATATGTATTTATCCTATTTGATTTTTCTTATGGTGTTGTACTTATCATTTGTTATTCCCATTATAAATTGTATACATTTTAATGGTTCGTTCATATATACTATAGGTAATTTTGGTTATTTTTCATATTGTGTATGCATATATATTGAAGGATATTTTAGGATATGACCTATATTATTATAGTATATGGCCTCTTATATTATGTGATATTCCTACCAAGACGTGTTTTCTATTCCCTGGCCTATTGGAGTTAGGATTTGGTTGGAACAGTTAGTTTATCTTCATCCTATTTTTTGTCTCTGTGGGTTAGGTAATGTTAGGGTGGAATTAGATTCGTTCATGTCCTAGGAATTAATTTTTGAGTTATTATTCACATGAGGACTAGTTTAGGAATATAATGTGGTGATTTCATGGGGTTTTTAATTTTAGTTATCATACCAGTGAGGCTAGAGTAGTTGTGGTTGTAAATGTATCCTTTCACCAAGACATTTGTATCCTATTAGTCAACCCAAATCTCTAAATAATCGTATACAGGGTAAAATTATGTTAATACCTGGATCATATAGTTCTAAATCATTATATTTCTTGTAACTCCTATTTTAGTTGATTTATAAATGCTCTAATCATTATGGGTTCATCCTATCAAATGAATAATTCCATAGACACAAATACATCTTTTTTTTGCAGTTATGATTGTGAAAATCATATCTCAGTGCTTGATCCTTTTTCCACATTTAATTTAAGTGATGAGGTGTTGATTCAAATAATTATATAATAGATATACTTTCCTTATTATTGTAGATAGATTCGTTCGTCCCTTTTAGTATATAACTTCTCATAAAGAAGACATTAGTTCCCACTGATGGACTACCCATAAGAAAACTATGTAACATGAATTCTAGTAGTTGAGGCATCCTTGATTCTGAGAATCCACTAATAGTATTGTGGTATAGGATTTAGTGGAGTCATCATCTCATTAAATATTTCATTTATTTCAGAAACCAACAAACAATATTGTGATCCTAGAACCAAGTAATCTAGACTACACACTAAGTTTATAGTGGATGATGTTTTCCAATATCATATAGTATTAATCAATTATGGTTTTAATTTAAGCCCTTGTTCTAGATGAGATTATATTAAAAAATACTATGGATAGTTTGAGTTCTGGAGATGTTAAACCATTCGTAGGGTTGCATTACCATATATAATAATATGTTGAGTTTTGTAAGCATCATAAGGTTTTCCCTAAGAATTATTTATTATAGATTTATTCAATATTAGATTTTTATATAAAGCCTCAATTGAGAACATAGGTTATTTTTTATCTTAAAAAACTCCACCTAAGTTGGATTCCTCATGTGAGTGTTGTTAGTTTGAGAATTACTTGAAGGGATGTATCCGTGATTTAGAATAAGATTATAGTTTTTATTGAAAATTTCTAGAGAAATGATGTGATCAAACCTCTAGATTAGAAGTAACATTGAGGTTATAGACTCTACTATTATAGGATAATTGACATACATGGAATTAGTTTTGGTTATGAATTTGGTGGTGTAGGAGTAGTAAGAGATGAGTGACACATTGACACACTCCCATAATCACCACATTTTATTGTTTCTTTTCAATAACAAAGTGATAGAAGTTATATATATAGGTTTATGTGTATAGATGATTTAGGTGACATAAAGTTTGTTTTTAGATATGATTTATGTCCTCTATTCATGTACCTTCATACTGGATGATTCAAGTCATGATATTATTTCCTTGTCAATTTTTTGGGAGTTATATATTCTAATTTAGACCCTTATCATACCTTTTATCAACTAGAGAACTTACACTATTGGTGACTATCTTTCAATCATAATTTTGGGTAACATGTTTTTATCCCCAAAGGATAATGGGTTCATTCATGGGATTACTTTTTGGAAGAGATGATACCCAATATTATCTTCTTTGGTTTGTATTGGTTACCCTTTTCTATTGCTATATGGTGTTATGTGGTTTTGTACATGATATGAGTTTCACCATCAATAATTAATGGGACCGTATTAGCTGTATCATGTAGCACCAACCATTGAAAAGTGGTAGTGATTTTCCCATTAGATGTTTTCATGATTTTATATGACATAGGGGTGGTTGAAGATTTACTTCATGTGAATGTTGAATAATTCAAGGGTACTCATATATGAAAAACCATGGATGTTACTTAATAATAACCTGACATATTCATCAACATGCATTCCAAATATGCAATTCATGTGTTATTGCGTTGGATTATGGATTCCCTTTTATTTAACTCTCTTTTTTTCAGAAAGAATGAATCTTTTGGACATAGATATTGTGAGTACTTGTCTCATAATGTGGTCAAAGTGAAAAACTCAATGCAGGGAATTTAAATACGAACTTATTTTATTTTTTTGGAAATTTAGATTAGGATCACTCACTTATTTAATCCTTTTCATTTTAATAAAAAATACCCTCATTAATTTTTATTTGGAGATAGAATATTTATGCTTGGAAAACCTAATTTGAGTGGATTAGACAGCTTCTGATGTCTTGGAGAGCTCAATGTAATCCATGTCAACTCTAGGAAAAACCTCATATACTCAAAAATAAATTGTGGATTTTTAGTACTCATATATATATTTTTTATAAGATTTTGAACAAGAAAAATATTCTTCTATATTTAGCTCATCCTCCAGGGTGTATTTGGTGTCATTTTATGAAAAGGTCACATCCTGATATTTCTATGATTATTCATCAAGATTGGAAACATTGTTTTTTTCTCATGAAATGTGATTCCAACCATGTTATGCTTATGATACTTTTTGTTATCTAAAATTATATTCTGATGATATAAAGGATTTTAAAAGTAAAGGGTTTGAAATTATGAGATTTGAGAGAAACATGATATGAATACTTTTTAGAATAACTTTTATTATTTACCATGTGTTAGTTGAGTAATATGGAATTGTTGGTTATATTGATGATTTTTATTATTTCAGCAGAATTTTCTAAACCATTCATTTCCTTGAAAACCATTTGGATGAATGGAATATATTATAGATTTTTTCTCATACCTTATGAATGTTATTTATATCCACGTAGTTATTCCAACTTTACATTGTTCTTTGGTTTCAGGGTAAAGTATCTACCACGTTGTTTGCACAATGTTTCTCTTAACCAAAGAAACTTCTCATATCCCAAACACTAGAGGTTTAATATCTGACTTAGGGGATCATTTTTATTATATTATGTTTCTTTAATCTTACACTATCTTATATATGAATCTCATTATCTATTTAGTAGTAACTATGTGTTTTATTTTTTTATTGTGTTGGAACTTTCTGATATACATGGATAAAAGCTGGATCACATTACTAAGGAACATGGCAATGTATGTTTAGGGTTTGAATGTGTTTTTAGATTTTTCAATTACAAATCGATATATTTAAGGGAGAATAACATTTATTTTTCCTAAATGTAAATTTAGAACATTGTTGAAGAGAGGTGAAGTTTATAAACATTTAATACTAAAGTAATTCCCTGGTCAATATTTGTGTTGGATTTGGCCGGGAGAATCCAACATTACAAAAATATTAAGCACTGATGTTAATCCATAGAATGAGGTCCCATGTTTGTCGAAAATGGAAAACGAAATGAAAAAACTCATAAATGATGCATTCGGCACTACTAGACACCACTATCAGCATCAAAACATATCAGAACAACCACAAGAGGGTGCTACAAATTGAAGCGTAACAAGTGATGTTTTTGAGACTATTACACAAGAAGATCAAGATTTTAACATATCATTGGATCCCCCTATAGATTATATGGAGCCAAATGTACGAGAAAACATCACTAAGGAAAATACATTTCATGATTTATTTGACTATGAAAATTAAGAGTTCTATAGTGGGGTTTTATATATTAAAAGCTTTCATTTCTACTAAAGTTGTAACATATCAAATGTCTATGTGTAATTACAAATAAGGAAATGTCCATGAAATTGGAATTGATTCGTAATGAATTTCTTGAAGAAAAAAAATCCCAGTATCATTTTATGATATGAAAACTTTTGTTAACAAGCTCTGTCTAAATCATAAAAAAATACATGTGTGTCCCAATGATTGTATGCTTTATTGGGGAGAGGATTCATGTAGAAAAATTTACAAGTAATGTTCTTATTCTAGATGGCAGTCAAAGAATGATGTTGGAAGTCTGAATGAATATAATTTAATGGAGAATAAGAAAAGGAACACACCTGCAAAGGTTTTGCATTACATTCCATTGAAGCCTCAATTGCAATGATTATTCATGTCATTGAAAACTGTTGAACACATGAAGTGGCATTCTATATATAATGAAAATAATCGGTTAATTAGACATCCAAAAGATTCCCAATTGTTGAATACATTTGATTAATTACAACTAGATTTCTTAGCTGATCCTAGGAATATTCTATTGGGATTGGCTGCAGATGGATTCAACCCATTTGGATCATTGAGTACCAGTTATAGCATTTGGCCAGTTGTTTTTATCCCTTATAATCTGCCTCTGTGGATGTGTATGAAACAAACATATTTTATCATTTCAATGATTATTCCTAGAAAACAAATTCCTAGAAATGATATTGATGTATACTTGTAGCCTTTGATTGATAAATTGTAGGAGTTATAGAGCAACGGTGTTGAGACATTGGATGCTTCTTCTAAAACAATTTTCAAAATGCATGCTGCTTTAATGTGGAACATTATTGACTTCCCTGGGCTTGGGAATTTATCTGTTTGGAACAATTACACAGTTTTGGCTTGTCACATTTGTAACTTTGATTTTGGGCCCAAATGGATACCTCACAGTAGAAAATGTTTCTTCTTGTGCCATGGAGATTTCTCGATGCATCTCATAGATTTTGGTTGAACAGATCAAAATTTAATGGCTCTATTGAACATATACCACCTCCAAAATTGTTAACTTGTTTTGAAATATTGACATAGCTTGAAAATGTTGAAACAAACTTTGGGAAGGTTCATCATTTGAACTATAGCTGAAAACAGGTCTGAAGTGCATCGTCAAGTGAAATCAGAACACAACAATGGAAGAAAAAAAGTATATTCTTTAAAAATTCCATATTGGGAATTTAATTTGTTGCGAAACAATCTTGATGTGATGAATATTTAGAAGAAATTCTGTGATAATTTGATTTTCACATTACTTAATGTGCATGGAAAGTAGAAGGATCATCTCAATGCTCGCAAAGACTTACAAATAATGAATGTAAAATGTGATCTCTGGCCAGATGAGAATTAATAGTATGAACTAGCCATATTTTCAATGAAAAATAGGGATAAAGCTATATTCCTTTGAATTTTAAAGAATGTGAAGGTATCTGCTCGGTATTTGAGTAACATCTCAATGTATTTTTACTTGAAGAATATTAAGTTACATGGATTGAAAAGTCATGATTCACTTATTTTGTTACAAAAGTTACTACCATTGACATTGCGTACATTTTTACCTGAAAAAGTTACTGCTATTGTACTCCAATTCTACACATTTTTCTGGCAAATATGAGAGAAATACTTACATCCATTTCATCTTGACAACCACCAGGAATGGTTTGTGTTGACCCCTTGTGCAATGGAGATGATCTTTTCTCCATTGTTTTTAACTTTCATGATGCATTTAACTGTGCATTTGAGGATGCTAAATTAGGAGGCCCCGTTCATTATCTATGGATGTATTCAATTCAGAGGTATATTATTTATTTATTTATTTTAGTTATTAAACAATTTTTTGCATTTAAATAAATGCGTAATAATATTATTTTATTTCATAGATATCATGGTCATTTGAAATTATACGTGAGACATAAAGCTCAACCAGAAGGCTCTATTGCAGAAGGCTATTTGGCTGAAGAGTGCCTTACCTTTTGTTCTAGATATTTGGATGATATTGAGACAAGATTTAATCAAGGTAGACGTGTTAACGAAACTATAACTCAATCTCAAATACGTCAAAAATAAAAAAAACATGATATTGGCCGATCAGTTTGGAGAACCACAAAAGTGACACTGATAGAATTGGAATTATTACAGGCACATAGAAATGTGCTTCTGAAAAGTGAAATTGCAGATACATTTATTGAATATTTGAGGATACAAACAAAGAGATGAATTAGAGGCCTAACACGAAATGAGAAAGATATAATGAAACCTGTGAATAAAGAGCTTGTAGAATGGGTTTCACGATGTGTGTGTTCATAAATATTACAACAAATACAAATATTAGTTTGAAATATATATTTTGTAAATCTATTAAATTATATATCATTTTTTAGATCATGAATACTGATACATGAGCATACCTGTTAGAAGATTTTATGTTTCTTTCTAGAGGTCCTATAAAATAAGTTAGAAAGATTTATGCATATAATGTGAATGACTTTATATTTCGTACAGTCGATCGAGAAGTGGGTTTGAAAACAAAGAATAGTGGTATATTTACATTCGCTGATGTGAGATACTATGGAAAGATGCATGATATTATTGAATTAAAATACCATGGAAATTTTACTGTTGTTTTATTCAAATGTAAATGGGTCGATATTATCAGAGGTGTTAAAAGGGATTCTATGCAATTTACTTTTTTGAACTTCTCTCGCTTGATGGATGTTGGTGATTTTGAACTTCATGATCCATATATCTTCGCATCATAATAAAAAATGGTATATTATTTGAAATATGCTGTGGATGAAGTGTGGAGTGTAGTTGTTCACATAATACAAAGATATTTGTATGATATGGGTAATGAAGTGGAAGATTTGACCTCTGAAATTGAATTTAATCAACAATAAGAAGAAGAATTACTTTCCATCATGATATTGAAAATATTGTTATAGCAAGGATAAATGATGTGGATGATGCAATGGAGCAGTAAACAGACATGATTAAAGCAGAAAATTATTGTATGTACAATTATTTATTCATTCAGCAACAACTTGTTTCATTTCTGCAGTCATTCATTATCATTTTTGTATATATTTTATCTATTAATATAGAGAATCTATTATAATTTTTAATTTTATTCTGGATATTTTTTTTGAAATATATATAATGAACTTAATTTTATTTCATTAAATGAAAAGAATTCCAAGGAAGAAGTGGTACACTATTTCCTCTAATTCTGTGATAGATGATGATCTATCTGGATCCCTCCCAAAGGCATTTGAGGTACCAGCAGCCTACACACCTACAACATCTCCCCTAGCACCATCTATCACACTATCTGTGGGTGTCCCATTAGAGACTGAGTCATCAACTCCCCCTTCAGGAGCCTCAGCAGTGGGGCGGCGACACGCCCCTTGGATTTCATCACAGATATACTAGAGTGTCACTGTCATAGGTACAAATTTTAATTAAATTAATTTATGGTATTTTGTTTATAATAATAGTTTACTCATTGAATATGAATGAAATGAAACCGTGGAGAAAAACATAAAAAGTTAAGATGTTTAGAATATGAATGAAGAGAAGATAGTTGTACCATTTGATTCTTATGGGGTCCCTACGAATGACGCCACGAGGTTACATGGCCAGATTCTGGCCGACAGGCAGCAGAGCCCATTTCCATTCCTATTTATTATGATGATAGAGAAATATGCTTCTAAGATAGAAAAATGATGTTTTTGATTCCCAAATGATAGTAATTTTATTACTTTATGGTTTAATAGAATTTCATGACACTAATATGTTCAAAATGATTTTCTGTATACAGATGTTCTTCTACATTACAGTTGCGGATGTGATAGAATGGTAGTGGATGTTGAAAAATCTTGGTAATAAATGGAATGATTTTAAATCGATATTGTGGTGTGATGTCAATGATACTTCATTGACCGTGCAACAAATGTATGAGAAGCTACCTAGTGGGGTATCAAAAGAACAATGGAATGTTTTTTCACACAATCATAGTGATGATAAGTGGATGGTATTGAAATATATATTATTATATTATCCCCATTTTACATTTATACATGTATATTAAGAGGATATGGCATTGAATACATTACTGTTAAATTTCATTTTATTTATTTCAGGACCTCTCAAGACACAATGCAACAAACCAGGCTAAGCAACTCATCCCTCACACTGCAGGCTTTCTAGAGGCTGAATGATATTGGTAATATTCTAATTTGTTTAAATATTTATACGAAAATATTATATGTGTAATATATTCAATTTTTGATTTATCATTGCTTAATGTGGTCACAGAGTTTAGGGAACGAAGCATCCCAAACTGAAATGTGGTTGGAAGTTCACAAAAAAATAGATGGATGTTTTGTTAATGAGCCTGCGAAAGAAGATGGGGTGTGAAGTCAATTTTTTATTATAAAACCATATTATCAGTTTTTACTGTGATAATATATATTGATATTTTATTTATAGGTATAAATTTAACGAACAATGGGATGCCAATCCTGGGTAGTCATACTCAGTCTCCCAGGATAACCCGGTTCCTAAAGTCCTTGGGAAGCAACATCCTGGTAGATTGCACGGGATGGGTTTCGGACTCGTACCATCTGAGGAATTTGGCATGCCACAAGGGAATACTACTAAATATATACTTGGTTATATAAATTCCATACCTGAAGATGTTTAGAGGGATATTGTTTTTCTACCATCCACAATTCAAGACCAGGGGGCTTAGATATCCTCTTTGTAGAAAGTGATGACAGATATTCATCAAAAAATGAGCAGATATTCCCCTAGTGGTAGTGCATCGACTTGTGGTAAGCAGGTAAATCATAAAAAATATAAATATTTTATTTTTAAAACATTCATTGGTTTTACGTTTTAATATAAATATGTAACAATATTTAATTTTCAATATAATATTCTTAATGGTGAAAACAGAATGTGAAGATGGAGGTGGAGAGGGTGACGATGCATCATCGGACCGTGTGTAGTTTTATTGTTGATGTGTTGAACAAATATGAGAAAATTTGGTTTGTATATGTAACATGTGTGGCACATAATTTCAACCAAACATTTCCATGTCCAAACATTTTCTTGATTTCTCATGTTTCCTTTTATGCCTTTTATTGATTTATGATGATTCCATTTAAGTCTTGATTTCTCAATTGTGGTATTCATCATTCCATTTAGGCATGTGTTTGAATTGGTAGTTGAGATTTTTTATGACTAGGAGTTAAACCCATTGTTGATGTGTTTAAAAAATTAGGTCATTTCATAGTGATCAAGGGGATAGTGTTGTGGACACTATGGTGAGGCTGAATATGTAGATATTAAATCTTCATGCATTGTTAATGGTTATCATATTATCTTCATGATGATAAAATGTGGTCATATACCATATAAAACCTAGGTTCCTATTAAGGGGAGATGGTATTAAACCGTATAAAACCGAGATTCATTGTACGATGTGTATTGTATGATCTAAAAGCCTTACACTATATAAAATTTGGATTCCTCTTACGATAATTATGGAATTTTCAAAAAAATTACCTCATATAAAACATGGAATCATCAAATTATGTGAGTTGAAAATAACCATTTTCTTCAAGACATGACATTAAACATTATCCTTATCTTATTTCTTCAAAATGTGATGCCTCATGATAATCATTATAATCCAAAATTCCCTCTATATATAGGATTAACCCTATTTCCAATGTTGTTCTTATACTATACCATATTCAAGAACAACATCTGTCTTGATTCACACTCTCATGGGATACATAATGATGATTAGAAATCATTTTTTTGGGTCTAGAAGTAAATTTATTAATCCTTTGGCCCCATTTCTCCATTTACGGTCCACAAATTATAGCCTTAAATAATGATTAGTTCATATTCAAATCTTTATGTGGTACATGGGACTACATTAACCCCTTATACAGTGGTTTTTACCCATGCCATGACACATAGATACCATGTAGAGAATCATCATCCTAGTCCATAAATCATGACGTAAAATTTTTCATAATGGTATTGGTTGTATGATCTTACACTGTGTTCAATCATATTCAGGATTTCTTCTCGGGTTGAAGGTCCTATTTTATCCTATAACCCCATGTTTTATTCACCACAAAAACATTCTTGATTCCCCCACCTCACGATTCTATACATTAACTCTTTATATCAAGAGATCGCTTGTCTAAGCATTATGACAATAAAATAAGCTCACACATCCATCACATGGGTTTATTCATCCATGTAGTTTCATCAAACATCTATTTCCACAACATTATAGAACTATGGATGGATTGATTCCCATTTCCATGGGATAAGTATTGATGCACATATCTTCTATCACTGAGCCTACCTGATGATTCACTATATAATAATCCATTACATAAGGTGTTATTTACCCAAAACCCTCACATGAGCTTACTTTTAAGCAATAATCTCCCTTCATTTATGCTGACACATCAGTGGGCCAAGATTCTCTCATTTCCTAATATGGGGAAGTAAATAATGGGTATATAGATGCCAAGGTCCTTCTAAAATCCTAATAATATGAATTTAAACTATATCATTACCCCGTGTAAAATATATATACCTATTAATGATAGATAATTTAACCCCATAAGAAATTGATATGTCTCTTAAAGAGAGATAATTCTACCTCTTATAAATTCTCTATGCCTAATATTATAATATATATGTATTCAATATCATTATCCAAGAAGGTAAACCCTTCTGTAATTGGGATCCTATGACATTGTGAATCATAAAAACATGTGGATTGATTCCAATAATCACGATATAAGTAGTTAAATTTAAAATTTTAATCTAGGGCACAACCCCACCATCGACTCATTATAGTTTTCTACCTTTCTTATCTACTTTGGTCAAATCTTGGAGACATTCAAATCAAACCTATTTCAATATTTTGAGCTCTAGGATTTTAATCTACTTTTAGTCATTGTCCATGTTGTATGATTTTAAAAATCAAAGCTCAATTTACTGAGAAAACAATGTTAATTAACAAACATACCCTATTAAATGAAATAATGATGCCTCATCTGATAAGCTTGGGAATATTATAAAAATAATTACCTCATATAAAACTAGGATTCATCTTATGATAAGTATGAAATGAACCACACATTACCTGTATAAAAAATTTATTTTTCAGAATATGAGATGATATGATATCCTTGCTCGAGATGAATCACTCCACTAACAATAGTATCTTACCATGTCATGCATCAAAACTATGTGTGTATTGATTCCCATTATGTGGAGACACATAATGATTCTTGTATATTTCATCACAGTCCCATCCCTACCAACAACTCATCATGGGGACGTTTCCCTCTAGGTCAGGCTTTAATCTTGTCAACACACACGTTTAAATAGAATATTTGAGCACATGAGGAAATAACCCCCATGGAACCTAATATTATATATGGTACATCACCACATACACTTGTGTTGTTCACAAATTCTACTATTTAGATAATCCTCACCCCACTAATCTTAAAAGGATCTCTAATGAAATAATTCATAGACATATTGTCTTATATACAATCATAGGCTCGTTCAATGATGTACAATTACTAATAGAAATTGGATATCGTGCTTCGATCTCTATGAATGGTATGTCATGATATTTTTCATCATATCCTCAACCATCTCAGGTATCCTATGTTTCAAACATGGTCAATAATAATTCTATTTCTGTTGATTACTCCCATTTCACTTCCCATTTTTCAATAGTTGTAATTTTTAGAGTGATATTTTTTTGGTCACTTCATCCCCTCATTGGGATCACCCGTATAATCAATTATAACTATATAAATATCCTTGATTCATCAATAAATCATGGCTCAAAAGGGATTAGGGGTTGGGAGGAAGTCTACCTCAAGCATGGTTGAGTTGCATGATCACCACATGGTCCTAATTCTATAACCTTAAATGAGTATTCCATGTACACGGATCACTAATCTAAACTAATTTTAAATCAAACTTAGAATGTGTTTTGTGGTGTTGTACCCATTCTATTTCAATTCTGGTCATGTTTTTCACTCCTCACTACGCAAATCCATTTATGATGTTCAACTATATTTTCCAAGCATCAAGAGCATAATTTTTTTACTAGTTGTCTCCATTATTTTCTAAATTTTGTGTGAATTAATCTGTTAGGCTATTAGTATTTCTTGTTTGATATGCATTTCAGGGCAGTGGTGCAGTGGAAGTAGAAAAACTATTTTTTATGGTCATCTTTTCAAATAGGGTTTAACCGACACTAAAGTATACTTGTAAGGCATTAGAGGTGGATAGAACTGCTGCTAAACCTAAGTATTTTTTACTTAGAGGTGGTTATAATGGACTTTATTAACATACATTTAGTGGTAGTTTTAAACGCCACAATAGAGTCGCATCACCCGTGTGCATTCCACGGTGGTTTTCGTGACTTTAGGGGCGGTTTTACAGTCACTGGATTTTATTTTATTCACTGTGGTTATAACCATCACGAATAAAATAAAATCCAGGGAAAGTAAAAACCGCCCCTAAAATCAGTAAAACATTCGCAAAATGAGGCAGCTATGATGCTTCCCATAAACCACCATTAAATGAAAATAACCACCGCTATATAGATTGCCAACACCCAATTTAGCGGAGGTTTCGGTAAACCTCCTCCCTGCCATATAGTGGTGGTTTAAACCGCTAATATATGAAAAAATAACCACCTATAATAGGTGGTTTTCTTGTAGTGTATTTTTTAAGATCTTGTGGTCAATGTATATGACACACTTTTCACCATAAAGGTAGTGCCTCCAGATTTTCAAAGAAAAAATTACGGCTGCCAACTCTATATCATATGTCAGGTAGTTCTTCTTATGGATCTTCAACTGCTGTGAGGCGTAGGCTATCACATTTTCATTCTTCATGAGTACACAACCCAAGTCTTTCTTTGAACCATCATTGTATATCCCAAAACATTCTACACTTTTTGGTCATGAGAGTACAGGGGCTGTGATCAACCTTCTCTTTAACTCCTTGAAGATTCCCTCACATTCTTCTGTCCATACATACTTTTCCCCTTTCCATTTTATCGTAGTTAGCTGGCATGACCATCGTGAGAAATTTCTCAAAAAAATTCAGTAATACCCAGTTAATCCTAGAAAACTATGGATTTATGGGACACTAGAGGGCCTTGTACATTCCTCAATTACTTTTTTTTGAAGGGTCCATAGAATTTTCCTCACTTGTGATCACATTTTATAATTAAGTGACTTGATTCATTCAAAAGTTACACTTACTGAACTAGTTGTACAAATTATCCGTTCTTAATGTCACCAACACTAGTCTTATATGTTCTTCACGTTCCTCCTTTCTCTTGGAGTAGATGAGAATATCATCAACAAAAACTTCCCCAAATTTTTCAAAGTAATTTCTTAAGACTCTATTCATCAAATCCATGATGAATGTAAGGGCATTAGTAAGTCCGAAAGGCATCACCAGAAACTCATAGTTCCCACACCGTGTATAGAATGTATTCTCCTTGAATTTCCTTCTTCTTCACCTTTAACTGATGATATGCAGAACAAAGATCCATCTTTGAGAAGTATTGAGCTACTCTTAACTGGTCTAACAAGTTTTCAATCCTTGGAATAGGATACCTATTATTTATGGATATCCTGTTGAGTTTCTGATAATCGATACACTATCTCATTGTTATATCCTTCTTCTTCACAAAGAGCCCAGGTGCACCCCAAAGTGATGCACTAGGTCGTATGAACTCTTTGTCAAGATACTCTTTCAGCTACTTCTTTAACTCCTCCAGTTCGATTAGATCCATCCTATAGGGACACATTGAGATAGGAGTATCTTCGGGTACCAGTTTTATTGAGAACTCTACCTCACGATCTGTGGGAATTCTGGGTAACTCTTCGAGAAATACATCACAATATTAACTCACGATTTTCATTTCCACAGGTTTGGTACTTTCAATTGACTCAAACATTTGGGCAATGTATGATTCATCATATGGAATTAACACCCACACCATTGGAGGATTTTTTAAAGGAGATTCATGATCTTCCTTTCATTTGTAGTAGATCATTGGAGGGTTCAGATTATGAAAATATATTTCCTTTTTTTAACAGTTGATATGTTCTCGATATATTGAGAGCCAATCCATTACCATTATAGCATCGGTTTCCACCAAGGGATGTATTACCAGATTCTCTAGAAGAATCATCCCACATATGCTAACAGGAGAAGAGTCAAACACTTGGGTTGTAATGATTGCACCACTTGTTCTTTTTACAGATATCTATACTTCATGGTTTCAGGGCTTCGATTCTGTAGTTCTAGAAAATAGTATATATAAAAAGGAATGCGTAGAACAAGAATCAAATAAGACTTTTTCCATTCATGAGTGAATAAGAAGTGTATCTTGTATAAATTCATTATATTTCTCCACTTCCGCAGTAGCAATGGCATAATCCATCCCTTATTCCTTTCGATTTGGTGGTTTCTAAGGCTGATTACCCTCGAAAACTCGAGGTTTGGTGCACTGGCTTGCATAGTTCCCTAGCTCCATATAATTGTAGCATAGAACCATGGGTGGTTCACTCCTTTCTTCCACCAAATTATCCTTCCATTTTTTTTGTATTTTCATCAGTCTTGAGGATGGTGTCCTTCTTTACCACAATTGAATCATTTCCCTGTCCCATTGATGCAGTTCCCATATTTCAACTTCCCACATTTTTGGCATCTGGGTTATTGAGTTTCTTCCCTCCTTTATCATTAGATCCACCGGCTTGAAACTCCATCTTTTGTTTCTTATCACCAAATCCAGGGGACTGTTCTCCAAACACCATATTTCGTTTGAGAACACATCTAATAACTTCTTCATAACTCCCAATGTCTAGAATTGTAAAGGCCATTAGAAGGTGTGGTTTTGATCCACTAAAGTATCTATCAATTATTCTATCATTGTTGATAACAAAACCAGAAGAATAACTTGCAAGCCTTGTGAAATTAACTTCATAGGTTGTGATTGATTTTCTATTCATTTACTTGATCTCTATAAATTCTCTCTCCATATTTGTGTGATGAGTTCTTGGTAAATACTTGTTAAGAAACAATATCATAAATTCTTTCCATTCTATCTCTTAAAAATATTCACTTGGCATGGTATTCATAATCAATGTACACCATTGATCGACCTCCCCATGTAAAAGATAAATGGATAGTGTCACCTTCTCTGTCTCGGAACAATAAAGGATAGAAAAGATCTTCTCCATGGAGTTGACCAAGTATTTTTCAACAAGTGGATTGGAAGACCCAATGGACGTCAGTGGTCATTTACACATTAAACATTTGATATCCAATTTCTCCCTCTTAGGTGAAGGGGGATTTTCCCCCTTATAATGGTTATAGTTCATAACTAGAGATAATTGGTTAAGAATTGCTATAAATATTTGAAGTGCACCACCCAAATCATTGGGGATGTAATTTGGGCAATCATTGCATT
This sequence comes from Viscum album, assembly GCA_963277665.1. Classification (NCBI taxonomy): domain Eukaryota; kingdom Viridiplantae; phylum Streptophyta; class Magnoliopsida; order Santalales; family Viscaceae; genus Viscum; species Viscum album. Next base: position 340,155,011 of record OY728143.1, on the reverse strand, counting down.
GGACCTCACACAAGTTGTTGGCATAGTTTCTACTGGTTCGCACCATTTTCTAAAATAGAAAACGTCATAACAAACCATATGTCAACAAGTAATTAATAACATATAAATTTAATTAATTTATAAAAAAATCATAACACATGAGATCCTTGTGGGAATATTTTTGTGTGAATATTTGTACTTAGTCTCATGCGAGAGGTTTTCTCTAGGGTTCACTAATATTAATTCCGAAATTAACATAACATTCCTCTGATACCAAATATAGTGACCTAGCCTTTTCTTACAATACTATTAAATCATTTTAAAGATAAAAACCATAATATTATTACACATAGACAATCCAATGGTTTAGTGTCTTTGGAAAACTAGGAACATACATAAAAATTACAACATCGAGCATCAACATTTATTTAATTTCTACTTCTCTAGAATCTTACTAGAACTTGACCTCTCTTTAGTATATGTAATCACCTAAGGATATACATCAAAAGGGGTGACCTGGAATCCTAGTAAGGGGACAGATAAGAACAATATAGCATGGGGTGAGCATAATCCTGACATAGGAAAAGGATCATGAAGATGAGAGGAAGCATAAATATAAGACTCAGAGTGAGGGGAAGAAGAAGATTGATTTGGAGATCAAAGTAGGCAAGTTGGATTCTTTAGGTAGGCCGAGGGCTCTAAAAGAAGGTCTGGAGTTGAAATGAGAAACTGATTTGGAGGATTGGAAACTCAAGAACAGTAATTGTCACAAGAGGATGCAGATTCAAGTGACTATAGTTTTAACCAACTCTCGGTTGACAGCCCGGACCAGTTCCAATGGAATGGACCCCACAGTCCAAGAAAGATGAATTTGAAAAAAGGAAAGTGTGACTTGGGGAAATTCATAGTGGTTCCGGGGAAAAAACCCAAGGGGCGCAAATACTACTCTAACTTGCTGAAACCAATGGAAACCAGGTTGTCTAAAAAATGTGCAAGCAAGGAATGAAAAGGCCTTCAAGATGGGGAAAGTTGGGATCCAGGAAGAGAATCACGAGTAATAGAGGAAGAGGGTAAGGTGTTTCTAAGGCTCATCTGTAACTCTAAGGAAGAGATGTTTGAAAAATACCTTTGGAAAAATACATAAAATGAAGAGATTTCAAGGATTTATCAAAGTCACTTGTAGACTGAGGCCACATAGGATCAAGTAGTGTGGATAGACGAGCAAGACTGAATCATCGTCTGAGGCTTCAACCAAGGCAGAATCACCTTGGAGGAATTCGTCTAGATAATGGAAAAAATGATTTCTCACCTTGAAGCACTTATTAGGAAGGATCCAGAAATCCTGGTTAGTACTCTGCACTGGTAATTATACAAAGCATCTGACTCAAATAACCTTAGTCTTGTGTTTAACAATTCTGTGAGCTCTTTGAGCACATAGTCCTTGTGTGTGAACTTTGGTTTCCCACTTGTCCTTAAAGTGGCCTAATAAAAAATAATAGTTGGAGCATAAATATAATACTTAAAATTTTTAAATGCATAAAAATGAAACATCATGTTTTAGTAGTAAACTACCAAACATACTTGTTAACAAAGATATAATCTAGTTCACACGTAATTTCACATTTACTCATGAGATTGATCACAATTCCCAATGCATTTGAGCACTGTATAATTCCATGCGCACCCATCACGTTTAAACATTCATAATGCGCTATATAATTCCGGGTGCATTTATCACATAACAACATTATCATTTATAATTAATGCCATATAAAAAAATGAACATAACAAAACCTTGAAATTTAATGGGTTTCATCTCATAAAAACACATTCATAAACATTGGGTTCCCAAACAAAAGAGGGAATAACATACATATTACAAGAACCGTCAATCCAGAATGAGATGTAAAAGGTGTGTTCTTAAAAGAATAGTTCTTTTGGAAAACATTTAGTTTGACTTAAATACAAGTGAAAATTTTTATATCTCATAAAATGAAATAAAATTATGATAAAAATATTTTTAATGTGTAACCATATAAAAAATGTGGCAAAGAGGGAGAACCCAATGTATGACAGTTGGGTTCGAGAGTTTCCCATTACCTTATATCTGAACACTTCCTTCAATTTAATGACCTGTATAATGACATTATATTAATTAATTATATACTATAAGACCTTTTATAAATGAATATGGTTTATTTTGGTTTCATTATGTTATTTTATGGGCATTTTGATGAGTTATAGGGTTCAAAATCATTGTTTGGGAAGGATTGTTTTTATGGTTTTTTTGAGAATTTCACTTGTATTCAAAAATTGAAGTTCAGATAGAACATGGGTATACATAAAGTACGGATATTACATTTTATTTATTATATTATAATTGTTTTAATGATATTATACTGAATTGTGTTATTTACAATGTGGATGAATCATTAGATGGGAGTTTAATGATGATCGTTTGAGTTAATTTGGGTGGGTTTTCAAACACAACAAACCTGTTTTGTTTACTCATTTAGTAATATGTACATATGATAGATACATAACATAAAATAGTACATAATACAAATATAAAATTCTGGTTTGAAAATAATAATGGATTCATGTCTAGATCTAAAGGTATAAATGAAAAAATGATACATGTTGTTCTTGAAGGTGATAGATTATTGACCCCTTACGAACAACGTTATCTTTTCTAAAATACAAAAATAAGAATGGGGGTTGGATGATATAATATAACATTAGTTTCATAAAATTTAAGAATATTTATGACACTAGAGTTACCATATTATTTGTACAAAGATAGGTTGGTATATAATAAGAAAATAACTTGAAATTGAAAGGGATTTGATGGAAAAGAAGGAGAGAAATTACCTCTTGAATCATCTTCTTGATATCCTGTTTAAGGGGCCTATGCTTGGACTTGTGATGAGTCCAGAAGATTTTGAATGTGGTGGAGGGGATAAGTAAGATGATTGGGTAGAGTTTAGGTATGGTTTGAAGCTTGAGAGGTGTGAGGGAATGAGGGTGTGAAGGGTTGTTTTTATACTGGAGGGGGGAGGGGTTTTCTCAATATAGGATTTATTAGTTTACTATTTCCCCAAAAGACAATGAATAGATAGTATTCCAGGACCAAAAATAGTAAATATATCTTGTGATCCCGAACCATGTGGGCTTACATTAGAAGAAAATCTTCCATGACTCTATAATTAGCTTTTTTAGCTTATTTTTGTAAATTATAGCATTTCACTATTCAATAAAAAATTAAGTATTTTAGAAAAATCCCAAAATTTCACCCCCACAATTTTTCGATGTGTATAATAAAAAAATAATTTCCATTATTCAATAATAATTTTCTTAATATTATTAATTTAATATTTAATTACATTTATATTTTATTTTTTAAAAACAAGTTTTAAATCAATCATTTAATTATTCAAAAATACAGGTACATCTGACTTTAAGATGAATATTATTTTTCTACTATCATAGGTATGGTTACTATTCATAAGGGTATATCATTGTTCATATGTTTATGTTACTATTCATAATGGTAGTTCCATAATCACCAAAAATTATTTTAGTTCTATTAGACTCCAAAAATCATCTAGAACGCAACCATGTATGTCATATTTTTGAAAATCCAAACAAAAAGTGAAAAAATTTGTTTAAAGGTTACTTATCACATAGTATTTTATTATGTGGTGTTTTAATTTGAGTGTATGACATATTTTATAAAGGTTATTTCCGTTGAAACACTTTGGGTCATTAGAATATATATCCTATTAATAAATAAATAAATGATTACATTGTTATTGTGTATATTTTAAATGATGAAACAATAAAGGATATTGGTCTGTATTATACACATGATGATACCGTAGGTTCCCTCATCATGAATATGGTCACTTGATTGAGGATGAGATGAAATCAAACACAGATCCCCATGATGGGACCATATTGGGGGAATTCTCATCATGGAATTTGTATGATTGTGTCTAGTCCTTAGGACCACATGATTACTAGTTGGTGAGAGACAAAAGATATTAGAGGAGATTGGGCACATCACAAGAGGGATTATTTTCATGGGGATTAGACATATATATTTACCTTTTATTTGTATGATCACCCATATCATTGGGGATATGGAAGTCATCTCATGCCATTAGATGGTTTTTTACCTATCTTGTTCATAATCGGAATTTAAGTCATCGTAGATTGATTTTCCCCTAACCCGCTCATTGATTTCAGGTATTTGAAGTAATGGATAGATATTACACATTAAATGATTCCCATGTACAATACCACTTCTCAAAAAATGGAGGACAAGGTGGGATGAAGGAGTCCTGGGTGAAATTATTCCCATGATCCAGGAATATTCTGGAAAGGATGGGACTTAAATGGAATCGGTTTCTCATTGGAACTCATGATGGGGGAAGTCACCCTACATTTCCTATTTATGGTAAGAATCAATTTAATTTCAGATTAGTGACCCCATAAATTTATGATTGGTTATTGTGGGTGTTTACATTCGAATACTTTTTTATAATCGAGATGTTTTTATGAATTCCAAGGGCTTATACAATGATGAAGGTAAATTTTTATATCCATTATATTTATTTTGATAGATAAAGAGAGATGGTGACTGTGAATGGGATATTGATGGATCTTTGTATACATGGAAGGCCCATAAATTATTATGGCACAAATATGTTCACTTGAGTTTGCAACCCTGACATATTATAGACAATCCCCTTATAAAGGGGTAAGCGGCCAACAGATCATATTTGGAGGTCCACAAGGTTTAACTGTGAGTGTTTTTGCTGTATAGAGTAGAAATTTCTTATGGTATATTATAGACATTTATTGGTCATCTGATATAAATGTATTTATTTCCTACTAGACATGTTCTAGGTGGTATTTTGACATGGAAGACCCATCAATGGGTGTCTTACTGACCTATGCCAAACACTTCACATGATCGAAGTTGACATATCAAAGATGTTTAAGATAATCTACTTACATTCACAACTATATTTCAATGGTCGTATTTTCATGATCATCTAACATTTCATGAATGTCATTATAATCAAGGTGCATTATAGTTGATTTATTTACCTGATCAAGGTGCAATTACCTATATGTATTTTCTTGATCAAGGTTTATTGTCCAGGGTTACCTCACATGATAAATTTGAGTTTTCTAAGATGTCTTCGAATGATCATGGGAAACATTTCCAATAACTTTTTCATGAACAAATGACTTATCTTCAGGCATTCCCAAGGCAGTGATGAGAAGTCATTGCACAATCTCATGACATTTTTTGGAAAGTAAAGTTACATTCATGTGATATATCTAAATTTTCTGAGTCTTCTCTTATGATCACAGTGACTATTACAAAGCCATCCATAATAATCACATGACCCATAAATAATATTTCGATCATGTGACCATAATAGAATCACCTTACGGGATAATAAAAACATGTCTATGATCTCATACACATAAAAGTTTTGAAATCACATTCCCTGTGGAATCATGCCTCATGAGAAAATATATATTACTTTAATTAAATGGTAATTCTTCGATAATGGATTCATTCATTAACTATACCTTATAGGGGCTATATAAAAAATGTAGGGAATGTACCATTGTTTATATATATGAAAAGGGGGTTCTTAGATGATGGAATCAATCGATGATTAATCACATGTGCTATCAGATTACCTTTATGTTGTCTTACGAGGGGTTATGTAAACATTCCAAGGATCTATGGGGGTTATATAGGTCAAGAAAAAAACATCTATGGAATCATGAAATCCCCACTAGTCTGAGGGATTGTCTGTTTCCCCCTTTAAAACTATATGTAGGCATTACCTTCACCATTGATTTATATCCAATGAAACTAGTATGGGTTCCCCATATGTTTATAGTTATGTTCTATCACGTCGCATGAGGTTTTATTACTCATGGGATCATATGTACTAATGGGAGGCCTCACACATGGTCTCTAAAATATGAAAAAGGGGTGAATATAAAGGTTGTAAGAATTACCGAAGGTCAAGGGCAGTGGAATCATGAAACCAATGGGTTATCATTTGATTATGTGAATACCCCATATGAACCAGGCATCAGATGATGATATGTTCATCCTGAGATCATGTGATTGGTTTTTAGGATAACTAGAGGATGTTCACTTGGAGTGATGGTTGGTTGTTTATCTATTATTCTACTTGCCATTTTCTCTACCCTTTTATATAATTGTGTATAGGGGATAAAATTTATATATTTTTAGGGTGATTAGGGTAAAACTACTTTTTATAGTGAACGTATCATGTGAATTAGAAGATGTTAGTGGAGGATTTTCACGATACTCATCACATAAATGAAATATGGTCTTAAGTTATGGAATTTTTGATGGACCCTGGGTCTTCACAAGATTGATTGGAGGATTCTCATGATAACTAATTTTCATGTGATGGATAAAATTCCGATAAAATATGAATTTTAGATAGCTGTGGTAAAAGATATCAACTCTCACATGATCATAGTATAATCTCATGAGGAGCAGGAGGTTGAAGATAATGCAGGAACAAGTTTAGTTGGACAAGATCAGCTTGATTATAAATCCTCCATTTTGTACGTATTTTTTAAAAGGAGAAATAATGTTCCCACCTTCTATACCCCACATCGATCTGAGGCCTATTTTTTGAGTTCTTAATAATTGATTCCAAATCCATCGTTCACTAGAATTATGTACTGGGGTTCGCTCTTGACTGTTTCTGGAGTCACCCTATGTCATCCCCTTGTCTGGATGTGCCGCTTCCTTGTGGGTTAACTCTACTTCTATTGCAGAGGAACTTTCCTATTCTCAAAAATTTAATATGATGATGTTTTTTAGATTTTCCTTCAAAGGAATAGTTTAAGTGACTCCCACAAGAGCTTAGGGAGAGTTCGCTTGCCTAGTCATCCTTAGCTCGACCAATTTTCTAATACCTTGTTACGACCATAAATAGAAATAAAATAAAATATGTAAAATGAATTAGTTAATAAATTTTTTCCCTATATTGATAATCCCATAACCACATTATTTAAGGATTCTACCTCTAATTGTTTTATCGAAAGTGTATTTATATTTCTATATAGTAATTAAATAATTGAAATGTTTGATTAAAAAGTGAATATCACACAATTATGTGTGTAAAAAAAATCCCCTCATTAGATTAAGATCTGTGAAGATGAATATAATATGATTTTAAGGAAAATGTGGAATACTTTTCCACATATCTGAACATATGAAAGGATTTGATATTAATCACCAATCAAGGATTTTCATATAGTGTGTTGACAGTGGAAATTTCAGGTGTATTGATGAATCAAATTTTGGGTATGAATATCCTAAAATTGGGATGTGTATCAATTCCATGATGGAATAAGAATTCAGTGAAAAAGAACTTATGGCTCGATATGAAGGTAATCGGATTTCACTACATATCTCATGATAAAGGTAATAATGAATTATGTTGTTATGGAATATACTACTATGTAGATAAATCTTATGAACATGTAACATAGTCTCATGGATTAAGAAATATATTAGGAATGTAAATACATAGATCTATCATGAGTGAAGGAATGAGAATGTCACTTTGATTGGAAAAAATCAGGGGTAGATTCCCATGTATTGGTGGAGATATCGATTTTCTCATTAATAATACCAATCCTTTTTGAAACACCAAATAAACCAAAACATCTAGACATGGGTAAGTATCTTAATATATATATTTTTAGTAGATATCACGAAGTACCATCCACATGGTATTCAACTTTTATATATGTACACTAGTTGCCTTAAATTGCCTAATTTACATGGATTATTTGGGTATGATATATATTCCAGAGGTTGTAATCCTCTAATTTATTATAATATTAGGGGTCTTAGTGAGAATATATTAACTTATAATGGTGTTATCTAATGATCCTTAAAATATTTTTATCTCTTATTTTCATTACCCTACATTTTTCCTAATTATTATATAGGGAAAGCTTAATGGGCGTGGAATTGGATTTTTCTTATGCCTCTAACTTACGGGTTTTTGTAATGAAAATTTTATAACTATTCCTCTTTAGAAAGGACTATAATTGCCTAGATCACACAAATTTTATTTCTATCCATAAGATAATCAACTATTTCATATGATTCTCTTTTAGGTTTTTATATTTGCTTCCATTTTTTTATTATTGGGTTATCTATTTTATGGTCTTGCAAACTAATCGGTCACATTGATGTAGTTTTGTGAATACTATCTCGTACCTTCTACAACTGGTAGTTTATAGCCTTCAAGATTGTATTTTTAATTATTGGTAGTCTGAATTATTCTATTTAATAATTTATATTTCTATATTTTATCATATTATAGGTCAAAACTTTTATTTTTGTAGTTTTAGTTTCATTCACCAGAGAATATCTATTGCTTGTAGTTGAGAGTCTTTGATATTTGAAATTATGTTTTTGTAGTTTAAGATATTTTATCTCAGAATGTAAATATCCATTGTTTTAGGGTATTTCATCTCCTATAATATATTTTGGATTTTAAGGATGGGTATTCATGATTTTTTGAGAGTCCTTTATCCATGTTTGGATTTTAACGATGTATAATGAAATAATAGGAATGTTGAGTCCACAAGGATAGTTGGAATATGGGTTGTGTAGGGAACAACTCCCTGAGGTTGAATCGATGAACATGGAAGGAGGGAGAACTATCAAGGATAAACCCAAACCTCCCAATGGTGTTGAGTTTATCCATAGTACTATAGGGGGCTCATGTGGATCAAAGTTACCAAATTTGTTGAGGATTATCCACTTGCTTCTATCCCAAGATTCCAAATTCGTGAGCCCATATGGACTAAATGAATACTCATGTAAAGGGGATAACACATCCTTTAAAAGGGCCATATAGGATCTCTTATGACTCAAAGGACTAGACTATGATGTTGGGAGTGGATAAAGAAATCAATGAAGTGTTTTGATAACCTATGGTAATTTATCCTTTTATGGATGGGTCAGGCCCAATGACAAGTGGTTTCGAGTCATGTGGTGTGGGTCATCAATTTGTTTTGGAATAGGGCCTCAAATTCCATCATTGAGAATGTGTATACTAATGTATGATGTAATTTCAAGGATGCCATATCATTATGAATTTTATTGTTAAGGGGAATCTAAATTATTCTCTAGGAATATGTGTATTAACTAGAGGATGGAACTGGTGGGTACAGATCCACTATTGATAATGGTAGGATCCTGTAATGTTCCACATTGATAAGAATACAACTCCTTCATTTTCGGGGTGCTTATATCATGGAAAAAAACAACCTCTATGATAATTCACTCTCACATTGTAGTCAATTATAAAATTAATCCTATTGGGGTCCCTAATTTATTATCCATTCAATTTTACCATTATTCTATGAGAAAGATGAAAGAGAAAAGATTCTAATGGTCTATGGTGTTCTAAGTGAAGAATACAAACTCAAGGAACTAGTTGTGTCATCTTAGACACTGTATACATGAATGTTTTCTATAAAATGGTTATGATTAATATAGGTTTTCAGCAACCTTATTTCTGTGTCGCTACCTAATGAACATGTTATCATGGTCTGGATATATAAAAAGTCGTAACAAAATCATTTATATTGACTATTGAGTCCTGTGAAAATGTATATAATATTTCAAGGGCCACCATGTGGGCCCTTGTAGCTTTATTCCTCATTCATTTATACAATAACATTATCCTAAACATTGGATATGAAGGGTATAGAGAGAAATAATATTACTTTTTTCTAGGATTTCCATTGCATGTTTTCAACCGGAATGGTTTTGTTTCTCTTTAAGTATCAATTTAAGGACATGATTTTTTGACCAACTAATACTAGAGATTAATGTTCATACAACCTTGACCGATGAAATTTCCTTGCACTTTAACATTATGTTTTATGTACATGATATGAGGTGAATAGTGCGGAATAGTCTAATAAAGATACCATGGTTTAAGAGTACTCTAAAATACATCTGAGTGGGAGATTATGGTTTTGTAAATCATGGCTCTATGTTATTTGAACATGAGTAATGAGAAAATAAAATGATTTCTGGAAAGTCCCAAAACACCCTCAGGTGCTGAGTTCTTCCATAGTGACATCATGATCACTAGGAGAATAAATCCCTTTTTATCGGGCCAAGATGTACTTGGTTGGTACGTCTATGAACATATGAATCACCTGAAAAGATAAATTGAGAGATAAATTTCCCATTACAAGGTCCATGAATTTTTGGTGGAAACCCATTGTTCTCATGACAAGAAGTGTGATTTATGGGTTTTGGTTCTTAAAAAGATGAAGAAGACACCCTATTCTCTTGTTGACTAGTGACAGGAACTTGTGTTCCTGTAAAAAGTTATGGTGATGGGTGATGGAATGAATATTTTACCATCATGTAGTGGGGATGTATCTTTCATGTAGTCTAATTTCCCAAGACTAGAAAAATTTCCTTTTATTTTAATTTCATGTCGTAAAGTGGGTTTATTGATGTTTAATGTCATGCAGTAATGATGTTTTCTTTGTAGTTTAACATCCTGTGCTATGTAAGTTTTTAATATTATTTATCATAATATGATAATGATATTTTTCATATATTTTAACATTATATGGTATGTACATTTTTTTCAATCTAAATTGTTCCTCCGCCACAGTATTCAGACCATCTAGATTCCCTATTCTCACATGACTAATGTTTGACATGAGAAACAAGGGGTAATTGGGAAGTCAATCAAGATACGTGACAACAATTCCAAGATGGAATGATGCATTGTTATAGAAAATATATATTTGTGGTGAATTGTTTTCATTTTATCTATTCCAGTTTAACCCCTAAATAAAGATTTAAGTCACTACATATCCCATGATGCTCAGAATCAAGAAAAATGTACTTCATGCATGAATGATTTCAGTACATGTATAACCCGTAAAATGAAAATAATGATATTTTGGTGTTCATTTTGGTGGATAGATACACGATTAGAGATCTGGTCATTAATACATATCCTATGGAATTATGAATCAAGCCACATATAGTTCTTGAAATGGAAGATCTCTGTAGTGGTATGATCCATATGTACATGGGGGAACTGTTCTCATTTATTGTTGTAGTTGGGCTCATGTTTAGGGATCTAGGAATCCCTATGATTTATATGATGAAATAAATCCATGCACATATAGTCCTATAATGGGGAACTCTCCACACTTATATGACACTTATAAAGAGGGAGTCATTTTTGTTGAGTCAAAAGTTTCTTTATGAATTTTCTCATTCGTTTATTTATTGGAAGTCGGAAACCTAATTTTAAAATAACACTTTTTATCTATATGAAAATGTATATGATTTTCCTATAAAATTTATTTCTATATATAAGTGAATTAATATGAATGTTCTTTAACATTTTTATAGCTATCCGTAATATTATTTTTCATTAGACAGAATAGTTACTTGAATAAATTGGATCCTTAATAAAACATGGAATCCTTGACTTTCACAATTCCAAATCATCCATAAATTTGAATCAGATTCATGTATATCAATTCTGGTTCCTTCATAATTATGAATATAATTCTCTCAAAATCTCAATTTTGATTCCTATTTCTTCAATCCTAATCACTGTGAAAATTGAATCTGATTAACTTCTTCAATTACCAATTTTCCTAAATTACCATTCAAATTATCTCATAATTTTAATTTCAATTCTATCGGCATTTTCATTCTCATTATGCATTCCCAAATTCCTAATTTTTCAAAAATTTGAATCGAATTCATAGTTTCATAAAATATGAGTCACTCAAAAATGAGAATATGATTCATGATATCTTAATGTTGATTCATATATATTTTTGAATTCAATTTACTACATTCCTTAATTATGATTCTCAATTATCTTTAGATATGATTTTAAATAATTCTTAATTTTTTCTCATGTGTTCATGAATCTAATTTAATAAATTTATTAATATTACAATATTTACAAAATGTAATGTTTTATAGAATAGTATTCACAGATATATAATGATTCACATGATATTTTGTTAAACTAAATGATGTCCTATAATCATTTATTATACAATTATTGGATGTTCCAACTGTACATGTCCCTTCGAATTGTTTGGAAAAATATTTCCATTGGAGAGAAATTTTTCCATAATAGATCTCTCCTATAAATTCCCAATCACTTGAACATGGACGATTCTGCGAACTTTTGAGAGAATTGATACTCTATGAGAGCTCTACCAAAATTGCTTAGTGAAAAATCATTGAAAATATGAAGTTGTGAACAGATTGTTTCACATACTTAAATCATCAACAAGCTATGTTTTTCCTTGTGAAATTCTGATTATTGATATATACAATTGAGGTCTTCCATAAATAAATAAAATAGAGGATTCGATAACCCGATTAATCAAGGTATTCCATGTTGAAGGAAGATAGAGGTGTCATTCGCCTTATAAATCAAGGGTTTATGGGGATAATAAGAAAGACACTGATCATTGAATCAAGGGTTTACCCTAGTATGGGTAATAGAAACGTTATTGAAAGTATTAATCAAGGGAACATTATACAATGTGTTTGGATACATACACTTCGGGTTTAATGACATGTCCTTTTTTATATGTTCTTTTAATTTCCACTGCAATTTGTAACAATAAGAAAGTGTTTCTTATACATTCTCTTTTTTTAACTCTAATATAAGATTCTATATGATTTAATGTATAATATTATTTATGTATACCTTTGTACTTATTATTAATCATATTTATCATTCTAATGTGTTTTTATTAACTTTTAAAAAGTGGGTTTAGTGAATCTATTTTGGTTGAATTTGTTAAATAATGATTTTTTAGGGTTAAAAATAATTTTTTTTGAACATAAAATCGACACCCTCTTCTATCTGATAATGTACATACATATTTATATCCTCTAATTGGTATCAGAGTAGGTCTTTGAGATACTTATACAAACACTTATAATAGAAGGCATATTTTTACTACTCACTTAACATACTCTTTATTAACATCTGTATGTTGTTAATAATTTATTTTATAAACTGTTTTTTTTAAATATTTACAACACTAATATGTATTGTGGAAAAAGAATTTTTGTTTTATTCAAATGAGGTACGAATGATTGTTGGATACATAGAAAATATGAACCCTAAAAGACCAAATATCATTGAAGGAGATTATTAGGAATAATTGAGAGATAGAATGAATACTTTTATTATTCGTACTGGTTTGGATAACTCTGTTATGTATACTAGAGATTATAATATACCTAACAAGGAAGTCGTAAATTTTACCAATCAAGAAAAGATATAATATCAGCTAAATTATAAGGTACACAATACTTTTCATTGTTCTATGACCAAGAATATATATAGATAGATATCTTCATGTAAAGTGGCTTACTACATTTGAAAAAAACTAGAAGATAAACATTTTGGTACTTATATGGATATTGAAACTAGAAGAGATGTGATTAGGGAATATTAACATGCTTTTTTTTTAATTTTTGTATATCTAATTGTTAATGTTCAACAATGATTTTTGTATATTTTGATTAGTCTATAGTCAATGCCTGAAAAAGGGCTCGATGAGGAGATTCTTGGGGATAAGATTATACACATCATTCCAAAATAAACAAAATGATTGAGAAATTCTATTTACAAGTCAAGGAAGGTTATAATTTTTACTATTTATGAGTTATTTTTAAATATATTAAAACATGAAAATAGATCCAAGAGAGATGATGAGAATATGATGAAAAATAAAATGAGTATTTATTCTATGACTAATTCGATTCAGATGAATGACATGACTCTAGAAAAAGTCTCTAGGTCATCATAGTCTACGAAAGTGGGTTTTTAGTCAGTCTCAAGGGAATATGAGTAGGTAATGAAGTATTTAGCCAACCTTTCTCGAAGTATGAACAATATTATTGTAAAGAAGTATTTCCAATACAAATATATGAATAATGTCAAAAAGGATAAAAATATTCTGATGTAACATGTTATGAATGAAAAAAGAAGTATAAATAAGACCTGATTGTCCATGGATTAAATGAAATGAAATGGAAAATACCCATTCTAGGTGGAATTAAAAAAAATATTAAAATCATAGAGGAAAGAAAGTCTTGATGGAAAATAATTCTTGGAGCGCAATTTATGGAGACTCATCTAATAAATATTCAGAAGATGAATATTCTGGAGAGAATAATATTGGTATTATTGACAGAATAAATATATAAATCCAATGTTTCAAAGATAAGGTACAAATTATTGAATCTTTTACCAATATTTATATTAAATGATAACTATCCTAATAATTATGGATATATTTCTTTTCATGAAGAATATTCCTTAGCATAACATAACATAAATTCTTTTGAAGAATTATATAGGTTTTCCATGTATCATAAAAATAAAAATATTAACATAAATAAGAAACTTGATAAGAAAAATCCTAGAATCGTTGGTTTTACAAAACATGTATCATATATTTCTAATTTTCTTGATGAAATATATTTTGAATTTTTTTCTATTTCAAAAAACCTTGAGGATGCTAATTCTAAATAGTATATTCTTCATATGGATCATGAAAATGTTAGTTATAAGAATGATTTTTTAGAGACCAACCCACATCTTATGACCAATGAATATGAGGATAATAATTTATTAATTAGAAAAAAATTTGAAGTATTTTTTTAAATGAAACATTTTAACAACATTACATTTAGTAATGATGGTTTTGATATAATGTATTCTCAACATATTTCTCCTAAGTATATTTCTAGAATTGGTTATTATCACTCCAAACCTATTTTTATTTACAATAATTTTGTTCGAAAAAGTGTTCCATTAAGCACTATTCGTCAATTTTGTGGATACAGGGAGATAAAATTAATCTTTAAATAAAATATGATCCTTACATTTTCATGAAGCTAGATTTTATATGAAAATGTAGATTTTTATATTTTATGTTCTATGTAATGCCCCGACCCCAGTTACCCAGAGTCGGTGCATTATTACATAACATTGGCATGATCACAAGAAAGATCAAATCTCGAAAGACCGATTGGTTTAGTAGCCTTGGAAACACTAGATATATTCATAAGTTTTACATTACATCATAAAATGAAAAACTACTACAACAACATAATGTCTCCATAATCCACACTACTATCCCCTCATAATATCCCTACAGGTCATTCATAATTTACTTCTTCACATCCTGGGAAAAAATAAAACATAGAAAAGGGGTGAGCTCAAATGCCCAGTAAGGATAACAATATAGCGGAAACTTTCATAAATAAGAATAAACATTTAAGGCAATGCATTACTAAAACAAAAGCCTTTTAAATTTGAACTTCAACATGGTATGGCAAAAGTAAAATGAAATAATGCCATTTACTTATTCACATGGATATTCTACTAATTGAATAATCACATGCAAAAATCAATAACCACTTTCATAATGTTGGAATGCATAATGCCAGACTATCATAACCACATAGCCAAGGCCTCGTGCCAAGACTACAAATAAGATTTTGTCAAGGCCTTGTGCCAAGACACTAGTTTGTCTCATGAGACCTACCGATGCATCGAGGAGCTATAGCGGGCTCCACCCGTCACTTATTAAGTCCAATGCATTCCCATATGAAAAGGTTTAAACATAACATAAACATTCGTATTAAAACTAGCATACGAAATGTCAATACTTTCACAATAAACTATGAATGGTATAAAAATAGCACATCTACAGTCAAACATATCACAAAACCTTCAATACAATATAGAAGTTTTGTATCATAATAAATCAACTTCAAATAATCTTAAAATCCATCAAAGGATGTTGACATAGATGAAATCAAAATTCTTTTTAAAGAAATATCTCCTTTTATTTTGAAATCATTTAAGATCCATATAAAATAAAACATTTTCTTTGAAAATATTCTTATAAGCTTGTAAGAAAAGCTTTGAAGATTTTATAACGGCGTAAAATAACCGCACCCGCCGTATAAGTTAAAAAAACATTCTTACCTCAATTCTGTCGAAAAGGTTAAAAAGGACCTTGTTTTGAAAACGACGGAAAGATTCCTTTATAAACCTCTTATAAAAAGTCAAAAAAAGGTATAAATGACTTTAAACCATATTCTTGTAAATAGTAAAAATGTTTTGAAATACATTTTTAAGAAACATGGATGTGGATGATAAAGAGATCCCAGTAGATTATTACATATAAACAACCTCGGATAATGAAGAGATTGTGAAATAACCCTTACCTTGTACTTTTCCTTGGTTGGGGTAGGTTAACCTCCTGTATAATGGTGAAATAGTTGTTATTAAATTATACAAGAATCATATATATTAATATGATATCATATATGATCTTTTAACATTGATTTGTTAATAATATCTTAGAATTATCGTCGTTTCGGGAGTTAACTTACTCATTTTCTTTCATATGTTTTGTTACATAAGCCATGGTTGTTGTATCTTATTCATATCCAGAATGATATACAGTCCTTAAACATCATTTTTAAATCATCAAATGATAATTATACTTGAATGGATACGATGGAGAATGAATCTCATCGCGTTCGTGGAGACGGTAGTCCGTACGTACGCACGAGCGACAATATCATTCTTTTGATATTAAAATAATAAATAAATGGATGGTATATCATATATACAGAATCATTAACATGTTATATTTATTATTTACATGAGTTACACATCATTATTATACCCATCCAAATAATATTATATTGAATAACAATTACACCACGACGTGGAGACGGTAAGCCGTACGTACGCACGTATGGTGACATGTTATTCAAAGGGTGGATAGAATACTGAATATGATTGTACCATATTTATAATAACATCACAGTATATGTGAGATTCTGGAGTTATTATTTCAGAATGGTAAGAACAAAGGAAGAAGAAGTGGAAGAAGAAATGAACTTAGAAAAGGGTGGTGAAATCATTACCTCTTCTTCGGGTTCTTCCTTTTGATTTGATCAAAAGGGCTCCTTAGGTTGGCTTTCTGATCAAACTAAGGCCTCTAGGTTGTAGTGAGGGATGTTGGGAGAGTATTTGGGCAGAGTTTGGCCGAATTAAAAGGCTTTGAAGGTGTGAAGAAATGAGAAGGAGGAGTGCCCTTTTATAAGAGGGGTGAGGGGCACCTTTGGAAAAGTTAGAAATATTAATTTATAATAAATTCATATTCGGTTTACAAAGGCTCCAAAGTTGACTATTCAAAGGATGAGGTGTGGATAGGTCGAAAACAACTCATCCAATAGAATTTAGACAGGTTTGGGTACTTATATTAACCTTATCTTTAAGTATTAACTCTAAGTTAATTAGTTTCACTTTTACAATGTCTCTTTGTATTTTTATATAATATGATTAATAAACTTACTATATATATCCAAGCGACCCCCAAGTGGTCCATTAATGAGGAACCTATCATAATATAAGTCTCTTGGCCGAACCTTAGATTTTTAGGAATTTAATATCAATTAATAATATAATATTTGTTTTAAGAACTCTTTTATGTCAATTTTGACACTATTCAATAGTTGATTTTTGTGAAACTCCTAACAGATTGATTACTTCGAACAAAGTCAATTAAATCAATCCTAATATATCATATTATCATATAAAATTAGTTTAATTCATTAAAAGTTTCATATTATAATTATTTGGGTGTTTATAAGATCAATTATTTTTATTTTTCACTATTTTAGTAATTACTGCATCATCATTGTGTCATAAATAAAATAAATTATATAATGTCTAAAAATTATAAATAAAATATCATTATGTAGGAAATCTTTTTAGCTTTCTAATGAATATTTATAATCGAAAATCCAACATGTATAACCCTATGTAAAAATTGTTCTTCTAAAAGATGTAAGCTTTTGCCATTTTTATTTTTATTTTAACTTTATTAATATAAAGTGTCCCTACCACATACAAGTGGCTCCAAGGGGTCCCCAAATTGACCAAAGGATGCCCATGGTCGGGTATGTGTCCACCAATAAGGTTAGGACACGTTTTAGGGTAATTTTTTATTATTATAATATTATTTTTTTAACCCTTATTTACCGGATTTACCCTTTAACCATGGTAAATAAAATATTTACCACAGTAACTATTCAAAATGTCTAAAAATAAAAGTTACCTATTTACATAATTTGGACATCCTGATTCCAAATATGGAATCCATTTTCCTAAATTCAAAACACAGAAGTGGCAGAAATTAATTTAAAATTAATTCCCGCTGTTAAAACAAAAAGCGTGTTTTTAAGAGATAATAACTATCAAAAGATTGACACTTGTTTATGTTCGGTTTAATTGTAAAATTATGGCCAATGATAAACATTAAATTGAATGGTAAAAATATATTCTAAATATACTTTAAAACCACTCAAATTCATAATTTATCACTATTAATTATTTTGATTAAAAAAGTTGTTTTTAATTAAAATTTAGAAATTTTCACTATTCATCAAAATATGAAAGTTATCCGAAATGTACCAAAATTTCACCCTAGGCTAATTTTGATATTCCGAATCCAAAAATGAAGTCCATTTTGAAATATATAATATATATGATTTCAAAAATTAGGTATTACTATTCACAACGGCTAGTTTAATTAGTTGTGGTGTGTGTTAGAACTCGAGGTTGCGTACAACACACGCTATCGCATTATTCAAAGGGAAACGTACCGTAGAAGCTTGGGGTGTTACATTCTCCCCTCCTTCAAATAATTGCATCCTCGCAATTTCTAGGGTATTACTGCATAAAAAGACTCGGGTGGTTCTTCATCATAAGTTCCTCGGGTTCCCACGTTGCCTCTTCCATCTTATGATTTCTCCACAAAACTTTTACCAGACGCGTCGTCCGGTTTCTCAGTACTTGTTCTCTTGTATCAAGAATCCTGACGGGCTCTTCACAATAGGAAAGATCGGGTTCCAGTTCTAATTCCTCATAGGTGAGTACATGCGTTGGGTCAGGCATGTATTTCCTCAACAGAGATACGTGGAACACATCATGAACTTTGGAGAGACTTGGCGGCATTGCCAATCGGTAAGCTACAGCCCCAATTCGTTCTAGAATTTCGAAAGGTCCGATGTACCTGGGACTCAATTTACCTTTCTTACCAAAACGTATGACTCCCTTCCATGGAGATACCTTCGGGAAAACATGATCACCGACTTGAAATTCCAAATCCTTCCTTCGATTATCGGCATAGCTCTTCTGCCTACTTTGAGCTGCTTTAATGTGATTTTGGATTACTTTCACCTTTTCCACCGTTTCCTCTACCAGCTCTGGGCCTACAAGTTTTCTTTCACCAGCGTCATCCCAACAGGTTGGTGTACGACATCTCTTTCCGTATAACGCTTCATATGGTGCCATCTGTATACTCGAATGGAAGCTATTGTTATAGGAAAATTCTACTAGTGGTAAATATTGATCCCACATACCCTGAAAATCAAGTGAGCAAGATCTCAACATGTCTTCTAAGGTCTGAATAGTCTGTTCTGATTGTCCGTCTGTCTGAGGGTGGTAAGCAGTGCTCAAATGAAGTTCAGTATCCAGGGATTTCTGAAGAATTTTCCAAAATCTTGAAGTAAAACGGGGATCACGATCAGAAACAATTGATAAGGGTACTCCATGAAGTCTCACAACTTCATTAATATATAGTCTTGCTAGACATTCCAGGGGTAGATCTTCTCTTATAGCAAGAAAATGTGCTGACTTGGTAAGACGATCAACAATAACCCATATTGCATCGTTCCTTCTAGGAGTCTTTGGTAGCCCCATGACAAAGTCCATTGTAATATTGTCCCATTTCCACTCTGGTATGGGAAGAGGTTGCATGACTCCTCCAGGCTGTTGCCTTCCAGCTTTCACTTGTTGACAAACCATACACCTTGACACAAAATCAGCAATCTCCCTCTTCATGTTGTCCCACCAAAAATGTTCCTTCAAATCTCTATACATTTTGGTGCTCCCAGGGTGTATAGAGAAATTGGAACTATGAGCATCATCCAGCAATTCCCTTTTTAGATCAGGTATATTGGGAACACAAAGTCTCTTCCCGAATTTCAAAATTCCACCTTCATACGCAAAGTCTCTCAATCTCCCATCATTCACAGCTTTAATCTTCTTTTGGAATTCTTCATCATCAGTCTGAGAACTCTTAATCCTTTCTAGTAAAGATGGTTTGGCAACCATTTGAAAAAGCATTGATGTTTCACCTTCCCTGGTTATTCCCATGTCCATCTTCACTAGCTCCATGAAAATTGGATCCCTTTCAATTCTCATATTGTTTAAAACTCCATGGTCTTTTCTACTCAAAGCATCTGCCACCTTGTTTTCCTTCCCTGGGTGGTAGTGTATCGTACAATCATAATCCTTGAGTAATTCAAGCCATCTCCTTTGCCTCATGTTGAGTTCTTTTTGTGAGAAAATATACTTCAAACTCTTGTGATCAGTATAAATCTCACATTTTTCACCATAGAGGTAGTGCCTCCATATTTTCAAAGCAAAGATCACTACTGCTAACTCGAGATCATGAGTAGGATAGTTTTGTTCATGAATTTTCAACTGTCGTGATGCATAGGCAATAACTCTATCATTCTGCATAAGGACACAGCCAAGTCCTTTCTTTGATGCATCACTATAAATAACGAACCCATCATTCCCCGATGGTAGAGTCAATATAGGAGCATTGACTAATCTTCTCTTCAGTTCTTCGAAACATTCTTCACACTCTTTTGTCCAAACAAATTTAACCCCTTTACGTGTGAGCTTCGTTAATGGGTTAGCCAATCGGGCAAAATTCTGGACGAAACGTCGATAATAACCTGCCAAGCCAATAAAACTACGTACCTCAGTTATACTCGTAGGTGCTGGCCATTCTTGGATTGCCTTGGTCTTAGAAGGATCAACAGAGATTCCATCTTTAGAGACAATATGGCCAAGAAAAGAAATCTCCTGAAGCCAGAATTCACACTTGCTAAACTTTCCATATAATTCATGCCTCCTCAGAGTCTTCAAGATAATGCGCAAGTGATTTTCATGATCTTCATAGGTTTTGGAGTATACCAAGATATCATCAATAAATACCACCACAAATTCATCGAGATACTCCTTGAAAACTCTATTCATCAGATCCATGAATACAGAGGGTGCATTAGTCAATCCAAACGGCATTACAGTAAACTCGTAATGCCCGTACCTGGTTCGAAATGCTGTCTTCGGAATGTCTTCCTTCTTTACACACAACTGATGGTATCCAGATCGAAGGTCAATCTTTGAAAAGTATTGAGCTCCATGCAGTTGGTCAAATAAATCATCAATACGAGGTAGGGGATACTTGTTCTTTATCGTTATAGCATTGATCTCCCTGTAGTCGATACATAACCTCATAGATCCATCTTTCTTTTTAACAAAAAGAACAGGGGCTCCCCATGGAGAAACACTAGGGCGAATAAATCCCTTATTACTCAATTCCTCTAGTTGTTTCTTTAGTTCGACTAACTCTACAGTGGCCATTCTATAAGGGGTCTTCGATATAGGCCTTGATCCAGGAATCAAATCAATAGAAAACTCAACTTCTCGTTCTGGAGGATGTCCAGGTAAATCTTCTGGAAATACATCTACAAATTCTTTCACAACAGGTACATCCTCTATTTGAACATTCCTTTCCTCACCGACAGTTATTTCATTCTCTTCCTCCCCAATAATTGAATTAAGTTGAGCTACTGGGGGTGGGTCTAAATAAGAATTAGGTGGTGAAGATTCTGCTCTAAAAATAAGGTGTTCCTTATCATTATCATCAAGAATCGTAACCTCTTTCTTCTTACAATAAATCTTCGCATCATAGTCCGAAAGACAGTCCATACCGAGGATTATATCAAACTCAATCATAGGTATGACGATGAAATCAGCAGATAAAGAAAATTTATGTGCTCTAATGGGGACTGATTCACAAAACTTTGTTGCAACGATACTTCCCTTAGGAGTTTTAACTGACAACTCCCTTATTAAATCAAATTGGAAATATCTAATTTTCTTAGCAAACTGGGAAGATATGAAACAATGCGATGATCCAAAATCAAATAATGCATTTGCTAAACTTGAGGAAACCATTAAATTACCTGCCACCACGTCTTTCGGAGTTTCTACCTCAGCAGTAGTGATAGCATAAGCCTGGCCTTGATCCCTTGGCCTTTTCTGAGGTAAGTTCTCCTGACGCTTAGGACATACATTTGCATAATGCCCCATCTCCCTGCAATTGTAGCACTGAACGTTGGTAGCTTCCTTCTTCCCCTTGCAATCATGAGCTTGGTGGCCTTTTTCACCACACTTGTAACAGACTCCCATTCCCTTCAGGCAAGCACCGGGGTGTTTCTTCCCGCACTTACCACAAGATGGATATTCAACCTTTCCCTTCTTCCCCTTATTTCCATTCCCAGATTGATCAGCAGGTCTCTTCTTCTCTTGCTTTGCTTTAAAGTCATAAGACTTAGAGAATTCCTTTTCGGTCTTGATAGCACATGAGACAATGTCTTCGTACGATGAAAAGGATTGTGAGACTAATGCTCGACGGAGAAATGGTTTTAACCCATCAAAGAAACGATCAATCTTACTTCTTGGGTTGCGAATATAATCTCCAGCATACCTCGCTAACCTTGTAAAGTTAGCCTCATACTTTGTGACATTCTCATCCTCCTTTTGTCTCAGACTCAGAAATTGCCTTTCCATATCTGCTCGATGGTCGCGAGGAAAGTATTTTTCTAAAAACAGATCTTTGAACTCCCTCCATTCCATGTTTGATACTTCATCATCTTCCTTCATGTTTTGAATCAATGACCACCATTGATCAGCATCTCCAGTGAGGCGGTAAACTGCCATGGTAACTTTTTCCCTTTCACTACTCCCCAAAGCCTGAAATATTTTCTCTAGGGAAAATATCCATTGCTCAGCTACTAAGGGATTTGTACTTCCATTGAACGTTGGTGGTTGTTGTCTCATGAATCGATCTAACATTGATCCTCCACGCTGCGGATCAGGGTGCTCCATACGGGTAAGGTTATTATTCATAACCTGAGTAAGTTGTCCCAGTACGGTGATTAGCTGATCAGCACCAGTTGTATCACCAGCCCCACTATAATTATCTTGAGCAGGAGGGCAATCCCTACATGGAGTGCGTGCATTGATACGGTTTCCATTTCTTCCACTAGGCGCCATTTCTAAAAAATGGCATAAACTAGATCAGTTTATGCATCAAAATACATAATCCCATACTTATAAAACACTAAACATAAATTGAACTATCTATGGATATAATCCATAATCACAAATATGTTTTCTTTGAGGAAGTATATACTCATAAACCCTTCATAATGATTTGTAAAGAAAGTGAGAGTTATCCTAAGCATATCCCCCGGGAGTGTCGTAACCAAGAGTGCAGCAAGGCCCGTTGTCGTGCACCAGTTCCCGTTCGAGTCTAGCTCAAAGCGGTGTTTTCGGGTTTTACCCCTAGGTACATCTGTGCCAGAGCCGCCTCTACCTGCTCGTATCCAGACAGGGATGTATTGCTCGGAAAACTCACAAAGTCTCTACAATACCAAAATTCTAGGAAGTTCTTCTATACTAATCCTCAAAGTTCATCTTAGGTCTATGTGCTCTAATCAGAGTTTATCTAAATATAGCTTCCAAGGTTTGTACTAAACTTCCTCTGATACCAACTGTAACGCCCCGACCCCAGTTACCCAGAGTCGGTGCATTATTACATAACATTGGCATGATCACAAGAAAGATCAAATCTCGAAAGACCGATTGGTTTAGTAGCCTTGGAAACACTAGATATATTCATAAGTTTTACATTACATCATAAAATGAAAAACTACTACAACAACATAATGTCTCCATAATCCACACTACTATCCCCTCATAATATCCCTGCAGGTCATTCATAATTTACTTCTTCACATCCTGGGAAAAAATAAAACATAGAAAAGGGGTGAGCTCAAATGCCCAGTAAGGATAACAATATAGCGGAAACTTTCATAAATAAGAATAAACATTTAAGGCAATGCATTACTAAAACAAAAGCCTTTTAAATTTGAACTTCAACATGGTATGGCAAAAGTAAAATGAAATAATGCCATTTACTTATTCACATGGATATTCTACTAATCGAATAATCACATGAAAAAATCAATAACCACTTTCATAATGTTGGAATGCATAATGCCAGACTATCATAACCACATAGCCAAGGCCTCGTGCCAAGACTACAAATAAGATTTTGTCAAGGCCTTGTGCCAAGACACTAGTTTGTCTCATGAGACCTACCGATGCATCGAGGAGCTATAGTGGGCTCCACCCGTCACTTATTAAGTCCAATGCATTCCCATATGAAAAGGTTTAAACATAACATAAACATTCGTATTAAAACTAGCATACGAAATGTCAATACTTTCACAATAAACTATGAATGGTATAAAAATAGCACATCCACAGTCAAACATATCACAAAACCTTCAATACAATATAGAAGTTTTGTATCATAATAAATCAACTTCAAATAATCTTAAAATCCATCGAAGGATGTTGACATAGATGAAATCAAAATTCTTTTTAAAGAAATATCTCCTTTTATTTTGAAATCATTTAAGATCCATATAAAATAAAACATTTTCTTTGAAAATATTCTTATAAGCTTGTAAGGAAAGCTTTGAAGATTTTATAACGGCGTAAAATAACCGCACCCGCCGTATAAGTTAAAAAAAACATTCTTACCTCAATTCTGTCGAAAAGGTTAAAAAGGACCTTGTTTTGAAAACGACGGAAAGATTCCTTTATAAACCTCTTATAAAAAGTCAAAAAAAGGTATAAATGACTTTAACCCATATTCTTGTAAATAGTAAAAATGTTTTGAAATACATTTTTAAGAAACATGGATGTGGATGATAAAGAGATCCCAGTAGATTATTACATATAAACAACCTCGGATAATGAAGAGATTGTGAAATAACCCTTACCTTGTACTTTTCCTTGGTTGGGGTAGGTTAACCTCCTGTATAATGGTGAAATAGTTGTTATTAAATTATACAAGAATCATATATATTAATATGATATCATATATGATCTTTTAACATTGATTTGTTAATAATATCTTAGAATTATCGTCATTTCGGGAGTTAACTTACTCATTTTCTTTCATATGTTTTGTTACATAAGCCATGGTTGTTGTATCTTATTCATATCCAGAATGATATACAGTTCTTAAACATCATTTTTAAATCATCAAATGATAATTATACTTGAATGGATACGATGGAGAATGAATCTCATCGCGTTCGTGGAGACGGTAGTCCGTACGTACGCACGAGCGACAATATCATTCTTTTGATATTAAAATAATATATAAATGGATGGTATATCATATATACAGAATCATTAACATGTTATATTTATTATTTACATGAGTTACACATCATTATTATACCCATCCAAATAATATTATATTGAATAACAATTACACCACGACGTGGAGACGGTAAGCCGTACGTACGCACGTATGGTGACATGTTATTCAAAGGGTGGATAGAATACTGAATATGATTGTACCATATTTATAATAACATCACAGTATATGTGAGATTCTGGAGTTATTATTTCAGAATGGTAAGAACAAAGGAAGAAGAAGTGGAAGAAGAAATGAACTTAGAAAAGGGTGGTGAAATCATTACCTCTTCTTCGGGTTCTTCCTTTTGATTTGATCAAAAGGGCTCCTTAGGTTGGCTTTCTGATCAAACTAAGGCCTCTAGGTTGTAGTGAGGGATGTTGGGAGAGTATTTGGGCAGAGTTTGGCCGAACCAAAAGGCTTTGAAGGTGTGAAGAAATGAGAAGGAGGAGTGCCCTTTTATAAGAGGGGTGAGGGGCACCTTTGGAAAAGTTAGAAATATTAATTTATAATAAATTCATATTCGGTTTACAAAGGCTCCAAAGTTGACTATTCAAAGGATGAGGTGTGGATAGGTCGAAAACAACTCATCCAATAGAATTTAGACAGGTTTGGGTACTTATATTAACCTTATCTTTAAGTATTAACTCTAAGTTAATTAGTTTCACTTTTACAATGTCTCTTTGTATTTTTATATAATATGATTAATAAACTTACTATATACATCCAAGCGACCCCCAAGTGGTCCATTAATGAGGCACCTATCATAATATAAGTCTCTTGGCCGAACCTTAGATTTTTAGGAATTTAATATCAATTAATAATATAATATTTGTTTTAAGAACTCTTTTATGTCAATTTTGACACTATTCAATAGTTGATTTTTGTGAAACTCCTAACAGATTGATTACTTCGAACAAAGTCAATTAAATCAATACTAATATATCATATTATCATAGAAAATTAGTTTAATTCATTAAAAGTTTCATATTATAATTATTTGGGTGTTTATAAGATCAATTATTGTTATTTTTCACTATTTTAGTAATTACTGCATCATCATTGTGTCATAAATAAAATAAATTATATAATGTCTAAAAATTATAAATAAACTATCATAATGTAGGAAATCTTTTTAGCTTTCTAATTAATATTTATAATCGAAAATCCAACATGTATAACCCTATGTAAAAATTGTTCTTCTAAAAGATGTAAGCTTATGCCATTTTTATTTTTATTTTAACTTTATTAATATAAAGTGTCCCTACCACATACAAGTGGCTCCAAGGGGTCCCCAAATTGACCGAAGGATGCCCATGGTCGGGTATGTGTCCACCAATAAGGTTAGGACACGTTTTAGGGTAATTTTTTATTATTATAATATTATTTTTTTAACCCTTATTTACCGGATTTACCCTTTAACCATGGTAAATAAAATATTTACCACAGTAACTATTCAAAATGTCTAAAAATAAAAGTTACCTATTTACATAATTTGGACATCCTGATTCCAAATATGGAATCCATTTTCCTAAATTCAAAACACAGAAGTGGCAGAAATTAATTTAAAATTAATTCCCGCTGTTAAAACAAAAAGCGTGTTTTTAAGAGATAATAACTATCAAAAGATTGACACTTGTTTATGTTCGGTTTAATTGTAAAATTATGTCCAATGATAAACATTAAATTGAATGGTAAAAATATATTCCAAATATACTTTAAAACCACTCAAATTCATAATTTATCACTATTAATTATTTTGATTAAAAAAGTTGTTTTTAATTAAAATTTAGAAATTTTCACTATTCATCAAAATATGAAAGTTATCCGAAATGTACCAAAATTTCACCCTAGGCTAATTTTGATATTCCGAATCCAAAAATGAAGTCCATTTTGAAATATAGAATATATATGATTTCAAAAATTAGGTATTACTATTCACAACGGCTAGTTTAATTAGTTGTGGTGTGTGTTAGAACTCGAGGTTGCGTACAACACACGCTATCGCATTATTCAAAGGGAAACGTACCGTAGAAGCTTGGGGTGTTACATTCTAACTACTCTAGATCCAAGAATGATGGGATTCTGAACACTGAACTATTTTATTTTTATGAAAACTAAGGATATACGATCAATAATACATGGTACATTGATATTGGATGTTCCCAACTTATGACTGGTAGAAACAAAATCTTTTAAAATGTTATTAAGTTGAATGGTAGAGATTCTGTTTTGGAGAAAATGCTCAAGGAGAAATTATTGTTATATGTAACATCATTATTCATGTGAAATCCTTAATTTAAAATGTCTTATTTTTAATGGTCCTAAGCACAACTTTATAAGCATATGTTAGTTATGTGATGAAGCTTACCTTGGGAGTTTTTGGAATTATAAATTCTTAGTACATAATTTCATGGATGAGTTCATTATTTATGCCCATATGCATGAGAATGTATATACTATTATCATAGAACACCTTAGTAGCTTGGAATTACATTTCCATAGTAAAATGGAAGATACATATTGGTTATGGAATTGATTTCTAAGACATTTTAACCTAAGTAACTTAAGTTAACTATCTATGAAAATACTTTTTATGGATCCACTAGATCTGATATTTGATTCATCAAAATTCCATGACCTTTTTCAATATGGGAAGTAACATAGGTCAAGATATAATTCCATAAGTGATGTATCGACTACTAAGGCATTTTATCTAGAGAACATGGACTTGATCAGTCCTACACACACCAGAAGTATTGGATAAAATTATTATATATATGTTTTAGATTATGATAACACTATATTTTCATAGGTTTATTTTCAAGTAATGATATTTGAAGCCTTTTATTATTTCCAATCCCTTTCAACCAATGATAAAAATGAGAAAAACCATTCATTGATAACTATCTGTGGTGATCATGGAGGAAAATTAATAAATTCATATTTTAAAACATATTGTATTAAAAATTAATTACTCATAACTTCTCCACTAATAAAACTCCTTAGAAAAATGGTGTTATTGAAAGATGAAACCAAATTCATCAAGAGATAACAAGGACCATGTTGAGTGAATACTAAATTACTTAGCTTTTTTGAGAAGAATTTGTGAGTACTTCTTGTTATACTATAAATCATGTTCTAAGCAGGCAATTTCTTAATGAAAGACCTTATGGGTTGTGGATTGGTTGAAAAATAAATGATTCATTCTTCATTGAATTTGGTTGAAATGTATTCATTTTGAATAAAAAATAAAACATTCATAAATTCACACCAAAATCCAATGAAGGAAGATTTTTAGTCTATTATACTACTTCTAAGGCTTGTAGAGTTTTTAATAAAATTTCTTTTACTGTTGACAAAACAATACCTATTAAATTGCATGAAAAAGAACCTTTAGTTTTTAAACAACACCAACTGACATCTTATGATGTGTTTTCTAGAATTGATTACCATACATTGATAGAATATTCTTATAATAAATGAAAATACTCTAGAGAATGTTTCTGAAGTACTCATCAGAGAATATTTTCTACCATATATTGATGAACTGGTTTCACAAAACTCATGTCAGTTGTTTCTATGTAATCATCCCAATGACAGTATCATTTGTAATTTAAATCAACCCATAAGAACTAGAAGTTATTTATGATATGAAGTAGAGAATATTTAATTTTGTTCACAATTAAAACATAAATGCAATGATGAAGCGTTAGGTGATGAATATTGTATTAAAGCTATATATGATGACCTAAATTAATTCAAAATGAACAATGTTTGGTCCATGGTAGAAAGACCTAAAGAAAATTATGTAATTGGGGTAAAATGGGTCTTTAGAAATAAATTTGATGAAAATGGAATCAAAGTAATAAATAAAGCATGATTTGATGTTAATGGTATAATTACAAAGAAGGAATAAAATATGAAGTATCCTATACACCAAAATCTAGACCTGAACCTATTTGAATTTTATTAGACTTTTAATCAGTCATTGACATTAAACATTTTAAAATAAATTTAAAGTGTAATTTAATTAATGGATAAGTTCAATGAGAATTTCATGTTGAACGACCTCCAATTATTGATGACACAAAACACCATGAACGTGTTTTTAAATATAACAATGCTTTATATTACCTCAAAAAATCCCATAGATCCTAGAATAATAAGATTACAATATTTTTGTAACAAACCAATTATGTTAAGGGAACTGTTGGCCCAAAAAATTTTATAAATAATGAAATAAAACATGTTTTAATTGTTCAAGTTTATGTTGATGACATTATTTTCAGATCAAATTGGAAACCCTTAACTAATTCATTTGTGAGTCTTATGAAACCTAAATTTGAAATGATTACAATGGGTGAATTGACATTTTCTACTGGTTTTAAAATATCTAAAAAATGAGAAGTAACCTATATATCTCAACAAAAGTATTTTAGAGATCCTATTAAAAAATTTGGATTTGATTACACTAAAAGTATAAATTCTTAAATCAGTACCTCGAATACACATGATCTTGATGATTCAAGGAATCCAATGGATCTATCATTTTTTAGATGTATTATAGAAAGTTTAATATACATGAAATCTAGTCATCATGTCTTAATGATTTATATATGCTTATGTTTAGAATATCAATTTAATCTAAACGAATCCCATTTAGATTTACTAAAAATAATTTTCCCTATTTAAAGGGAACTATAGATGTATGACTTTTTAATTCTACTTGAAATGATTTTGTTTTAAATTTTTTTTGATTGATGCCTTTGGTGGTTGTAGAATTAATAGGAAAAGTACATCCAGAACATTAAATTTATTATGAGATTCATTATTTTATTGGTCATGTATGAAACAATGTTCTATACGAAATTCCACTAATGGGGCTAAATATGTAGAACCTATAAGTTATTATGCTTAACTATTGTTGCTGTAACACAGTCTAATTTATTATGGAATGAGTTTTACTAAAACTCTAATACTATGTGACAACACTAGTACCATAGTCTCAATAAATAAACATTCACATTACACTTGTGAAAATCACATAAATATTGTGCATTAATTTCATAAGGATCACATGCTTAAAGGATATATAATTCTACAATTCAACATAATACAGGAAAAACATGCTAAAATTCTCAAAAAATTCATTACCTTTGGACAAGTATGAATACATTAAAAAATTGTTTGGAATGATAAATATAAGGTAATCATTTATATTTATTTTTTGATAATATTTTCTCCTAAAATTAAAGGACACTTTCATTGGGGGAGATGTATTTTTTCCATACTATTATTCAAAAATTAACCAATGTTTTTCGAAACATAGAAAAATATTTGCAGAAACAAACAAAAAGTTTTTAGTACCTATAAAATGTTTTTAGATTACAATAGATGTTTTTGGACTCTAATATTTCTAATAATAATCTTATCAAACGCCAAATTTTTTTTGATAACTCTAACATATTCATTATATTATATATTATTTATTAGTTTCAATTCTTTATTGGGTATTTCAATATTGTTTTAAATAGAACATCAAATGGATTCATCATTAGTTAAATCAGTTTATTTCTTTTAAACATTAGAAGATCAAAATATGTAAAACATTTTTTAGGTTAATATCAGCCATCAGATCCAATTCGTTTCTTTACAATAGTTGGATTAATCTTGGAAGATGAACTATCATATTTTAAACCCATATAAAAGACCAACCTCTTAGTGTCCCACATCAAATTATAGAGTTTTCTACTGAGTTTCTACCTCCCTTCAAATTATCCATTCTATTTTTCAAATATCTTTCTTATGTTCCCAATGTATCTGTCAATCTCCACTCACAATTCAATTTATTTGATTTAGGAACTTAAATATTGGTCGATCATCAACAAAAGGTTAGTTGATAAGGATTTATTTATAATGTATGATTTTTTAATAATAAAGATCAAAATGATTCAAGAATGGAAAAGTGTTTTGATTACGAAAAATAATGGAGAACAAGAGATTGTTTATGTAGACATAGAAATTAAATTCTATCAATCAGTTGATTTCGTCAATGAAGGTGTAAAGAATATGTATCATTTGAAGTGTTATATAAAATTTTATTCATTAATTTTATGAAAGCCATAGAGATTCTTGGGACACCATATTATGTTGAAGCTTCTTATTGTTCTCATATGTTGCCAGATTCAGATGTATCTTTTGAAACAGTAAAAGGTATTCATTACATGGGTCTTACGAGGGTAAAAATGCTAAGAATTTCCAATCATTTATCCAACCATAGAATCATGGAATTATGGATTAAATGAATTTTAATACACAGAAAAGTTTAGTAGGACACTTTTAATATAAAAAACTTCTTTATCGTGATTTTTCATCTTAACCTAAGGAGTATTAACCTAATGGAGTACATATTTATTAATATTAGTAGGATTAAAGATGATCCTATGAAATCATAGATTCTGATGTATATTGCAACCTTGTAAAGGCTGATTATATGTTTTTTGAACGTCAATAATGTTCCTTTCAATTCAAAGGAAAATAAATTCAATATTGTTCTTAATATGTGATGACACACATAAAATAATGAAATTTTATTTTACTGATAATAAAAATGATTTTGATTAATTATTATGAAATTCAAAGAAAGCTGGATAAATCTCAAATAAATAGTCAAAGGAGCCTAATAAATGAATGTAATATTAGTCAGAACCATAGAAAACAACTCATGTTTCCAATTCACCAAAGTAAAATAAAGATAAATCCTATATAGATGAAGTTGTATAAAATTAGAGAAAAGACAAATTGATAAATAAATTATGAGATTTCGTGTTTTATTTAGATCAAGTAGAAGATAATTGATTGAAAACCAAAGATTCTGATGAACATGAGAAACAAGAAAAAGAGACGAATCTCAAGAATAAGTTATCTGAGGCTATGATAGTTCAAGAATTGTTGAATGATATAGAAAGGGATTTAGAAAAAACTGATTTTCTGGAATCCTTTCATCTAGAAACATAACATCCTCACCAGTAATATCCAATTCAAGTAGATTATATCCAATCATTAAAAGGAAAAGAAGTAATTTCTGGGTCAGTTCTGGTTGTTCATGAACATATTCAAGAAGACAAAGAAGAAAAAAACGAAGTTGATAACCCACATAATGAAAGTGATGATTAGATTAAAAAATTAATGAAACACATAGGGATTTCCAATCCAATATGTTATCTTTAATAAAATATCAAAATTCATCATCAAAACATTCCTTTCAATGAAAATCAATAAACAAATACCATGATCGTAAATTCAATTTTGTTGAAAGTAATGTTCAACATATCCCCTCTAATGATGAAGGTGATGAAGGTGAAGATGATGATGATGATGGAAATGATGAAAATAAAGAATATGATCATGGTGATTATGTTGATAAGAGTATTCATGTTTCTAATTAATGGTATGTAGTTCATATGTCAGAGAGTTTAAGAAAGCTAGAGGGAAGAAAGTATATTTTTTCACATCTAAGTATGATGAATCAGATTCAAAAAGATCATTCTTCTCAATATGTGAATATTATATTGTTTAGTATTTGAAAGAGTTAGTTAAATCTATTCCATAATCTCCAAACCATGAATAAATATGTCAAATTATTCAAGATTCAATAAAACAAAATCTAGAATCAACAGACATTTTGAGGTTAAATATTATAAAATTTGAAGCTATTTTCAAATCCATTATGAAAAATTATCATTATTATAGGAATTATTACAGAGTAATAATGATGTTTTCAAATAATATCAATAATGAAATTAAATATTTAAACGAATTTTCATTATGAGTGAATGGTTCATTAAATGAATCAGAAGCCAAAATAAAAACACTATCAAACAATATCATAGAATTGATAAAGGAAGACAAAGAAATTCAGTTCCAAAAAACATGGATTCTTATGGGAATGTGAATTATCTTGCTCAATAAGATAGAAGAGTAGAAGATCCAATAGAATATGTGGATGAAAATTTTATTTCTTGAGATGAAAAGATTAATTCTCATGAGGATAAGATTCTATTACAACATGAAAAGATTCGTAATCTTGAGACAAATATTCTAGATCAGGAAGGTCTTATAGATATATTTTAATGTGGTCGTATAGAGGTCTAGAAGATAAAGTCCTTAGTGAACACCTTAATTCCAAAAAGATTAATATTTCTCGTATTTTTGATCATTCATTGTAAAAACCATTTTCAATAAAATGTAATGTTTATATTTTTTGTTTTATATAGTTTGTTTCTTAAAATTTGAAGTAAATTATATTCATTTCATTCCTCTTTTAAAATCACAATGGGGAGGAGTTGGGGAATAATTTTCATAAAAGGGTATCAGTCAATGGAGGAAAACATAACGAGGATAATTCTTAATAAAGACATCTTTATGTAATGAGTATATATTTCATTAAGAAAGGATGAAAAATACATTACTTCAAAATATGATCCTTAGTGGGTTTTGATAACCTAAGGGGGAGTTAGTCATATTAATCGTGGTACATTATCTAAGGGTGAGATATGTTCATTCATGTTTAAATATAAAATCTTTTTTTATATTATCATCTTAAATAGATTTTTTTTTCTTTCAAAAAAGAGTGAGTTTTTTTTCATATGATTCATTATGAATTTCTCATTCTTTTATGTTTCTAAAACCATAAATGAAATTTCATAATGACAATTTTTATATATTTGAAAATTTAAATTCATTTATTTAATAATTATTTATATCTATAAGGAAATTAATATGCATTTTATTTAACATTTTTATAGCTAAGTGGGAAATAATTTTTCTTTGGAAGGAACTTTTTCTGGAATAAATCTTATTCATCATAAAAATCAAACTCATTGTCTTTTCAATTGAAAATCATCATGAATGTTGAATTGGTTTCATGTTATTCAGTTCTTATTCATTCTAAATTATGAATCTGATTCTCTCAAAATCCAAATTTCAATTCATTTTTTCTAAATCTAAATCACTCAGAAAATAGAATCTAATTCACATTCCCAATTATGAATTTTCTAGAATCAGGATTCTAAATCCCTCAGTATTTTGATTTTTCTTATCTCGGAATTCTAATTCGGTTTCAATCATAATTGTGATATTGATTCTACACCACTCAATTCCAAATCATTGAAAACTTGGAATCTGATTCACAGTTCCTTAAAATCTGATTCACTCAAAAAATGTGAATCGGAATCCGGGTTTATTAGTTTTGATTCACACTAATTTGTGAATCCAATTTTCCATGTTCCTAAATTCTAAATTATCACCAAATACAATTTTATATATTTCTTAATTTTTTATGATTTTTTAAGAATCCAATTTTATAAAATTCATAATTTTATTATATTTCATTAATGTATTGTTTTTATATAATTATATTCACATATACATAATTTTTCACTTGGTATTTTTTATACTAAATTTTTTCATCTAATCTGTTATTATATGATCGTTATAAGGGGAAGTTGTATAGGCCCCTCTCACTTTTCATAGAATATATAAACAATGGAAGAAAATTTAGCTCTTTGAGATCTCATCTATAAATACCTAGTATTTAGAACATGATCGATGTTGTGAACATTTTTTATAATTGACACTTCTGATGATCTCTTCCAAAATTTATTCTTGTGAAATCCTTGAAGTGTTTGTGTTGTGAAAATATTGTTCCACATACAAAATTATTCAACATTATTTTTTCCTTGTGAAATTCCAATTTCTATTGTATACGATCAAGGGATTCCAAGATGAAAAAAGATTGAGGTTCTGATTACCTACATAATTTATGGATTCCCTGATGAATGAAGACAGTGTTGCTGATCACCTTTCAAATTGAGGGATTTTAGGGATAGTAAGACTGATAACGATCTTCGAATCAAGGGATTACCCTTGTGTGGGTAAGAAATAATTTCTAGAATGTATAAATACACGGACCATTATCTAAGGTGTTTTGATAACATACATTTTGGGTTAACATAATTGTACTCTTTTAAATGTACTATTAATTTCCATTTCAATATGTAACAATAAGAATGAATTTCTTATAATTTTTCTTGTATTGTAACCCAGATGTATGATTCTACACACTTTAATGTAGAATATTGTATGATTATACCTATGTACTTATTGATAACCATATTTTTCATTCTATTGTTTTTTATTAACCATACAAAATAGGGTTTAGTAAATCTATTTTGTTTAACTTTTCTTAAAAATGACTTACTTAAGGTAAAAAATTATTGTTTTTAATCATACAATTGAACCTCATCTTGTATCTGAGCATCTAAATTCATATTTCAATCCTATAATTTTCACATAGATAGTTATTTTATAGACCCCATATTAGGGATTTAGGCATCAATACATATCATGTGATAATATAAGTCAATCTAAACATAGTTATTCCAAATCCATTCTTTTTAATGTCACGCTACAAGGATGTATGGTGTTCCATTTGAGGTCTTGCATCTATGACCAGTCTAACCCTATCTTGAACTAATATGGATCAATCACATGAGAACTTCCTTAACGATATTATTAATAACATGTGATTTATGTACTGTGTGTGGAATAATGAATGGAAAAGGGTTTTATCACCACATAAAGGAATCTAAAATAATAAAAATTTACATTTCGAAGAATGTTATTATTTGGAAAAGATATAAGGTCCCTGTTTCCTTACACATATCATCTTAAGAAGAATCAAACAATAAAATGTTATAAAAAACCCTGTAGTTTAGTTTAATGGGTTTAGGACAATATCAATGCTATTTAACATCACATAGAAGGAAAAACGGGGAATCAATAAGAAAAATGTGGTGTGATGGATTGTAACAAGATTGGATATCTAGGCACTACAAATTATCCTTTAATGATATGAATCATTCCAAAATTTAGTTCTTGAATGGGATATTCCCTTTGTGGGGTTTTTTCACAAATAAGGGGGAACTTCATTTATTTTATTCATACATCTTGTCTTTTCTATGGTAATGTTTATGTTGAGAGAACATTTTGTAGATTGTTTAATGCCATGTGGAAATAATTCCTCTAATGTCATCTAATTTCATGTAGTGATAATTTGTTCTATTATAGTTTATTTTCATGTGAATAAGACTTGAGAGTTTTTGGTGATTAACTTCTTACTTCTAGGAACATTTCCTTATAGTTCAATGTATTGTGGTCTTGAAGTGTGATGTTGTGTAGTTTATAATTTTATAGCTTAATACTTTTAAAATATTAATGTCATGTTAGTACGATTAGAGATTCTATTATATTTAAGGTCTTTCTTCCAAGACATTGTCCATAATTTTTAATATTATGTGGTCTAGATTTCTTTTTTAAAACATAAAAATATGTTTTCAGTGCATTTTTTGTATTTTAACATCATATGAGAAGGATAATATCAAGAGAAAGTTTCATTGTCTTCACTGTTTTTTGGAAACCTCGATGAACATAAGGTAAGCCTAGATGGTGTATAGACAGATCAGGATTATGGCCATGAATATCTATTTAATTATACACAAATTTATAATGATTTTATAGACGGAATTCAATATAAAAAACTTGCTTCATGATAATCATGGCGGAACTAAATAAATGAAGGTCATGAGTCTTCATTTATTTATAGATTAACATGACTGAGTTCATTAGTGGTGGGGGAGAATGCTTCCTCAAATTTGAGTGGTTAATTATTAAGTTCAACCTCCTCTTATTACATATATAATTCCCTGGACACATATTACAACATGGTTGATAAACATGGGACATACCTATCACTGTTAAGGTAAGAGGGGAAATATTAATATATATTTTCCTCATTAACTTGTGTAGTCATCGATGTGGGATTCCTGATATCATTTATTAGCCTCATCATTCACTACAGACATGGTAATATTGGGAATATGATATTAAATTCAATATTTACCCATCTACAAATATAATCATCTAGAATAAATTTCCTAATTAGCCACATAGAGTTAGCATTATGTAGAGGCTACATGTTGCATGTGTTTTTTATGTTCTTCTGATTATAGGTGTCAGACCATAGTGGTTGTGTCCATGTACCGCAAACAACAATGAGTATTTATGAATTGAAGGACACCCTTATATCCCTAATAAGACACTTTTCAATTATCTAATCTCTCATAATTCTCTATCATATTCAAGAGAATTCAAACCAGGAATATTATTTTTGTCCCTATTGGGATCTCGTA
This sequence comes from Viscum album, assembly GCA_963277665.1. NCBI lineage: Eukaryota > Viridiplantae > Streptophyta > Magnoliopsida > Santalales > Viscaceae > Viscum > Viscum album. The sequence continues at coordinate 340,117,191 of OY728143.1, read as the reverse complement.
ACTGGACGTGGTAATGGGTTTGGAAATTTTTTATAATAAATATATCATTTTATCCATGTTAGGCTTTTATTCGTCAATAATATATGTTTTTACCTGTTCAAACAATAAAGGATACCTCTCTTGGATGCCTACACACAATGGGGAAGTGTTGTTAATGGTTAATGGTGATCAATATATTGTTTACCCTAGCATTTCAATAACAATGATATATAATTGTTTGAATAATTTTTGAAGCACTCTATACATAAATTTCTAGGAAATGGAAGTATTTTATTTTCGAGAATATATATATCATTATGGGGGAGGTTTACCAAAGTAGATGTCAGTAATAGAATACATGTGGTCAAACTCTACACTTCCGCGACAAAGACTATTGAATTAGTGATCAACTGTTGCATTATTTAAAGAGTTTAAGGACCATTGATATGTTTTAGAAATGTGTCAAAAAATTTAAATGACAATGGAAATGAGCATGTTATTGATATAACCCTCATTCTATATCATGGTTGGAATATGCCTACATACCTTTTTGGGTTCATTGGGGATATATGCCCGATATTAGGAAGGTTTCTAGAATATATTAACAATAATATCTTGCTATGAGAATGTGATAATACTGCTAAATAGAATATATAATATTCCAAAAGGATTCGACGTTGTTGGAAGGGATATGAACCATTCAATAGATGGATGCTAGAATATTTAGGTCAATCCTTGTTGAAGTGGGTATATAAACCCAATTCATATATGAATTATCTGTTAGAAAATTTGGATGTTCCTATAATATTATTTAAGGGATATGAGCCTCCCCCAATAATGTATAGGAATATTTATAGTAGCTTCTAGATACGTGATCCGTTAATAAGGTATATTCCTCTCTCTCTTGGTGAGCCCTAGTCGGAATGGGTATATGAGCCTAGTCCAGTTCCATTTGAGTATGAAAATGGTATATTTCGAGAAAAATCTAGGAATGTTCAGTGGTATGTTCCTCTCTCACATGGTGATACCTAATTAAAATGGATTATGAGCATGGGTTTTGGCATTTGAAGTATTCTAATATTCTCTTTCAATATGAATATGATCTTGTCTTGAGGCATGCAACACCCTAACATGGTGATCCAAAGTCATAATGGGATATGGTCCCAATACTTTTCAATAAGAGTATGACATTGTTATATTTGAATAAGACTATGAACATTTATGGAGGCATGTTCTATTCTCACATGATGAGAAATGGTCAGAATGGGATATGAGCGTAGTTATGTGCATCTGGAGAATGTCACTGGTCTTTTTTGACAAGAATATTAACTATCCAAATGAATTTTACACTCTAACTAGGAGGGCCCCTTTTTTGAATAGGTATACAAGAATTTTCTTATGCCATGTCATTTACCATAATATGTAAATAATCCTCCAGGATGAGAGAAATAATGTGTGATTACTCTGAAGTATCCACTTGATATTACTAATTAGTGTGTTGTGGGGCTCTAGTTTGTGTGATAAGAATATATTCAAGTCCCTAAATCATTATCATAATATGAAAGAGAAGCTACTATATTACTATCATAAAACACTTTTACATAGATAGTTTATGTACACAATGTATGCACATACACTCTCAGTTTATTGAATTTATTGGTATATCTATTTGATTTATGTGGGTATGTATGCCCACTAATGTCATCCTTATGCCATCTGAATATGTAGATGGTATTTATGCATGAGGGAATGTATCTATTCTTACCCCATGCTTCCTTCCTAGAAATGATAGAAGAATTCATTTGAACTATCACAAATATGATCATACTGCATATGGTCGTCATCCTTCTGCATCTGGCATAGTACAATTGAAATCTAGACCTGAATGTCTGGGGACATGACCTATCGAATGACACACTCAATAGGTGACTGATTGTACCATGTATATTTTAATATATCTAGGATTAAAATTAGGTTGTAGTAGTGGTAGTCCTAGAAACATAAATTTCCAAATGATTCTCAAGATATCTCATTAAGATTGATATGTCACATAGTTTACCATTCAAATAATCTGGACAGGTTCCCAGATTTTCATGTTATAATATAATGAAATTTACCCAGAGTTTAATGTCTTTTGGATATAGATAATCATGTATTTTAATGTAATGCAACCAAGATGTATCATATACATTAACATCATGGGTCTTCAACGAATAATGAAACATGACATTAGGAACCAATGACATCATCATGTCGTATAGTTTTATGTGACAAGTAAGTCATCCATTTGCCTTTACCATAATCAAGTAATGACATATCTTAAATTTTAATCATTTTATAACTATGAAGTGGTCATTAACGTTAAAATAATGTGAGTAAGATGTTAAAAATTAAGTTTAACATCATACTATAAGGAAGTAGGTCCATATCCTATCAAGAGAGTGACCTTTCTGATGGATCTTCAATGACACATACGTATATTGCATGAGTTTGGGATTCATTAGCTCTATCAAGCCTTCATCTACTTGTTTATCCTTCCAATATTAAAAAAAAAATCCATTATCTATTGTTTTCCAGAGATTTATTTTGTTTGGGCATTAATTATCATTGCCTATCAACCCAACCCGACATGGATAACATATTGTAATGAGCATTACCAAATCATTCTCTTGGGAATAATAAAAGTTCTTGGGGAAATGTTTTGTTTTGAAGGAATATAATTTTTTCAAAATCATGTGGAAATATGGTCACCAATCTCAGGGAGGTATGTGGCTCATGATATTCTACCCAAATTATGGGTTATTATAAGGGTTCTCAATTGAATGGTGTTGGTATTTTTGTTTCGGTGGTTCCATAACCCTATCATCCATATTTTCATGAAGATATTCATTAAATTCAATGAAACCATATATTGTGTTCCCTAGACATTATTGTTAGGAAAAGTGTTTTTTTATGGGTTATCAAGCCTTTATCACCTATATTTCTCACCACTCATAGCTCTATAATACAATTCTCTATGGAATAATCTATGTTCCTTGGTGCATGATTTGATTTGAAAGAATTTAGCCTTTAAATTATTCCATAAATGGGGGTTAAACATGTTTATTATCACAGTTGTTGTCTATAAATTCATTGATGTGTGTTTCTGGTTGAGTTTCGAGTCAAGGCGCAGTGGTTGAATAATTATTACTATGGGGTATGGTTTTGAGGAATTTTATTGCATGGATGATGAAAACATTTTACACTCATTAATGTAACATAACCCTCCTATAGTCTTTATTTAAATGACTATAGTTAGATGGTTTCCAGAATACCATTGATGATGAAGTGGTAAATATAGCAATATACCATATCTATAGGATGGGGGTCTTGAAAATATAAAAATCACTCTATCCATTTGGTATTGGGTGAGGTGGAACATTTTTTACATATCACCCAATGAGGGAATGAAAAATATAAAAATTATCCCGTCCCTATGGGTTTTGGGACATCAATTCAATGCCAAATTCTGTAGGATAGTCATGGTACGTCCTTATAATATAGAGATCACAAGAGCAATACCATAATTATTTCATGAAGATCCTTACACTCTCATTGGAGTTGATTGATCAGTTCTTCCGCAAAAAAACTATTGTCATCATCAAGGGGTTGAATTACAATTGAATTGAATACCCTATATCTTCTATCAACAGAAGGATGAGTGAATGATGGTAGGATTCTTATCATGGACCTAGAGACTAAATCTACTAGTTCCACATTCCACATTCTCCATAAACAATACACTCTAAAATATAACCCTGGTTAATAATACATCTTTTATATGTATGAGTCATACATTCGACCCATTCATTCCATATTCCATGTTAATATGGTAGGACAACATACACAGACATGGATTACTATAAGATAGTAATATTATAATCTTCAATGTTATGTTCATATAAATCTATTGAGATGTACTCGGATTTGGATGATATTATATTGATGGGTACAAAAGTGGGATCATGATCCTCCCCAAAGGAGTATCTCATTTGATGGGTATGTTCCCAATGTACCGTTTGATGGGACAATGCCTATTGTATTGTATGGGTTTTGATGCCCATAAAATTTCTTTTGGGTGCTCTCCCATAGTGAGGTTTGGGGAGTGGTTCCCATGGTATCATTGCGGGGAACCAATAATACAATTTGGTGGGATGGTGGTTGTAGTATAATTTGGTGGGTCAGTTCCCATAGTATCATTTGGAGAGTCGGTGCTCGTTCAATAATTTTTGGGTTCCTAACATGTAGTGTTGTTTTTTCGTTGGTACATGTAATACAATTTGGTGGGCCAATGACCACTCTACAATTTTTTTTGGTCCATGCACATAATACCATTTTGTGGTTTTGTTCCCGTAGTACTGTTTTGGGGGTCTCTACCTATATTGAAGGTGATCCCATGGTAGCATATGGTTAAAATTCCCCAATACCTACTAGCTGGATTTCTCCCTGGTTTTCCAATGTCACCATCAATAGATCTTATGGAGTTAGAGGCAATTTGATGGAGATGATCTGGGATCTTTCTAAACCAAATTTACGTTACATCATTGGGCCTCAAACATATTTGGGGAAACTCGGATTTAATACTACACCGAAGCTTCATATTTTGTAAATCCATAGTGATATAACATGTTGGGTGACCAAATTTGGATGATTAGGGTATGCACAAAAATCTCTATATCTCAAGGAATATTCATGGTCACATGTTGATGATGATGACCAGAACATATTGGAGACCTCCAAGGTAGATCATTAGTGATTTATTTTATACAGTGTTTATCCCCATCCACCTCCCTTAGGCACAAAGGTTATGTGTTTCTGCAGTATAAAAATATTATCCTAATGATATTTAATGTCGAAATAATTGCCACTTCATATTATACCACCTTTCATAGGAATGACATCTTCTGAGGATTCCACCTCTAAAGGATTTATTGCGCTAACTCGAAATATCAAATGGAATCATGGATGTGATACTCCCAAAGAATTGTGTTTACCAACTACTACTATAGGTGTTGTGTTGGTGAAACCGTATGTGAGAGCCTCCAGGCCAATGCATCTTATCCAGCAGTCACGACATCCATTTTAACCTTCCATGGTGTCATTTTTATTGTATTAAATATGAGAACTCCATAAAAAGAACCATGATAATCTATAAGTTCAAAATCATATATAAGATTTCATGTTCAATAAATTACATTCATAATTAAAGGATAAATATTGAATCCCTTATTATAAAATGTTCATCATAGTTTAATGATACCCATTAGGTTATTTATATTTCTATGTAGCAAGTATGTTATGAAATTTTTATGATGGAATCTGAAGTGTCAATCCTTTCTGACATGTGAAATGGATTCCTTAGTTAATTATTTTCATGTTATGATCATTATTGTTTGGGGAAAATGGGGTTTCAGATATAATTTAAGATTGATTGTTATGGGGTTGAATGTGTTGTGAAAATATTTATCGTGAGTTTACCATTTTTTCATTTCACAAAAAATACCAATGGTTTCGTCATTAATAACAGATTACAATCTCATTTTCAAAATATTTGTATATAATTAGGGTTTTTTACGAAATGACAAATAGGAACATAAAATGGTTGAGAAGATAGGGTGTGAATCTCAAAAAACCTTTGGGGTGAATTATTTCTTATTCTAGGACTCTCATATACATTTTAGACCTATTAGAAAAATTAATATCAAGACCCGATATGAGAATGGTTTACCCTACATCAATAACATGATTGTGATAATGTTTTTACAAGAACAAATGTGCGTATATCAATGTTTAGCTATCATTTTTAATTCATTTGTTATGCTTTATTTTAATTATATATATGGGTGATTTGGAGTTTATTTTCATCCAAGGAGGAATTTAGTGTCATAGAGATGGTAGTTTACCTCTACAAGGTATCCTATATATCCTTCATGAATATAAATAAAAACCACATAGTTCATAGGACATATTTTAAAGTCATGTGATATGAGTGATCCTTCTAGGTTAACATCAAGGGGTATGGACGTAAATATCAAACTCGAGCCTCAAGGAGGCATCATACATACCCTATTAAGATAGAAATAAAAATCTATATAGATCATGTCAGTTCAATAAATCACGATACAATAGAGAACATTAGTTGGTATTATTCATATAAGGATGAACATGATTTCCGCCTAAAAATTATGATCATTTGAGTGATGTTGAGATGTAATCTGATATACACCCCCAATAATGGTCCCATAATGGGAGAATTCATATCATGTTATTGGTTCTACCATTCCTAGTATTTATTCCCATGTGATTCATTGTTAGTGTGAAAAATAATGGATAGATGGAGATCATACATATCAGGTGCTGGAATATTTTCATATGTATTACAGATCAAATTATTCTTCTTAGAGTTATGATGACCTATCTCATGGAGGATATGGAATGGAGATCGATCCATTTGAATGCTTCCTATACCAATATTAATTATGTTAATATTAGATTCATTTATCCATAACTCATTGATGGGTTTGAGTTATTTGAGAACATGTTCTAGGCTTACACATAAAATGATTCATGTGTACAAGACCATATAATGTCCACTGGTGGATGAGGTAGGATAGCGGACTTATGGAAGATTTTTTTCCCATAAAATAGCAATATTCATGATACGAACGGAATTACTAAAGATTGGATTCCCATAAGATCTAAATCCCTAATAAGGAATCCCACATATTTTGGTTATGGAGGAAATTGGATTTGTCGTAGTTAAATGACTCCTAACCGACAGATGCTTCAAGGTGAGGGTTTACATTCAGATAAATTATTATTATGCCCTATTGGTTAAGAATTCTAGAGGAACATACTCGGATAAATTCTCATTTTGGAAATTTTATTTTCTATATTTTTCACAGATAAATATATATGGGTACTATGAATGGGTTTTTAAATATTGTTGGTATGACATGGAAGACCCATTAAAGAGAAAGGAACAAATAAGGTGGCTTGAGTTATATAATCCTTACACAGTAAGGAAAATCCTCTTATAAAAGTGGTATATGGCATAAGGTTCCGAGGAATGGGTCAACATGATGTTAGTATGCGTAAATATTCTGAATAGACTAGACATTTCCTATGGGATCAGTCGAACATATTTTGACCATCATCGAGACATGTATTGATTATTTTTTGGATATGATTTGGATTCCATTTATGAATGAATGACCATCATCAAGACATGTATTTTCACATCCAATCCATTTTTCATAGTCATTTGATATATTTGAGATGTGTTATCAATATTCACTAACATCCTATGGAAGTTTTCACATTATTAATTTTATTCTCTTGGTTGTGTTTAAATGGCCAAGGTTCATTTTCCAGTAGTTGTTTGCATTATAAATATTCATTTACCAAGATGAAATAGGATGATCATGTTTCATTATCTTGTATAGATTTACACGATCAAGGTGTGTTCTCATAAATGTATTTTCAAAATCATGGGGGAAATTTCTATTGTCTTCAAAATATCAGATGGTCTTTATTAGGGTTGTTTCATAATAGTGTAGACATGTGAAGGGACTATCACCTGACAGTGCTATGATGTCAAGGGACTATCACATGATCAATTGGAATTGTCCAAGTCATGTATTATGATCAGATAGACCAATCTAAATCCACACATGAGACTCAAAAGACCAGTTAAATATATTGTGATCACATGACCTTGAGGGGATCAGGTGGTAGGGTCTTGCAAAAATGATTAGGAGCACACCCCTATACAATTGTTGATATTTGTCTGCCTAAAAAATTCAATCCTTAAGACCACATGGATATTACTTTCATGGAAGTATAGTTCGAGGATATTGTGTTTATTTCATTGAAAAACATCCTAGGTCATATAAAAAAATTGATATCTTTTCCTATAGTTTATATATATGTAATGTGTTTTCTCAAATGATGGAATTGCATGGTGCTTGATTATTAATACAATTGCTTGGCCTAGATTGGATCTTGTGAGAGGTTCTGTAAATATTAAAATGATCCATGGGGGTGATTAAAATCAAATAATCCATGTCAATGGTTACATGAAAACACCATGAGATGAAGCGCTCATGTGGTTCCCTATTCTATAATATAAAGAGGGGATTCATCTACCATGAGTGTTTGACTATAGAAATATTTTTGGGCTCCAAAAATGTCACAGGGAAAGTAATCACGGGTCACATGGGTTCAACTAATCATGATATTGTGTGACCCAAAGGGAGATATTGTGTAAGGTCTTATGAATATATATAGTGGCACACACTGGGAATGTATTCCTAGAAGAAGGTTTTTCCTAGTGGAATAATAAAACTATTTGTGTATAATTTGATCACATGAATACCTTATTAGAGTAGGAAACATATGAAATTTAGTTCATAATGTGATAATGTTATCTTCAAGATACCATGTGTAATGGACCGGACCTCTCTGGCCCATTCCTTTGTCAAAAAGATGGTCTTGAAGTGTTCTAGAGGGTAAAATGAACTTTTCCCACACTTTTCAGAATTTTGAAACTACACACCGTGTAGTGTGAGTACACACCGTGTACCCCCTCGCTGGGTATACCCCATTTTGATGGTCGTGTCCTTACCATGTGAAATAATTGGGTACACACCATGTACCCCATACTACACGCCGTGAAGTCCCTCCCCGCGTACGCGTTACCCCCAAACTGTGTGTCGACCAGTCAACGACAATGTTCCATGTGGGATCTGTGTCCTTACAGTGTGAAATAAATGAGTACACTCCATGTGGCCAATACTACATGTCGTGTAGTCCCTCCCCATGTACGTGTTGCCCTCAAACTGTGTGTTGACAATTCAACGGTCGCGTACAGCGTTGAAGGCCGTGTTGGAAGCCACATGGTGGCCATGTCAAATGGCCAAGTACACTCCCTGTACCATAAATTACACGCCGTTTACTTTTGTTTTCCAAACCTATAAAAGGAGGGGTCCCCTCCTCCTTTTCAACACACCCCTCTCCCCCCCTTTCATTTGAGCAGAGCTCTCCCAAGAGACTTGAGGGCTCCTTTTCTTTCCATAACTTCTTCGCCTGAGCTCCGATTTACAATCCAGCAACGACCACTGGATCGTAATGACGAGGTGGAACTTATGATCTTGGATCTGTTGTCCTTTCCATCCTAGATTCCACCCGATGTGGTTTTTCCAGGATTCGACAAAAGTGACGGATGCCGACGGACGTCTTCTGATGTTGATACGGGGGAGCGTTGTGATCAGAACCTGTTGAGGTAGGGATCATACCTCTGTCTCTCTAAATAGTGCTTCATGAGGGGTTGGTTTCCCCTTGTTTATGTGAAACAAATTTGAACATGTTTAATTATGATAATAACTGGCTTATATAACGGGGATGGGATGTTGTGAATGCAGTTACATTATTTTATATCCAATGTAATTATGTTGTGAATTGAATAGGCTTATGCCTATGGAAAATCATGATCGTTGGGGGACTTTTCATGTGCAATTAAATGTTACCCGATCTTTCTAGACCATTTTTGTGAATGGAACTTTATTGAATGTGGAATTTGGATAATCACATAATGTTGGTGGATTTAAAATCTGAAACCCTTTTGTGATCACCTTGGTTGAACAAAAAGGAATAATGAACATGTGGGTGTTGGCTTGGATACGTGGCATGTGATAGGGGTGTTTTTGTGGGTTGTTGTGGATTTGGTGAGCAGTGGGGCAGTGGTTGGCATGGTTGTGGGTTGGTGTGAATACTATGTTGGTGATGGGAAGTGGGCCTGCGATAAATGGTATCAAAGGGGTGATGATCTACAGTGTGGTTGTGGTTATGGTGGTTGGCAGTGGGGCTGCAGGGTTGGGTTTGAATATGAATGAACTATGGGTGGTAAATAATAAATAAAAAGTGGAAGAATTAATAAATGGTGGGGAATGGTAATGGAACGGGAATGTTAATCAATGGTTTGGTTGGTTATTAAAAAGGGACTTGTTGTTTTTCTTGTGTTTTCCTAACATGATTTTTGGATGGAAGGGATATGCTTTACAAACGATCGATGTGGTTGGTTGTGGATAGTTTCCCAGTAGTTAAGGACCTAATAAAGTGATTCTATTGAAACATGAAAACATAAATGGGGTTGGGGTTGTTTGTTGTATGCATGCTTCATAGTAGCAGTGTCGAGGCACATTCTCAGTTCTCTTATTAGAAGCCATAGGTTGGGATGAGTGTTTGGTATATATATATCTGTATCGTTGTGTTTAATCTCACCCCACCCATGTTGAGAACTTAGTGTCGAACACTCCCATTTCATGGGAGAGGGTGTATTCCCCTTAGTTACTAGCTCCTTCCTGCTCCTTCTTCCCTAGGCTGTGATGTCTTGAGGAACCTTACACCCAAGACTCTTCGGGTAGGTTTCTATTGGGGTGGTTTAGCCCAAAACACTTCAGGCAGTTTTACTATTTTTTCCCCAAGAACCATTGGGATGAGGCCCAGGTGTGTGCAGGCGGGATACGTGGTTGTGAGGCCCAGGTGTGTGTGGGAGGGATACGTGGTTGTGAGGCCCAGGTGTGTGCCGGCGAGATACGTGGTTGTGAGGCCCAGGTTTGTGCGGGCGAGATACGTGGTTGTGAGGCCCGGGTGTGTGCGGGCGGGAAGAGTGTGGTAGCATCGAGACGTTCTCCGTTAGGAAGAGCAGCTAGCTAGTGGGGGAAAATGGTGCGTGGTACCCAATAGTATTGTTCTTATAGACTAATACCTATTGGGATTATGTTTTGGTGAGTGGGGCTGGTGAGGTTGGGTGGATATAATTCCTTTCTAGGTTTCTTTTGTTGTTCTCAAGGGACATTAGGATGTCTCCCCACTTGTGCATTGGATCTTTAGGTTTCCCTACTGAGTATACTTGTATGCACACCGTTTGTTTACTTTTAGGTTTCTAGGAGGACTAATAGGGCTGTGTGGGACCCTACTAGTCAGAACAGTTGGAGTTGCTGCAGTTTGTTGTACTTGTTTGTTTTGGTATTGTACTTTTGAGCTTTCTTGTACTTGTGTCTTGTTTCAGAACTATTTAAACATGCATGTGGGATTGGTTTGGGTTTATTTTTATACACTTGTTCTTTTCCTTTTTGGTGGTTGGCTTGTCCTATTTCCTGATCTTAAATAATAAAAGGGTAACGCCTCCCATATTTGTGAAAACTCATACCCTTGGTGCTATTCGCCACCCCGGAGCCTACTGGAGGCGAGACTCGGGGGGTCATTATCTCCCTTTCACCATTGCCAACTCAGGAGGGGCATCTTTTGTGGGAGGGGGTCATGACATAATGGTATCAGAGCTGATGGTTGAGAGATAGGATGGAGTCTGGAGTTAGGAACAGTGAGGATTGCATGGGATTGTAGGGCAGCAGTGTTGGTTAATCTTGGTGCGTGACAAAGTCCAGGGAAGACCAGCTAGGACACAAGATTTTAGGGCCCCCCATGATCCGATGCAAGGACTCTGAGACTACCGAACGTCCAAGTAAGACTACATTGATTATAGGGTATAGAACCTAGGGAAGGTACATGCATCATCATGACTGTGTTTTACTTTTTTTGGGCGTTCTGGGAAAGAAATTGAATAAAATGATAAAATGAAACCCTGCAAAATTTCTTTACTACTTGGGATTATGTGATATTTTTTTACCATACAACTATGGCACCTGGACGTTGTCCCCAGGTGACTCAGATGGTCGAGGCCCAGCAGATCCAGGTGATCGATTAGTTGAGGATTGACTGAGAGGAGGAAGTTAGCAAGTGGCAGAAGACTCTCCGTTCTTTCCAACGGTAGAACCTCAAGAAGTACGAGGGTAGTACTATGGATACGGAGACAGAGGGGTGGATTGAGGAGATAGGGATCTCTTTTACCTTGATCCATGATCCGAGGGAGTACTGGGTTCCCCTAGCAGTCAGTCAGCTGAGAGGTGCGGCGCGACAGTGGTGGACGCTCTACCTTGGAGAGAGGATAGAGGCAGAGGCTCCGTGGGCTGACTTTGAGAAGGAATTCCGAGAGGAATTCCATTCTTCCATGATCAAGGAGGATAAGCAGAAGGAGTTACTCTCCCTTCAACAAGGGAGTATGTCAGTATGAGAACTGGGGATCATGTTCAAGGATCTCCTACACTATTATTCAGATCTCATTCCAGATGAGGAGTCTCGGGTGAGACATTTGGAGGAGGCACTTCATCCTTCACTCAAGTATGTTGTCACCCCCTTCACCCTTCCGACATACATGGATGTACAGAAGAAGGAAGAGGTTTTAGAGAGGATGCACACGCTGGGAGGTGTTCCACGTGGGGGGTTTCAGCCAGGTTCGTCGAAGGGGAAGGCAGTCTGTAGCAGGTCTTCTGCGACGGGACCTTCTAGGTTCAGGAAAGTGGGGAGCATGCCCCAGTAGTTTCAGTTCAGATCATCATGTCCTCGTCCATTTTCCATGATCCCAGGACCAAAGTGTTTTTCTAATTGAGGTTTCGGGCACATTCAGAGTCGGTGCCTGACCCGAGCTCAGTATAGTGGAGGTGGGTAGGTTCAACACCCTCCTCAGCAGCACCAATTGCCGGCAAGGCCCTGTCAGCAACAGCAGGACCATGCTCCTCTGAGGACAGACCTTGCGGGAGGATGCCAACCTCAAGTTGATCCTCAGGGACCGCGACCAGGGTGTGTTCGGGGAGGTGGATGACATCAAAGAGGCAGAGGAGATGGGCGTGGACAGTTGCACGCTGGAGAGTTAGAAGCTCCAGTGGGACCGGAGGTGGTGCGAGGTATGATTTGTTTGTTCAGAACTCTCGTTTCTACTTTGTTCGATTCAGGAGCATCGCACTCCTTTGTTGCACCTGGTCTAGCCCATGCTTTGGGATTAGACATAGAGAGAATTTATGTACCATTGGTGCTAAGTACACTAGTTAGAGGCCAGACTAGTGTATCTTGTGTTTTTCGAGGATGTGGGTTGACGTTGGGACCACATCGATCTAGTGCGGATCTTCTTCTGTTACAGATACAACTATACGATGTCCTCCTAGGCATCAACTGGTTGTTTTCTGTTAGTGCCGTTATTGAATGCTTCTAGAGAAGAGTTATGTTCTTCAATGTGGACTCGAAACTTGTAGCTTTCGTTGGAGAGAGGAGCTATCAGTTGGGAAGCTGGCGTGTGGAACCTCTCCTTTCTTTATTAGGTGGGTTATCAGTGGTTCCATCTGATACAGAGATTGTGGATGTCCCAGAGGTTGTTGGGGATTTACTCGATGTTTTTCCCGAGTAGGTTGTGACTCTACCCCCCCCCCCCCCCCCGACGTGACGTTGAGTTCGAGATAGACTTACAGCCTGGTGACCGTCCTATTTCGATGGCCCCTTATCGGATGGAACCTTCGGAGTTGCGGTAGTTGTGGATTCTGATTGACGATCTGATGGAGAAGCGTTTTGTTCGACCCAACGTGTCACCATGGGGTGCTCCAGTTTTGTTCATGAAGAAGGTATATGGTGGTCTCAGGTTATGTATAGAATATCGTAGGTTGAATCAGGTAATAGTCAAGAACTGTTACCCCCTTACAAGGATAGATGATCTCTTCGACCAACTAAGGGGGGGAGGTTGGTTTTCTAAGATTGATCTACGATCGGAATATCATCAACTGAGGGTGAACGATAGTGACAACTCTAAGACATCTTCCAGGTGTAGGTATGCGAACTTAGTGTTTGTAGTGATATCATTTGGAGTTATGAATGCACCAGATATGTTCATGGGACTTATGAAAATTGTCTTGCGAGAGATTCTGGACCAATTCGTCATTGTGTTTATCAACGACATCCTGATCTACTCAAGATCAGAGGAGGACCATGTGGAGCATCTCAAGGCAGTCTTAGAAGTCCTTGGACACCAACAACATTACAGGAAATTGTCGAACTGTTACTTATTGACACAAGAAGTGCACTTCCATGGGCACGTGGTGTCTCATTACAGAGTTTCAGTGGACCCGTCGAAGGTGGAGGCATTTGTTTCTTGGGCAGCACCCAAGAGTGTGGCAGAAGTTCATAGTTTCTTGGGATTAACAGGTTACTATCAGAGGTTTGTTTCAGACTTCTCCCGAGTTTCTTTTCCATTGACAGCTTTGACTAGGAAGAACCAGGTCTTCCTATGGAGCGAGCAGTGCCAGAAGGCTTTCGACTACCTGAAGGAGAAGTTGGTCAGTGCTCCCGTACTCCGTTTTCCAGAGGAAGGGTTGTTGTATGAGGTGTTTTGTGATTCTTCTGGAATTGTTCTGGGGTGCGTACTGATGCAGAAGAAAGGTGTGATCTATTATGGGTCTAGGATGTTGCACCATCACCAGCGTAACTATGCCACCTATGACCTGGAGCATGCAACAATAGTGTTCGCACTGAAGTTGTGGTGACATTACCACTTTGGGGAGTGCTTTGTGGTGTTTTCAGATCACAAGAGCCCGCATTATATCTTCTCTTAGCGTGACCTGAACTTACGACAACAGAGATGGGTCGAGTTCCTCCAAGACTATGAATTAGATATCTCTTACACTGAAGTTAATGGAAATGTTTTGGCTGATTCCCTGAGCAAGAAGTCACATAAGGAAGTGGTTCGGGAATCCACAGATGCTTGGAAAGCGATGGGAGAGTTGTCCACCATGCACTTGGATTCAAGGGTAAAAGGTGTTAGAGGCTATTTGTTTTAGATGACGGTGCAGTCCTCCTTGTTACAGCAGAATGAAGAGTCTTGGTGGGCGGACTCTGAGGCGGAAGTAATACGAGATCGTGTCGATCAGGGAAACGCTCCAGAGAGATGGTTAGAGGACAACCGAAATCGGATGCTTTTCCATGGAAGGTTGTTTTTCCGAAGGCGATGCGAGAGGGTGTTCTCCATGAGTTCGATAGCTCAGCCTTGGCGGTACATCCGAGAGATTCAAAAATGTACCGAGGAGTGAGGGTACAGTTTTGGTGGCCAGGGGTGAAACAGGAAGTGGGGGAGTTTGTGGCTAAGTGCCTTGTGTGTCAGCAGGAAAAGGCTAAACACCATGTTCCCAGTGGTTTTTTGCATCCATTAGATGTCCCCGAGTTGAAGTGGGATGAAATCTCGATGGACTTCGTCACATGACTACCCAGAGCTTAGGGTGGTTATGATGCTATCTGGGTGGTGGTGGACCGTCTGATGAAATCCGCCCACTTCTTAGCAATTAAGGAGTCGGGCCTGTTGATTACCTTAGCATAGAGGTACATAGACGAGGTGATGCATTTGTATGGAGTTCCAAAAACTATCATCTCAGATCGGGATACTCAGTTTACCTCATGAGTCTGGAGGGGGTTACAACATGCTTTTGGCACCCAGCTATGCCTTAGCACTGGTTTCCACCCCCATACCAACGGGCAGACAGAGCGGACTACCCAGACATTGGAGGACATGCTGCGAGCATACGTTATGAATTTCAGAGGATCATGGGTATGACACTTGCCTTTAGTAGAGTTTTCCTACAACAACAGCTTCCACTCTATAATCGGCATGGCGCCGTTTGAGGCTTTGTATGGAAGCCCATGTCATTCACCCAATTGTTAGGCAGAGGATGGTGAGACAGGTGCTCTTGGGCTAGAGGTAGTACAAAGAACCACAGAGAAATTCCAGCTTGTATGTGAGAGGATGAAAGCGGCTCATGCCCGGTATAAGTCATATGCTGATCGTCGGAGGAGGCCCTTGGAGTTCGAGGTGGGAGATCATGTGTTCTTGAAGGTTTCCCCTCGATGGGGGAAGAGGATGTTTGGGAAAGGGATAATGCTCTCACCTAGGTTCATCAGACCTTTTGAGGTGCTGAGGCGAGTCAGCGAGGTGGCATATCAGCTGGCCATGCCACCTCAGTTGGAGAATGTTCATGACATCGTCCACGTCTCCCAGCTTCGTCAGTACTTACATGACGACTCTCACGTCATCGACTGTGGAGAGTAAGATATAGGATATGACATTACCTTCGAGGAAAGACCCATCAGAATCGAATATCATAATGATAATGTGCTCTGTGGATGAACCAATCCCTTGGATCATGTGTTGTGGAGGCATATAGGCCTTGATGAGAGCACTTGGGAGCGGGAGTCCTTGATGCACGCTCAATACCCATAGTTGTTTTGACTTATGTTTTTCTTTTTCCTTTTGAGATTTGTTTTTGTACTATGTACCTTTGATATATGGAATGATGGGCTTGTCGGTTATGAGATATTTTGTTTCCTCATTCTCTGGAAGTGTGTAACATGTCCAGGTGTGTGGGGAAGGGAAAACCCTGATCCTTAATTGAGATGCATTAATGCGGATGCGATTGAACCTATGCAGGCGAGTCAGTGCCGCTTAAAGCGGATAATATCTCAACATTGGAAGAAGAATTTTCCCAAAACCACGTGTTTGGGAAGTGTGTGGGTTGTGCGGTTTTGGGGGAAGTGTGAGTTGAAAAATCCTAATGTATGGATGTGGGAAGACCAGATTCTTTATTGAGATGCATTATTGAGGATGCGATTAAACCTGTGCAGGTAAGTCAGTGCCGCCTAAAGCGGATAATATTTCGACATAGGAGAAGGAATTCCTAACACCTATAATTACGGTTGATGGTAGGGTTCCTGTTATAACGAGGGCCCTAAGAGGTATCTTGTTGGGTTCCCCTAGGTTAGATTTTCAATTCTTGGGGACGATAATGTTTTAATAGGTATCTGATGTAATGGACCCGACCTCTCCGGCCCATTCCTTTGTCAAAAAAAGGGTCTTGAACTGTTCTGGAGGGTAAAATGATCTTTTCCCAGACTTTTTAGAATTTTGAAACTACACGTCGTGTTCCCCCTCGACAGGTATACCCCGTGTTGAAGGTCATCTCCTTACCGTGTGAAATAATTGGGTATATGCCGTGTAACCCAAACTACATGCCATGTAGTCCCTCCCCGCGTACGCGATACCCTCAAACCGTGTGTTAACCAGTCAATGACCGTGTGCCATATGGGATCCATGTCCTTAGCGTGTAAAATAAATGAGTACACACCATGTAGCCAATACTACACGCCGTGTAGTCCCTCCCCATGTACGTGTCACCCTAAAACTGTGTGTTTACCAGTCAACTGTCGCGTACCGCGTTGAAGGTCGTGTTGGAAGCTGTGTGGTGGCTGTGTCAAATGGCTAAGTACACACCATGTACAATAAAGTGCACGTCGTGTACTTTTTTTTCATGCCTATAAAAGGAGGGGTCCCCTCCTCATTTTCAACACACCCCTCTCCCCCCCTTTACTCTTAGCAGAGCTCTCCCAAGAGACTCAAAGGCTCCTTTTCCTTCTATAACTTCTTCATCCGTGCTCCGATTTATGATCTGTCAACGGCCACGAGATCGTTACGATGAGGCAGAACTTCTGAGCTTGGATCCATTGTCCTTTCCTTCCCATCATCCAACCAAGGAGGTTTTTCCAGGATTCTACAAAAGTGAAGGATGCCGACAGACGTCTTCTAAATTTGATATGGGGGAGCGTTGTGAACAGAACCTATTGAGGTAGGGATCTTACCTTCATCTCTATAAATTGTGCATCATGCGGGGTGGGTTTCCTCTTGTTTACATGAAACACATTTGAAATGGTTTAATGAAGATAATAATTGGCTTATATAACGGGGATGGGAAGTTGTGAAAGATGTTACTTTATTTTATATCCCTTGATATTATGTTGTGAATTGAATAGGCTTATGCCTATTGAAAATCACGGTCGTTGGGGGACTTTTCTTGTGCAATTAAATGTTTCCCTATATTTCTAGGCTGTTTTTGTGAATGAAACATTATTGAATGTGGAATTTTGATAATCACGTAATGTTTTCTGATTTAAAATCATAAACCCTTGTGTGATTGCCCTGGTTGAACAAAAAGGAATAATGAACATGTGGGTGTTGGCTTGGATATGTGACATGTGATGGTGATGTTTTTGTGGGTTGTTGTGGATCGGGTGAGCAGTGGGGCTGCGCTTGGCTTGGTTGTGAGTTGGTGTGAATTCTCTGTTGGTGATGGGCATCGGGGCTGCGATAAATGGTATTAAAGGGTGACGATATACGATGTGGCTGTGGTTATGGTGGTTGGAAGCGGGGCTATAGGGTTGGGTTTGAATGTGTATAAACTATGGGATGTAAATAATAAATAAAAAGTGGAAGAGTTAATAAATTGTGGGGAATGGTAATGGAATGGGAATGTTAATCAATGGGTTTGTTGGTTATTAAAAAGGGACTTTTTGTGCTGCGTGTGTTTTCTTATCTTGATTTGTGTATGGCAGTGATATGATTTACGAACAATCATTGTGGTTGGTTGTGGATAGTTTCCTAGTAGTTAAGGGACTAATAAACTGATTCTATTGAAACATGAAAACCTAAATGGGGTTGGGGTTGTTTGTTGTATGCATGCTTCATAGTAGTAGTGCAGAGGCACATGCTGAATTCTCTGATTAAAATCCATAGGTTGGGCTGAATGTTTGGTATATATATGTCTGTATCTTTGTGTTTTATCATACCCCACACATGTTGAGCACTTAGTGCCGAACACTCCCATTTCATGGGAGAGGGTGTTTCCCCTTAGTTACTAGCTCCTTACTACTCCTTCTTCCGTAGGTTGTGGTGGCTTGAGACGACCTTACACCCAAGACACTTCGGGTAGGTTTCGATTGGGGTGGTTTAGCCAAAGAATCTTTGGGCAGTTTTTACTAATTTTTTTCCCAATAACCTTAGGGATGAGGCACAGGTGTTTGCGGGAGGGATACATGGGTGTGAGGAGCAGGTGTGTGCAGGCGGGATACGTGGTAGTGAGGCCCAGGTGTGTACGGGCGGGATACGTGGTTGTGAGGCCCAGGTGTGTGTGGGTGGGATACGTGGTTGTAAGGCCCAGGTGTGTGCGGGCGGGAAGAGTGTGGTAGCGTCAGGATGTTTCCTGTTAGGAAGAGTATCTAGATAGTGAGGGAAAATGGTGCGGGGAACCCAATACTCTTGTTCTTATATACTACTACCTGTTGTGATTAGAATTTGGTGTGTGTGGCTGGTGAGGTTGGGTGGATGGAATTCCTTGCTAGGTTTCTTCTGTGGTTCTCAAGGGACATTTGGATCTCTCCCTACTTGTGCACGAGAGCTTTCAGTTTACCTACTGAGTATACTTGTATGCTCACCCTATGATTAATTTCAGGTCTCTAGGAGGACTACCAGGGCCGTGCGGGACCCTACTAGTCAGGACAGTTAGAGTTGATGCAGTTTGCTGTACTTGTTTCTTCTGGTACTGTACTTCTGAGCTTTCTTGTACTTGTACATTGTTTCAGAACTATTTAAACTTGCATGTGGGATTGGTTTGGGTTTATTTCTATACACTTCTTCTTTTCCTTTTTGGTGGATGACTTGTCCTATTTCCCTATCATAAATAATAAAAGGGTAATGCCTACCATATTTGTGAAAACTCATACCCTTAGTGCTAGTCGACACCCCGGGGCCTACTGGAGGCGGGCCTCGGGGGTCATTATCTCCCTTTCACCATTTCCAGCTCAGGGGGGAAATCTTTGGTGTGTGGGGGTCGTGACACCATGTTTCATGTTTTTGTGATCACCTGAGGATATTATATATGGGTCAGTGTCTTTCTCCTTCTCAAATAATCCTCTACTCTATTTATACCTATTATGCATATAATATTTTATTGGCGTAAGGAGTTTATATTGCAAAATGAGGTGGAGGGTATCACTTATCATCATGTTGAAGGTTCTGTGTGCACTGGATGAAGATAGTGGATGATTTATTTGATGCTCATCACATAATCACATGATAAAATTTTTTAAGGGCATGCTAGACAACCATTGGGTCTTAACATGATAACATGGAGGCTTATCATGATCCCTATTTTTCATTCCATAGAGTATTATCACGATGAATCACGAGTGTTAAATTTTAAAGGTGCTATAGTTCGGGCCTCGAATGATCTGAAGAGAATCCTACGAGAATAGGGGAGTTTGAGATTATGTAGGGATGGGATTGGATGGACTAGATAAGTATGATCATATAAACACCATTTTTTCCATTTTATTTATAAATGAAGAATAATACTACCACCTAAAACATCTCACATTTATATAGAGCCAGTTTATGGAGAACATGAAAAGTGATTGTGGATCCACCTACCACTAGAAGCGAGTACCAAGGTCCACTAATAAATATATCTCTCACCACCACATTTTGTCCCACTATACTACCACACTACAACCATACGGTATGTATTTCCTTATCATGCATAGGTTCTTTCCTACACACCCCATGTCTCCTATGATAACTATAAGATTAGGCATCCTATGTGTGGTTGAGGTGAGGTCAACATGATCATGGGTCTATATTTCTTGGCTATAATCCTTGGGATGACCCATTTTTTTCTACAGGGTTATATCCAGAAATAGATAGAAAACAATTTAATTAAAATTAATAGGATCTCAAAAATGTATTCCCTATGCTGAAAATCCGAAAAAAAATATTCTTCAAGGATTATAATTTTGAGTCCTTAATGCGATGTATATCAATATTTTTATATAGTCTTTAAATTTATTAAATCATCAAAGACAAAGTGATTTCAAAACAAAGATGGGAATCAACAGTCCCCTAAACTTGTTCCATCGTGGATGAATTTTGACATTTAATAATGAGATTTCATTATCAAAAATGATTTTATTACACCAAGACAATCCCTTTTATCACATTAAAATGGTAACACTTTCAGCACTTAAATAATCACATCCCATTCAAATTTCATCCATAAAATCAAGAAAATTAGTCTCCCTATAGACCACTCTGTTTTTTTCAATGACTCTGTTATCAATTATTTAGAATATTTTATTAATTTTATAGAAAAATGGAATGAAAAATTTAGATGCCTGATGAGTTTAGAGGACATTTGACAATGAAATAATAAAGATAATGTTTTTTCTTATGAAATTCCTTTATTTGATAGATTTTTTTATGAACTTAATTTAATTTATATGGGGTGAATAAAATAAGTTTGATATATCATATTGTGAATTACATTTTAATAATGATATTTGATGTCCTATTACATTCCCACATGATCAAGGTGTTTTATTTAAATTTTTACTCAAGTAATAAGGGGTTTTAGTTACGTAAATTTTTTCATTTAGTCATAATCACAACAATTTGAATATTATTTTTCATGTTTGATCTATTATTAAAAATTATGATTTTTATTTTATGTTTCCATACTATTTTATAGGTAAATCACGTGTTGATGTGTTTTACAGTGATGAATCTATTATCCCATAAAAATGAAAATTTTCTAATAATGATTACCATACTATTTTCTATTTTATTCTCAATATCCCTAGTTATAATTCACAAAAAATGTTATCTTTTTCATAGGGGAAACTCAAATCACATTCAACTACATAAATTATTAACTCAAATTTATTCATCTTAATCAAATTCATTATATTTCTAATGTTTTGGGATTTCAATATAGTCCTTTTGGAAATATATATATATATATATATATATATCTATTTTCTGTACCATGATCTTATTTTCATTCCTTATATACCATATGTTGACATATGATTTATTTCATATCATGGAATGATTATTTTAATATATTTATTTTTAGCATTTTTAGATGTTTTATATTGTAACGCCCCGACCCCAGTTACCCAGAGTCGGTGCATTATTACATAACATTGGTATGATCACAAGAAAGATCAAATATCGAAAGACCGATTGGTTTAGTAGTCTTGGAAACACTAGATATATTCATAAGTCTTACATTACATTATAAAATGAAAAACTACTACAACAACATATTGTCTCCATAATCCACACTCATATCCCCACATAATATCCCTGCAGGTCATTCATAATTTACTTCTTCAATTCCTGGGAAAAATAAAATATATAAAAGGGGTGAGCTCAAATGCCCAGTAAGGATAACAATATAGCGGAAACATTCATAAATAAGAATAAACATTTAAGGCAATGTATAACTAAAACAAAAGCCTTTCAAACTTGAACTTTCAACAAGGTATGGCATAAATAAAATGAAATAATTCCATTTACTTATTCACATGGATATTCTACTAATCGAATAATCACATGCAAAATCAATAACCACTTTTATAATGATGGAATGCATAATGCCAGACTATCATAACCACATATCCAAGGCCTCGTGCCAAGACTACAATTAAGATTTTGTCAAGGCCTTGTGCCAAGACACTAGTTTGTCTCATGAGACCTACCGATGCATCGAGGAGCTATAGTCGGCTCCACCCGTCACTTACTAAGTCAAATGCATTCCCATATGAAAAGGTTTAAACATAACATAAACATTCGTATTAAAACTAGCATACGAAATGTAAATAATTTCACCATAAACTATGAATGGTATAAAAATAGCACATCCACAGTCAAACATATCACAAAACCTTCAATAAAATATATATGTTTTGTATCATAATAAATCGACTTCAAATAATCATAAAATCCATCAAAGGATGTTGACATAGATGAAATCAAAATTCTTTTTAAAGAAATATCTCCTTTTATTTTGAAATCATTTAAGATCCATATAAAATAAAAGATTTTCGTTGAAAATATTCTTATAAGCTTGTAAGGGAAGCTTTGAAGATTTTATAACGGCGGAAAATAACCGCACTCGTCGTATAAGTTAAAAAAAACATTCTTGCCTTAATTCTGTCGAAAAGGTTAAAAAGGACCTTCTTTTGAAAATGACGGAAATATTCCTCTAATAAAAAGTCAAACAAGGGTATAAATGACTTTAACCCATATTCTTGTAAATAATAAAAATGTTTTGAAATACATTTTGAAGAAACATGGATGTGGATGATAAAGAGATCCTAGTAGATTATTACAAATAAACAACCTCGGATAATGAAGAGATTGTGAAATAACCCTTACCAAGTTTGGTAACTTATGAAACATACAATCCCATGAAAGAGGTATCATACAATGAATATGTAAATACACATAAATTAAAGTGTATTACACAAAGAATATAATTATGGGCAGTACATACACCACACAAAAGGTAATGGTGGCAATATGGCATGAATCTCACAGGAATAAGGAGTGAGATGAAAAACCCTTACCTTGTACTTTTCGTTGGTTGGGGTAGATTGACCTCTTTTATAATGGTGAAATAATTGTTATTAAATTATACAAGAATCATATACATTAATATGATATCATATATGATCTTTTAATATTGATTTGATAATAATATCTTAGTATTATCATTGTTTCGGGTGTTAACTTACTTGTTTTCTTTTATATGTTTTGTTACGTAAGACATGTTTGTAAAGGATAGGTTGTATATTATTCATATCCAGAATGATATAAAGTCCTTAAACATCATTTTTTAAATCATCAAATGAAAATTATACTTGAATAGATATGATGGAGAATGAATCTCATCGCGTTCGTGGAGACGGTAGTCCGTACGTACGCACGAGCGAAAATATCATTCTTTTGATATTAAAATAATATATAAAAGGATGGTATATCATATAAACTGAATCATTAACATGTTATATTTATTATTTACATGAGTTACACATCATTATTATACCCATCCAAATATTATTATATTGAATAACAATTACACCATGACGTGGAGACGGTAAGCCGTACGTACGCACGTATGGTGACATGTTATTCAAAGGGTGGATAGAATACTGAATATGGTTATACCATATTTATAATAACATCACAGTAAATATATGATACTGGAGTTATTATTTTAGAATGGTAACATCAAAGGAAGAAGAAGTGGAAGAAGAAATGAACTTGGAAAAAGGTGGTGAAATCATTACCTCTTCTTCGGGTTCTTCCGTTTGATTTGATCAAAAGGGATCCTTAGGTTGGCATTCTGATCAAACTAAGGCCTCTAGGTTGTAGTGAGGGAAGTTGGGAGAGTATTTGGGCAGAGTTTTGCCGAACTAAAAGGCTTTGAAGGTGTGAAGAAATGAGAAGGAGGAGTGCCCTTTTAAAAGAGGGGTGAGGGGCACCTTTGGAAAAGCTAGAGATATTAGTTTATAATAAATTCATATTCGGTTTCCAATGGCTCCAAAGTTGACTATTCAAAGTTTAAGGTGGGGATGGGTCGAAAAAAACTCAACCAATAGAATTTAGACAGGTTTGCGTACTTATATTAACCTTATCTTTAAGTATTAACTCTAAGTTAATTAGTTTCACTTTTACAATGTCTCTTTGTATTTTTATATAATATGGTTAATAAACTTACTATATAAATCCAAGAGACCCCCAAGTGGTTCATTAACGATGAACCTATAATTATATAAGTCTCTTGGCCGAACCTTATATTTTTAGGAATTTAATATCAATTAATAATATAATATTTGTTTTAATAACTATTTTCTGTCAATTTTGACACTATTAAATAGTTGATTTTTTTGAAACTCATAACAGATTGATTACTTAGAAAAAAGTAAATTAAATAAATCATAATATATCATATTATCCTAGAAAATTAGTTTAATTCATTAAACGTTTCATATTATATTTATTTGGGTATTTATAATATCAATTAATTTAATTTTTCACTATTTTAGTAATTACTTCATCATCATTGTGTCATAAATAATATAAATTATATAATGTCTAAAAATTATAAATAAAATATCATTATGTAGGAAATCATTTTATCGTTCTAATTAATATTTATAATCTAATATCCAACATATATAACCCTATGTAATAATTATTTTTCTAAAAGATATATGCTTGTGTCATTTTTGTATTTATTTTAACTTAATTAAAATAAAGTGTCCTTATCACTTACAAGTGGCACCATGGGGTCCCCAAATCGACCCAAATATGCCTATGGTTGAACATGTATCAACCAATAAGGCTAGGACACGTTTTAGGGTAATTTAGTATTATTATTATATTATTTTTTAACCCTTATTTACCAGATTTACCCTGAACTATGGTAAATAAAATATTTACCACAGTAATTATTCAAAATGTCTAAAAAATAAAAGTTACCTATTTACACAACTTGGACATCCTGATTCCAAATATGGATTCCATTTTTCTAAATTCAAAACACAGAAGTGGAAGAAATTAATTTAAAATTAATTCCCGCTGTCAAAACAAAAAGCGTGTTTTTAAGAGATAATAACTATCAAAAGATTGACACTTGTTTATGTTCGGTTTAATTGTAAAATTATGTCCAATGACCAACATTATATTAAATGGTAAAAATATATTCTAAATATACTTTAAAACCACTCAAATTCATAATTTATCACTATTAATTATTTTGATTAAAAAAGTTGTTTTTAATTAAAATTTAGTAATTTTCACTATTCATCAAAATATGAAAGTTATCCGAAAAGTACCAAAATTTCACCTTAGGCTAAATTCGATATTCCGAATCCAGAAATGAAGTCCATTTTAAAATATAAAATATATATAATTTCGAAAATTAGGTATTACTATTCATAACGACTAGTTTGATTGGTTGTGGTGTGTGTTAAAACTCAAGGTTGCGTACAACACACGCTACTGTATTATTCAAAGAAAGCGTACCGTGGAAGCTTGGGATGTTTCATTTTAAATTTTTGATGTCCCAAAAAAGTTTAAAATATTGTATTTAAAAAGGGTTCACTATTAAAAGTTGATAAAAGTGCAATACTGAAAATGAATTTGTTCTTGCATTATATCTAAGAAACTCATAATATGGATTCTAAAATTATAAGGATTATATAAAGTTTAAAATTTAGATAATACTATTCATAACCTCTTTTGAATGGCTTTTTTTTTGTAAGTCATGGTGTGATTGAACTCGGTTTTGCCTGTAGTGCAAGTTATTGAATTATTTTGAAGAAATAACACACTATGAAATCTTGAGGTGTTACATATATAATCCCTAAAATATGGTTTTTGGAATGTAACATGATAAAGTTGGTTTTTAAGTTGATATTATGTAATTTTGTATGTAACATAATTTTTTAGTTTACTTTTCAATTTTGAAAATATTATTCTCCTAAAAATAAGGGATATTTAATCACCTTATAAGTATTCGGTTTAATTTCCAAATTTATGACATTATTTGTATCAAATGATCATGTTTTATTATGTGATCCCATTATGAAATGGTTTGAAATTCATTTTGTTCTAATGGTTTTTAGGAAACAATGGTTTTATTTTATTTGGAACTATTATATTTGGAAAATTATGGGTCATGTCATTTATCACCCTCCAATGCATTGTAATGGATTTTTAACAGATGAGAGAACTATGTGAATCATGCAAGGATTAATCAAATAAATTAAAAATTATTATTGAATTATTGTTATATATTGAGATTCAGATAATTTTTACTACTCCTATATGAGAAACTAATAGTGATTCCCACCACACTATATGAATCTTGTAGTAATTCTAGCTACAATATAGGAATCAAGTGGTGATTCTTGATCCATTCGGTTTTGAGTATATTGAGAAAAATTTTATTCCACTATGTTATATTTACATATAATCATTTTGTTCCTTTTATTTTTCACATGTTATACATTATTTCAGAGTTATGATATTTTTTTGTGATATTATATTTTCAAATTATATTCTTCGTTCTCATATTAGGATGTAATGTTTTGTTTGATTTCTATTTTTTGTTTCTTAGACACTTTTAAGTCCATTAATTGGTATTATATTCATATTCCATGATATATAATTCTTAGTAATTAACTGTGATATTCAATTATAATAACATGCTAGTTTTAACATATATTTTTCTTTACTAATTTTTTCTAGCATATTAATGATCTAATAGATTGACCAGTTGATAATTTTTCATTACAATGAACTTAACCTCAAACATTGATTATGATTCCATTATCCAATAAAAGAAGATTATTCTATCATATGAGTTTTATATAAGTGTGTATAAAGGATCATGAAAATGGATAAATTTTTACAAACCTTCTACGAAGAGATTTATAAGTTTCAATTTCCTTGAAATTATAACATTAGGTCTATGTATCGAACCACTATTTATAAGATTTATTATTTAATAAATGTTTGTAATGTATTTTTTATTAATAATTATATTGGGTAGCCACTATTTTTATTATATAAGTTTTTAGATATATTGTTGATTAGTTTATTTTCCTTTTCATGGGAAGATATCTATCCTTGGTGAAAATAATAGAGATTATTAAACTTATAACATCATATATTCAAATGAATAAAATGTTTTGAGTAGATGTTTATCCTAATGATATATCCATTATTGGATATTCGGTTGTGTATATATACATGTAATATATTAACCCAAGGTTATTCATCCTAAAAATATTTGGTTTGGACATTGACTCAATCATATATTTTATAGAAGATAAATTTTTAAAAGACTTATCACCTTACTAGAAACTCCTATGGGATATAAATTTCTAGACCACATTCTAATTTAATGAAACCCTATTATGGATTGAATGAAAATGTTTTTTGAGTGATTAGGAGGATAATTATAAGATAAAACATCAAAAAATATTATAGGTTAAACTACGTTCATTTTAAGTTGAACTAAAGAAACAATAGGCCAACATGATAATATAATGAACATGACATTTTATGGTTAAATTACATTTTTAATTATGAAAATTACTATGTATTTTTAATTTTCTATCACTAATATTAACCCTATTGGTTTCTATAATGAATAGATATTGTGATATGCTTGGGAGTGTTGGAGAATATATATATTACACAAAAGAACAGCTTTTTAGAATGGGTTGTAGTGTGGAAACCTCATTGAATATTCCAATCCATCTATGATGATATATTATTTTCAATGTGGTCATATTTGAATCTACAAACACACCAAATAAGATAAATATGGTTTATAATTAACATTTGATAAATGAGGATAATGAAAGAGATAAAATTCATCCAGTAATATGTGAAAAAATTTAAAGAAGCACCATCTGAATTTATTCAATGTGAATATTTTCTTGACTTTTGTATGTGGAGTTAATTGGAAACCAAAAAATTCAGGAATCAATTATTACAATGGTTACTATTATTAATGGAAATAGATTTCATCCTAATGTATGATTAATAATTAGATTTATTATGTGTGGGGAACATGAGAATTTTCGCCGTCAATTATCTACTCTAGGGACTAACAAATATTATGTTCCTCGCCAACCTCCACGAAAAAAATAAAATTGGAATTCCATTGAAATAACTACTCCCAATAAGGATAAAAATATTTATGGTATATTTACCCTTATATAATTCTATAGGTATTTTTGGCCTTTTATTTTGAGCATTATAGTATATCTAAAAAGTTTAATAAGATCATTTTATCGCAATATAGATGATTTTATTATTGTGTAAATATTCTACTAGTATAGCTATTTTATTCCAAGAATAATATTATAATAAAGTTCCTCATTTAAATATTATTACCCATATTTAATATAATGTTAAATGGTATTTTAGTTAGAAATAATGTCCCTCAACATATAGGAAAAGGCATATAAAGTATGTATAAAACAATCCATATTAAACATTTATATTTTATGAATGAGTAAATAGTAATAAAAACCCTCTGGAATAAAATTCTAAACCATTAGTCTGGATTCCAAATAATGATATACTCTTGTAAAAAATAAATGGAGGAAAAATCAACATTTGGGATATGTTTATAATGGGAAATATGATATGATATCTGTGTTTTTCATAATGAAATATTTTGAGAAATTAAACCTTGAGGTATTTCTAACATTATATACCCTAATAAATTTTCATAACTATGTAATAATTAAATTTGAATGGAATGAACTTATTTCAAGAGGGGGTGGAATTACCTACATTTTTAGGATGTATAATGTTTCCCTAATATTTATGTTTTTAATAATATATTATTTTTTTCAATGAAATCGTTAGTTATTAGTTAAAAACCATAAAAGATATGAAAAAACACAAAATCTCATTATTGTTTCATAGTAAAATGTTACAACAAATGAACATGAGATAAATCTTTATATATCAGGGATTATTACTTCCCTTTAAATCTGAATAAATTCACAGTTTATGATAAATTGAAATTAAAGTCATATTTACAAATCAAAACTACCTCATACCACTATTTTGTTAATGAGTATCCATTGGTATAAATAATAAATGAAGATAATGAAAACAATGAATGGAGTAATTATGTTTTGATGTCTAAAATTAAAACCATGGAAAAGAAAGTGTTAATTATTATAATTAGTATGGTTATAAATATAAGAATAAAAGTTTGTCATTAAAAATGTGGTCTTTTCATATATTGTCATTGTATATATTGTAATTTCTGCAATTGTGGTTTTAACCATATCTAATAGGTTTACTGATGTTGTGTATTACAATCTAGTAAAATTAAAATAAAATAACACACAATGATGTAAGATGATTAAATTAAATTATAATATATTTATTTATGTTACATATAAATATAAATATAAATATAAATAAAATATTTTTTAATTTATATATAATTCAAAAAAATATTGTAATATTCATATAGTAGTAAAATTAATGAAAAGATTCTAAAAAGTAACCATAAATATATTTTCTAAAGAATATATAGTTTAAAAGATATATTTCATTTCAGATAAACAATTTACATAGTTATTATACATTTTGAACTAAGAGATTATATTAAATTCATTTTAAATATTATATATGATCAAATATATTGAAAACTATTAAAATTGACAATTATCTAGAATAATATTAAGAGAAGTATTTGATTTAAAAAGTAATTTTATAATAAAATCCACTTTCCATTGTATTTTTAAAAATAATTTAGTAACTAAATTAATAAATTTTATATAATAAATTAGTTATAACTAACTTAAAATTTTTATTTATGATTTAAAAATTATCTTTTAATGAAATATTGAGTTATTCTGAAAAGGTTTATTTATTGTAAAAAATATTATTTATGTGGAAAATATAATTTTTAATATTTTTTCAACATTTAAGAGTATACAAAAAGATTAAAAAATCCTTAATGAAATAAAATATGGTTTACATATATAAAATTATAAATTTTATCTAATTCTTTGAACTTAGTAACCTGATTTAAAATATTTTGAAAACTAAATTGAAATGTCTCTTTAATGATTTTTTTGTCTTTTCTTATAATAAAGTATTTTAATTAGAAATTCAGATTGAAATTTCCAGAATGACACATAACCTTTTTGTGTTTAATAATAATCTAATATGTGTTAAAAACACTAATATATAAAATAATTTTTTTTGAATATATTCACAAACATAATAATCCACTTTTTAAAAATATTATTTTTACACATTGTGTTAATTATTTTACAAATAACCAATTAATCACAAAAAATTTTTTGTATTCTTTTTCTAATAATATAAACATGAGGGTTTAGATTTGTAATGATCCAATAATTATATTTTTTATCAATATTATTTAATATTGTTAAAAACTAATTAACAATATATAAGTAAATAACATTAAATGTTATAAAAGAAATCTAAAAAACATAGTAGGTTGTGTCAAAAAGTGTTAATGGGGATAATAACGATCCACACGCACATCTCCCTCAATTTCGTCCAATATTTATCCATATAACAACAAATAATGAAATTAAAATTTTCAAATGTAATGGTTACTTCCAAATAAATACTTCTCTACATTTATAAATATGAAATGAATACACTACATAAAGACTCAACTATATATTGTATTTTTGGTAAAAAACATTGAAAATTCTCTTAAAAAGATTGTATCCATTTTTAAAAATAATCTGGTCAACATTAGTTAGTTTGATGCCTTCATTTTCAAATATATTTCCATTGAAATTCTATTCCACGATGAGTTTTTAGCATATACTACATTGTGGGAATAAAAGTAAGTTTCTTTCATCTAACATTCCATCCACTAAGACATTATTTTATATTGAAAAGAATATTATTTCTTAGGTGAACATAAAACCAAATTGACATGTTAAAATTATAGTTAGATTTTAATCATTATATTATAAAGCCTTTTGTAAACACTATATTTTCAGTTGTTTTGATAATAATTTAACTCAATAAGTAAAGTGTTTAGAGAATAAAATATTTTATTTTGGTGAAATATAGTTATATGACTAATATCATTCATTATTTCTCTATTATAAAAAATAAGTATGTTATAATGTATTTAAATATTCTAGTTTTTTGGTAAATAATGCGTTTTATTAAATTATTATTACTTGATGAATATATTGTTTCTTAAAAGAATATAACTATATTGAGAATAATTACAAAATAGTTTGATAGATATTTTCTCTATATCCATTATTTTTCATCCAAATATTATTCCTTATTCAATAGTGGAAACTATTTTTTTAATTATAATGGTATTTTTTTCCACTTTATTTTTTTAAAAACGATGTATTCATTATAGTTTTAATGATGTGGGGTTTTAATTAATGCATTTTTAAATAATTAATATATTTTTCCATACCATGATATTATATTATTCGATTTAACTCAAAATTTTGACTTCTTGTTTTAAATATAGTCAATGTATAATTATTGGTGTTTTTTATTGTGATGTATAATGTTTTTTTCATAATTAAAAAAATGGTTTATAGAAATTAACATCAAAATAATTTAATTTTAAGATGATATTAGGAGTATTAAAAAAATACCATTTTCCAATCTTCTCTTCTATTTTGATAGGTTTTTCCCCAAGGGTGTAATGGTTCACAATTAACCATATATGTACTATTTTTAAATAATCCAGTTGGGTAAAAATAATTATATAAAATTAAGAATTTTTTATATGAGGAAACATAGAGAAATGATGAAAAAAATTTCTCTTAGTGAGTAATTTTTCAAAAGATGATTTATTTGGTGTTAAGTTTGTCTCAAATTCATAGATCATGAGTGGTAGAGTCCTATATTAGCCTCTATTTTTTTATTTAGTGGTTTATATATCATTATATAACTATGGGAATAAAGGATTAATTTCACATTCCACTATGGAAATCATGTAAGGATTATCTTATCGATTGTGGGAATCTGTTAGTTGTTGCAGCTATAATATGTGAATTAGGGAGTTCTTATTTCTACACATTATTATAATAAACAGAAGTTAAATCTTTCTCACCTATATAATTTATTTAAATTATCACATTGCTCCACATCTTTTTTCTAACATAGTATTTATTCCCAAGCTATGTAAAATGTTAATTATATTCCTTATTTTATAGATATTTCATATTCACATGTCATGATTTTATTTTTTTTATTGATTTTTATTATGTGTTTCAATCTAATTTTTTGATGTAATTTATTTTTCATGGTGTTCCAATATAATAGTCCTAAATGTGTAATGATTTTTTTTGTTTTTAAATTATGATTCCATGATTAATTTTTCTGATATTTCTTCTTTTCACAGGTTCTGCCTCATATATATAATCTAATAGTTTGAAAAGTTTTTATGTTTCTATTATGGTGAATTCAAGTTCATCCCTTAGTTATTTTTATATTCCCCATTTCTTTAATATTAATATTTCACATGAGATATCTTGATTTTGGTCTATACGAGAATGATTGTGGAATATTTTAAAACAATTTTTTTAAATAATAAATATATGTTTCTAGTCTTAAAGGCACTTATCCTTTTTGTCATTGGGTTTTGTGATTATTTGTTAGAGTAATTAATTACACCATGGTATCAATGATTTATTTATGAATGTCTATATTGGGTTACAATATTTGGCGTTAGTGCTTGGTGATGTTATTTTTTTTATAATTTTTTATTTCCTTTTTTAATTTGGTAAAATAAACATAGTGATAACCCTACATTTGAATATATGTGTACAATGATATCCTAAAATATTGTAATTTTTTGAGTTAATTTTTTCCCTATGACCACATCTATATATGGAAACTATAATGTAATTGTTGTTTTTTCATAGATGCACTTCAGGGTAGTCACCAAAAAAATTGTTGGATGATCATCGAATCGATGATCACTATAATGAATGATGAGTGGTCCTAAGAATAAAGACATGACTAAAAAATCCTAATGGATTTGATTTGGTCGGTCATATTCTCTTTAGAAACTACAACGGAGGACTGAATGACTTGTTACCTTGATGTTTTAGTTTATGAAGTGTAAGAAAATGTATGAGAAAGTATCCTAGTATAAACTAAGGTCAATATATGATAAACCAAAGTAATAATAGACCAGTGTGATATTGTAATAGAAAAATTTGTTTTAAGGATTCCAAGATTTTAATACTATGACAATTCCAACGAATTTTTAATTATTATTCAATCATGTCAATCCATATGGTGCTATTAATGGATGAAATTAGAAATTATAGTGGGTAAGGGGTACAAATAAGAGATTAACAAAAATGAATACATTTTGGAATAAGAGATGGAGTGAGAAACCTATGGATTATTTGAAATCCATAATGATGAAATATTACTAATAATGTGAGTGTGGTCATATTAACAAATATTCCAGATAAGAGAAAGGTTGAGAATCATGAAAAAATAATCAATAATGTTAAATAAAAAGGATTAATGAATCACTTATATTTATAAAATGTGGGAATAAATGTCACGACCCATCCTCAGGGCCCATGCCGTGACTACCCCAAACTCGCCTTCCATAGGCCAGGGGCTGGCGACTAGTACCAAAGGAGTATATCCCGATAAAAGGGAAGGAATTTCCTTTATATAAGAAAACAAACACCACCGAGTACACAAGATGATGTAAACACTAAGTAAACTGAGTACAAAGGTAAGTTCTGAAAAGTAAATGGGCCAGAATACAAACCCAACTGAAAAGTACAATACAACTAAAAAAAGTACAACAATAGTAAAGTAAATCAGCAAATACCGAGTCATCCTCCGGCTATCCCACTTGAAGGGTGGGTACAAATGATCTCCTCAGCTCCTTAGGTCCAATCATCCACTCCATGTACATCCTGCCATTTAGTCCACCTCCAGGTACTGTCTGGCTCCACAAGCCTCAACCACGAACAGCGTTGTCCGTCGTCTTCAACCAACACAATGTAGTGCGGGCATAGCCCGCGAAGGGGTGAGTATACGATACTCAGTAGGGACCACGAGACTCTCAAAGGTCTCCCAGAATCCACGAAGGATAAACCACAAAGGAAAGATACAAACATGAAGTATCAACCAACTCTACATAGGTATATGCCCATACATATACCTAAGTCATCAATTCCATTTATGCTCCAACTCATGATCCAGAGTTCAACCCAGTCCACACTGGAAAGTACAACCCAATCCATATAGGAAAGCACAACCCAATCCACACAGGATAGCAACTCAATCATATAGAAGATAATGATTGAATGTCAAGACTCAACTCATACAGAAATACTACTCATGAAGAGGGGTGGAGATGATTGATGTAGCCTTTGAATCATCTTCAATGCGGAACCCACTTAGGATCCTAGTACAGATGTCGTCGCTGCGAGACCCACGTAGGTTCCAAGTATAATAACCATTACTGCTGAACCCACGTAGGATCCATGTACGGCCATCATCACTGTCGAACCCATGTAGGATCCAAGTACAATCGTTCTTGCTGCCGAACACACGTAGGATCCATGTACAGTCGTCCTCACTGCCGAACCCACGTGGGATCCAAGTACAGTCGTCATCGTCGTCACAGTCGCAGCCAGCTCTAGGGTTCCTGCACCCAGCACGCTCGAGTCTGGGAGGGTCTGCTCCACAAACCAAGGGAGTCGATACATCAACTGTCACAAATTCCAGATTATATATCTCACAAAGTTCTTTCTCGTTAAAATGAACTCAAGGCGACAGAAGGCACGTCAATCAGACGCCCGGTCCGAGTGTTATTTGATTTTCTGTTTCAGGGGCCTGGTTGTTTTCTAAGCTAAAACCAACCTGACTATACTACGACTACGTCTAAACCTCGAGTGGAGTATGCCAAATGAACCGTCTCACTAAGATGAATCCAACAAAGTTGACGGAATGTCAATCAGACTTCCAGAGCTCAAGTTATAATAATTTCCCCTCCGAGGGCCCGGTTGATTTCGTGTTCGAACAAACCCTGCCATACACAAAGGTATCTGAAACCTTGAGTGTAATATACCAAATTGACTGTCTCAATCCAAGGATCCCAACACAACTGCCGGTGTGTCGATCAGAGGTCTGTAGCCCATGATATGGGCGTTTGAACGAATATGTATGAAGAAATAGGGGGTTTGGGCCCGGTCCAACCCGGGTCCGGGTCCGACCCATTTGTCGCGGCCCAGCACGCGGCCGGGCGCAGCCTGCAGCCCGGATCAGAGCTGGCCGCAGGGTGAGAGGGGGGGGGGGGGGGCTTTTTTGAAACGGCGACCCCCACTTCTGGTGGGGTCCGCCCTAGACCAAACTGGGGGTTACGCCCCACAGTTTTACTCGGAACCGGACGACCATAATGGCCTGTCGGTGTGAACTGCCGTGGGACCCGCTGGGGTCTCACCTCCTTGTGTGTCGGCGGGTGACCGAGCCCGGCCGCCTCTTGCTGAGCCGCCACAGTCTGAGGCCACAGACTCCGTCTGTCTAGCGCGTCGCGACGGCACCGCGACCCTCCACTGCGGCCCGCCCCGGTCACGGCTCCATGGTGCTCCGGTGCACCGCAACGAAGCCGAGCCTCTCTGCCACGACCCGATCCTGGCCATGGCCTTCTTCGGCCTCATCATCATGGCGTGATGGTGTCACACTCCACTGACATGGCCCTCTCTGTCAGCGGACTTCATCATCCCTACGTGGTGCAACGACACTGCATTGCCTTCGTTTCAAGAAACTATAAAGATCAACTGTAAAATTGGAGGAGGATTGGCCATTTTTGTGCGGTCCGATCTCCTCCCATTATATTGATAACAAATGACCAATCTTTAATCAATGAAGATTGTTAAATAATAATTGAACGAATAATTTACCCCTACCTCAATTAAACATTGACGTTTTCCGGCGACGCGGAAGATGGCATCGCAATGTGAGGTTTCAAAGACGGCGTTGGCGTGCATCCAAGGATGGAACGACATCTCACACTAGCTGTGGAGAGATGAGGGAACGACACATCATCTCTCCTTGCGGTGATGGTATTCTTAATCAAAGGGTGTTGCTCTTCGCGGGAGGATGAAACTCGTCACTGGACTTAGAGTTCTCCCAAAATCATAACACAACAAGCTAACCCTCCAAATAAAATTATACTAATCTTATTTTATTTTACTTTTCCAAGCATTTAAATATTTAAATTCAAATAGATTAGTTAATTAAAAGAAGAGGTTTAACCAATTAAATTATGTATGTTGGCATATTAAAGTGATAGAGAAGTAGTCACAAAGGTAAACACAAAGGGGGGGGGGGTTAGAGGAGTTAAAGGATTGTGAAGGGGTGGGGCTCGTGTGGGCCCCACCTCAGAAATATCCTAACAAGAGTAGTTAGGAGCTAATGGGTCAAACCACAACTCCCACACTTAGAATATAACCACATAGCTATAGAAAATAAAATTCTACCATAATTTTATTTTCTTCACATTTAATCCTCAAATTTTAACAAATCATTCTGAGAAAAAACTCCTCCAGGAAAGGTCCTCTTAAGAAATTACTGGTGCTGAAAGTTCATCGGTTCCATCAGATTTCAATTCCGAGCATCGGTTCAAAAGATAGAAAACCCCGCTCGTTCGTTCAATGAACGTACCTGAGCTAAACATTAGAAATTGATTCCGGGCACACCAGGCCTTGGAATCATGAGCCGTAAGAAACTGCGTACTTGTAAAATCCCAAATAATTTAAGAAAGAAATTTCCTTGACATATACAGTTTTTTACATTACACCCACCTTAGGGCTTTACATCCCCATAAAGATACATCATAAACTATGGAAACAATTGAGGTTATTGTGCACGCATCTGAGCATCCCGCTCCCATGTGCTCTCCTAGAGGTTCTCGTGCTTCCATCTCATGCACACTAGAGGAATCGACCATCCATGTAG
Organism: Viscum album; assembly: GCA_963277665.1. NCBI lineage: Eukaryota > Viridiplantae > Streptophyta > Magnoliopsida > Santalales > Viscaceae > Viscum > Viscum album. The sequence continues at coordinate 340,080,065 of OY728143.1, read as the reverse complement.
GACCCAATCCTGTCAATCCTCGATCTCCACTAGGACCTCCGGAAAAGTTACCCCATCATCGATGTCTAGCTCCCTGTGATCAATGATATGGGTCGAGTCATGCACGTATCTCTTCAACTAAGATACGTGGAAGTCGTCATGCACTCGGTGCAACTGAGGATGAAGATCATGGCTATAATCCACCTCACCCTTCCTGCTGAGAACCTGGAACAGTCCGATGAAGCGTGAAGATAACTTTCCACCCCAGACAAATCTCCGTAATCCATGCCGAGGTGAGACCCGTATGAAAATGTGGTCGCCATCCTCAAACACTAGTGGTCTCTTCCTCCTATCGGCATAGGACTTCTGTCGGCTCTGAGAAGTCCTCTTCCAATCCTGGATGATTTATACCTTCTCCGTCGTGTCCTGGACCATCTCTGGTCCTACAAATGCTAACTCCCCAGGGACTATCTAGCGCAGAGGTGAACTACAAGGTGGTTCGTACAATGCCTCATATGGTTCCATCCTGATGGTGGAGTGGTAGCTGTTGTTATACGCAAGCTCCACCAAGGGTAGGTGATCCTCCCAGCTGCGACCCATGTCAAGGACACATGCACAAAGCATGTCCTCGAGAGTCTAAATGGTCCTCTCCATCGGACGATCCGTCTGTGGGTGAAAGGTTGTGCTCAGGCGTAGCTGCGTCCCAAATGCCTCCTACAACCCCTTCCAAAGCCGGGAAGTAAAGAGAGCATATCAATGAGAGACGGTAGTCGATGGAAAACCATGAAGCCATGTGATCTCTTAAACGTAGAGGCGTCCCATGCTCTCCACTGCGCCCTGCTCTCTGATGGCAATAAGTGGACCAACATGGTGAGTCGGTCTACGATCACACAGATCGAGTCATGTCCTCTAGATGTACGTTGAAGCCCTATCACAAAATCCATATATATCCCATCCAATTTCCACTCCGTGACCTCCAAGGGTTGTACCAAGCCTGCTGGTACCTAGTGCTTTGCCTTCATCCGCTGGTAGGTGAGGCATCATGAAACGAACTCTTCCACAACCTTCATCATACCCGGCCACCAGTGCTATCATCTGAGATCCTGGAACATCTTAGCTACTCCTGGATGTAATGCCAATGGGGAAGTGTGAAAATCCCTCATCACCTCCACCTACAGTGTAGATGGTATCATTGTACATCCTCTGAAAAGTATGATGTGCTCTCCTCCTACAGAGAACACATCATGTGCCTATCCTGTGGATATCTGTGCACATCACGTCTCACAGTCAACGTCCCCACACTTTGCCTCTCTGACCTGCTGAAGTAGTGCACAAGTGATTGTGAGTGATTGTATAAAGGCTGCTCCATCTCTATCCATGTAGGATATCTAGAAAGCGGCTAACTGCTATGTCGCCTCTCCAAGTAGCTGAATGCCCGTCCTCCTGCTGAGTGCATCAACAACTATGTTCCCCTTTCTAGAAGTATAGACTGTCTCTAAGTCATAGTCCTGGAGGAACTCGAGCAATCGCCATTGTCTTAGGTTTAGGTCCTTCTGCGAGAAGATATACCTGAGACTCTAGTGGTCAGAGTAGATTGTAAAGCGCTCACCCATCAGATAGTGCTGCCACATCATCAAGGTGAAGACCACTACTACTAATTCAAGGTCATGGGTAGCGTATTTCTTCTTGTGTTGCCAAAACTTTCGTGAACCATATGCGATCACTACCCACTCCTGCATCAGGACACACCCGAGTCCGGTCCCAGATGCATCATAGTAAACTACATACCCTATGCCCTCCTCCGGTATCCTCAAGATGGGTGAACTGTTCAGTCTCTGTCTTAACTCCTTGAATCTCTGCTAATATCTATCTTACCACAAAAAGGGTTTCCACTTCATTGTCAATGCTGAGAGTGGTGCTGCAACTCTGTAGAAGTCTGTCACAAATCTCTGATAGTACCCAGCCAAACCTAGGAAACTTCGCACCTCCATCATGCTCCTGGGTTGCTCCTAAGCTAGCACTTCCTCGATCATCACAGGGTCCACCGAAATTCCCGCCTCAGAGATGAAGTGTCCCAAGAAGTGGACTTCTCGAATCCAGAACTGACACTTCAAGAGCTTACCATAATGCTGGTGCTCTCGGAGTGTGTCCAGTACAACCTACAAGTGGTAGGCGTGCTCCTCCATAGTATTCGAGTAAATTAATATGTCTTCGATGAAGACTACGACAAATCGATCGAGGTAAGGCTGGAATATCCTGTTCATGAGACTCATGAACACTGTTAGAGCATTGGTTTTGCCGAAAGGCATAACTAAGAACTCATAGTTACCATACCAACACCTGAAGGCAGTCTTCTGTACATCCTTTTCTCGAACTCTGAGCTAATGATAGCCTGACCTGAGGTCTATCTTCGAGAACCATCATGCTCCCTTGAGCTGATCGAACAGGTTATCAATCCTCAGAAGTGGAAACTTGTTCTTCACAGTTACTTGGTTCAGGCAATGGTAATCGAAACAAGGTCGCAAGCTCACGTCCGCCTTCTTAGAAAACAATATCAGGAAGCCCAGTGTGAAACAATGGGTCGGATGAATCAAATTTCATGTATGTCCTCCAGCTGTACCCGTAGCCCTAGAAGTTCAGCGGGAGCCATCTGATATACTGGAGTGGATATCAGGGTTGTATTATGGTAGAGGTCAATATATAAGTCTACCTCTCTGTGAGGATGTAGTCCTGGAACGTCATCAAGAAAAACGTCTGCATACTGATCCACCATAACATGAAAACTCGAACTCTACACGTAAACTCCTCCTAGGATGAGACTAGACAACTGCTGAGTGATCGGCAGTTCTCTCTTCTACATGAGTCCATCCTGCGCTTCAAGGGCTCCCTTCTCACTGGTGAAGGTGAACCTACTACCATCAGTGCGGACACAACACCTTGCGCCTAATACAGTCGATTTGAGCATGGATCGTAGATAACCAATCCATGTACAAGATGATGTTCTAAGGCCTCGACGCCACTACATGAAGATCCCATTGGAATCTCTCCACATGAATGGCTTTCTCTAGGACTCCTACCTGCGTTGGAGTGCTGAGGGGGATCATTGATGCCCTGATCTAATTCCTCAGTCCCTTCTCAATGGTCTGGGCCCGGAAGAATGAGTCACGTACCATGTCAGTGGAGTAGCGTGACAGATCGGTAAACCTCTCTGAGTATTGGGCTACTGTCACGCTACCCTGACGTAGCTGCAGTAACTCTTGAATGTGAAAAGCACAAAGGGTGGCTGGAACGAACTCCGAGCGAAAGAGGCTCTCAAAATCCGTCCTAAGTAAAGATGTCTCACCGTGCACCTGGAGCATCAGGATCCACCATCTACCTACTGATGCGTGCATGAGACACACAACAAGGATCCCCATGAGATTTGTTTGTGTCCCTACCAATCTGAAGACTCAAACGACAGCCTCTAGGAAATCCTCGGATACCTGAGGGTTCGTGTCCCTGCAGAACCTGGGCGGTCTCTGATGCTGAAAATCATGCAGTGTACTCAGGCGACGTGCACTCTCAGCTGTTGGGGTTGGGGGCATTGGTGGCTCGGTGGGTAAAGTTACCACCAGAGCCTCCACTGTAATGGGGCCCTACATTGAAGCCTCGACGCTCAATGGGATCCCATATCGCACAAATCTCAGAACCCTAGCTGGATTCCATCATTGGGCCATCCTGAAAAGAAACAAGTGCGCCAAGGTTAATATAGTATACCTGGTGAGCTGAAACAAAGAAATCACAATGAAATATTTTGAAACACGCGTGCAATAAATTTTTTCGTGCGTTGAGTTTGAAGTCAGAATTCAGGGTCCTGGTGTATGGATATGTCAGCCACCACACCAACACTAGACTTCTGGACTGATATCCACACTCAATACCTTAAACACTATTGCTTATCATAGAAGAAATTATCAGAGTCCGGAATTCTTTGGAAGAACTGACACCTCTAATACCAATTTTTCACAACCCGTCCTTCGAGCCCGTCCCGTGGAAATACCTTGCCCGTCTTCCACATTCTAGGGGCTTGTGACTAGCACCAAAGGCGTATATCCCGATAAAAGGGTAGAAATTTCCTTTATAAAAGAAAATAAACACCATAGAGTACACAAGCTGAAGTAAACACTATGTAAACTGAGTACAAGGGTAAGTGCTGAAAAATAAATGGGCCAGAATACGAACCCATCTAAATAGTACTGTACAACTGAAAAGAAAGTACATCAGCAGTAATGTAAATCAGCAACCACCGAGTAGTCCTCCACCTATCCCACCTGAAGAGTTTGTACAGATGATCTCCCCAGCTCCTCAGGTCTGTCTGTCCGCTCCATGTACGTCATTCCTATTAGTCCACCTCCGGGTACCGTCCGACTCCTAAATCCTCAACCACAATCAGTGATGTCCGTCGTCTGAAACCACCACAGCGTAGTGCGGGCATAGCCCGTTCAGGGGTGAGTATACGATACTCAGTAGGGACCCTGAGACTCTCGAAGGCCTCCCAGAATCCACGAAGGACAAACCACAAAAGAAAGATACAAATATGTAGAATCAACCAAATCTTAATATGTATATTCCCATACATATACCAAAGTCATCAATTCTAGTTCTGGTCCAACTCATGAGCCCATGTTCAACCAATTCCACATAGAAAAGTATGACCCAATCCACACAGAAAGAACAAACCAATCCACATAGGATAGCAAGTCAATCATATCGAAGATAATGCTTAAAAGTCAAGACTTATCTCACACAGGAATACTACTCATGAAGAGGGGTGGAGATGATTGATGTAGCCTTTGAATCATCTCCTCTGCCAAACCCACGTAGGATCCAAGTACAGATGTTGTCGCTGTCGTACCCACGTAGGTTCCAAATACAGTAACCATCGTTGCCAAACCCACGTAGGATCCAAGTACAGTCGTTATCGCTGCCGAGCCTACGTAGTATCCACGTACAGTCGTCCTCGATGCCGAACCCACAAAAGATCCAAGTACAGTCATCATCGATATCACAGTCGCATCCAGCACTATGGTTCCTGCACACAGCATGCTCGATTCTGAGAGGGTTTGCTCCACGAGCCAAGGGGGTTGATACATCAATTGTCACAAAGTTCGGATTTGATGTATCAAAAGTCTGTCTAATCAATAGGAACTCAACGCGGTAGACGGCGTATCAATCAGACGCCCGGTCTAAGAGTTATTGGCTTTGCCGTTCAAGGGGTCCAGTAGGTTTTTAAGCTCAAACCAACCCGACCGTACTCGAACTGTGTCCAAACCTCGAGTGGAGTGAGTCAAAAGAACCTTATCTCTATGAGGAATCCATCAAAGTTGACGACACCACAATCGGATGCCTAGAGCTCGTGTTATAAGCATTTCTGCTCCGAGGGCCCGGTTGGTTTCGGGATCGAACCAACCTGGCCATAAAATAAAGTTCTCCGAAACCTTGAGTGTAATATACTAAAATGCCCATCTCGATCCAAGGATCCCAACACAACTAATGGTGCATAGATCAGAGGACTATAGCCCATGATATGGGCATTTGAACGAAACTGTCCGAAAAAACAGGGTGTTTGGGCCAGGTCCGACCTGGCCCAATAGTCCCTGGGTCAGACTGAATCGGGTCGACCCGCCCTGGGTCCAGGTCCGGCCCGCCTCCCGACCCACGGCTGGGCACGACACGCCCTATGGAGGGGCACGTCCTGCGGCCCGACTCGGAGTAGGTTGCGGGGTGCGTAGGTGGGGGGGGGGGGCGACCCCCCTTTGTTTTGAAACAGCAGACCCCTTCTGGTGGGGTCCTCCCTAGACCTAACTGGGGGTTACACACCCATGTTTTACTGAGAAACGGCCGGCCATAATGGACAGATGGTTTAAACTACCGTGGGACCCGCGGGGGTCCCGCCTCATGGTGTGCCGGTGGCCGGCCTAGCCCGACCGCCTCCCACAGAACTGCCACGACCTCCATCCATCCAGCGTGGCGCGACGGCACTGCACCCCTCCGCCGCGGCCCACCCCGGCCACGACTCCTTGGTGCTCCGGTGTGACGGCGCCACACTTCTCAGGCACGGCCTGCTTATAGGATCCGCCTTCTTTGGCCTCACCGGCATGGCGCGATAATGCCGCACTCCACCGTCGTGGCCCGCTCCGGTCACGATCTTCATCATCCCTGTGTGGTGCAACAGCACCGCGTTGCCTTCGTTTCAAGCCACTATGAAGATCAACTATAAAATGGGAGGAGGATCAGTCTTGTTTGTGCGGTCTGATCTTCGTTTGTTATATTGATAACAAACGACCAATCTTTAAGCAACAGAGATCATTAAAGAATACTTGAACGAAGAATTAACCCCTACCTCAATTAAACATTGAAATTTGCTAGTGACGCAGAAGATGGCGTCGCGGGGTGAGGTTTCGAAGATGGAGTTGGCGTGCATCCAATGATGGAATGACATCTCACACTAGCTGCAGAGAGATGAGGGAACGACACGTCGTCTCTCCTTGCGGTGATGACTTTCTTCGTCAAAGGGTGTTGTTCTTCGCGGGAGGATGAAACTCTTCAATGGACATAGAGTTCTCTCAAAATCTTAACACAACAAGCTAACCCTCCCAATCAAATAACACTCATCTTATTTTATTTTAATTTTCCAAGAATTTCAAAATTTCAATTCAAAAATATTAGTTAATTAAATGAATATGTTTGACCAATTAATTGATATGTGTTGGCATATTAAAGTGAGAGAGAAGTAGTCACAAAATTAGACACAAGGGGGGGATAGAGGATTTTAAAGGAATGCGAAGGGGTGGTGATCGTGTGGGACCCATCTCACAAATATCCTAACATGAGTAGTTAGGACCTAATGGGTCCCACCCCAACTCCTACACTTAGGATATAACCACTTAGCTATAGAGAGTAAAATTCTACCAAAATTTTATTTTCTTCACATTTAATCCTAAATTTTTAACAACTCCTCCTGAGAAAACGCATCTCCAGGAAAGGTCCTCCTATGAAATTACCGGCGCTCTGAGTTCATCGGTGCCCTCAGATTTCAATTCTGAGCACCAGTTCAAAAGATAGAAAACCCACTCTTTTGTTCATAGAACATACCCGAGCTAAACTTCTGAAATTGATTCCGGGCATACCGGGCCTCAGAATCAGGTGGCGTCAGAAACTGCGTACTTGAAAAATCCCAAATAATTTATGAAAAAATTTTCCTTTAAATTTATGGGTCTTTACAATAAATACTAAGAGATTTTCAATATGGTTATTGGAATCTATATTACTAATGGAAGACTGGGTCATAAATTATAAAAAAAATTGATGAAAAATGAAGAGTCTTTCTAACATGATTGAATGAAATAAAGTCTATAATAAGGCTCCATTATTAATATATTTTCTTTTTTATAAGTAAAATTGGAATTATCCTTATCAATGACCAAATATATAGACTAACTAAGATTATTTGAATCACCAAACTCTGAGACTAAGACAAAAATGTTATTACTATTCAAAATCTACACCCAATGAATATTTAAGGCATATGTAATCATCACTTTATAGTTACAGATGTCTAGTTGTTATTTAATTATTGGAAATATAATATATATATATATATATATTGTTTTATAAGATCATTTAATCACAATCCTTATTTTTATATTCTCAAAAAAATATCCCAATAATATGGTCATTATATTTATATTTGAATCTAATATTAATTATCCTTTATGAAATCCAATCATCTTTCTATTATAAAAAAATTTAATGTAGATTTATTGATTTATTGGAACTCTCCACGAAGAGAAAAGATTATATAGTGTAAAGAAAATACTTTTTACACTATCATATTTTATTTTATTAATGATAGAATATTTATAAATACCCTCTAAAAACAATTTATATTAAATTGGACTTTGTATCACGTAAATTTTTACTCTTGGGCCAAATAGTTAATGAAAAACACAATATTATGGATAAGAATATTGTGAAGAAAAAGATATGTTCTCTACATTTGGATGTTTGAAATTTCATAAGACATTATACATTGAGTAATATATTAATTTTTATACCCTTATAAAGTTTCATTAGTTTGTGGAAATTATAATTCTGATGAAAAAATTTATTTTAGAAATATGCGGTGAGAATGTAACACACCAGGTTTTTTAGAAGAATATTTATTCTAGGAACTATATGTTTATGATTATATTTTATTTCTAGGAATATAATGTAATTTAAATGGATTTGGTGTCATGATTTATAATCTAAGAACACACCTAAAAATAATTTATTCATTCAATCAAATTGATTCAACAAAAGAACATTAGAAAGTATTACACACAATGGATGATTTCATCTATTAAACATAAATAACTATAAGGTGGAAAAATATAAAATATAAATATTACTATAAAATGAAACTCTAATTGAACAACACCACCTTTCAGAGTAACAATTAGTATTAAAAATTTTAATGATCAATAAGGATACAAAATTAGAAATCATGTTTTGAGATCTAAATTGAAAACTATAGAAATGGGTAAAGTTGATATAATAAGATTAGTATGTATTTATATGGGAACATAATTTGGCCAATAAACACATATTAAATTCATGTATGGTCATTGAAAATATGGTCATTATAGATATGGACATTTTAAATATATCTTATATGTATACTAATGTCAATTACTGTTATATTATAAAATTATAATAATACATCACAAATTTAAATAATAATATGATACTTAAATATTCGTTATATTTTTATGAATTACATATAAATATTAACACTATTATTATTAAAATACAAAATAAAATATATGAAATTTAATTAAATATTTTAAAATATCTTGAGTAAAAAATTTAAATTTATTTTAATAGTATTTGTTAACATGTTTATAGTATAAATTTAATAGTTTTTTTCAATGAACTATTTTGTAATTTGTTTTTTATTTTATGATAAAGTATAAAATTTAAATATTTTAAAATATTTATTTTGAAATAACAAGTTAAAATATCTTTAATTATAATTTTACCTTAAAAATTATGAAAAAATAGTCATTTTAAGAAACATTATTTTTCATTAATACTAGTATTCATGTATTTATTATAATTTTTTTATGAAAAAATTTAGAAATTGTATATTATTAATTATATTAATATAACTAAAATTTTAGATTATGTTTTTTTTATTTTTTTTATTTTTTTATTTTTCATAATTGGTTGATTTTTAGTCGAAAAATATATTTTTTGTAGTAATAATAATTGTAGATTTGTTATCATTATGTAAAAATAACCTATAAGATTAAAAAACTACAAAAGTAATAAAATATACGTATTGTAAAACTAATTTTAAAATTTTAAATTATTTATTGAAATTAAATATTTTATATCAATAAATTTTATAACTAAATAAAAAATTGAACAATATTAACAACTATTATCGATATTTTATTCTAAATAAGTATTACGATGGTATTTTACTACTTATTTGAAATATAAATACCACTATTAATTTATAATAAACTAAATTATGTCAATATATGTGTCTATTAAATCCTATATTTTACAATAATGTTTCATCTTTATAATAATTTTTTCATAAAAATTCAGTTTACGGATTATGTTCAGTTAATTGAAAAGTATCATTTAGTAAACATAAAAATTAAATTTGAAGTAATGATATATAAATTTTAAAAAATATAATTCAAAATATGTAAAATTAAAATTATAAAATACATTAATTAATTCTATTTTTAAATTTTAAATATACATTACCACAGTAAAAGTAAATCAGGGTAAATGATACAAATATTAATGAAAAATCACAAAAATATAGTAATATTACTCTAACATGAGTGGATTAAAATAATATTAACCCACACATACATAACATATATGATTTTTAATTTATTTTCAATTGATGATGGAATATAATTTTTATACTTTTTAAAATGATATATTTCTTTCTATAAAAGGACAACACTTCAAAAACTTCTAAATATCCCACTAACTAATTTTTTTTCTTAAAATACTGAAAAATTACTTCTCAAAAACTGTATCCCACATTAAGATCATTTATTCACCCTAATATAACATAACTCTTTCATTTCACAAGGTAGTTCCGTGGGAAATTATAGTCCCAGTTGTGGATAGAGTGCATTCGACTATGCAGGGGTAATAATAGTTTTTTATATTAAATTCCTTAAATTGAGACACATTATATATTAGGAAAATAAAATAATATCATTGTTTTACATTATAACTATGTTAGATATCAAATAATAAAAAATTATGATATTTGATTTCAATCAAAATACCACACTTTCACGTGGTTTTGATTTAATGTTAATCAAGATTCAAGGGTTTTAAGGGATTCAAATCATTTACCTAGGTCATTATCACTCATCATTGAATATTATATATCATTATATATATATATATATTCTAACCTATATTACTGCTATATTTTTTTCAAGTGTTTTTCATTATAAATAATATTTTACGGTGAATCATTATTCTTTAAGGAATAAATTGTTTCACTAGAAAATTTAATTTTGATTTAATATAATTTCCATCTATTTAATGGATTTTTTATCTATGTCCATGATTTTACTTCCAACCAGTTTTCTTCTTTCCATTGTGTAAATGTAACTTTATCTTATCTCCAATTATCCCTTACCTCTGTTTTATTCATTTTCTAAAAGTTGTTTCATTATCCTTGTGATGATATTTTTTTTCAATAAAAGGTTTTTATAATTTATAAATTCATTTTACTTAGCAAAATATTTTTGGCTTCATAACTGATGCACTAAAACTCATGAGGGTTTTGAATTCAGTTTTTAGAATTTTTTTCATTTATGACCACCCTCTTTTAAATAATTATTACATTTCAATCATTTATTAACGTAATAAATGAATATCAATAAAATTATTAAGAATAATATCAAACAAATTAAGATTTATAGTGGTTTTAAGGGATATAAATACCCTTGTACACTACTCCGCTGATCGAAAACAATATCATGGTGATTTCATTAGGGGTTATCCTTTACCTAGTGTGTTCTGACCTGAGTGTTAGACCCATATAATGGAGCAAAAATAGGATCATTTCTCTGGATACTCCAATGCATTAGACAAACACTAGCATTCAATTGTAATATTTAGGATTGCTCACTTATAGCAGTATTTGATAATAATAAATTTTTACAAATGAATAACATAGTCTAGTAATGAAAATGAAGAAATATAGGATGCCTATTAAAAAAATAATACGATTTAATTAACACATGAGAAGAGTCTCCAAAACATAGTTCGATTAAATAATTAATAACATCATTAGAATACGAAAACCTCTATATTCTATTTCTGAACATTTGGAAATAATATCCAATTATTTTAGATAGATATTTGAAGTGTTTTCTATATAATTAAAAATTATATATATTTTTAATTATTGAATACTATTGCTTATATTCTCCCCTAGTATTTCAAAAAATATTTTCCCAAAAATATATCATCGAAGTAATTCAATAGTAGACCATTTATAATAAGAATATCGTTGAAAAATGAATAAAAAAATAAATTAGTATCTTCTATATTAAATTCCCAGTTCATCAAAACCTTTTGAAATTAATTTTTCCATAAATCGGTAGTCCAATTTATAATTTATCATTTTTAGAATTAATTTCCACAAAATTTACTACAATTATAATAAATATGTAGGTTGAATAATAAAATAGACCATTCTTGGTCACCATGTTTCTAGATTCCACATATTATAATTCACACTTCCATTCTTTATATCCCAAAATTATTCATGTACATAAATGTTGAATCCATCATCCACATGAAGTAAATTTTCAAATGGATTATAAAAAACACATTTCTAATTGGGACCATGTAGTTAGATATCCGATGAATCTAAATCATGTAGTTGATTATTCTATATAGCCAATTTATATAGGCCTTTTATCAATGTAATAGTTTTATCACATAGGTGATTCATCTACATGGGATATTTACATATATTATTACTTTTTATATCAAATTGAAGTAGCTGATTTCTCTTTATCACAAAATATGGATTTTTTCCAAATTAATTACATATCTAAATTTTCAAGACATAAGAAAAATTCATCAAATATTCATAAATGAAAAATTACAAAATAATTGATATAATAAAATAAAATATTTACACAACTTTATGAAAACATTTTAATAAACCATTATAAATTTATGACAGTTTTTCGAGATCATAAAAACAAATTTTTTTTGGGATATGCTGTAATAACAATACTAATCCCACAATATTCCCAGTTTAAAGACCAAATTACCAATTAAACATTTAAAATAATAATGTATAGTATTTAAGGATTAAAGAAATGATATAATGTATAATATTAGTAAAAAATGTCATTTATCCCTTGGAAGTATAAAAGTTTATGACATAATTATGATATAATGTATTAATTTTTTCTAGATTGAAATTCAGAACATTTCAAAAAATAAAACATTCAATAAATTCAAAATAATTAAATGAAAAAAATATGAACAAAAATATAAAATTAAAATCATTAATCATGTCAAATTTTATAATGATATATTGATTCAACCCAAATAAAAATATTTTAAAAAAATTATATTAGAGGAAATTTTTTTTTGGATGGATTAAAATTTAGATGGAGGATTGGGCAGAGTTTTATTTGTGGAATGAGAAGAGGAAGAGGTAGTTAGAGGGTCTACCGATGGAGGTAGAACAACTCTTCGATGAACTATTGAAATATTAGAAGTCAAAAATTTTGATTTATCATTGAGCTTTGGATTTGGCATGCTCAACACATTTTCATAATTATTAGATAAAACACAGAATCCGTATGAACTATAACTCGCAATAACCATCTTTTTTAATGTCTAAAATAATAAAGGTTAATATTTAGTATATTAATAATAAATAGAGTTATATTAATTTTATTTTTATCAGTTATAAATTACATCTAGAATATTAAAAACATCATATATCTATATGGAACCTCCAATGGTAACTGGATGTGATGGGACAATGATACACTTTTCATCATAGAGAGAAATGTAAATCATCACATACATTTATTCTCTTAATTGTTTTTAATTTTTTGAAACAAAAAAAACCTATAAATGATATTCTGTGAATATATAAAAATAAAAAAAAACCCATTTTCGAGGTGGACATTAAATGATTCAAGGTAGAAAGAGGAATATATCTGAGAAGATAAAAACAGAATTGAAATAAGACAAGGACTTGATTGTGCTGCTGGATTTTGAATATAGTTTTCAATAAATTTAATATACAAAAAAATTTAAACTAATCACCTTGGATTCATAATAGTCTATTATTTGATCCACATAGGCTATCTCCCCTATATAAACTTGAAGAATATGATGAACAGAACATGGAAAATTTTGGGAAACCAGATCATTGGTTACAGTTATTACATGGGATAATCTCTAGAGAGGTCTGTATTTGATAAAATATTTTAACAAGTCTATAGCTAATACATTATTATTGTCCTTGGACTCTGAGGAACTAGATTCCACTTTAAATGATTTTCCATATAGATCAGTTACTCCTCCATAAATCTCTTCTAGTATAATGAGAAATATTTTGGCCATTTCTGTTAATTGGATCTATAAATCATGAAGCTATATATTTGATCATTTTAGAAGTATCAAAGGTTTCACATATATCAGTATCAACAAAGGGATCACATAATAGTAGATATCCAACTATGTAATTGTGGGAAACATCTGTTCTAATTTATATTCTGTGAAAAGATTATTTATTTTCTAAAACATGACTAAAAATCCATATTACATTCTTTAATAAGAATATCAGTGAAAATTTCACAATGGTGTGAAAATATATAAGATGAGTTTAAACCCACATATAGAAAATATTTCCCAAATCTTATTTTGAATATCTGGGTCTTTAAATGATGCAGAAGAAGATGTGGAACTTGGCTAAAACCTCTTAAGGAAATTACCCTATGTCAAAAAAATAAACTTATTAGAGTGTTCATCCTCTCTATAATAACAATAATAGAATTATAAATGTCATATATTATCGAAATTTAATGATCTGATTAAACTACATGAATTTTTGGAATTTGTAACACAACATCCTATAATTTTATTCACTTTTTATATCACATCATCATATTTTATAAAATTTACACTATTGGAAATATGATGAAGGTTATTTATCATGGTGGTATATCAAGAAAGTATCTCATAAAACTTTTCAAAGTATTATTAAAAATTTTATAGTCTTCTAACTACCGGATCTTCTCAATAAAAGATATCAATTCAATTTTCAAGTCATTATAATCACTTATGTGATTATCAAATTTTACCATATCAATGAACTAAAGGGTTTTATTGTGTATGCACACAATAGAAATATTAGAGATTTTACCTACTCACCATGATTCTACTTATATATGTGGTAGAAATGGAATGAAACTCGTGAATGAAAATGAGTTGAAACCTAGAGATTTATTTTCTGATTCCAAAACTGTTATGACAAGTTTATATAGGGATCATATCTAACTAATTTTGATTGTCCATAGATTCAAATCTTACCTTAGAACAAAAAATATTAGGAAATTTTTCAAATGGACATTCTACTTCTTCTAAAATAGATGTCTTAATAATATAATCAACTAGATTAATAGACATAGAATCTGTAAAAGGTATATCATATTTTCTCTAAACTAATTCAAAATTAGTAATGAAGTTTGAATAAATATTCTCTGATCTGGTGATAATAGTCTCCTATACTCATATAGTATGAACCATCTAAATAGGTGATTCATCCATGGGAGTAAGGTAGTGGATATATCCCCCTTAGTTGGTGTTCTAGTTTTCATAACAAATGAGGCATCAACTATCATTAACATAGATATAGTGTTTTTGATATAGTATCCTATGGTAACCTGAACTATTTGTAAGAACCTATGAGAAAGTATTAGTAATATGGAACTCGAAATATTTTCCTTCATTTAATCCTACTTATTTATTCATCCAAAGAAGAGATATTAGACTTATATTAGAGAAAAAATAACATTCCATTTACTATTGAAGATGTTGTGCATGAAACAAATCATGTATCATTGGAATTTCAATATGACCTTATAGATATGAACATATAAATGATACACATCGTGAAGTAATAATTTTTTTCATATTTTTTTTTCTTTTAGTGATTACAGTATCCATAATCTTTTATTACACCTTCCATTCCGCATCCAATCCCTTTACATAATCCTTCTAAAAAGCTTTGGAACAAAATAGAACCTTTATGACTTCAGTAGGTCCTCTAGAGATTAATCCAACAAAACTATGATTGGAAATTCACTCACCATAAAGAGGATAGTTTATAATTTCTTCAATATCCATCCAATATATTATAAATTCATTCTAAATAAAATTTATTTGTATAAAATCCTTTAATATATTTGAAATGAAACTCAATATTTCTCATACTTTTGTCTACTTTCTGTTCAAAAACAAATCTCAATTTTAACTCATCATATAAAACTCCAATCCTTGGAAATAAAAACCTTAATAATCAATATTTATATTCCTTCCAACCAATCCATATCTATACCATTTCCCAAAATATCCCAAACTAGTTCACATACATCCTTTTCATTAATAAAAACTCTAGAACCCCTATCACCTACTTTTTTCCTCTTCCCTATAAAAAAGAGATTGTTTTATGATGAAGAGTATCCAATGCGATTCTTATGTTTTTGGGGGATAATGAATGTATGAGAATATAAATAGAGTATAGGATATATATGATAATTTGTTCACAAACAGAATATGAATAAAGGGTTACATATCCAAATTAGACTTTATATTTTATCCATCATTAAATAATGTAATAACATAAAAGATAATAATTATTTTAATTTTTTAAATGGAAGGGAAACTAATTTTAAAAATTGAAATAGAATAAAATAAATAAATTAATAGATTACATTCATTTAAAATCCTTGATGAATTATGATTACATAAAATTAAATATAAATGTATAAATAAATAATTTATTAAAAATAATGAAAAATAAAATAAAATAATTTTAAAAATAAAATTAAGATTACCCCGAATTCAAACTTATTAAATTAAAAATAATCACAAACATGGGAAATTATAAAATTTTCATTTGATGGATTATCATTATACTTATATTCATGAGGGGTATCTTTTTTTAATATATTATCACTGATGAAATGATTCATTGGGTCTATATTCATTATTCTAATTTTGTATATTTGATTAATAAAAATGTTAATAACAATATAATTATCACATTTAGTTATTACATGACTAAAATTGAATCCAATGTCTATTTAGGTGTGTTTCATTGATAACAATTGTGTAAAAAAACTATAGGTTGAAATCTATTGTACTTCTATTGTTAATAATTAAACTATGTAATTTTTTTACTATCCATGATATCATTGATTTACCCAGAAAGTGATGGGTTTTTGAGGAACTGTTACTATTTAGTCTAAACCCACTAATGTTGGGCCCATTAGCCTCATCCCGGATGGTGAGAACTCGGTATGTCCATCCAAGATACCTGAGATCAAATCCTGATGGAGGCTTATTTTCGGGTACTATAGAAGTACTATAGTAGATACAAGAGCGGGTACTATAGCTGGCAGTGTTCTTTACTATAGCAGCAAGAACTATTCATCCATTTGGGACTTTGGGCCACTGCTTTGGTCCTCGGGTCCTGTGAGGATTTCAAGACACCCAATGCCTTCAGGCCAGTTGATTCTCAAGGCCTTCAGTCCACCTTAAGGCCTTTGGGCCACCCTAAGGCCTTCGGGCCACATGTATGAAGATGTACCAGTCAGACTACAAAAGACAAGGCATCATAAGAGGATTCAGGGTAGGCACATTCACTGGAGCAGAGCTAACCAGAAATAGAAGAATGAGAGGGTATGGAATTTCCATCAGTACAGGGTCTATGAATCTTTGCATAGGATATCTAGCCGACCATCCCTGTGAAGGAGGCGTTCTGATATCATGAAACATTCTTGGGAGGAGAATTTTGAAGTTGTCTTGTCTGGGTGATTCCCTCTATGACCTACAGGTCATGTAATTGTATCTGAGCCTTCAGGCCTTGTAAGGCTTCTACCACATCCCTTGAAAGGAGGATTATCAAAATAAAACAAATGAAGGCCTTCGATCTATTTAGACCTATTGCTGGTATGGGAATAAGTACTCATATTAAAGTCTGAGGGTTTTCAAAAAATTAATGTAAGTTAAATAATTCATTTGATATATTTTGAAATCCATTTGATTCTTTTGAATGATATTCAGTGGTATTAGCTTGGTTGTTATAACATAATCATAATTACAATACAATGTAAGCTATACTAGTAGTTAAATACAATAAAATTCAATTATACCTCTATATAAATTGTTGAAAACTAGTTTCCTATCATATTATGGATATATTTTATACTTTTTAGTCATAAATATTTCTGGGGCATTACGAATTTGGATTCTAAAACACTCATATAAGATTATTATGTATTTATATTCATTAAACATATTTACATGGAAATTTTGACGAATATGAATACCATGAATAAAATTTAACTCATCCATTATGATTGTCTAAAATTATTTTATCATGAGTGTATTAAATTCATGAAACAATATTTAATTTATAGAACCCAAAATCACATCAGAAACATATGTTTTAGATTGAAATATATCTATTGATAATTATTATATGAAAAGAGTAAGATCCTACAATCATACTAAAAATTTATTTGTAAACGAGTTATAATATAAATGCTTAACTGAAGGTCTAAAAACATATATAGGGATATAAGGATAATTTGTAAATTTAAAAAAATAGATAATGAGGATTTATAAAAAATTTATTGTTTTTATAAATATAATATATCAATATGAAACCCATATTAAAATTCCTATTAGACATATGTCTATTATAATTTGAAATATATATATGATGAATAGGCTAGGAGAAACCTAGTGGATTCTAATCTACATTATAGGTGAAAATATTCCTTCAAATTATATCACTTCATCCTAGTTTTACCCTTTTCAATTAATATATAATTTTTCCAAGTAATCACCCAATGACCATAATATATAATTCTAAAAAAACATTACAAATATAATTGGTTAATTGGAGAATCTATCAACTAATTCCCATACCATATTCCTCTTGAATAATTTAAATCTTTTTGCATAGATAAAACCCAATATTAATCAAATTAGTATTCCTAAATGGTTTTAGGTTCTATTTGAGATAAAAATAATGAAATAACATGTTACAGATGAAGCTTCTATAAAAATTATTTGGAGGGGTCTTAAAGAAGGATCATAGTCCTATATATTTCATGTTTGATATTATTACTCATAACAACAACAACATTATGTTGATGTTTCCAAGGAGATGAAAATGTATGTTCGATTCCACGTATTGAACACTATGAAATGAACTCTGGATTTCTAATTATCACCATTTCTCACTACCTAATGAAATCATATTGGAATCATTTTTTTAGATATTTTTAAAAATATTTATGTAAAATAAACATTCTTGACTTTTATAAATAAAAATTAAAACCAAATATAATATAGAAAAACCATATACTAACACATAACCAATGTAATTTCATCTTAGTATTTCTATTCTATAATATCAAAAAAATCTATTTGGATATGATCTAGAGTCACAGATGTTTGAAAAACATTAATTGATTTAAAAGATGACATGTTTTTCCTTAAAAACTCGCATGTATCATATAAATTATCTTTTTTAAATTTAAGTGGTTGAAAATGTGAAATTAATTTTTTAGTAAATACTTATTTCAATGAATAAACATTAAAAATTAAACATCCACTATTTATTTTCCAAGATTCTTTTGTTTTATATTTTAAATAGTTCTCAATTTTTTTACACAAAGAAAAATATATTGTATGTACTTTTACATTTTTAGGTTCTTCAAACATAATTATTTATCCTATATATTCCATGATATTTTAATCATTTCACTTCTCTTTATTACAAAATGTGACATAGCTCCATAAATTTTAGATATTGATATAAAATTTCATAAATCTCCACTCATAAGACTTGAGAATAAACTATTCATATTAAATTTTCATTGATTAATTTGAATAAATTTTCCAACATAATTAATCAAACATGAAATTTTTTGTCACCCAAATTATCTAGGGTCATAAAATGATTGAAACCAAATATTTGAGGACCCAAATATGCATGTTCTTTCAATAAATTCCAACACAAAAAATCGGGAAAAATTAATTAAAAGCATGGTTCACCACCACTATACTAATGGATTCATAAACTACAATAATTTTCTTTGTTTTTTGGTTATGTATAATTAATACTGAGAACCTAAGACATGTTTTTTCTTTTAAGATGCCAAAAACTATTTTCTTGACATCAGTGGCATTTAAACATTACTAAAATAAGTGATCATCAAAATTGTATTATATGATGCATGTTTTCCCCATTATATTTGAAACACCAACTTCTAATTCGTAATACATACTACAAATAGAATCCATACAATCCAAAAATGTGGCCTACAAATAAGTTTATCTCTGTATCATGTATGCTAGCATCTATTTGATTTTTTTCTAAATTATTTTTATGTTTATATTGTTAAAAATATTGTTTGATATTTTTTATCCTTTTACAGTCACAGAAACCCTATTATTTAGAAACCCCAACATTTTTTTATTCTTTTTTACGAATTTCATAAATCCCCTTCTCTTATTATATAATATATTGAGATGCATTGTGAATTCAGTAAGATCACTATCTGAAGTAGAACTATTACAAGTATCTTAATCTAGTAAATTCATAATATATATTCCTTTTATATTTATATAATTAGTTTATAGTTTCAAATAATCATTCTCTTTTTTAATAATTTTGTTGTCCAAAACATTATCTTCTATTTATGCCTCCTAGACTATGAGTGTCATTATGAGATTTTTCAACATGGAATAGATCAAATCTGTATGTTGGAAAATTGTATATTGGTTTCCACTCTACTTGTATAATACAACTATGGGAACATTTACTGTCAATTATATTTAAAAACTGGTTTTCTTATAGAAGAAAAATTATAAACAAATCTTTAAAAATCTTCAATTAATTTCTGTTATGGTTTCTCTATAAACCAATATGAATGATTACAACTATAGGTCTATGTAACATTATCTTTTCCTTCAGAGGAAACTGAGATAGTCATTGATAGATTATAATACTTTTTACATTGAGAAACTCTATGAAACTCATCTAGACATAGTATGTATATTATAACATTCATGAGTTTTTAGTTCATATAAAATTGTACATCTGTAGTAGCCTCCCATTTTTTATGATCTCTTATGAGAACAATGTTAGGAAATGAACTTGTTATGTAAAGCATTTCAAAAAAACGTTTGGAAGAAGATATTCATTTTTTACATCCATAATCCCTAATTCGTTCAATTGAACATTAGAAATATTACCATAAACATAACTTATTTGTTATCAACCATAGAAGGAACAAGAAGCTGATCGTTTGGAATTCAACCTTTCAGAGTTGTGAAACCAAAATATACTACCTCAAAAATAATATAATATATTCCTCTATACTACTTATAATTTTAAAATATGATTTAATTATTATCAAGATATATTTATAATTATTTTTTATGTAATGTGTTTAAATGTTTTATCATATTACAAAAAATATATTTTCGTATGTAATTTAAAAATTATTTCATTTAAGATTCTATTAATAGAAATTGTTTACAAAAAAAAGTTTTCAAATTTCAATTCTATTTTAATGAATTATTTTATAATTGAGTAGTATTTCATAAATCAACATATATTCACTATATTTAATTAATCATTTTGGGTGATCATATTATTGGTATCAAATGATCATTTTTATGTGATCCAGTTTAGAAAAGTTATGAAACCCATTTTCATATCATGGGTTATTAATTATAACATTTTTGTTGTTATTTTATGTGGAACTCATATGCATGGACACTATTTGGTGAGTCCTTACATCAAACACAAATGAATTGGTTTTGGTTTTATATCTCATGGAACATGTGTGAGAATCTAGTTAGTATTTCTCGCTCCATTATTGGAATTAGGTTAGGAATTCTCCAACAACAATGGGAATCTGTTAGTGACTCCTGATAGATTATTTGAATCATTTAGGGATTCATACTCCACATTGGGAATTGGTTAATGATTTATATTCAACTTCGTTATAGGAATATGGTGTTCAATTCTACTCTAATATGTTATTTTTATCCACAGTCATGTTATTCCATTTTTTATACCATGCTATTATATATTTTTTGACTATGAATAATGTTTTTGATATACCAGTTCCTAATGGTATGCCTCATTCTCAAGTTATGATTTTTTTATGATATCTTTTATTTGTTTATAGTTATTATTTGATGATCGAACATTAGTTATATGTTCTTATTCAATGATCCTTATTTTTCAATGGATTTTTTATGGTAATGTATGGTCTAATGATATTTTTATCTAATTTTAGTCATTTGATATTGTTTTTGTTCATTGTTAACGTATAAAATATTTTTTTGTTGATATTTTCTCCTTAGTGAGTATTTGATTTCTCTGTTTTCTCTTATTTATAATCCTAAGGATACAAATATGATTAAATGATTTGGTATGTCAAAGAGCGTTATGAATATGATGGGTATAGAAAAATTTCGAAAATATTTTTCAAAATAATATTTTAATATAGATAGTCTACAATGAACTAAACCATTAGGTCTATACATAATGAAACTATTTTTGAGATATATTAATTAATTAATTGTAGCAATATATTATTTTTTTATTTTTATCATTATATTCACCGCACCATTTGTTAATATTTTTTGTAAAAGTAAATGAGATATATTTTTCTTTTCATCTTATTCAAAAATAACATCTCAAAGTGGTTGTAACAATACCATTAATGATAAGGATAAAGGTAATTTTAATAGAGCATTTAATATTTTCTTCCACTATTCCCTTTATCTATAAGGGTTTTATTTCGAGGGAAATTATTTTCATGAAACACCAATTAAATTCATATTTAAAATAAACGTTTTGGTTGATTTATTGTTGGGTATAAAATTAATATATTTTTTACTCCATTTTTGTTGATACAAAATAGAAATTTTATAAAACCCATGTTCATTTACATTGGTTATTTCAGATAAGATGAATTATTATTTTAAATTGGAACACATATAGATAGATGATTGATGGTTGGGTTCTTATATCACTATTCAATTCATTAGTTACTAATTTATATGTCACGATATTCTAATGTAATATATGATTACAAAACTGAATTCACAAATGGGCTATATGATTATCATTCACTAAACACAATATTATGATTCCCTATTCTTATTATTTTTCTATAATTTGTTACTATGTTATATTTACCTAAAATTACCAATATTTATTCCTGTGGTTAATCATCATTAATCATGGTTATTACCTCGCACTATTATTCTATGACACATAATTTTTCAATTGAAATTATATATACATATTTCATGATGGATGGAAAACTATTTTTTAATGTTCCTTTAATATGATATTTCCACCCTACCAATGTTTTCTGATATTTTTATGATGTAACCCTATATAACATTAAGATGATTATTTCTTTTAAGAATCATTGGATCCCACCACTTTCGTAGGCTTCTATTACATAGGTTATGAAGTTTAGAATAATATGTAAGTTGTTTAAAGGGGATTATAGTGTGGATAAATTTCAGTAATTTGTCTATAAGTTTTGAATTATATGTTTCATATATAGTTAGTTCTCAAGGACACTAAACATTTGGTTCTATTGATTTTTTGATTAATATAGGATCTAATTTTAGACTTATGGAAATTATATAAAATAAAAATATTATTCCCATAGATCATATATGTATGTAACAAGGAATGGTTTTAATGATAATGTTTTAGCACCGTTCTATGATATGTTAGTTTAGGGAACCTCACAAAATGATTTAAAATAATCAATATCTTCATTCAACCTCATTGCCTAATTATATCAAATATCCCGGTCAAATGAAAATAATATAGTTATAATATTGAGAATGTTACCATAGAAATGCGTTCCTGATAATATAAGAAATAAATTTAATATTATATAATAATCATTATATAATTCATTATATAAAAAAATTATATATATAAAAAAATCTTTCAAATAAGTCATATAAATTTATATATTATAAGTTCATACATGATAAAAATATTTACACACAAGTATTTAACTAATAATTTATAAACACATTTTAATTTTGAAACAAATTAAAGAAATTAAAAATATATATACATATAAATTAACTATATTTATTTCTATATTTGTAAACCTTCTTATTAATTTTTTTATATAATTTCAAAATATTTAATATTTTTCTAAAGTAAAAAAATTTTTATATTTCATGATAATAATTCCCACACCAAGTAGAAATTTTACAAAATGAATATATCTTATATCTAATAACATTTTCACCATAATCACGTCACTTATCAGATGTTATTTGGATATTGAAAAAATAATTTATAAACTAAAGTGATTTTCATTTAGACATTTCATGTTAAGAAATATA
Organism: Viscum album; assembly: GCA_963277665.1. Lineage (NCBI taxonomy): Eukaryota > Viridiplantae > Streptophyta > Magnoliopsida > Santalales > Viscaceae > Viscum > Viscum album. Next base: position 340,056,326 of record OY728143.1, on the reverse strand, counting down.
TAAATTAAAATACATTATAAACTCTTTCTTTTTATCCTTATTTTTAATTTTCAATAAATAAGGATATTTTATTATAATTTTTATATATAATGTTTAGATATAATATATAATTTATTGTAATATAATTTAATGTTATCTTAATATTACGAATTATTTAATTTGAAATTTATTTATTTAAAATTTTATAAATATTAAATAAATAATTTAAATAGGTGAAGAGTTTATAAAATTTATAAATTAAATAAGTATACTAAAATACTTATTTTTATTTAATGTTTTAATATTTGATAAATAATACAATTCAATATGAAATTAATAAATAGAAACATAATATTTTTCTATATTGCAGTTTCTAAGATATCTTCCAAATTATAACCCAAAAAATATAGTATTATCATTAGTGGTTTACTATAGGTTCCCGAAAAACAATTATATCACATTCTATGATTAGAAATAATTTCTCATGATATCACTTGTGTTGTAATCATGGATTGAAGTCTAAACCTAGACCACATTATATGATAGGTGGCATGGGATATATTCATCAATGATGGATATCATATTATATAATATAATAATCATATCCCTAATCATACAAGTATTTTACCTTTTATTTTGAAAATAATGAATTTTAATGTTGGAGTATGTTAATATTACCATTAGCATATTATATTATATGAAAAAATTAACTGACATGCACTCTATGCTATAATATTATATAATATATCAAATTATGTAAGAGAATCCAAGATTATGATATCATGTTTCAAAATCAGGGTTATTTAATTATAAATATAATATTAACTTTCTTTTAATTTGAATTGGTGGATAAAATTTATAGGATTTCCTATTATACTCAAAAAATCATTAATAAGATCAATTAACAATTTTTAAATAATTTATAAAAAAAATGATATCACTAACAATGATGTTTATTCTATGAAATAAAAAACCATGTATACTCTAAAATTAAGACCATATATGTACATTACATCAATGTTATCAAAATGTTGTTCTTGATTTAAAATTGTGATTCAAATTATTGAAAATAATACTACACACTTCTTCCTCATAAAAATATCTATGGGATAATGAATCCTTAAAGAATAGAAAATTTATTCTTTAAAACATTATTATTCTAGTACCAATAAGGTGGGAACAAAAAATAAAAACTAACCTTCAAGGAGAATCTATAGGAACCAAAGATATATAAAATAAAATTTTGTTGTTTTTTGACCTCTTTAAATACAAATATGAGACAATCATTGATCTATCCATGAATCTACTCAAAAACCACATATGTTTAATGAAATCCTAGTGGTTAAAATAATTTTAACCCCTCATATTCTTTAATCACTTTAATACTATCTATATTATACAGTTATTCATCATATGAAATGTTAATGATTAATAATACCTTATATGGATAGGAAACTAAATTATAAAAGATAAAATTATTTTAAATTAATTATTCAAAATCAATTATATGAATCATACCATATTATTATTTATCTCATAATACTTATATTATGAACCTACAATACTATTGAATAAGATAATATGAAAGGCTACATAGTGTAATAATATATCTAAATGATGGATTTTAATATAGTCATGCCAATGGATATGATATTCCTTGGATTGAGACCTGGTATTCTTTATAACATGCATATATCATATAATACTATATAAAGGAACATCATATGATTTACACTAGCCTCAAATGGGATGTTTATTTATAAAATATAGACCATTTTTTATTTTTGAAAGAGGGAAGTAATTCATTATATTTTTACCAATTATATAATTCCTATTTCATATATTGATACAAATGGATCTTTTTCTAGCATTTGGAAATTAAAAATTCACTATATATTAGTAACATTCCAATTCAGGTATGATTGATAGAAATTAAACACAATATATTACAACCCCATTTGATAAATTACTATTTTAGGGGGAATGATAATCCTAGTTTCAAATTAAAACAATATTTTGGAAAATGTTCAAATCGAAACCTACCATATTGTCTAACTCAATTAAAAATAAAAAAAACTAAATTAGTACCTATGATCTAGTGTTTGTCTACAACGCCAACGGATTCTTCATGATTGGGTGACATATGGAGATAGTGGCGGAGATATAATACCTTCTTAATACAGTGTAATAAAAATTAAAATACAATAAATCTTATAAACAACATGATAATTATAAAAAATAAGTCAAGTTATGATAAATAAACCAAACATCAAATGTGGTATTAAATGAATGTTTCATATATACACAATAACTGATGGGTGAATTATTACAAAGATGTTCTAATAAAATATTGTATCATAACCTACATCATATATCCTGAGTCATTTCTAGTCCCACTGTTTGACTCCAACCTATAGATCTAACCAAAACACACTAACAAATGTTTTTTCACTGGAAGGTAAACCTGCAAAAAATAATATTCTTTATTGGTTACCATGGTTCCACATATATGGTGTGACTGGAACTATGTTTCCCAAAAAATGATTTCTGGTAAATTATTGGTCTGATAATATAACCAGAAGGGGTTCTCATAGTAAATAATTTAAAAACAACCATTTAAACTGAATTAATTACAAAAAATCCAAACTAGATGGCCTATTTCAACTTTAAAATGGTAAAAACCGACTTCATCTAGTTCAGATGTGCCTTTGAGAACATCATGAAAACCATTCAAAAAATATCATAGTTGGGTTATAAAGCCATTCCTAGTCCAAACCAGCATTCAGTTGTTATATAACTTGATGAAATCCCCAACATCTAGTCTATTTTATTGTTCATAATAGGTTTAACACTCACTCATTGCTCCCCAGGGGATGTGTTTTTTTAACTTTTTGTATTTGCGTGCCCTAGGGTACATGTTCACACCATGATAACCAGTAGTCATAACATCCCCTGGGTAAATGTCCACACCATTTAAACCACTTGTCTCTGTGTCCCTTAACGTCATGGAATCCACGTGTTAAATATTAGTCATAAAAATGTTCAAGTTATGTGTTAGCCTCATGTTAAACATTATGTTAATAATATAACATTTATAACCCATTTTAGACATACATTTTTTTCCCTCCTAGATGAAATGGAATAATTAAATATTAAAAATAAATTTATTTATTTTTTTAAAAAATAATCTTATGTTAACACAAACATATCAAAATCCAATTCTAAATTTAGTACCATTTCTCAACATAAAATTCTACATAAAAATAATGTTTTCAAATTACAATGATATGTCATCATAATGATTTAAAACTATCCAATGGAAATCCACAAAAATTTACCATTTACAATAAAAAACCATTATCTTTTCTAATCCCATTTTAAAAATAGTATTTCCATTTATCATTTCAAAATACCGAGATAATATACAAATCTTAATATACATTATCTAGAAAAAAAAATCTTGATCATATATCCAAATCCATGTTATAAACAAACATTTACAAGAAAATAATATTTTACTTGTTAATTTCAAGGCTCTATATCCCACCGAGGTATTACACTAGATATAACCCTCAAATAATGATAAAGGGTTGATGTGTGGGTTTTTCTATGGAAATATCTAATTAGGATAATTTTCTTAATTTTCATGGTTATCACCTAGTAACCTATGAGACCACCACAATATGTACTAAATTGGTAAAAAATAGGTACATGTGAATTTTAGATTTCACATACCTATATACAATTTAGAACAATTATCCCAAAGTAATGATAGTAACTACCAAGTAAAATCATGTATTCCTTACTAATCATTCACATAATCAAGCTATTACAGTAAAATGTAGTTATGATAAATTATAAATGATAGAAAATATAAAACAAAAACACAGAAGTGATTGAAATCCACCGAGAGGGTGTTTCCATATTATAACCATGACCAACTACTTGACCATTAATTGAAGCATATGTTGACTGAATTCTGGGCCTTATCCCTAATTATCAAAATATAGGAAAAAACAAATCAACTTCAATTTTTATGAACACCAACTTAAAAATTGACCCAAAAACATAAATTCATCAAAATTTGGGGCAATGACATGTAGATGTCATATCATGATATCTTCTATGTAATCCACATAAAATAACCCTAATTAATTGAAAATTCAAAAAAATAATGTTCTAATCATCAATGAAAACCCATTTTGTTGAACTAAAAAATTATAGATGAAGTTGGAGAAGTGGAGAAGATATTTTTATAGGGTAATAATAATTTCAAATAACTATAGGATTACCCTAAAACCCACACTAATCTAAGAGGTGATGATGTAAGGAAGAATCATAAATGAATGGTATGCACATTAAGGAGAACAAAAAGTTGGATAGAGGCCTAAAGTATAGAATGTTATCAACTATATTCTCCCATTTTATGGATGGGAATAGTATGTGGAAAAGTTTTTATTTTAATCAAATCCTAAACAAGGTAGTAACCCCAATCCTATTTTACCCACCATGCATTGTTGGACTATAAGTTTTACTAATCATAACGAATATATGTGTCTTATGTATATAATCCACTAATATAATCCACATAGATTAATTGTATCCATACTAAAACCATGAGTCATGTCCTTGATTATGGTAACTAGACACGATCTTCACATAAACCAGATCGTTTGGAAGTAGGCCAAGCACCACCAGCAAAAAATAATTTTTTCATGTTTAAAATGAAAATTAGTTAATGTTTTCATTTCATTTTATAATGGTTCTGGTTTACCCAAAACAATGAAATTTAAAAATGTTCTAGAAAAAAATTAATAAATGTACCCCAAACATTACTTGATGCTTTCGAGACTCACCTAAACACCCAAGACACCACTAATATATCAATTAATTTATACAGACATCACCATAAGACATTAAAATGATTGAAATTTTTCCACGAATATCCAATATAATTTCACCCCTCTAGTAATCTTGAAAATAAATTCATTAGGAAATTCCAAAACATTTATAAACACAATATCTTACACTATCACCTATATAGAGCTTCTCTTCTCTAATATGCCATTATTCTCAAATATTTGAATCTATAATTCTATATTAGTCACTAATTTAAATTTGTAGGACATCATTCAATTCCCAAATACTCTAACCATATTCTAAGAACACCACTAATACATGATGGAATAACCACACAAACTATTTCCAAAATCCAAATTTTCCTATGATACATAGTTATAGAGCTCACAGAATCTGATCTATCCTAAAACATTAATGGTGTCATCATTAAAATATTTCATTGACCTATTGTTATCCAAACCATAATATTCCACATAAAATGACCCATTTTGATGCTTTGGTTCCTCTTTCATTAGAACATCCTTTTTAATCACTACACCATAATTTCAATCATGAAAATTGAATGGTCTCCAATTATATTCACTTAGAAAACTAAGAGAACATTAGTTAATTGTCCATACTCATTATTATTAATTACTACAAAATTGGGATTGAAAACTAACATTCGATTGAGAATAAGTCATGTATATAACTTCTTTTTTATTTAAAGTCCATGTTCGATTCTAGAAATGAACCCCCATATTCAAGAAAGTTTTCCAGAAGAGATTTAAAACCCATATCATTTATTTTTATGTGGAAAATAAACCAATAAATCTTCATCTGACATGTATAAAAAAATACTGACTCCCACTATCGTTTTTCTATCAACACACTAGATTATTATTCACTCAATGCTAGAAGAATCTTATGATCACTCATACTCTCTAAATATAGTTCATGCCATAATTATATGAGATTAAAATTTTATATTTTAAATAGATCAAACTATCACTACATGTTCCAACACCCATTGATGAACCTCTAATACAAGTACACTCAAATCTCATCAACTCCACTCTAGGCCTCACGCCAACAATTATCCTTGATCCAGAACCGTATAATATTTATGTCTTGGAATTCCTGCTGGGTATAAATCAATTTTATACACAACATTTTCCCAAGTCCAACCTAAAAACTCCACTGTCCATTCCACATTACCATGGCTCTTCACACATAATTTTTATATGCACTTGGTCGACATGTAATGCCCCACCATAACAGTTTAATAGTCATCACCTCAATTGAGTAACTCCTATCTATCATATCAAATTTCCATTAATAAAAACCTATAGGTTTAGATAATGACATATCATTATTCCTAATGTGAAAATGGAAAATCATTTACCTCTAGTTTATAGACTCCATAAATGACATTGAAAACATTCATTGACATCCATACTATATAATTCACCTCACTTTCCAACTTCCAATGTTGTACAACTCACAATACATAATCACTCAAATCAAATTTCATGTATAATTTCATGGTTCTACAATACAATAATTTGTGTCGCACTTATAGGCCACACATAATATATATGTGATCCACGATGCCTTAGTCAGGTGAAAAATGAATGTATGTGCTACCTTACATTGTTTCCACAATGATTCAACAATTTGAAATTTAGACATCTCATATCACATTTAAAGGTTCTCAGACTATCTATTTTTTAAAAATCTCAACCATTTCAATTGTTCCTATCTCCATAGAGACTAATGAACAAAATATTTATATAAATTTATGAATCATATTAGTGAACTAACGTTCTTGGTGGCACTACCACCAGCACCACATAACTCTATATTTAAAAAGATTTGAATAAAAATAAAATGGAAATAAATTGTACATGTTATTTCCCCTAGTATTAACAAGATCACAAATATATAGAACATATCCAAATCATCTAATAAAAAACATTAGGATCCTCCTCTCAAACCACCTAAACACTCAACCCAATGGTGTCACACATCATGGGAATAAACCTGTCAAAATAATTTCATCCAAACATTAGCTTCACATAATTCCATATGACTATATACCTATCACAACTCCGGATCCCATGAGTTTTGTATTTTTAAAACAATGATCAAGGGAAAAATTAAGAATCTTAAAATTCCCTAAAACCTACCAATATCCTCTAATGACATCACTGATTCTTTCATCCAAAAAGTATAACATTCCTTGTGATTCATGTTTAGATGAATAAACACACATCATCCCTGGAATCATTATATCATCAAAATAATCTACTAGAATTTTATTCAAATTATACAAGGCTACCTAGTTCAACTCTTATTACTATGTACAAAAATTTCAGAACAGTAGGAAAAATTATCACATTGATTCATCCACTTAAATTATCATTAAAATAAGGACACACATACTTATGGTTATTCCAATGAAATAAAACCAAGGATTAGATCATCCTTAAAAAACTATTATATAACTTTTCAGGAAACGTTTATAAACATCAATGAATAAAAGCATGGATGAATTTTCTAATATCTAAAATAGTAGAATAACTCCACAGGTGATTGCAGTAGATCACCAAATAATATAATTGATAGTAATTTGTGGCACACATAAAATATCCCTTGGCCATCACAACTACTCCCTTAGATTGGGGTTCAAACAAAATATCGGTCACCAGCAAAACGCTTACACTTAATCCACAAAAATATTGTCTACACACTAATGTAAATCAGTTTATAAATGTTCCACACTCAAAGTTATAATACCTATAACATCATATATATGAACCAAATGATTTATCTATTATCTAAAACACACCCTAGAAAGTTGTAACCCACAATTATCACAAGGAAACATGATATAATGTTACATATCACAACCATAGGATAATATCCCAAACATAAGCATAGATGAAAACTCACTATTATCTATCACATATTAACCTATCAATGTTTCACAACCCATTTCCAATTGTATCACTAACCCAGTTCTATCCTTATTATTAAAATATCAATATATACGGTCAAACTAAAATTACAATAGATAAAAAATATTAGTGTCCCTAAATGTTCAATTAGTACCTATTTTACTATATTTAGAAATACATAGATATAGAACCAATGATTCAAATTTAAAAACAATTCATTACCCCATATTTTAAAATTCATAAACAATATACCACTCCATATTCGATATTTTAGGATTTTTGGAATGATAACCATATGTTACAAGGAAAAATACTATAATTTTATTAATGTAAAATTATTTTACCCAAACCATCACATTTTTTTCTTTTAGACCAAATTATTTACCATCATACACCTGATTATTTGCTAATGCAAAAGTCTAGAATACATTCTTTGTACCATATAAATGGATTTATACACTTTAAATACTAACCAATATCTAATATAAAAAACTATGAGAGGATATAAATGTCTAGATTACATAAAGTACACACAAAATAAAAACTCATGATGATGTGAATACTAGAAAAATATCAATCATAAGAAACATTTGAATGACAAAATAGTCTTATAATCCCTGTATGATGCATATACACATACCATATAATTCAGTCTCATGTAATGATATTAAATCCAATAAAACTGAAACACGACCCACATGTGACCCAGTCATGGTATAAATTAGTGAAATATAATAGATAAAAGTAAAAACATCAATTATATCCCATGGAAACTAGGGATTTCCCACATATAGTGGTCCATAACACCTAGGCATAAGCTTATTATTAAGCTCTAAAACATTATTGTCTTTTTTCTGCAATACAAAAAAAATAATTAAAAAAAATAAAAACACATTGATTGAACATTGTGACATCAAAACCTAGTACACTACATAAATAGTAACCAGAATGCCTCATTTCCTAATCTTCTGTCTGCCCCCTCCCCCATATACCAGAGGCTGTTGACTGGAAGTGAGGGCCAAAGAAAGAACCCAAAGGTAAAAGTTACCGCATATTTAGGTATAGTTACAATGAAAACAAAATGAAATATGTAAAAAATATATAATTATAAAATATTATAAAATGATTATTAATAATTCTAAAAAGACATACAATGTCAAATTAATCTTTCATATATACATGATCCCCAATGGGTGGATAAAAATCATGATGTTCTGGATGAATGAAATAAAATTGAGGCACACAGCATATCCAAAGAGTGTATTGAGTCATTCCTGATACCATAGTGCCAATGTATCTTAGGGGAAAAGGAATAAAAAAAATATATGAACGTTATCCAAACCTATAACCATTAAAAATAATGGTGTCATATCAGGTTAAATTTCTATGGCTGTCTGAGGAGAGTGTGACTACCTATTTATAAGAGACCAACAATGGTGTACCTAATATAAATTGCATGATGATATATAATGTATGAGTGATCATGGTAAATAGTTACAAAATTAATATTTATACATTCAAATTTTCAATAAACCACTAACTGATATCAGGGGTTGGGTTTACCCCGAGAATAAAACATAACCACTTTTTTAACTTTTGGTGAGGCTTTTAAGCATGTTGTAATTAATGTACTAAAAATATCTTAAATATGTATAATATAAGCACACATAGTCCAAAAATAGTATATAGGGGTAGTAAGCCCTTACCTAGATATCTAGAATCGATCTAAGGACCATGTTCACCATGGGTTTAACAATAATTATCAATGTTCCCTACAAGCATGTTTGTATCAGGTCAACCATTAGTCTGATAATTTCAAAGGTATCTTGTTTACACCTATTTAACAACTTGGGGTCTGTGTTCACCGAGGATTAACTGTTAGTCTCATAATCCCCTAGGGGATGGGTTTACCATGAGTTAATCAATAGTATTAGAAACCATTAGGGGCCATTGTCTCCTAAGGTTTACCATTATTTAAATTCTTATAAATTTTATATAGTTTGAAAATGTACATGATTTATATTTGTCTAAATTAAATAAAACTATTCAATGTATGACATTTCCAATTTCTAATATAAAAAAGTCAACATATATTAACCAACAATATTTCAAAACCAATTTAAAATAATAAATAAATCTTTTTAATTGAAATATCTATTAAAAAATAAAATTTTCAAATATTAAATACATGAAATAAACATAATTTGACATTCTCAGACAAAAAATTTAAATAAAATAACCATTTTCAAAACAAACACCATTTTCATTCCTAACCAAATTTACATATAAAGATTTCCATTTTTCATTTTAATATAATAAAAAAATATACAAATTATGAAAATTCCATTTTCATTACTATTTATAGACTACATTTCGAAATCCAGTTCCCAAAAATACCATTTCTATGTAAAACCTAAATTTAACTAGCTAGTTTCTAGGGCCTATATACCAAAAATGTGTTCCAATAGGAATTCACTCTGACAATGATCAATACACGATGAGAGGTTCTAACTATGGAAATAACCAAAAAAATTAATTAATTCATATGGTTATCACCATGTATTAGTGAGTCAAAATGTACATTCACTAAAAGGAAAAAAGAGATTATAAGTGAATTTTAGGGGCCACCAGACATTATCCAATATCAAACAGTTATTCCCAATATGAAATAATAGCTACCAACTCCATCCATGCATTTTCACCCCTATCTTTCTAAATCAAGACCCAATATCAAAAAGAATAAATTATAAACAATTATATATTTTTAACAACCCAATATCAGAATTCCTACGTGATTGAAAACCAAGTAGAAGCTATATTCATATTAAATCCATAATAAAACAATCACCCATTAATCATGGTACATCCCCAACCATATTCAATGCCAAATCCATAAAAAATGGAATTAATGAGAACCCAAATAATTATTATTTTATGGAAAAATCCACTAGAAAATTGAAATTTCATCATGACTTTGTACAAACATAAGTTAATGATTTAGATTTCTTATAGAGATCTCTTATACACAATAAAATAAATTTTCCAAGGATTCATGACTGGATAAACCTATATTAGCTGGGATCATGATAAAAAATACTAAATAATGAACTCCACAATTATGGAAGAAGAATGAAAAAGGTTAAGAGGTTTCCATAGGGTGATACTCCCCATAACTCATCAAAGGGCCTCCTAAAAACAAAACCCATACAAAGGATTTTGAAATAAAAATTGAATTTGGTCATTTGGTAGAGGGAGAACATTAGTGAGAACGAAAAAATATTAGATGAATAAATAATCAATGTGATAAAACAAACATTTTACACTTTTTAATGTCTTCATGGTTATTATAAATGGATTGTAAAATCATTCAACCCATACTGCCAACACACCACACCTCTAATAGTTTGTCCACCTAGTTTAAAAAAATCCAAAAATCATGGTAAATGAACATTTAACCAACTATAATAAATGAAAAGGTTTGTTTTCAACCATATATAAATAGTGCATCATGTCCTAGTTCCAAGCCAAAATGAACAGGTATCCCTAAAACTGTATTATTTGGAAGTACCCAATGCACATCCCTTGAAATAAAAACTATGAGTATTCAAAATAAACTACATGTAAGGGTTCCATTGAATTATATATAACTACCTACACAAATTATACAAAAAAAATTCTTTAACCACCTATAATAATGAATGTCATTGAATATTGTAAATCCTAACCCCAATATTATGAGACTAAAATAAACACCCATGCCACCTCCCGGGCCTCAGAACAAGTCAAAAGAGATAACCTTATGGAAAACAAATTCTTATAATATCATTATAAATATTACATCAAATGCTTACTCATCGAGTAGTATAAAATTTGTAATTCCATAATAAATTAAAATTATTATATAAACACGTGATCTTACTGAAACATTTGAAGACCAATTCATTCATGGTACTACTATAGTCATTGTTATTATATTCATCCTCTACATCAATGTATTGAACCCTAATAAAACAAAAATAAAAAACCAGTCATAAGGATATATTTTATGAAATCACTACCCATAACATCCTATTCTATTCAACAACTCAATAAAAATTCATTACACATTGACTAATTTTTGATAATTAGATAACATTGATGAGGATATAATGAAACATGGTTTTAGAAAACTAGAACCCAAAACAATTTTTATCCAAATCAAAACTAAAATAAATTATCTATTGACCATCAATTAAATAGATATATATCCCCTTACTAATATTATATACATATGGTAAATCCCTATATTAAAAAATCATTCCCCCCTCATTGAAAAAAAATTTGTATGAAAAAGCTAAAAACATGATTAAGATCCCCCATAAAGAATTAATTATACCACATTCATTTCCCTAGTAAATCATACTATATTACGAATGTTTTATAATTCTAATTGAACAATTAAATATAGATATGTTTATGAAGGTTTCATTTATAGTAAAATTTCATATTTTGGCCAAAATAATTCATCAATATGAAAAATTCATTAATGAAAAATTTTCATACTATCAAGGACAATGAATGGATAAAATAAGTATCTTGGAATGAAATATCTCTCCATGTATTAAATACACATTTAATTCATTTGTTTTAATATTGGAACTCAATAATTTATACACATAATAGGGGATTTTTATTTAACTAATTATAATATTGATCTTTGTGTCTTTATTATCATGATGTGTCACATAGTTTTGGTTGTTTTATATGTTCATTTAAATAATCCCATCTATCAAGTCATTAAATTGAAAAAATGGTGTTAGATATAATGTATAGATTTATCAGAGTATATATTAATGATGTTGAAGGACCTCATGTTCCCAAAAGAAATTTATGGGCTATAAATAGTGTAATATTTAATGTATATACATGAACCACTAATTCATGGTATACCATGTACAATAAATAAACAATGGGTATTCAAAAGAAATATGATATCCTATACATTGTATTGTTTTTCCAATTTTATGAATTTTTTCATTATAGATATGATGGAACACAACATAGATTGGTGGAACATATTTTTAATTAATAATGTTGATATTATTTACCTATATTGAGAAATTTTTTATTTGTATATTGATAAACAAAAATACTATATGGTTAAATTTTTAATTTTTTTTGTGGTAAGATACTTTAGTAGGGAATATAGAAAAACATCCATTGATTTAATTATATAGAAGATTTAATAAAATTTATGTCATATTAAAATGTCAATTATTCCATATGACTCTAGGTATTCACAATTATAGTGATATTTTTCCAAAAAAATCACTATTATACACTATCAATTCACCTTCTATTGAAAAGAAACATATATATTTACGAAATAAATTAAAGAAGCCATAATTATTTATAAGAACAACTCACCAAAGATTTAATTAATTATTTTTACCAATTAATAGAGTGTTGGGGTAATATATTTTATCTTGATATTTTTAAAATGGTGAAAAGAGAACTATTTGATGTTGGGGTAATATATTTTATCTTTGTTAGTAAATTTTTTAGCCTGATTTTAATAAAATCAAAATGATTCTTCGACAACTGGTTAATATTGAGTATAATTAATTAGTTTTGAAACATGTTACAAATTGTTTGGGTGTCTTTATTTAAAATTAAATTCAATATAATGTTAGTAAAGGGGAATAGATTTTTTAAAATTTAACAAAAAAGAGTGAAGCATTTGGATGGAAAATATGATTACTATTTTTATGATGAGTTTTATAGATATATCGATATGCATACAAACCCTATGTTTCAAAAAGTGATTTATTTTTTATGGTCAATTATTACATTTAAATTTAGCCAATGAAATTCTCATAGAATATCTATGTTTTTTATGGTAATTTTTTCTAAATTGATGATATTATTTCATGGATGAATTCCTTATTTATTTTTCTACTTAATGATCCTATTATATGAAAATCTTATCTATAAAAGTCATGTCATATAGTATTACTCATGAATATTTTAAATCCCAATAATATATATCATTGTTTCCAATAGTTATCCATATCTTGAAGAGATCAATAAATTAGATATTATTTTTTAAATATAATATTCCTGTTATTTTTGGTGTTTTATTATGTGATTATTATTTATAAATATAAATTATTTTCTGATATATAATAGGTAATACAAAGGAAAATATAGGTTAAGAGAGAAAAAAAGTTAAGGAAGAACATTGTTTTATCCTATGAGTGGTTACCTACTCACACTAAATCCCTATTATTACTATATTATAATTCAGTTTGCCTATTTATATTTGTGATATAAAATTATCATATACACCCTCTCCCTGTAAATTAAAAATTTTGGTTCACCCCTAAATATAATGATCTTATCTTTGTCTAATATTTGTGAAATTTTCAAGCTCATCTCTCTCTAGAGTGAATTTACTGTGATGAAAAAAATGTAGCCACAAAAATATAATTTTTTCATGTATACCAATCTAGTAAATAATAAATGGGTGAGGAAAAACATATTTCATTGATCATTATTGATAAAAATACATGTGAAAAACTATATCATATAATTGAGAAGTTGATTAAGGTGGCATGGTGTTCATTATGATGAAGGGAAAACCTATGAAAACCATAATACATAATAAATAATAAATATATTTTATTTTATGAATATTCATTGTCTATCACAGTAAAAAAATTCCAATACCAATTACATTCGTATCAAAGATGATAGATATATAGTTATCATATTTTAAAACCATTATCTAACGTCTCCAACCAACATTCTGTACACATGATACACTTATATAAAACATTACTCTATTTTTCATAACTAATGTAACTAGAAATATAATAAAGTGTGGGAAGATACACCCACTAATCGGTGTAAATAAAGGATATCAATCGAAGAACATATGTGATAATAAGATCAACATTTTGGTTTGAGAGCACTATCAATTTTTTGGAACATGACATAAGGAAAACATACGCGAGAAAACATAGAACATAATTTTTTAATAATGACATAATGACTTGTGAATAACATAATTCATTAATAAATTAATTTTATATAAAGGATTGTTTAACCATGAGTCATGATAAATTAATATAAGTACATTATATAAAATAAGAATATATAAAAAACAAATGTGTTGAAATTATTAAATATTTCGTTGTTAGCCACTATAAAATTAATATCCTTATGGGATTGGAAAAACACATTTCCAAAACATAGTGGAATTGGGATAACCAACTAATCCACATAACTTTTTAGACATAATATTAAAACCAATTAGTTTGTTATAGAGATGTTCCTAACACTAAGGAAAATCAATTTTGATCCTTTCCAAAATATTTTTAACTTTTTATCCACTGTCACCTCTATATTTGATCAGTGAATGGAGTTCAGTCTATTATTGGTTATTATTTAGTTTGAATAAATATAATATAATTTGACCGAAAAATGAAAATATTTTTTAGTATTGTTGTTCAAATTTATGGTTTTCTATATCCCCATTGTTTTATGTTTATTGTCCAACACAAAGACATCCATTCTTATTAAAAAAAGAAACATAATAAGGGGTATGACCTTAAACTCATTATTCTTAATCCAACCATTTAAAAAGATCATATCATCTCTTCACATGATTTTTCATACACCTCTTGATGTTGATCATTTATGAGAAGTTGGTGTCGCTATTATAAATCATTTATATATTATTCTTACTCATCTACTAAAATTTTATTTGTTGTATCACTCAAATTTTTATGTTTTTAAAATGTAACTATTGTATAAACGATTTATTATCTTTTTACCCAAGATAGTATAAAAATAGGTGTGGCTTAGAAATTCTTCTCTTATTATTATTAATTTTTTATTCAGTGCATGGGATAATACATTCCAATATTGAAGTAGTTTACTCTCTCTATATCTCTCTCTATCCAATTGATAGATAATTCCTTCAATATTAATAGTAACATATAATCCTCATTTACATGGTTATACAATATATTTAGTATTCATAATAGTATGTATCTCTCTATCTATTTTTTCATTTTACATGAAAAATATTTTTAGTACATATATAGTTTTTTTTCACCATTATTTTTTATTAATCACCAAATTAATATTCAATTAATATTATTTTTCAATATAATTAATTAATAAACACCATGATATTAAAAAATTGAAATTATATGTCTTTCCTTTTTTTCATAGTTAAACACATTATCTTAACCATCTATAAATATCTCTAAATATCTTCTCACTCTATTATCATTGTAGTTGCTCATGAAAATTTGATGGAAGAAAAATCAATGTATATATGTTATAACATTATATTGATATCATTTTACATCAATATGAACCTTTGGATCTTTTAAAATCAATAAACTCTCATTCATCTATTTATTTTGGACCACCCAAAAGGATGAATATTGATATTATTCCATGATTTTCAACTTTTATTATTTATTTTTCTTTATAACATGACTATAACATGACATTTTCATCTTCATATAAAATATTGTTAGTTGGGATACATATATTTCAAGATTATTAGTTACATCATACAAGTATCTAGGGTCAATATTATGAGATGTATGAACATTATGATGATTTAATGTGTACCTTATTATCTTCCCTGCATGAACATTCTATCCTCACTCTCCATTTTATATTTCCCACTTACATATTCCTTCATCACTATCATCATAATTTCTCATCACTTCCAAAATAAAAAAATGAATCATGATAATTCAAATATTAAATACATAAAAAATAATCATCACATTTTATTATAAATAATTAAAATCTAGAATGTTATTTAGATATACAAATATTTAATTTTCAAAATTTATATTATCTTTATGTTTCAAATATATATCCTTACTTTTACCTCAAAAATAGGACACATTATCGTTTCAAAATTACAAGAATATTCATTAATGCACAATACATGAATACTCCATCACCTAAAATAAACTCAGTCATCATCCAACACTCGGTATATAGGATACCATCCTATATGTGTGTTGACTTCATATGATCATAATAAATTACCACAGGAATTGTGAGGTTTTTACTTGAGTTATATTGTACATAAATTGTGATATGATAGATTAAGAACTCCATCAACAATTCTTAATAAGTATTTCATGAGGAATAAGATATACACAATGTCATCATCACAACATATACTAGTTTTAATTGATGAATAGTTACAAGGAAAATAAACCCACATCATAAATAAAATTAGGGTGTCCCTACAATAGTAATAAACAATCTCCAATAGGAAATAAATAAATAGAAAAGTGCTTGCATACCTAGTGAGTTATCATATATAACTAGTCAAAATTTACTATTTTACCTTATACTAGTGCTCACATACACTATAATGATCCATAACATTCATACAATTATATTACATCTTTTAATTTTAATATTCCTCTAAATAAAATAATCAATTCCGGAATCATATAGGTTTAGTGGCTTTGGAAACATGGTCACATAAACAACTAATTTATAATATATCTACAATTTATCCCACATAGTTCTCCTTAACTATAACCCTTCACAAATATATCAGACATAATACCTTTCATCATAACTTTTGGAAAAGGATCAAAGTAAAGGATGAAAGTAGATGCTCAATATGGGTGAAAAAAGGAGATAACCATGATCACTTGAGAATGTAATGAGAATAACCTTTTAAAAGAAGGACCCAAATATCATTGATAAAAACAATGAATTAATATACAAGGATTTGTTGTTCATAATACAAGAATAATATATTGATAAAATAACATTAGTTATGACAGGGTCACATTAGAATAAAACATGGGTTTGTGGAAATAAGTTAAGCATAGAAAATAATTTTTATTATTTTCAAGGAATAATGAAGAAATAATAATAGAAGACTGGGTTCAACCACCAAACCATCATAGTAGTCAAGGTTCAATCCCAAAAAATTTGTATTGTATAGAGTCTGTGTTGAATTGGGTGAACTCCCCATTCCAGTCTTGTTTATCTCATGAGATATCAACATTCCACCAATTCATTCGAGGGATATATAATTTTTTGCCCACCCAACACATAATGAAAATCATAGATATATTAACTAAAATACCATAAAAAATTCATCATAATAGAGCCCATTAAAGGAAATTGATTTCATGAACATTTAATTGGAGCATAACACAAAATAAATTATATTCATAAGAACATAATTATTTCATCAAAGCATAAACCATGGAAAAAGAATGGTTTTCATAAAAATATTCATCATAATTACAAAAAATATTCAGAAAGACTAATTTTTGTATCATTGGATAATATCCCTTGTAAATAACAACTGAAAAGAGGTGTTGTTTCCTTTTATGAATAAAAATACATCTACAATATGATTAAAACATTTTAAGGGAAAATCATTTCTCTATGAAAATATATTTCAAAAACTATAAATTCAAAAAAAATATTATGAAATTAAATTTCATTTAAAATATCCATGAAATATATTAAACAAATACAAATAATGTTTATTTCACATGATAATGGGTAATTCTATTAATTATGTATAAGATAAAATGAAATATTTGATTCAATTTTTTCTAAATATAAAAAAGTACTCATAAAAATTATATGAAAATAAATTTTATTTTTTTATTAACATAAATCAAAGTAAAATGAATTATGTTATCATTTATTAATTTTAAATAATTCTTCATTTTGTTATTAAAAATGGTTAAGTATATAAAAGGTTTTCTGACTAAAGCTTGAAATTAGATCGATATCTTTTAAAAAAATCTCCTCAATAATTTATGAAATGAGAATGGAAGGAAAACTTGTATTCCCAAGAAATAACTTCATGATAAGAAAATTCATCATTTTCATGAGTATTATATCATAATATTTCATCAATAAAAACGTAATTATAAACTAACATCATAAACGACAATATTTTACCCTAAAATCGTTACTGATGTGGTAACACTTGATTTATATTCCCCATGAAATAATAAAATTAAACGAAACAAAAAATATAATGAAAATAAAGATTACTATTATATAACATGGAAATGTTCATTATATAGAAATCATAAAAGAATATAGGTTCATAAAATTACATATGTCCTAAAGAAGATAATTGAATATGACTAACCCTTATCTCGATAGCCAATAACATCGAATGAAACCTAAAGTAATGAATAATAAATTTAAATTTATTATTACAATACATAATAATAATGGATATACATATAATATCATATATGATATACTTATATCTTTTAAACAACTATTTATCAGTAATTCCCTGTTAGAAGCATCATTTCCATGTGTTAATTATTTTACTTATTATGAGAATTTTATATCAGTAGTTATAGTAGATGTACATTATTCATGGTTTAATCAACTAAAAATGAAAAATTATATAAATTATATATACATATATATTAATTATAATTATATATTTAGATTTATATATAAAATTCATAAATACAAAATCTAATTACACAATTCACATTGACGGTAGGCCCTAAAAATGCATGAATGTTGATTTCACATTTCAAATGATGAAGTGAATGAAAATTATATAATTATTATTATTTTTAGAAACATTATTATATCAAATACATTAATTTTATAATTAAATTATATATTTATTTCAATCCATGAAAAATTGAAATGAGAATCAAATCACATTGCTTCATGGAGGAGGTAGTATACACATACACATGAGTTACATTATTATTTTACAACGGATTGGAAGGTATGAAAGTAGATATTATGTCATAATTAATTAAAAATAATTATCTCACAGTTATTATATATATATATAAATTAAACACTTAATAATAACCATCTATGAAATATTTCACTGGAAAATTAATTTTATTATAGCATGTGGAAGTTATGCCATATGTACGCATGAGCGATACATTCACTTATCAATGGATAAAAAATAGTAGATGATGCTCAATTGACATTAATAATAATTTTTTTGAATATTTATAATATTAAATTTATTATTTTTTAATTAATTCTCTAGATTTATAAAATTAAATTAATAAGTTAAAATAAAGTGATATGTTAAGATGATTACCTCTTCATTGAAGGAACTTTTTTAACTATACATTAAATGATCCTTGGTTTGGCATGTTAGTATTAAAATCTCTTCTATAATAAAAATATAGAAATTTTTAATGGATTTTTTAGGAATGGTAAATCTAGTAGGATCAAAATGGAGAGAATTGATGTGGGGAAGAGGTTCCACATTATAATTTAGCAGATGGTAAAAAATAAAAAATTCTATATTATTAAAATATAAGAGATTCCTTTTAAAAGAAAATTTATTCCAAATTGTAATCAAATCAATCAAATCATTTTTTTAGTTTTAAAATTATATAGTCCAGTGATATGTAGATAGGTTTTGAATACATTTTAAACATGTTCTTTATTGTTAATCCATTTATAAATTTTTTTGTACCTAATCTAAAAAAATAAATATTTTAAAAATATATAGTTAAAAATGATACCATTAAAGTACTAGTTACATATAAATTAAAAATCGATGATATTTTCACCCATATTACACACACATGGATTATATCAAGTGTTTGATGAGTTTTGAACCATTTAATAAAATATTATTTATTATAAAATACCCTAAATTTTAATTTATTAATAGTCAATAACTTTTACTTTAAAGACACCATCCTAAAGATGAAATTTAAATAATATCCATAAAAACTATAATATGTCATATAATTCTATAAAATTAATAGAAAACTATATATCACATAGAAAATTATTACCTTAAATATTTTAATAATCATTTATTTTATATTATAATAATTCCATAATCAATGTATTAATGTTGTACATGAATTTAAGGAAATTATTTAATCACTCTAAATTATAAAAAAAAATTTAAAACAATGAATATAGTCTCATTATTGAAAATATTACCATTCATATTAATTTATATATACCTTTTGTCATTATTTGAACACATAAGAGATATATAAAACTAAGTGATTTAAAAATCAAAACATTCCCTTCATTAAATATTATTTAGGATATTCTTATGAAAAATTTTCTATTAAAAATACATTCATCATTATGGTGATATGGATCTAATTCAATTCATCTGATAAGAATTATGATGAAAAATTATGAAATTATAAGAAGCATTTAACCTAGAGTTATTAGATTTACACTTTTTCAAGGTGTTATATTGTACCAGTGTTTTTTTGAATGTATTGAAAAAACTAAATTTTACCTAGATAAATAATTTGAATATATTGATTCCAAACATAAAATAAATTTTTATAATTTAATTTTAATTTATTAAATTAAATAATTTTTTAATAAATTTGAAAATGGTAATGAAAAATATTGTGGGGAAAATAAATTTTATGTATAAAATTGGAGATTTTCTTATCCCATGAATTTAAATAATATTAAATTAATAATAAACCATTTATTGAATATATAATATATTCATTTTATAAAATAATTTAAAAATATTTATTAAAAATATTTATTAATATAAATATACATTATTTTTATAAATATGTTTTCAAAAAAACATATTTATATTTTCATATAATTTATTTATTTATAATTAAATACTTACTAATGAATTTATTTTATACTTAGGATTCCATACATTTTTCATTATTTAGTTATTCCAAATGATTCCCTCCAATAGAGTGGTTTGATATATATTATCACAACAAAATATATTAGTATTATATCATAGTTTATTTAAACATAGTGTTGTGTGTAACACATGATTTATAAAAATAAAAATATTTCAATGGAAATATATTCTAAAATATCCGGGTGTTAAATTCCATATCTCACACATCCTTTATCCTTCTCATTATAATCTTCAAACGTTGAGCTCAGTTAAGTGTCTTTATGTTTCCAAGGATACTCTGATTTTTCATCCTTCTAAGAGTTAGTATAATTTTTAGTATAATTTTTTCTTTGTAATTTCATTATGAAATAAAATAGATTTTTTTTCATTGTGTACAATGAAAATAAAAATCAACATTTCATCATCATTAAATTTCTTCATCCAATATGATTATTTTGCACGTCATTATCATTCTTTTAAATATAACGATTGAACTCTTCATCATATATTCATTTAAAATATGAAATATATATCTACAATATCACTTTTATGTTCCTAGATCACTTAACCCATTTATTTACTTGGGTGAATGAATCTCCATAACAATTCATGGTCTTCGTAATACAACTTGTTCTTAATAATCTTGGGATCCTCAAAACACATCAAAAATCATCATCTTCAACATTTGTTTCATGACCTATCCTTGTGGGACCTATTACATGACTCCACCAGCCCACCTCTTACAAAATAGGGGCTGGTGACTAGCATAGAGTAGGCATATCAATAACATGTGGGGCATTTCCCATGTATTTATACACAAATGCACATATCCAAGCCCAAATTATTATGAAATGTAAAACCCACTGTATGAACTAAGCATGAATAACACTATGATCTCACAACAGAGTACGTCAATATAAGTACTAGAATTTAAATAAGGCCAAATACCATCCCACCAAAATGAGATTGTAACACAAGTCCCACAATGATGTAAAGGTACAATGACAACTATATGAAATCCTTAAGAACAACTAGGTCTGTCTGATCCCACGAAGCACCATCTGGTCTTGGTCCTCCTATGTATCTTTCAAAAGGTTGATCATCTTCCCAAGAAATAACACATACAGGCAAATACCATCTAGATGTGAGTATAACAATACTCAGTAGGACACCATGAAACCAATAAGTGATACAAAAAAGTAATACAAAAAAGTATATCAGAAATTTAAAACCACAAATGAATACAATAATGTAATACCCCAATATATTACTACATAGGAATACCACAAAAGGAATAACACACATGATTTACATGATGCAATATCATAATGATATACCATATATGATTACCACAATGGATTACCCTAGTTAAATACCATAATGGAATACCACACAATATTACAATGATGTAATTCTACAAAGGAATTCCATACAAGAATACAATAATGGATTTCCAGAAATTATTACCACACATGATTTTCAAGAAGGAATACAACATAGGATTTACATGAAGGGATACCACATTGGATTAGAAAATAGGATTATAATGAAGGAATATCAAAAAGGATTACCACACAATATTACCAGGAATGAATTTCCAAAATTATTACCATACACGATTACCATGATGGAATAACACATAAGATTACCGTGGAGGGATACAAAAATGGTTTACCATACATGATTACCAATAAATAATACCACAAACGATTATGTCATAATATTACCATGAGAGAATACCACACATGACTACCTCGGTGGAATGTATAGTCAGATCTACACAGGTATATGTATATGACATATATAACAATATTATGAAGATATAGTCAAACCATGAAACAAAATCATAGAGGTAAGACACAACCAATTACCATTCACATTATTCTTTGGGAAGCACACTCATTATTGGAGAACTCACTCCTTGAGCCATGATATCATTATAGAAACTCATAGAGGGGTTTGAATCATTTGGGCCCCACCTAGAGAGAACGCATTAGTCAATGAAGATTATGATACATAGAAAAGGGATCCTACCCAGGTACATTGAGGAATAACATGTACACAATCTAGATTCACCTGAAAAATATAGGATCCCTCTAGGACACCCAATCGAAAAATACTAACTCCACTAATGTGGCTGACTATATGGAGGACAAATTCCTAGCTCTCAGTGGTTATGTTGATTCCACAAAATTATACTATGGGTGATAGGGGATCACACTTCAGTTCCATTGTGGGATACCATACTCTATCTGGTAGTCAGCATCAAGATGTTATTATAATTCAATGATGTGAACTTAATATTGTACTGAACACTTGATGAACTGAACAATCGAACACTATCATCCTATACAAGCCCAACCTAAAAAAATCAATACCTGTCTCAAAATAACTATATCAACATCTGTGTATTAATTTTTTTACAGATTGTTGATGGGACACTCATTTTAGGAGATATGACCATTTGAGTAAAACCACATGTATTCCTACCCTATGTTGTAGACCTACCCTGTAGTCATCCACTACAGTCAGTCGAATGGCCAAACGATTGATCTCACAGTTGTTGATCTCATGGTTGTCTATCATGTTAGACTTTCAAAGACGTATATGACTAGTCTACACCTTGTCTACCTCATATTTGACCCAACTTTGACCTAGATTTATCCTAGGTCCATATCCTTCAACTCAACCCACTGGTCCAACCTATCCCGATTAGTCCCATCACTACTGCATCTACCTCCACTAGCCCAATAGGAACCTTTGCATCTGTCTCCCACGTTACATTGCAATTGTTGCATCTTGCCGCCTCTATGAACCCATATCTCTTCCATCACCCACACCCTCTGCCGCATCCCTTTGTCTCCATGATGGTCTGTTCTATAAATGCTCGTGTCCTTTCCATTGTTAAAAAATCCAACAGTTCCATATCTGTGCTCATGGAGTCATGTATTTTCCATGTCAACATATTTATTCTTATTATATTCTTGAAAAATGGATCAAATTTTCATTCTAATTTTTGATCCAAAGTATGCAGAAGAGCAGATATTATGGGGTTATCTATCATCCAAATCTCCCTATCTCAGTTGGCGCACATCCATCGAGCCATGTGGAGCCTAGATCTGCAATATCAGATCATTTAACCAAGAATCAGTTGTGCGATGATCGATTAATCAAAAATTTTGGTTTCATGGTCCAAATAATGAATTACCATGACGATTGATGAATCAATTAAAAAAAATAGTAATCTAATAAAGGAATGAACCTTGATCAATGTTCTTGTCGATATATATCTTTCACTATTCGAACAATAATAAAAATAATAACAAGGATTATTCTACCCTTAAAATGAAAAAATCATAACTCCCAACCCACAGTTCACACGATCTATGAATCCATCCATTTTTTAATTGATTAACAATTTTTTTTGTAGAAATTTTCAGTATAGAAATAAACAATTTAAACACATTCCTAACCATGATTAATGAATCAATTCATTACTTTTAATTAATATTTAATTTAATATATATATATATATATATATTAAATTATTGAGGAAGTGTGAATGAGGTTCACTCTTTCTTCAAAAAAATCACACCTAAATAATGAACAACTTTCCCGCTTCATAGTGAGTGGAGAAGTGTGAACGGGGTTCATGATTCTTGAGACCCATTTTTCAAAATACCCTAAATCTTATCTTATTTTGTAAAAACAATAAAAACATAATTTACAATTTTTTATATTATTTTTAAGATATGATCATAGTGTATTTTTTCCTCCTCTAATTAGCCAATATAATAGAGTTAAAAACCTAATATGATATAGATTCTTTTGTTGTACGATATGAATTCTGGAAAAGAATCAATTGTTCAATGAGACCTCTATTGTATAAGGTAAAACATATTAACATCCATTAAAATACATGGAACATGGTCCCAATATTTCATCTAGAGTTTTTATGGTAGTTTTTGATTCCCCATAAATCATAGGAAGAATAATAGTTCTTTAGAACAACTATATACCCAATAATTTTTGAAGTAATCACAATAATTTGAAGGAAATGTCAAATATCAATTAGAAATAGTTGAGTGATGCAAAAACAATTTAGATGTTTGAGGTCTAAACATATAATACAAGAAACCTCCGTAGATTAAAATATATCTTTCAATTTATATAATCATGTTGTCCCATAAATATTATTTTTGTGGTCTATAAACTTCTTCATTCTCCTAATATTTGTTAAGAATAGTGAGATAAGTTCATAGTGCATATGTTCCTTCACTTTTGTTTGAGGGGAAGAAATTTTTATTTTGAAAACGTATAATTATATCATTATATGAAACACCTAGAGGTTTTATGAAATATATTTTTGATAATTTTTGTTATAAGAAACACTAATTTTACCATGAAATATTCAAAGCACTATTTTTTCATGCATTATACACAATAATTAGTTTAGCTTCTGTTATGTGGGACACTAATTTTGCGTTGAATTACACACAACATTGAAATTTTATTGAGTTTTAAAATGTTTTAGCTTTTCCTTTAATTACATAATAAACCAAGTTTAGCTTGAATTACACGTAACAAAAAACTTAGATTTCATTACATGAAACACTGATCTTAAACCATGTGTGGAATATTATTTAGATATTATTATTTAATATGATATTTATAACCAAATCATTTTAATGAATGGTGTGAATAAGATCAACTAAATTATGAATGAATGGTTTACATGTTTATATATAATGAATTCATTGTTTACCGGTTAATTATAATTTAAAACAAGAACCATTTGAAAATATTGATTTTGTTTCTAAAAAATATATTTCTATGAAAAAATAATTTACCCTAATATATTTTAAAAACAAAAATTTTCTAATTATTTTAAACAAAATATTATCTCTTATACCCATTCAGGAATTTAACATTTATCTTATATGTTTTCTTTCATTAAAAATAAGGAATCATATTTTACGCTTAAAATTTTTTTTTAAATCACTTTTTTTTTCATTTTGTGCACTAATTTGAAATTAATTTCTGTAACATTCATAAATTTAATTTTTAAAAATTAAAAATATTGTTTTTAAATACAAATATCAAAAATTAGATTATGCTTAATTGTTTTGTAAAAATTTGAAAATAATACTTTTTTGATTAATAATTAAAAATTTTGAGTTTTAAATTAAAAAGTGATTTTTTATATAATTTATAATGTTAAATTATAATTTTAATTGGATATAAATTAAAATTACATAAATTTAAAATCAATTAATAGAATTTATTTCATTTTTATAATTAATTTTGATCTAAAAATATGGAAAACCTCTAAACAGTTTTCTCTTTAAAAGCTAATTTCCTGTTTCTTCTACAGGATTAATATTAAATTAGAATTTCCATATATTTTATTTTTGATTTCAAAAATGGATTTCAAATTTTAAATCATCATAATTTTTATTATATACTATGTTCTACATTATTTATGACCATAATTAATTGTGACTGCAGTAAAAATTAATTTCTATGATCAAGGTAAAAATGGGTTTATTGGGGGGTTAAACTAAAAAGGTATGGGTAAATGACCTATAAAATGGCTAAAACATAATTTTTGAAAATATTTCAAGAATTATGCATTTAATGATAGATAATAGAACATTTTATATTCTTTTTCTATATGAAAACATTGTATCCGTCAATTATTTTCAAAAATACCATATTTATCTTCTCCTCCACTTATAAAAGGTCACCCCTCTACTATAGTTATTTCACCAGGAAAATATTTTTTCAGAATATAATTTCCCAAAACACATAAAAAAATCTCTTCTCTCATCATAGAAGAGTTATATTAGAGATAAATCCGTCATAGGTTTTATTTTTGTGAAAACATGTAGAGGATACCCGAGGATTAGGTAACATTCATCAATGTGTTTTTTGGTTTTATTTATTCCCCCACTTCTATAATTTATTACTATAACATGAATATATAATAACCACAAAATCTTAAAATTGGATATATTTTTTATTTTATGGTCTTAACTTATTACCATATCGAATTTCTTCATATGGGTTATTAAATCATCCTTCATGTGTACCACGTACTATCACCTTGCGAACCGATGGCATTAATTTTAAGATTATCACTTCGCATTGGGATGTGAATAATTTTCATTAAATATTTATATGGATGATTATTATGGTAAATATACATTACACACCTGAAATAATTTTTATATTAATGAGATATTTTTTAATCTAAAAAAATATCATTTTTTAACTTTTCTATCACTAAAAAAGATAACATTGTTCGAGTACATGTATAATACCTACTTAACAAAGTGACGTGACTCTCTATTTTCATAACCACTCCACATGGATAATATTTATATATAAATTCAAATAAATAATAATTTATATTGTATTTTATGATAAATTTTTTGTGATAAAATATCACATACATTCTTTACATAATGATCATTGAAAATTGAAATGTTATTCATGTCTACATACGGCCTACCATCTAAATGATCACATCACACATCATTTTAAAAAAATCACTCAAGGATAGTTTAAAATATAAAATTTATTTAAAAAATGAGAATTTTATTATTATTTTTATTATGGATTTTATGATATCATGATCAATGTAAGAGTATTGAAAAATATCAAACCAAGGTATAAAAGAAGAAAAAAGTGCTTATTACATGAAAATGTGAATTTAAAATGGAATTGTCAATAAATATGTAATAAAAACACATAAGTAAATATTATATGGTTGATATACGTAATTATAGTTTCCTAAGAGATGTATATTAGGATTATATTTTTTATATATGATGATTTAATGAGTGATATGGAATTCAAGACATACATAATGAGATTCACATCTCGCCTTTTTTACTTATGTGGGACACATGCCATGTTCAACACCTATTTATTTTTTGACGTGTGTATACATATAATGAATTTATTTTATGAAACATAATATTAGAAATATTGTGATTTACATAATCATTTTAGGATCTCTCCTTCATGGGGATTTTTTCTAAAATATTACCATTGTTGTAAGTGATTTTTCTCTCAATATTCCTTCGTTGAGTCACATGTTATGTTATACACCTCAATTATTTTACGAGGATTATATATATCCCAATTGAAATGGAATATCATGAATTTATTTTTACCCAAGATATTTTTCCTTTCAGTTTAATTTATTCCCTCATGTTGGTTATGATTCAAAGTTAGACAAGTGGAAATTATTTTACATTTAAATATCATCATTTCTCAGGATTGTTTATTATTTTGATTAAATTGATAATAATGATGATTTATATAACATTAAAAAATAATATTTTAATTTAAGATGTATATTTTATATTCCTTGGAACATAAAATAATTGATAATTAGTTTTAAAAAATTTCACATTAGTTCTCTATCCTACTAGATATCTAGTTTATTTTCAAAACCATGTTTTATAAAAATGTTTAAAAAAATTTATTAAAATAATCCCATGTATTTTAAAATTAATTTTTAATAATTACTAGATTTATTTATCAATTATTTATGAAAATATTATTTATGTTGTTATCAAAATCAATTCATGTTTTGTTTTAATGAAAATGTGGAGGAAATATTTTTTTATTATTTTTGGATATAATGAATAATAATGTTTTCATGTGCATTATATTTAGTTAATATTACAATATATTTTTTCATATATATTTTCAAATAAAATAATTTTAATATTTTCTTTCATTAAAAAATTCTATTTTCATAGATGAGAGGTAATTTTTTTCATGGAAGTTTTTATATGACATTTCAAATTTAATTACCATATTAGATGTAATCAATTTATGTCACATAAATTTTACATCCATGTGATTTAAGGATACCATTATTATTAATTATTATAATGGTTTTTTATTAAAATACTTTTTTAAAACATAGTTCTTATCCATAGGCTATTTTATGAAAAAAATGTTTATGAAACACATTTTTTCTCCATAGTTTATACTTGGATGTGATTTCAGAATGATTCTGAAACCTACCAATTATCCATATCTTATGAAATTATGTAATGTTTATGAAATAAATTTCATTTCTTGGGTTATTACATATTGAATGATTTATGATCACGTAGAACACATGATTATTGTTTTCATTATGTGTCATGTGGGACTTATATCTCTCTATAAGGCATTGGGTAATGATGGATAACTCATGTGTTAATATGTTATGTGTGAAAAGATTACATGATCAAAATATTATATGTGGACCTATATTTCAAGTGTATAATGTTATAAATAGATATTTATTTCATGTAAATAATTTTATACATGGACATTGTTGCATGTCCATAAATGTATTTGGTGGCATGATTTCATGTTATTAACTTAATTAGTTATCTTGTATCTATTTTCACTTATTCAAAATGTAATAAGTTGATTTTTATGACAAAAAAAAATTCTTCTACCTATTTTATGATCTAATGTCTTATGATATTCCATTTCCATGTGATTCATGTCTTATAAACTCCCAATATTTATTTGAAGAATTATTTTTATGATATTTGATATGAATTTCATGGCTTAAAATGTTATTTTTCTATTCTCATACCCATATGATCATGATATACTTATTTATTCTCCTTTATTACCCATACTGAACGTCTGACCTCACACTTTGTTATGTTAACTTTTCCAATATAATTAATAAGGGGTTTTATGTAGGAATAATAAATGGTAAGATCATTATAGGTGACATTGGAGATCATTAAATAATTAAGAAGATTGTGTACCATGATTACAAAGGCATTAAACTATTATGGTCTTAAAAAAGTGTTTGGGTAATTTATAGAATATCCATTTAAAAAGAAATAATATCTATTTAAGAAAATCAAGGGTTTTTATCATGGGTATCAGAGGATTTAATTAATTATTATTTGGAATCTTCTATGATAAAACATTATTGAATTCATTTGGGATATTTCTTATGATATGTCTAGGAATGTCTCTAAGGATATGTCTATTGATGAATATATATATAAATTGAAATGTATAGGAATTCTGTTTAAGCATATAGAGAGTGGATTCAATGAAATTATATCATAATAGGGATACAACATGTGGATATGGAATTTTCATCGAGCTACCTAGAGGTAATTAATCAAAAATGGGAAAATTGATATGGAATACATCATCACCATGTGTATGAATGGTAGAATTTCTATAAAAAATGTCTGATAGTTCCTAGAGATATGTTTTGGAAATTCAGGAACACTTTGCAACCCATCATTAAGGTTTAAATAAATGATGGATATAAATGGTCTAGGATAAGCCTATGATGTCATATATTAACAAGATTTTTTCATGATATAGACATCATCTATGAGATTTTCATGATAATGTGGTTTCGATTGTGATTAGTGTATCATATAATATGATTTTTAGTTTTATTAAATGGTAGGAACAAGAAGTAACTAGGTTAAAACTTATTATAAAGGAGAAATTTTTATTGAACAACAAAATTGGATTATGACTAGAGTGGTGAATAATGAGATTATTCTTAATCAGTTATAAGAAAACATGATTAAAAAATTTCATCTTAACTAACTCTTAGACTCACCCAAGAAGATAAGAATACTGTTTACTGAGTGTTAAGGCAGTGTACACCATAGAGGAATGAAAATCCAATTTTCTATATGTCATGAATGTGGTAAAAGTAATTATTATTAATATACTCCTCAAATGAGAAAATGTTTTATTTATATAGAAAAAGGTAATAGAGTAAACAAATTTGGAGTAAAAATGAGATTTTCAGATAAAAATTGATGGAAATATTGGTCTCCATTGGTTATTATCAATGGATGAGTTCATTAAATTGTTATATTAGGAGAATTATAAAAATTTATGACCATGGGGGATAACTGATGAAGTTAATCAGAATGGTGGTACAAGTAATGGTTACTCTACTGACTAAGAAGAGACTACAAATTACATATGAAATGAATTAATAATTTTATAATTGAATGAGGATTCAAAGTTAATGGATAAAGGATGAGGATTAGTTATAAATGTGTTTATATATTGAAATTAAAGATTTTTTTTATATGATCATATATAAGGATTATTTGTATAAGTTTCTCATTATGTATTTTAAAGAATATAGTATATACATTTAGTGGACTAGAATAGTTATTTAATAAAAATGTGTTATTTTGAGTACTAAAGATAAACAATAATATCTTGAGGATGTTGATATAATGGGATTGGCTAGAATATATTTTGAATTTTAATAATTAAATTGGATAGTCATGATTACATTTGAACTGATTAATTATTAGTTGAAAAAGTGGTTTAATCTATCAATTATGGAGTTTACAACATTTTTTTTATTTTAGTAATATATATAATAATCAATTTTTTTATTTAAAGAAAAATGAAGAATTAATATATAACCAACTTTTCTTATGATAATTCAACTTATTACCATGTATCAATAGAATACATGATAAAGGCATTCACATGTATGGTATGTAACAATCAAGGGTCATTTTATTATATATGGGGTTTATTGATATATTCATTTTAACAACACTGTGACCCTATTTATAATGTTTTGTATATTAATAAGTTTGAAGGGTAATACAATTTACTCTTTATGGATTGGCTTATGTTAAACTTTGGATGTGGATTTAGATATTAATGTATTAATTCACCATAAAAATATATCTACATATTCGATGACCTATTCTAACCATTTTTATGATGATAACATTAGACCATATAAATGAATTTTTATTATGTGATCAATTAGTTTTTCAAGGAAAAATATTCACCATTATATATAGGAGTAAGCGATTAAGTGGAAATTTATCAAGTCATAACCAATGGATGAGGTAGTTCTTATGAAAATGAATGACTGATTGTTATTATATATTCTTGTATAAAATCATCAAATTTAGTTAAACGATCATGAAATAAAATTTTATCGTGTTATATTAATTTTTGAAGATACCAACTCTACTTTTGATATCTATTTTTATGTATTTTTGGTTATTAACATTTTTTGGTCTCCCATTTTATTATGTTATATTTTTTTTCACTCTCTATCGGTATTTGGCTGTTAATATTATATGTTATGCCCCTGTTCTCACATACAACATTTTTTAAAACATTTTTAAACCAAATATTTGTTCTTCCTAATTATTGTTTCAAATCTCAATGTTCTATTTCAAGGGGATGTTTTCTTAACACATTTTATGATGTTGGTTTTTTTAAATCTTTTTTCAATTGTTTACCCATTGATAACACATATTCATTTCAATGGATAAATTTATATTAAGGGGGTATAATGTAATTGTTGTAGATTTAATGAAATATATTATTTAAAATAAAATAATATTTAATATATTTTTTTTTACGTTCAATAATATTTTTATCTAGTATTATGTGAAATAGTAAGTTGGGAATTCATTATAAGAAAAATGATGCTTAGATTAGGTTATAAAAAATGATTATTGCATGTATTACCCAAAAACCGTTTCATAGTTTTAATTTTATGTAAAAATGATTTTTTTTATTCACTACATGAAACAAAATGTTTTTTCTTCTATTATACACAACATTGAATTTTTCATGCGATAAACAAAACACTGCTATTAAATAAAACGTGACATATTATTAAAATAATATTACATAATATGATAGATATAACCTAGTTTTCGGAATGGTGATTATGAATAAGATTAAATAAATAATAAAAATATGGTTTACATAAGTATGAAATATGAATGATTTGGTGACCAATTAATTAGACATTTAAATAAGAATCCTTTTAAAATAATGAGATTTTATTACGAGAAAACAATTTTCTATACCGAAATGCATTTTAACTCAATATATGAAATAAAATTTGATGAATTATTTTAATTGAATTTATATATTTTATATTCAATGAACTGTTTAAAATTAAAATTATGTTTTTTTGGAAATTAAATAATAATGAAACCAACTTTAGTCATAAAAACTAGTTTTTCTAAAAGAGTTTTGTTTCATTTTATGCTCATATTTCTCAATTTATTTTAACACTTTTGTGAAATTAAATTTTGAAAATATATATAATTTTTATATAGTCATAAAAACTATCATAGGGTGATATTTTAATAGTTTTTTAAAAATATTAATTTTTTATCAATATTGAAAAATATAATATTTATTTGAAAACAACAATTTATTTTAAACGATTTATAATAAAAATTATATTTTGAATTGGTTTTAAAATAAAACATTTAATATTGTACATAATTTAATATAATTTATGTCATTTTAATTTTTTTATTGAATTTTGATATAAAAACATTCTAAACATTTGAACATGTTCTCAATAAAAACACGCTTTCTTATCACGTTTGTGGGAATAATTATAAATTTAAATATTACAGTTAAAACATTTGAGATTTTAAAAATTTATTCCATATTTTAAGTCAGAAAAAATTTACATTTTCTCGTTAAGTAAATTTATATTTTGAAAAAAATGACCAGTGAATACAGTAAAAATTTATAACAACTTATAAGGTAAACATGGGTTTATATGGGGATTAAGTAATAAGAATGAAAAAAATGAAAATTGAAATTGAATAAAAATTATTGAAAGTAAATAGTTTAACCATTAAAAATTTTATAAATGATATTATCCCATTTTATCCCTTTTTACAAATTCAAACCTAGGTTCCCTCAATTATTTTAAAAACACCAATGGTTTCCTCACCCCCTAACAAAAAAAGTGCACCCCTCTACTCTCTTTATCACAACAAAAAACTCTTTTGGTTAAAATATCACATTCCAAAATGACTTCTCAATTTTCTTCATCTTATTCTTTAAGATATAAGTTTTAATTAATGAAAAACGAGGATTGATTTTATTATAAACTGTAGGAGAATACCCAAAGATGATGTAACATTCATCAATGAGAATTTTTGTATTATTTCTTCCTCATCCTCATTCAAATATTATTGTAACATGATAATATAATAACTTAAGTATCATATTTATAATTTGATTTTGTAATGTAATGATAATTACCTAATACTACATCTGGATCCATAAAATGAGTAATGAAATGACCATTCATGTGTATAGATGACTGCCTCCTCAAGAACAAATGTTATTGATTTATTTAAATAACAGCTATAATGGTTGGGAATTATGATGGATATAGAGTATATATCTGATATTTATGACATAATTGTAATTTTTAATTCATTATACGATATATAAATTTTTTACATTCCACTCCCAAATGGATAAAATAATGTTGTACATGTGTATAGATGACTATAACCTCACGATGAAAAAATATTCTTTATCATCAACACATTGCATTATAAAATTATGATATTAAGGGTATATTTATCATTCTAAAATTAAATTATATATTTTTTTACATTTTCACTCACATAAATATGATATTTCAATTTGTGTATGTGGGGACTAACACTATAACAATGGGATTTAACTCTCTTATTTCATCACTAAACCACATGGATAATATAAATAATTATACTTAATGAAATAGTATTATAATTGTGATATTATTATTCATATATAATGGTAATATTTTAATTACAGTCATGTATGTGTACTACCTACCATCTCTATGATCGTAACACATATAATTTCTCAACAACATCCTTCGTGGTTTTTCATTTAATTATAACTGATGTATAAAAATTATAATTACTAGGAACCATCCATAAACCTTCTATAATCTTGAGTTAAATCAATAGTTTTACATTATTTCACATTGTAGAACATTACATGTTTAGATAATTATGAAATTAGTCTACAACTCATTCATAACACATATATTTATATATCAAAACCAAATAAATATAATGGGGAAACTTCAAAGATTGTGAATTTATTTCATAAAACTAAAACTTTTAAAAAGACACATGTTTTCCTTCGATGATTAATCATCATTATTTTTCCATGGTCCCATACATGAGTCTATTTTTCCATAAATACAAAAAAAATCTAAACAGTGTATGACCATAAAAATCTTAGTAAGTGTTACACAATGAATGTAAACTATAAGTCTTTCAAAAACATGTAAACCATGAATAGTTTATCATAATGTAATACTATTCAATATACTGATGTTGTAAATACCATACAAGGAATATAAGCTGATTTATTTCTCTTTTCTTTTAAAAAAATATTACCATAAAATTCAAAGAAATCACATATAATAGGCATATGTTTCTTGGGATATAATCATACTTTAATAGAATAACCATGTGGTCGACTAACATACATATCACTCATACAAAGGTAATAACCATACGACCAAATTCCAAACCATATCCATTGGATGTTATAGCCTGACCACCCATTGTTGTTTTATTACGTAACCATCCATAAAATTTCCATGTACCATTATATAATCATAACACATAAAATATTTAAATTATAAAGATTTCACTCCTCAAATTTCATTTTCAACCACAGGATATCATTTAATGATTTTCAAATAGTCAATCCATTATCAAAAACAATTTAAATACAAAATACCCATAAATTGATTAAGAGGTTTATTTTATTTTTAGAAACATTATGGATTATAAGGAATCAAAATATTAAATAACATTCATGGCAGTAGAGAAGTCTTTGTCACCATATAATTTATAAAATAACATTCCTTCTGTCATTTTTAAATAAATTAAAATTGTTCACATAACAATATTACATAAAATATACTAAAATAAAATTAAAAGTAAAATGGGTTGATTATATACCTTATAAAATAAGGTGGTGTATAATATCAAAATATGCCTCAATGAAAGGAGATTAAAACGTAGCCCATTACCTCATGTTTGATTAATAAAATATTTTCTTTATATTTCACAATAATAAACTTATGTTAATTATTTACATTCTTGATAACATTTTCCATGTTTATTATTCAATCTATATCTCTTATTACAATGTCACAACAATTTCACAATTATTTGAGTTCATATATGATGTTTTGTCAATATTTAGCACTTGTGTTGAAGATGAACTTCGTATGATGTCAATAATCCAAATGATCATACGTACATCATATACATAATAATATTAAAAAAATTATAATAACTTTTATATATCAGTTATGCCTTAAAATTCATTCATTTAATATGGATATATAAAAAGAACACCTTTAAAATCATTGAGACAGTATCTCATATAAACGCATGAGTAATGTTTTCATTTTATAATGACCATTATGGAAAGAAGGTAACTATTATTTTAATCATCCTGAATTATAATTATATAATTTATATAATATCAATTATATAATATAATTATATTTTTAATCCATGTGTCTGGTGATGAAAAACAAATCACATCGCTTCATGGACGTGGTAGTTCACATGTATGCACTAACAATGTTATCATTTTTATGTCCATGTTATTTAAGAATTTAATAGATATATTATTTTCTAACAATGATAAAAATGTCATTATATCATATATAAACAATAATTCCATGATTATATCTAGTCTTGATATATGGTAATGAAAACCAAATTTTATCGGTTTGTAGAAGTGATAGTTCACAAGTACACCCAAAAGATTAATTTTTTCTCATTTAATAGAAGTGGAGATGGATTTAAGAGATAATATTATCATAATAAAATCTATGAATTATTAGGATAATTTAGGTAAAATTTCATTCTAGATGATGAATATTGGATGGAGGTGGAAGAATATATTAAATAGAAACACTTAAATAAAAATATTACCATTCCTTCCGATGATCAGATATCTTAACACATTAACTCCTCTGTGGAGGGATTTTTTCCTAAAACTATTATTAAAGAATGTGGGGATGAATTAAATGATCTTCTTTATGATAGTTCTGAAAAAAATATTTTTGATTTATAATTAATAGATATGAATGTGTTCCCATTTATAGGAGAGTGGAGGGAAACTCTTGGAATTACTAAAACTATTAAATTAATATAAATTCAATTTTTATTCAAAATTGGTGAGAATTTTATTTAGTTATTTTATTGGGATATTATGTGTAGAAATAAATTAATCCAATTAAATATAGACATGTTATGATTTTTTTTATTCCATATGTATTTTATTTTAACACCTATTTTACACTTTTTCAACTTAACGTGATATCACGATTTTTACATATTAGTGCTTAATATAATTACCATATCACACCAAACGAAAAATAAAATGGTTATATAAGACATATTATGATTTATACCAACTATTTAAAGGAATCCTATATTTTTATAAATTTTATAAGATTTAATAAAGTATTTTATATTTTAAAAGATAAATTTTGTTAATTATGACAATATTAACTTGTTGGATTTTAAACAATATCATAATAACATGATAAGTTATAACCCTATAATTTAAATAATCACACACATGTAAAATCAAACCATAAAAATCTTGTAAAACATAAATTATGCTAAAATATATTTATTTTAATATTTGTAATATCATTTATTTTATTATTTTAGTAATTAATAAATTACTCTATCATAATTGTGTTTCCATTTAATTTAGTTATTTATGTTATAAAAATAATATA
The DNA here is from genome assembly GCA_963277665.1 of Viscum album. Lineage (NCBI taxonomy): Eukaryota > Viridiplantae > Streptophyta > Magnoliopsida > Santalales > Viscaceae > Viscum > Viscum album. The sequence continues at coordinate 340,018,300 of OY728143.1, read as the reverse complement.
AAAATTCAAATGATTTGGGTAATACAGATTAATTTATATGGACTATTTTCAAGTAGAATATATGACTTATATAACCCAAAATTAATATTTTTATAGTTATGAGTGAAAAAATTAAGAGATCATTTATATGTGTCATAATCACAACAATGTGGCATCCAAAGTCCAAACCATCAGGTCAAGGATTTTATAAGATGTTAATAACTCATAAAATATGATAATGAATATTTTATGGTATTTTTATTGTAAAGACCCGTAAAATTCAAGGAAATTTTTTCTTACTCTTCTTTTGGATTTTACAAGAATGCAGTTTCTGACGACACTTCATTCCTGTAACACCCCAAGATTTCATTGTGTGTTATTTTATCAAAATAATTCAATAACTTGCACTACACACAACACCGAGTTCAATCACACCATGACATACAAAAAAATCCATTCAAAAGAGGTTATGAATAGTATTATCTAAATTTTAAACTTTATATAATCCTTATAATTTTAGAATCCATATTATGAATTTCTTAGATATAATGCAAGAACAAATTCATTTTCAGTATTGCACTTTTATCAACTTTTAATAATGAACCCTTTTTAAATACAATATTTTAAACTTTTTGACTAAATGGGGACAAAAATAATTTAAAAGGAAACATCCCAAGCTTCCACTGTACGCTTTCTTTGAATAATACAGTAGCGTGTGTTGTACGTAACCTTGAGTTTTAACACACACCACAACCAATCAAACTAGCAGTTATGAATAGTAATACCTACTTTTCGAAATTATATATATATTATATTTTAAAATGGACTTCATTTCTGGATTCGGAATATCGAATTTAGCCTAAGGTGAAATTTTGGTACTTTTTCGATAACTTTCATATTTTGATGAATAGTGAAAATTACTAAATTTTAATTAAAAACAACTTTTTTAATCAAAATAATTAATAGTGATAAATTATGAATTTGAGTGGTTTTAAATTATATTTAGAATATATTTTTTACCATTTAATATAATGTTGGTCATTGGACATAATTTTACAATTAAACCGAACATAAACAAGTGTCAATCTTTTGATAGTTATTATCTCTTAAAAACACGCTTTTTGTTTTGACAGCGGGAATTAATTTTAAATTAATTTCTGCCACTTCTGTGTTTTGAATTTATAAAAATGGAATCCATATTTGGAATCAGGATGTCCAAATTGTGTAAATAGGTAACTTTTATTTTTTAGACATTTTGAATAATTACTGTGGTAAATATTTTATTTACCATGGTTTAGGGTAAATCTGATAAATAAGGGTTAAAAAATAATATTATAATAATAATAGATTACCCTAAAACGTGTCCTAGCCTTATTGGTTGATACATGTTCAACCATAGGCATCTTTGGGTCGATTTGGGGACCCCATGGTGCCACTTGTAGGTGATAGGGACACTTTATTTTAATTAAGTTAAAATGAATACAAAAATGACACAAGCATATATCTTTTAGAAAAATAATTATTACATAGGGTTATATAAGTTGGATTTTAGATTATAAATATTCATCAGAAATATAAAAATATTTCCTACATAATGATATTTTATTTATAATTTTTAGACATTATATAATTTATTTTATTTATGACACAATGATGATGCACTAATTACTAAAATAGTGAAAAATTAAATTAATTGATATTATAAATTCCCAAATAAATATAATATGAAACGTTTAATGAATTAAACTAATTTTCTAGGATAATATGATATATTATAATTGATTTAATTTACTTTGTTCTAAGTAATCAATCTGTTATGAGTTTAAAAAAAATCAACTATTGAATAGTGTCAAAATTGACATAAAAGAGTTCTTAAAACAAATATTATATTATTAATTGATATTAAATTCCTAAAAATCTAAGGTTCGGCCAAGTGACTTATATAATGATAGGTTAATCATTAATGGACCTCTTGGGGGTCTCTTGGATGTATATACTAAGTTTATTAACCATATTATATAAAAATACAAAGAGACATTGTAAAAGTGAAACTAATTAACTTAGAGTTAATACTTAAAGATAAGGTTAATATAAGTACCCAAACCTGTCTAAATTCTATTGTTTGAGTTGTTTTCGACCCATACCCACCTTAACCTTTTAATAGTCAACTTTGGAGCCATTGGAAACCGAATATGAATTTATTATAAACTAATATCTCTAGCTTTTCCAAAGGTGCCCCTCACCCCTCTTATAAAAGGGCACTCCTCCTTCTCATTTCTTCACACCTTCAAAGCCTTTTGGATCGGAAAAACTCTGCCCGAATACTCTCCCAACTTCCCTCACTACAACCTAGAGGCCTTAGATTGATCAGAAAGCCAACCTATGGAGCCCTTTTGATCAAATCAAAAGGAAGAACCAGAAAAAGAGTTAATGATTTCACCACCCTTTTCCAAGTTCATTTCTTCTTCCACTTCTTCTTCCTTTGTTGTTACCATTCTAAAATAATAACTCCAGTATCATATATATACTGTGATGTTATTATAAATATGGTACAACCATATTCAGTATTCTATCCACCCTTTGAATAACATGTCACCATACGTGCGTACGTACGGCTTACCGTCTCCACGTCGTGGTGTAATTGTTATTCAATATAATATTATTTGGATGGGTATAATAATGATGTGTAACTCATGTAAATAATAAATATAACATGTTAATGATTCAGTATATATGATATACCATCCTTTTATATATTATTTTAATATCAAAAGAATGATATTGTCGCTCGTGCGTACGTACGGACTACCGTCTCCACGAACGCGATGAGATTCATTCTCCATCGTATCCATTCAAGTATAATTATCATTTGATGATTTAAAAAATGATGTTTAAGGACTTGATATCATTCTGGATATGAATAATATACAACCTATCCTTTACAAACATGTCTTACGTAATAAAACATATAAAAGAAAACAAGTAAGTTAACTCCCGAAACAATGATAATACTAAGATATTATTATAAAATCAATATTAAAAGATCATATATGATATCATATTAATGTATATGATTATTGTATAATTTAATAAAAATTATTTCACCATTATACAGGAGGTTAACCTACCCCAACCAAGGAAAATTACAAGGTAAGGGGTTTTCATCTCACTCCTTATTCTCGTGAGATTCATTCCATATTGCCACCATTACCTTTTGTGTGGTGTATGTACTGCCCATAATTATATTCTTTGTGTAATACACTTTAATTTATGTGTATTTACATATTCATTGTATGATACCTCTTTCATGGGATTGTATGTTTCATAAGTTACCAAACTTGGTAAGGGTTATTTCACAATCTCTTCATTATCCGAGGTTGTTTATTTGTAATAATCTACTGGGTTCTCGTTATCATCCACATCCATGTTTTTTCAAAATGTATTTCAAAACATTTTTACATGAATATGGGTTAAAGTCATTTATACCCTTTTTTGACTTTTTATAAGAGGAATCTTTCCGTCGTTTTCAAAACAAGGTCCTTTTTAACCTTTTCGACAGAATTAAGGTAAGAATGTTTTTCTAACTTATAAGGCGGGTGCGGTTATCTTCCACCGTTATAAAATATTCAAAGCTTTCCTTACAAGCTTATAAGAATATTTTCAAGAAAATGTTTTATTTTATATGGCTCTTAAATGATTACAAAAATAAAAAGAGATATTTCTCTCAAATATATGAAAATCCAGTGCAAATGTATACGTATTTAACGCAAGATTAAAAATGTTTTCAGAAAACCCGACTCTCGAGTTTAGTAGATAGGAAGGGATTGGGAGTGGACCCATCATGGCCTGTAATTAGTCGAAAATTCTCAGAATTAGTTATTTTGTTTTCAGAAGCTTGCATAATGTTTTCAGAAAAACACTGGAGTGTATTTTAGCAATTTTAAACGTAAGTTTCTTCTAAAAAATTGCATCGGTAGGTATCATGAGACAAACTAGTGTCTTGGCACAAGGCCTTGACAAAATCTTATTTGTAGTCTTGGCACGAGGCCTTGGCTATGTGGTTATGACAGTATGACATTATGCATTCCATCATTATGAAAGTAGTTATTGATTTTGCATGTGATTTTTCGATTAGTAGAATATCCATGTGAATAATTAAATGGAATTATTTCATTTTATTTATGCCATACCATGTTGAAAGTTCAAGTTTGAAAGGATTTTGTTTTAGTTATACATTGCCTTAAATGTTTATTCTTATTTATGAAATTTTCCGCTATATTGTTATCCTTACTGGGCATTTGAGCTCACCCCTTTTCTATGTTTTATTTTTCCCAGGAAGTGAAGAAGTAAATTATGAATGACCTGCAGGGATATTATGTGGGGATATGAGTGTGGATTATGGAGACAATATGTTTTTGTAGTAGTTTTTCATTTTATGATGTAATGTAAGACTTATGAATATATCTATTGTTTCCAAGACTACTAAACCAATCGGGCTTTCGAGATTTGATCTTTCTTGTGATCATACCAATGTTATGTATTAATGCACCGACTCTGGGTAACTGGGTTCGGGGCGTTACAGTTGGTATCAGAAGAATTTTAGTACAAACCTTGGAAGCTAGATTTAGATAATCTCTGATTAGAGCACGTAGACCTAATATGAACTTTGAGGATTAGTATAGAAGAACTTCCTAGAATTTTGGTATTGTAGAGATTTTGTGAGTTTTACGAGCAATACATCCCTGTCTGGATACGAGCAGGTAGAGGCGGCTCTGGCACAGATGTACCTAGGGGTAAAACCCGAAAACACCGCTTTGAGCTAGACTCGAACGGGAACTGGTGCACGACAATGGGCCTTGCTGCACTCTTGGTTACGACACTCCCGGGGGATATGCTTAGGATAATTCTCATTTTCTTTACAAACCATTATGAAGGGTTTATGAGTATATACATCCTCAAAGGAGACATTTTTATGATTATGGATTATATCCATAAATAGTTCAATTTATGTTAAGTGTTTTATATGTATGTGATTATGTATTTTGATTCATAAACTGATCTAGTGTATTCCATTGTTTAGAAATGGAGCCCAGTAGAAGGAATGAGAACTCCAGAAATTCACATGATCCAAAGAGAAGGAAGGATCATATCTTTCATGGTCTTAAGCTAGAATTTATAAGAGAAATAGTCTCCCATGTATTATCATCATATGAAGAAATAATATCATGTGTTGATAAGATAAGTAAAGAGTTTACTGAGTCCTATGGCTTTGAAGGGAAGCAAGAGAAGAAAAGGATGAAAGAGAGAAAGATGGATAAAGGGAAGATGGAAAAGAATAATTTTCCCATATGTGGTAATTGTGGAAAGAAACACCCTGGAACTTGCCGGAAAGGAATGGGAGTTTGTTATAAGCGTGGAGGAAAGGGCACAAAGTATGTGACTTCAAGGGTAAGAAAATGGTTTTAAATGTACAATGCTTCATTTGCAAGGAGTTTGGACACTACACGAACCTATGTCCCAGTCATCAGACTATGCCGCAAATGATGCTATTGGATAATAATCAAGTTATGATACTACCACAAATGAAGAGGAATGATTAGAGTTATTATGTTGATTATGTCAATTGAGTGTTTTATCAACAATGTACTTGTTATAATAATTATGGAGTATATAAGGATTTTACTGAAGTACTATTTCATTAAGGACTTGAGATTGTGTGGAACAAAGAAAAGTGACTCAATAGCTGGATAAATTTTTGGAAAATATATGGTTGAGAGAATGATAAATCATAATATAGTTCTGATACTGAGGTAGTGATTTTGGAATAATATGTGATTGTTTTGGATAAATTATATTGGATATTTTTGACTTCCTTGGAACTGATTAATGATTTGTATATTCCATCATTGTTGGGGTTTAAAACATTTTTGGATTAATGAAGTATATCCAGCATTCTATATGGAATAAGGGAGCATGAATGTAATCAATAAGGAATATGGTAATACATGATGAAGGTATTCATATGCTATTACGGGGTAAAAAGGATCTATATTATGTTTACCTTCCTTATAAATGTTGGAATAGGAGTTTGGACAGAAGTATTTTGGATAGTTCTAGTTTGGATTATTTTGGATTTCCATAAAAGGACAACCCGGAGGTCGGGCGGCAACCCGTCGTGTCTTGCAAGGCTGCGAGACTTGAACCCGCAACCGAAGGGCGACAAGGGTGTATCACCTACCACTGGCCCACGAGATGTCCTGGATTAAATAATGTAGTTTTTATTAAAAGATCTTGTAGATGAATTATAAATTCGTTTATTTTGGAACCCTATACGAATAGTGTAAATGGAATTTTTTTTACATTCTATAATCTTTTAGAGTGAAAGATGAGTTTGTGGTAGAAATTTATTAATGGATAAAACACTAATTATAAAGTAAGTATATATCCTTATGATCTTAGCCAATCTCATAAATAAATTCCTCAATATTAAGAAAAGCAACTTAGAACAAAAATGTTTTCCTAGATGGTACCTTAAATCATCACTAATTTATGGCTTTGGGATTGTTGGCCTTTTCATAGCCATGTTCTCTACCACTGTCCATCAGATAATTGGTGGTTAGATTTTTCTTCCATATCCATATTTTCCTACATGGAACCCTAGTATGTGTTATTTTCAGTAATCTTCATACTTTCGACTCTTTATTTTAAATAGAGGCCTCATTAATTCATTTTTCGATGTGGGATTTCAACTAAGATATTTGGAAACGTCAAAAATGTGTTATCCTAATACCCTATGTTTTGTTCAACCGATGGTATTTCAAATCATCATAGATTGATGAATTTAAGGACCTCAATTTTATACTTGTTTGTGATTGATGACCTCAGTCACTACCTATAAATATTTACGTTTTTCCTCCAATTATATATCTCTAATTTCCACCAATGTTCTCCTAATCGAGATCATAATTTGGTGGTGACCCTTTTATTTCTCTTTTCCTCATATTAAGACTAAATTTTAGTAACCCAATTTCCGATGTGGGTTTTCCCACAAATATATTTTCTATTTTCAACCTTTTATTTTCGAAGAACAATTTCAAATTGCGGGGACGCAATTTATTGAAGGAGGGGAGAATGTAACACCCCAAGATTTCATAGTGTGTTATTTCTTCAAAATAATTCAATAACTTGCACTACACGCAACACCGAGTTCAATCACACCATGACTTACAAAAAAAAAGCCATTCAAAAGAGGTTATGAATAGTATTATCTAAATTTTAAACTTTATATAATCCTTATAATTTTAGAAACCATATTATGAGTTTCTTAGATATAATGCAAAAACAAATACATTTTCAGTATTGCACTTTTATCAACTTTTAATAGTGAACACTTTTTAAATACAATATTTTAAACTTTTTGACTAAATGGGGACATCAAAAATTTAAAATGAAACATCCCAAGCTTCCACGGTACGCTTTCTTTGAATAATACAGTAGCGTGTGTTGTATGCAACCTTGAGTTTTAACACACACCACAACCAATCAAACTAGCCGTTATGAATAGTAATATCTACTTTTAGAAATTATATATATATTATATTTTAAAATGGACTTCATTTCTGGATTCGGAATATCGAATTTAGCCTAAGGTGAAATTTTGGTACTTTTCGGATAACTTTCATATTTTGATGAATAGTGAAAATTACTAAATTTTAATTAAAAACAACTTTTTTAATCAAAATAATTAATAGTGATAAATTATGAATTTGAGTGGTTTTAAATTATATTTAGAATATATTTTTACCATTTAATATAATGTTTGTCATTGGACATAATTTTACAATTAAACCGAACATAAACAAGTGTCAATCTTTTGATAGTTTTTATCTCTTAAAAACACGCTTTTTGTTTTGACAACAGGAATTAATTTTAAATTAATTTCTGCCACTTCTGTGTTTTGAAGTTAGAAAAATGGAATCCATATTTGGAATCAGGATTTCCAAATTGTGTAAATAGGTAACTTTTATTTTTTAGACATTTTGAATAATTATTGTGGTAAATATTTTATTTACCATGGTTAAGGGTAAATCTGATAAATAAGGGTTAAAAAATAATATTATAATAATACTAAATTACCCTAAAACGTATCCTAGCCTTATTTGTTGATACATGTTCAACCATAGGCATCTTTGGGTCTATTTGGGGACCTCATGGTGCCACTTGTAGGTGATAGGGACACTTTATTTTAAATAAGTTAAAACGAATACAAAAATGACACAAGCATATATCTTTTAGAAAATAATTATTACATAGGGTTATATATGTTGGATTTTAGATTATAAATATTCATTAGAAAGATAAAAAGATTTCCTACATAATGATATTTTATTTATAATTTTTATACATTAAATAATTTATTTTATTTATGACACAATGATGATGCAGTAATTACTAAAATAGTGAAAAATTAAATTAATTGATATTATAAATACCCAAATAAATATAATACGAAACGTTTAATTAATTAAACTAATTTTCTAGGATAATATGATATATTATGATTGATTTAAGTTACTTTTTTAGAAGTAATCAATCTGTTATGAGTTTCAAAAAAATCAACTTATGAATAGTGTCAAAATTGACACAAAAGAGTTCTTAAAACAAAAATTGCATTATTAATTGATATTAAATTCCTAAAAATCTAAGGTTCGGCCAAGAGACTTATATAATGATAGGTTCATCATTAATGGACCACTTGGGCGTCTCTTGGATGTATATAGTAAGTTTATTAACCATATTATATAAAAATACAAAGAGACATTGTAAAAGTGAAACTAATTAACTTAGAGTTAATACTTAAAGATAAGGTTAATATAAGTACCAAAACCTGTCTAAATTCTATTGGTTGAGTTTTTTTCGACCCATACCCACCTTAAAATTTGAATAGTCAACTTTGGAGCAATTGTAAACCGAATATGAATTTATTATAAACTAATATCTCTAGCTTTTCCAAAGGTGCCCCTCACCCCTCTTATAAAAGGGCACTCCTCCTTCTCATTTCTTCACACCTTCAAAGCCTTTTGGTTCGGCAAAAATCTACCCAAATACTCTCCCAACTTCCCTCACTACAACCTAGAGGCCTTAGTTTGATCAGAAAGCCATCCTAAGGAGCCCTTTTTATGAAATCAAAAGGAAGAACCCGAAGAAGAGGTAATGATTTCACCACCCTTTTCCAAGTTCATTTCTTCTTCCACTTCTTCTTCCTTTGTTGTTATCATTCTAAAATAATAACTACAGTATCATATATATAATGTGATGTTATTATAAATATGTTACAACCATATTCAGTATTCTATCCACCATTTGAATAACATGTCACCATACGTGCGTACGTACGGCTTACCGTCTCCACGTCGTGGTGTAATTATTATTCAATATAATATTATTTGGATGGGTATAATAATGATGTGTAACTCATGTAAATAATAAATATAACATGTTAATGATTCAGTATATATGATATACCATCCTTTTATATATTATTTTAATATCAAAAGAATGATATTGTCGCTCGTGCGTACGTACGGACTACCGTCTCCACGAACGCGATGAGATTCATTCTCCATCTTATCCATTCAAGTATAATTATCATTTGATGATTTAAAAAATGATGTTTAAGGACTTGATATCATTCTGGATATTAATAATATACAACCTATCCTTTACAAACATGTCTTACGTAACAAAACATATAAAAGAAAACAAGTAAGTTAACACCCAAAACAATGATAATACTAAGATATTATTATCAAATCAATATTAAAAGATCATATATGATATCATATTAATGTATATGATTCTTGTATAATTTAATAACAATTATTTCACCATTATACAGGAGGTTAACCTACCCCAACCAAGGAAAAGTACAAGGTAAGGGGTTTTCATCTCACTCCTTATTCCCGTGAGATTCATGCTATATTGCCACCATTACCTTTTGTGTGGTGTATGTACTGGCCATAATTATATTATTTGTGTAATACACTTTAATTTATGTGTATTTACATATTAATTGTATGATACCTCTTTCATGGGATTGTATGTTTCATAAGTTACCAAACTTGGTAAGAGTTATTTCACAATCTCTTCATTATCCAAGGTTGTTTATTTGTAATAATCTACTGGGATCTCGTTATCATCCACATCCATGTTTCTTCAAAATGTATTTCAAAACATTTTTACAAGAATATGGGTTAACGTCATTTATACCCTTTTTTGACTTTTTATAAGAGAAATCTTTCCGTCGTTTTCAAAACAAGGTCATTTTTAACCTTTTCGACAGAATTAAGGTAAGAATGTTTTTTTACTTATACGGAGGGTGAAGTTATTTTCCGCCGTTATAAAATATTCAAAGATTTCCTTACAAGCTTATAAGAATATTTTCAAGAAAATGATTTATTTTATATGGCTCTTAAATGATTGCAAAAATAAAAAGAGATATTTCTCTCAAATATATGAAAATCCAGTGCAAATGTATACGTATTTAACACAAGCTTAAAAATGTTTTCAGAAAACCTGACTCTCGAGTTTGGTAGACAGGAAGGGATTGGGAGTGGACCCATCATGGCCTATAATTAGTCTAGAAGTCTCAGAATTAGTTATTTTGTTTTCAGATGCTTGCATAATGTTTTCAGAAAAACACTGGAGTGTATTTTAGCAATTTTAAACGTAAGTATCGTCTAAAAAAATTGCATCGGTAGGTCTCATGAGACAAACTAGTGTCTTGGCACAAGGCCTTGACAAAATATTATTTGTAGTCTTGGCACGAGGCCTTGGCTATGTGGTTATGATAGTCTGGCATTATGCATTCCATCATTATGAAAGTGGTTATTGATTTTGCATGTGATTATTCGATTAGTAGAATATCCATGTGAATAAGTAAATGGAATTATTTCATTTTATTTATGACATACCATGTTGAATGTTCATGTTTGAAAGGCTTTTGTTTTAGTTATACATTGCCTTAAATGTTTATTCTTATTTATGAAAGTTCCTGCTATATTGTTATCCTTACTGGGCATTTGAGCTCTCCCCTTTTCTATGTTTTATTTTTCCCAGGAAGTGAAGAAGTAAATTATGAATGACCCGCAGGGATATTATGTGGGGATATGAGTGTGGATTATGGAGACAATATGTTGTTGTAGTAGTTTTTCATTTTATGTTGTAATGTAAGACTTATGAATATATCTAGTGTTTCCAAGACTACTAAACCAATTGGTCTTTCGAGATTTGATCTTTCTTGTGATCATACCAATGTTATGTAATATTGCACCGACTCTGGGTAACTGGGGTCGGGGCGTTACAATTCCGAGGCCCAGTGTGCCCGGAATCATTTTCTGAAGTTTGTCTCGGGTACGTTCAGTAAACAAACGATCGGGTTTTCCGAACTATTGAACCGGTGCTCGGAATCGAAATATGAGGAAACCAATGGAATCGCAACGCCGGTAATTGCTTAGGAACACATTTTCCAGAGTTGTGTTTTCTTTGGTGTGGTTACTAAATTTTGGGTTAAGTAAATGAATAAAATAAAATGGGGCAACCAATTAATTTTATTTTATGTTGTTTAACGTAAGCTAAGTGGTTGAAGTGGGACCCACAATATCCTACTCCACTAGGTATGATATTTGAGGGTTGTGGCCCACACGAGCACCGCATTTTCAACTTCCTCGAAACCCCCACCTTTAATTAGGTAACGCACCCGCACCCCCCTTTTAATGTAAGTAAACACTTGCATTTAAACTGAATAATAAACGCATCATTAATTGGGCGGTTTAAACGTTGCATTTAATTCAATTAATTGATTGAGTCAATTTTGAATTTTAAAACGTTTGGCGTAAGTAATAAAATAAGGAAACCCTTGTTTTATTGTTGTTGCATGGGTTGTGCGGGAGGTTTTTGGAGAGAAGGGCTCAAGGTCTTGAAGTTATTCCTCCTCAACAAAGAATGCAAGGAACATCGACCTCTAATGACAGACGACGGCGAGGGACGCCTTCCTCGGAGTTCGACGACCCGAAGCGCATCTCCCCGTTCCTTCTTTCCACGTCAAAGGAAGGGAGACACCATTCCTTCGTGATGTGAAGATACGCCTTCTTCCACGACATTCAATTCCACGACGAGCCTCCATTCAACTACTCTCAAGTTAGGGGATTATTTTTTTAATTGTTTGTTCGTGATTACTTCCTCCGCCATTCTTCGTTTCAAATTTGTTCTCCTGTTATCGTAATAATGGGAGGAGGTCGGACCGCATGAACACGGTCGAGCCCCCTCTCCCCTTATTTTTTTATATTGTTTGTGGCACGAGCAATGAAACATGGTGCCAAAGCACCGTGTGGGAAATATTAAAGGAAGGGCAGAGAAGCACGGTGCGGTCACACCACGCCGTTGAAGATGAACTACACTGGGGTGCCGTCACGCCACGCCGGATAACCACAAAGGCACCGCGACCGGAGCGGGGCCACAGCGAAGGGGCGCGGCGCCGTCGCGCTGTGCAGGACAGACCAAGGGTGAGGCAATAGGCCACGACGGAGCAGGGAACGGCGGCCGGTTTCCGGCCACCGGTGTCGGAGCAGGGGGACAGGACAGCAACGGTCTCGTGGCGGCAGCAGCCGGCCGACCGGTGTAGGCATTCCGGTCTGGGGGAAGTGTCGGGGTTCATAACTTCCGACTGGCTAGCAGGAGCGTCCCCCCTCATGGGGGCTGCAGTTTCACAACACGGGGGGGCAGTGCCCCCCCCCCCTCTTCGCACGACCATTACGGTCAAGCTGCCTGCCTCACTGGCAATACTGGGCCGCTACGGGCTAGGTTGGGCCGCGCCCAAGTGGGCCGGACCCAGACTCGGGTCGGGTCTACCCGGTTCAGGCCGACCCATGGGGGATCGGGCCGGGTTGGACAGGGCCCGAACTCCCTATTGTCGAACCTCTTACGGTCTTTTGCCCATAACATGGGCTGTGGACCTCAGATCGATGTACCTTTAGCTGCGATGTGATCTTTGGATCAAGACAGTAGTTTCTGTATATTAAACTCAAGGTTTCAGAGAACTTTTGGTTCATCCGAGTTGGTTCGAACAAGAAACCAATCGGGCCCTCGGAGTGGAAACCCTTATAATTTGAGTTTCAGACATCCAATTGAAGTGTTGTCGACTTTGTTGGATTCCACATAGTGAGACTGACCTTTTGGCTTACTCCGCTTGTGGTTTAGATGTAGTTGGAGTACTGTCGGGTTTGTTTTGACTTAAAAACCAAACGGGCCCCTAGGACGAAAAAGCCAATAACTCTCAGACCGGGCGTCCGATTGATGTGTCGTCTGTCGCGTTGAGTTCCTATTGACGATACGGAACTTTTGGATACATCAACTCCAGACTTTGTGTCAGTTGATGTATCAGCCTCTCAGCTCGTGGAGCGTACCCTCCCGAATGAGATTGCTATGTACGGGAACCCTAGAGCTGACTGTGACTGCGACGACGATGACGACTATACAGAAATCCTCCGTGGATTCGACGGCAATGACTAAAGCACTCAGTGATCCAATGTGGATCAGTGCTACCGATCCTGTGTGGGTCAGCGCTCAACGGTCCTATGTGGGCCAGCGCCTACCGATCATGTGTGGGTCATTGCGGGGGTTAGTACCTATCGATCCTTTGTGGGTCATTACGGGGGTTAGTACCTAACGATCCTGTGTGGGTCCAACAGAATAGATGAATTAGTGGCTACATTTTATCATCTCTATTATCTTACGAAGAAGTATACCTGCGTGAGCTGAATCATGACTTACTTTCCTTTGTGGATTATGTTGTTCTATCCTGTGTTGAGGTGATCGAACTTGGGCTCGAATGTTGGAGCCGAACTGAAATTGATGACTTAGGTATATGTATGGGCATATACCTAAGTATTGTCGGATGTTATTCTGTGATTATATCTTTCCTTTTTGGATTATCCTTTGTGGATTCTGGGAGACCTTTGGGAGTCTCGGGGTCCTTACTGAGTAGCTTATACTCACCCCTGCACATGCTATGCCCGCACAACATTTTGTTGGTTGCAGACGACGGACAACGCTGATCATGGTTGAGGCACGTGGAACATGTCGGTACCTGGAGGTAGACCACTGAGCGGGGCATACTCAGAGTGGATGGCTGGACCCGAGGAGCTATGGAGGCTATATGTACCCACGCTCCAGGTGGGACTTCCAGTAGACGGCTGGATGTTGCAGCTTTAATTTTCAGTTGTTGTACGCCCTTTTTAGTTGTACTTTACTTTAAGTTTGGGTTTGTATTCTGGCCCACCTACTTTTCTACACTTATTGTTGTATCCAATTTTACTTAGTGTTTACTTCTGTTTACTTGCTCTGTGGTGTTTGTTTACTTTATAAAGGCAATGCCTTCCCTTTTTATTGGGATTTATGCATTGGTGCTAGTCGCCAGCCCTTGGCCTATAGAATGGCGGGCTTTGGGTAGTGACGACACGGGCCCCGAGGACGGGTTGTGACATTTATAATATTATTTTGACATTTAATTACCTGATTTATTGTTAATTTCAAAAATAAAAATAAAAATAATGATATTATTAATAAATACCAAAAATATAAAGAATGTATTTAAATAATTTGAAAACTTTTATTAAAAATATTGAATCCATTTTTCTATATTTTAATCAAATAATTTGTAGATTTTAATTAAAAAAACCACATGGACGGACCGAGGAAACATGGTTTTAATGTAAAAACAGTCAAATGTGTACTAAGTTTTTATATAAAATTTTAATAATAAAATTAGTCCACATAACTAAATTAGATTAAAATATAAATAAAATATATTAATTATAATTTATGATGAATTTTAATGGTAATTTAACTACATATATAAATTTGTTAAAAAGCAGTTTTGAATTAAAATGCTATGTTTTTCAGTATGCAGTAAAAATAAATATTATCCTAAAAATACCAAAAATTTATCAAAACAGAAATTTTATATCCTACTTATAAGTATAAATATTTTTAAAATTTAATTTATAAAATAAATAAAAACAATATTTAAAATCATTTATTCATCAAAAGGCTGTAAAAATTCCATTTTTGAAAAATATTCCTTTTATACATAACATTGAATTTGTCCTTATATTAGTTATAGAAAATGTATAGGATTAATTTTTAAAATATATTGAATTTATATTTCATTAATATAATCTAAAAAGTTTTATTTTCTTATTCAATAAAAATAATTATTAATATTTAAGTCATTTTCATAAAAATTCTTCCTTATATTCAATTGGTTTTTATTTACATTTATAATATATTTGCTTACAAATTAATCCTTATATAGACATGTTTAAATCATATTATCCTTTTTTATTAAATATTATCCATTCCCTATTTTCTAACATATAGGCTATAATGGTAACATTTGAAGAATAATATTTAGTTTTTTTTCATAAGTTTGATTTGGTGTATAATTTACGCTATTGAACACATTGTTTTCTTTAAAACAACTCATGTTGTTACAATATTTATGTAATGATTATTATTATTGAAATTATGGAAACATAATCAATTCATAAGGATGAAATTAATATATATTTATATATATATATAAACATAATTATTATAACCTAAAGACTTGACTTTAACATTGTATTTTAATAAATTGGTTATAAAAAGATATAAGTAAATCAAATGTTATATGATATATATATGTGTGTGTGTGTGTGTAACATATGTATAATAAAATTATATTTTTTATATATGTGGTATGAATGAGTGCGATGGAATTCAACTCATACAATAATATATGTTTGCCTCACTTTTTTGCTTTTATTAGACACATATTTTGATATTCTCTATTTATTCATAATATTTCATGTAAAACTAACTTTTTTACTCCTTTTTCATTAAAATGGTTTTGAATTTTGCTACAATGAAATCATACATTTATTATCGATTTTTTTACAAATTCATTTTCTATCAAAACATTGTTTTGTAATTTTTTTCAACGATGTAATTAAATTTATCCTATGTTATTTATAATATATTTTAAACTAGATTTTGTTTATTTGTAATTTTTTCAATGGAATGTTCATGTTGTTTAGAAAAAAATAATTTTTCTCTTTTTTTGAAAATTAAACCCGAATATTTTTTTAACATGCATTCCATTTTAAAACATAACGTCATCATGACCATTATTTTTTATGATTCATAATTCATAATTATTAAGGTTATTTTAAAATAAAGGGATTTTTTAAAAAATTTATGTATAAAATATATTTTGACAAAGTGGAAATGAAATTTTTCTCCGGATATTATTTATAATATCTTCCAAAATTATTTTCTATATATGATTACATGTATTTATGTCACCTATTATTTACTATAATATTAACCAAGGATACCATTTTTATTTATTTTTTGAAGGGTTTATGATTACATGATGTTTATATGTATGTTTATCTTCCACATGGTAGAGTATAAAAAAATTGATTATGAAAACCTGTTATTTTCTCATGAGTTGTGATTTGGTGTGATAATGAAATGACTATTAAACCTATATCTTTACACAATTATGATATGATGAAATGTTTATGAATTCAAATTTATTTTATAAGATATGATATTATGAATTATTTTAATCTTGTAGCACACATAAATAGGGGATTTATTATGAGATTGGTGGAACCTATATCTCCCCATAATGAATTGGGTTATGATAGATAACTCAAGAGTAAATACTTTATTTGTGAACCCGATTACATGTTCCCAATGTTATATGTAGACCTATATTTAATGCCAATAATTTTATAAATAAACCCTTTTTTAAAGTCCATACATGCATTTTTTGGACCCAGTTTCATTTCTATATGTTTAGGTGAGTCCCGTATTTCATGTCTTAACACAACGTGAACCTGTATCTATTTATTCTAATTCACAACGTTATATTTTGATCTATATGAAATGAATATATTTATAATTTTTTTGTTATTCTCTTGTTGATAATTTAATTTGATTTCATTATGATTCATGTATTATGAACATTGGATAATTATGTAATGAATGAAGATTATGATTTTTGATATGAAGGGAATAGTTTTCAAATAATACTATTTGGTCCAAATAGTTGTATTCTCTTGTTATTCATTCATATTTCACATGTTTATACTTAATAATCATCTATAATAACCATTTATTATGTTTCCATTCACTATTTTATGAAGACTGTTGTTTAAATAGGAGTACTTTTGGGAAATATCTATATGGGATAAATTGAAGGTCATTTGTGACATTATAAGTTAATATTCCATGTTTTTGAAGTTACTAAAAAATTATAGTTCTCATTCATGTGTTACATTAAAGCAAAGAATAAAAATTTAAATATATTTTTTATCAGTTAATGAGAAGTATGTGTCTTTATATTATAAATTTCAAAGTATGGAATATTTAATAACATATTCTATTGATTTATATACTCCATATAAATCACATTTAACTTTATATTGATGATCAACTGAGAAGTAAATTTGGAAATAAGGAATTCCTCACCTTCCCTTTGTATTTTGAGGTTCGTCCTTTTAAAATCCATGAGTATTGGGTCCCTAAAAATCCTTATCACGTATATGGAATAAAATATATTTCTCATTAAAGATTTTTCTACCTTTATTTTAGTCAAATGGTAATAATGTATTGAGAAGTCACAATACAAAATAAACTCCCACCAACTACTTCAGAACTTGTTCTGGTTCTTTTATATTAATATATATAATTTATTATCATTTTTCATAATATTGTTCACAATTTTCACAATAGATATATTGCCTCTATTTATTTAATTAATATAAAAAAGCTACTTTCACAAAATAATTTGTTTGGTATGGTTTCTCATTAATAATTGATGGATTATTAAATAATATATAAACCTTTCCATTTGTTTTGGGACACATTCAAACCCCTCCATTGATGAATTGGTGTACATTAAAAACCTTTCTATATGAATGGATATGGTGAGTACGGGTGCAATGAATAACTTTATGTAGATATTTTTAAATGTAAAATTTATTTATTTATTAAAATGAAATTGACTCCCATCAATGTTAACATGATTAATAGATTTTATATTTTTGAGAAAATTCTCACACATTGCCAATAGTTTCCATCCAATCACGTAAAACTATAAATATATGTTTTAATGGTAATTCTAGATAATTCCAAAATCACCTATTTCTATAAAGGGTAAAAAATAATTCAATAACATGTTCTTAAAATATATATGTATTATGCATTATATATCTTTATCTAACACTTGAATAATTTTCATATAATATATTCTTCTTGCGTTCTTTTTCTCAATACTTGAATGAATTTTATTCTACTCCATAGTTTTGGAATTTATGTGGGATTAATTTATAAAAACAAACACAAATTGATCTCGTTAATCATTAAAGATATTATATATTTTATTTTTGAAGGAATTGGATGAATTTTTATGTCCAAACGAAATTAATAACATTTCTTATTACCTAAATATTTTATGGAAGGATTAAGATCCAATGTTTTTAGCTGATTACAAATTCAAATATAATTTTATTTTTAATTATGTATAATTGGAAAATTTGAAATATATATTTGGATTAGAATTTATTGATTTGGATCTCATGAGTGTGTTTTAAAAGGATTAATGCCTTAGATGTGTCTCAGGTGATTGGATGGGTTCTGGGAGTATCGGGATTTCGAAGCACAACTATTGAAAAATCAAGGGAAGGAACATAATTAGAAAATAGTTGTGGTTGATAGTACACCCCACCCATGAAGGGATATAATGTGTGTCATATAGTTTTTGAATTATTTCAGTTGAGAATGTACAACTATGTGTGTCTTATATAGAAAAATGCATATGGAATTTCCTGGAATTACCATGGTTTGTTAGATGATGTGCCTAACCATGTGAGGGGGTGTCACTTCCGATTGTATAACTGCATTATTAGCATAAGGTTACCATATCATGCATACAAACAATGATATTCTTTTGATGTATAAAAAATATTATTCTACCATTCATATATTAAAACCTCACCCCTCTTTTTTCTCCTTCTACCTGTAGTCAACAACACCATTTTGGGAGATCTCCAATAGATTCCTCTTTAGATTTGTCCTACCTTCTCTATATGAGATTGGAATCAGCCACTGTAGGTTGTGTTAGATATACCATTGTAAGGATATGGTTCTTATCGTATCTACTC
Source organism: Viscum album (assembly GCA_963277665.1). NCBI lineage: Eukaryota > Viridiplantae > Streptophyta > Magnoliopsida > Santalales > Viscaceae > Viscum > Viscum album. The sequence goes on along the minus strand of OY728143.1, from coordinate 339,999,047 downwards.
TACATTCATAATACCATTTTCTATTCCATAAATGAGTGGCCTAATATTCCATATTTTAAAGATGTCTCTCCGTTTATCAATTTAATTCCTCCATGATAGAGTTATAGCCTGATAATGGATGAGTTTAGAATCACGGGTTTAATGTTGGTTGTATATATGATTTCTAATAAATTTTCAATGCTTAATACATGAATTGTTGTTCCACCCCTGAGATTCTAGTGTTTCAATTCCTTATGTGAAATCGATTTTATTAAATTCATAGACCACAACTTATAACCCACATATATGGTTTATGGTTGATAACCTCATCTCAATCCAACACATAAGACGAGTTGGATTAAATGCACTTAGTGAACATTTTTTTGATTATTCTGCCAAATCAGACCATTGGTTGATTTGGTATTGTGGCTTAATTGAGTAATACCTTAAGGGAATTTAATTAATGGTTAAAGATATATTTTTACCCATGGAATGTAATTATATTGTTAAAAAACATGATTTAATCATGTCAATTGTAAAAAAAATTAAAAATATAATGAAACAAAATTATATGTATGTTGGATAAAACCCATTGGTAAAATAAAATTTTACCTGAATCTTTTCGATTATTATGGACTAGCCTAAATGAGGAATTAGAATATGGGGACCTAGATTATTAGCATGACCTTATTTGTTGTTATAAATAAAATAGAACACCTGTATAAATTTAATCTACTAAGGGAAGGATCATGATGATTCCTATATAAACTTAAATGAATTCCTTCTAAAGAGATATGCTTACTAATCAAATGTATTACTATTACATAATTATACAACACACCATTAGAAAATTACGGATTCTCATATAGGATTCTATGGAAATTATCATAAGATAGGTGGGATTACATTGTTATTTGAGTGATATTTGGATCTTCTTTACAAAACACCTTGGTTATGGACATATAGGGAATGTAGGATAACCATACACAGGGTTGTTACCATGACATGAAATATATATATTTCTCACATTTTGTTTCACACCCCCTTACTCTAGGATGTTTATCATAGGGTTTCACATCATATTTGTTTATTGTACATGATGTTTCATGCCCATTAATTAGGTTCTTGACAAGATGTTTTGCATCAATGATTCAGATTATCGATAAAGGTGTTCAGTATCGCCAATTTAGATATAAGGGCATATGAAAATACAAAAATATGAGATCCTTATTATATTATCTTTTATTCAATATTATGGGAAATAATATCCATTATAGAAAATATGATATTTTTGGTACTAAATATTTTATATGGGGATGTCATGGAATCTAAATATTTTTTCTCACTGGTGAATCTATATCTACATATATGTACACACACACAAACACACACCGAAACACATGATAGAATGGCTAGAGATATCATGTCTTTTACTGGAATTTGTAAGGATGGAAAGGTGTTCATGAAGTACCCGATCAAGAATTTATTACATTTTTTACTTAATTTTTATTTACTATAAATTCACTTTAATCCATTTTATATTCATGTACTACAATGCCTTAGACTCCATTGGTGGACTCAAGTTGTGTTTATTTGACAACCCATTTGGCATACTATTTGGGATCAAAAAATATTTCTTTATTACAATTTTTTCAATGGAATGTTCTTTGTGCTAGTTTTCAATAATTTAAGATGGATTATACATGGGAGGTTACATGTACTAGTTGAGCATGTATATGATCTACAGCTATTGCAGGAGTCCCATTATTACTTATTTATATTTATCTGACATGCCCTATATTTTTTTACCTGTTGTGTGTCTTTTTCTTGACCATTGTTTCATGTTAATGAATTATTATCAATTTTTTATGATTTTTTTCAGGTGTTATTACTATATTTCACTAAGATATTATTCATATGCTTCTTATATTGTTTTATTTAAATATAACACTTCATTACTATGAACATGGGGGGTATAGTGTCCCCAATATACCATATTTAGACCCTCTCTACTAGTCAACATCCTCTCGTTCAAGGGGAGGTGCTTTTGAGGATAGGTGGAAAATAGGTCGGGGAAGTATTTTAATGGTTTATGGGTCTAGAAATTACAATGTGGTATTAGAATATTTTATCTTATTTCAAAAATTATTTAATAATTTAAATAGTATTTTATGAAAGTGTTAAAATTTGTTAAATATCATGTGTATGTTTCTAAAAACCCATCACATAACGGAATGATAATTTGTCTATGGATGATATTATTAATGTTGTGGTAATTGAAGTTGACTCTAATTTCACCTGAATTGATTGATGCACTTTTCCAATAATGACTTATTTATTGGATTTATAGTATTTTACCTTTACACCGGTATGATATAGATTTATTTTTAAAGTGTTGTTTTTGAGACATGATGATTTATATTTCATGAATTTCCATAGCTATTTTATTGTAGGCATTGGAATTATTATTGCATGTCGTGTGTTCCAAGAATGAAATATTTGATGTTGCACTAAAATTTCATACAAGAAAAAGTGAGTTAAATAATGGTTTATAAAAATTTCTATATTAACTAAAATTATATGTTCAATTATTCCTTAATGGTGGAACATGAATTTTCCAATTATTAAAATTTTGAGAAATGGAGTATAGTAACACCGACCAAAATGTTTGTTGATTTTTATGACATGGATTCCAATTTTAATTTATAAATAATATAATTCTATTAATTTAGGTTGGTGATACATCTAATAAAATCATCTAATATGATATATTACAATCTATAATCTATATGTAAGGGTCTTGTTTCATTTACATAATGTGACACCATAAACATATATGGGTTTTCCATTACTAGACCTATGTTGGATAGTCATGGTATGATATGATTATGAGATACACACATAAAGGGTGTGATTAAATATTGAAATAAGACAACTAATAATGTGTCACAATTAGATGGTCTGGGGATATATATACATGGCCATTGAAGGTCACATCTATCTCTCTGTTCCTTTGTCATTTTTCCCCTAGGGGGAAATTTTTTATATATATAGTATGGTTATAAAAGTTATTTTAAAATTTTTAGGTGGTGTTACATATAAATATATGGTGGTATCATATAAATCCAATTCCTTTTTAAATGGAAAATTAACTTCTATCCTCATTAACATTTATTATTATGATGTTTCCTTTAACAAAAATTTAAATTTAAATTTAAAAGATGTTTACCTCTATAGAATGAAATTAACATTTTCTATAACTAATCCATTAGTGATAATTTCACTGTTAAATAAATAATTATTAAATTTTTTGAAGGAAATTATTAGATAATTTTCGTATAATGATGCATAGAGTTACACAAATAATGTGCTTAGAATTGTTTTTCTCTATTACTGGTACCAGATTTCCCTTATACTTTTGTTTCATTATTTTTTCTTATATATGGGTATCAATTAAATGAAATAAAAATGAAACCTTAATATGGTATTATTAGTTTCATCCCTTATTTAAGGGTATTAAAAAAATTGTTACCTTCGAATAGAACATAGACATTTCATGTTGGTCTTAATTAATCTCTTTCTTATATAGTTGTCTAAACATTTATGTTGGTAATCCAAGTGACCTTTTAGGATGAACTACGTATAAGTTCAATGCATTTTTTACTTATTATGGCATTAAGATAGGCAAGGTATCACCCACTTAGGTAAATATGATTCGTTGAATACTTTTGTAGAGTTCAAAGTGATAAGTTTCATTCAGGTTCAATTTGACTATAATAAAACTTGATGTTTTAAAATGAAACCCAAAAATGGTTGGTGGTTGTGTAGTAATTTACCCTTTATATGTATGTGAACATCTTTTACTTCTTATATTTAGTGGGTTAAAAACGACTAGGGTATGGTCAACTACTTAGTTGGTCATGTGACCATTCTCTTTCCATGGTATATGATGCAGTGAGTCATCAGCAAAGTAATCATTTGAATAGGGTAATACAACTCTATGAACCGTATTAGTTAATTTTATTCCTTCGGAACCATGATTTATTACACTATGATTACAGGTAATATCTAGATAAGATTGACATAAGAGTTTAAGGAAATATAACACATACCTGTTATTCGGATTATTTTGTAAAAGGATCGGGTTCTATAACCCACAGATCAGATCTCGTTCGGCTTCTCTAGCCAACGGTTACGGCATGTGTGAGTGTGGATGAGGAGATGGTCAGACACCTACCGAATGTGATCATGATATAGAATGATATTATGTTTTTTGTTTTCATCTATTGTCTGGTTATATCTTATCATACAAACTCTGGGAACATCCAAAAGTTGTGTTCCAATAAGACATAGTGTTCTTTTTTGGATGAGTTCATAATTTCTATAAAATAACAACCGAGGAAATCATATCGTATGTAATATAAAATTGGTCATGAGGAGTTTTTCTTTCCATGTTGAGGTAACATGGCCATAATGGACCATATAAAAATGTATTGAACTACTTCTAATTTCTGGTGATTCAGTAGATATGAGCTTAAAATACTATAACGTAACGTATAGTTTTAAGACGTAGTTGTTAGATTAAACCAATTTAGTGTGTTATATTCAGTCATTGGATGATAATTAGATTTTAGTGTTTACCAGTTCGGTGGTGTATATGTGCCTTCAAAGGAGCACAATGAAGAGGTTGTTGGTAGAGTAACTAAAAGTTTATTAATGCTGACATTTGGGATGAGGAACCAATGGTTGTTTAGAATGATCACATTTACCATTGAATTTAACATGATGTGACTGAGCCATCAAATAATATGATGGATCTTATGCAACATGTTTCAAAATTGGTCAATATAGTGTCTATCATCAGATTCCTTGTTAATTAAATTATAACGGATGGATGAGAAAATAAAATGTGCATCTCAATTTTAATTAAATTCAATTTAGGTGTGTGAACCATAATACAATACTAGAATTGGTATGATCTTTGTTTTATGGCATCGTGACGGAGTATACACATTAGTATATATGATCACTGTCATCATGAGATGTGGTTCCATGAGTTATTTAAAAAAACGTAAAAACTTTTTTTGGCGTATCATTGATTAAGAGAGATATAAAATATTATAAATAATTATGTTTAATAATTTTGTGGTGAATACTAGTTTATTGATAACCATGTTCCATATCATTAATTCTCCCTGAGTATATTACTACATTGTAAGATATTCACCGAACTAGTCAAATAAAATTATATTTTGATGCATGGAAACACATTTGAGAAGATTCTATCATCTGAAATGGATTTGGAAGAAAATTTTTTGTATCTAGTAAGGCATTGGTTTAATTGAACTGATTAAGACAATATTTTCAACCTAATTCCAAGAATAGGTTTTTAAATGAACTTTGAAGAGAATTCTCAAAATTATCTTGATGTTCCTTGGATAAAGGTTCTAGAAACATATTATAAAAATTGGTTGGTTCCATAATATGATATTTTATATGATATCCTATGAGATGTGTATCATCTTATGTTCATTTATTTGGGTTAATGTGGTTAGGTAAGGAATCATATTTGGCACATTGTAGGAGGAGACAAGTTCAATGAAATAGTCATAAGGGGATTTTCAATGAAAATCTATCATGACTATTTAATCATAACCCTTTAAGCAATATGAGGATCGAAATTGTATGCATCAAATAAGATCAAGATGGAAAAGATGATAATCAATCCAGAACATTCAATATGATGATGGGTCCATGTCTCAATAATAAATTTTAATTGTGGAAGTACCAAAGTAAAAATTGGGTATTCAAATTTTAGGCTATGGTGGGGACTATTAAAGTCTAGTTGATTAAGAGGGATGTAGAAGTGATCATGTCTTGTTTTATAAGGGCTCAAGAAAGTTGTATCATAGAATATTGAAGGTAGTTATGATTTTTAAATCATTTTTAGATGTATAAGTATTTAAAATTGAATTCGTTATTGTAGGTTCCTCGGGTTGGGAAACATATAGAGACTATTTTAGTGAAAATTCAAAACATACGTAAGATGGGATGTTTTTCAGGTTTTCCCAAAAAACCCTAATGGATGAAGTGTTCTATGGGTTATAGATTATATGATTAGATGTTTTTGAACTAGCCAAAATTACATGTAAATTTTTATTTTCTTTTTGAGGATGGTCCAAATAAAAAAGTATTCTTTGGATAATAATTTTGAGATTTAGATTACATAAAAAAATTAATGTGTTTTTAGGAAGGATCTGTGTCTATGAATTTTGGATAGTTTCTAAGAGATTTAGTCTCCAGAATCCCTATTTTTAGAAAAATATGTGTATGAAAATTGTTAGATTATGCTCATTGGTAACCCTATACACCAACTAAGTGTCCCTATAAGGGGAGTCTCATGGTTTTCCAATCTATAAATATGATATTGTATAGTCTTATATGTTTTCTGTAAAAAGTTTCATAGTGGATCATACATACTGCACATGATTTGTAAAATTGTGAACATTGTTGAAAAGTGGGGTGTCCATTCGGACAGTAGCACCACACATTTGGTACACTATTTTCCAAACTACATGGAAAAAACATGGGGCTATTCCATGGGATTTAAAATAAAATTCTATCTACCCATCATTAAAACCTTAACATATTTTTTTCTCCTACTATCTAAAAAGAAAAAAATGCATGTTTGGAGATCTTAATTTCCATGCATCTATGATGTGACCTACATCCTCCATATGATATCATAATTGGCCATTATTAGTAGCCATGGGTAACCCTAAAGAATTCATATGATTCATATTTTTCATTTTCATAATTATAGTTGCCATATTGGATGTTTTATCTAAGAAAATTAATATTCCCTATTTGAAGGTGTTTTTATTTTTATTTTATTTCTCTAGTTCTGAGAAAGATTTACATTTTGGAACATATTTGTTAATCATACTTGGTCTTTGGTATGTGGTATATATTATTTATCACTAATTATTAATCCTTTGTAACATGCATATTTTTTCCATGCACCACATATTTCATGGGTCTATTCATTAATGTTAATTTAATTAAATTGAATGTCTGGACTGAGACATAGAGCCCTCTTAAATAGATGAAGGTCAATTACATCATCCCAAAACACCAATAAATGGAAGTTATAAAAAATTAAATAAATATTTTTTTATACTGTATGAACAACCACTTTATGTGACTTTTACATTCTATATTATTGTGTAATGCCTTATAGTAAATAAATTAATAGATAGTGATAATTTTATACCATAATAATATTTATATATTAATAGATGTTATGATTGACCAATTATAATTGAAATTAATATTTATAAATTGATTGAAATATATTTATATGAGGATTGAATAATATCCTTTATTAAAAGATCGCATTACCATTTCCCTAATTATAGTGATGAGGTGATCTAAATATGGAAGTTGAATTTAGTGGTGCAGATAATTATCATTACATTATATCTTATTATAAATGTAACGACCCAATTTTATATGTTGAATTTCGAATGGTAATGATCAAGATGAATTATATATATAATGGCATGAATTACTTCAGAACAACTACGTTTAATTATAAAATTTAAACATCTTACTCCTATATATATTTTCATTTGAGAGAAAATTAGATTTCCATATAGGAATACCTTAGATGAGATCAAATATGAAATCAGATTTGAGAGTTCCTTGAGTGACATGTGTTTCCAGTTTATAAAATTCCTTAGTTATGGGATAATTGAGAATGTGGGATCACCTCATAAATGATTTTTTATAGGATTGAACTGGGGTTTTTGGAAACGATGATTCACACCTCCTTGGTCTAAGATGTTGGACCTGATGTTTCACATCATTTTGGGTTGTCTAACATGAAATTGTTTCCCCTTGATTCTGATTATAGACATGGTATTTCATATAATTTACTGTGAATTATAATGAATTATTTCCATTTCCCAAATTAAAATGTATGAAATTATTCCCCGGCACAAGTATGTGATACTTTTTCTATTATATTTCCTGAGAAACAGTTGGGTAGGGCCTCCCTTATTTAAACAATGTGAATTTTATTACTATTATTATTATATGTGGATACCTTAACATTCATCCTCTATTCATCACTATTACATATATATTAGTTTATATGTATATATATATGTATATACATGATGGCATGGATAGATTTAATTCAGATTAGGCCGAATCATCCATAGTCATCCATGTGTCAATGAGGAACTGAATCATAACTTGAATAAATTTTTAATGCACAATTTATTTATAATAACTCACTAATAAGCCATTTTATATTCATATATTAGATTTCATTATACACTTTTATGGTGGACTACTGAAATTAACCAACACCATGTTGTGGATTCATTTTGGTTATGAGTTGGATAAAACTCTATGTTGTTTTTTAGTCATTTGGACTTGGATTGGACATGGTATATTCATAGTAGCGGTTGATCATATACAATGCATTCCCCCAAGAGTTGGAGTATCTTAAATAATTTTTTTTTCTTTTTTTTCAATACATGTGTTTTTTATTTTTTTATATGATTGTTTCATGTATATTATCTCATTTTCATAAATGATTATTCATTACCTTATTATTAATTGGAAGATGTTTTTTTACACTCTATCATCCTTATTCTCCCACTATTGTATTATTTATATATACATCTCGACTACTTTGATGAAGAGGGAATTGTTTCCAAAATGTAGAATAATCATATCCTCACTTATAATAAGCATTCTATGGTTTATATGGAGGCATTCTTTACACAGGGTGAAGAACAAGCTCCAGAACCCATTTTTATGGTTATCAGGTGTGAAAATTCAAAATAACATATTGAGTTCATCATCTATTTTCTCCAATATTTTTTGATACCTAGATCAATGGTCAATATTTGTTAAATATTGATCCCCATATAGTTGATCATATTAGTCATCAATATGGGGATGGCAATTATTTTTATTATTTTTTATGTCATTATGTTCATGATAATCATTGTAGAGATCCAATGGTTGTTCATTATTATTATAAATTAAAACATGTTCTACCTATAGTGAATATCATAGATGGTTAAAGACCTTATATAATATTTTAAAGAGATTCTTATATAAATACTAATATTTATAACTCCATTATATACCAAGTATTTGATATGAGAATAACAATAATTAGGGGATCTACAGATGACTCAACCAAACAATATTGGGGAATAATAATAAATTATTTTATAAATGTAACATTATATACATTATCAATTAAAAAACATCAATACTATTTTTCTTGAAAAAAAATATAGATAAATATATTGTAATATTATTCTTTAAGATCCATATAATGGATGTAGCTTTCATGGGGAGTTCATAATAATCCTTTCACTAATAAGTGATCACATTTTGATTCATGATATGAAATTTGACATATGTATCCTAGAAATTAAATGTGATATCTTTTTAGATAGAGCCAATTGATTTCTTAAATGGCATCATATTCATATAAATGATGAATAATAATTTTTATGCGATGAAAATTTTGGAAAAAATCAACCGGGGAGGGGTAATATTTTTTCAATGAAATTACCACAAAAATATGAGTCTTCAGTAATTAATTAATTTCTATTAATAGGTATGGTGATTAAATTATCATATTCAACATAAAAAATATGAAATTTTTTGTGAAACTAAAAAATATGACATTTAAGGATCTACATTGGATAATGAGCATTCTTTTCACCACATAAGTTTTGTCACCCACATAAGTAGTTATTATTTCATGAGTTTTCACTTTAATCCCTTTATATATATTTCTTTGAATTATATTGTAATAATTATTTCGTGGATTTATGGACTTGTTTGTGTAATATATATAGTATATTAAATTAAAGAATTTAAGTTTTTTGTTGAATATAATGATGATTATTTTTATTTCCTATATCTCCTAAACAATCATGGGTTTTATAGCATTATCTCTAACACATAATGTATTTATCTATTTATTGCATAAAAATAACCCAATAATTTTCACACATATTCAACATGTGGAAAGGTGAATATTGTTTCGATAATGGATTTTATCATTTAAATAACTTAGAAACTCTATTTTCCTATTCTTTTTTATAAAATAACACAAATAATAAAATTATATAATTTCTATTTTAATTTTGATAGAAAATTTAATTTTTTTGAGAACTATTAAATTTACTTATATACAAATATTTTTAGATATATTATTTTAATCTAATAAATAAATATTCAATTTTATTATTTTTGACCAATGATAAAACCATAATCATAACACGAAAACAATGTGGGGTTTTCTTCATAGGTAAAAATGGATATATCATTATTTTCCCCTACTATAGGAAATCAAAATCAATTTTATTATTATGAATTTGACGAAAACAACAATTGAACAATATATTAAAAAACATAACATTATATTGATTTTATTCCTTTTTGGTTACATAGAATTATTAAAGACATTACAATATCGATTTGTTACACCTTCTAAATGAATGAAAGGTAAAAAATAGTTTTATGTTTCAAGAACTATATATTAGAAAATATCACATTTTTATTTATTCTTTTCATGTAAATTATTTTATAGAAGTACCTAGTAATATATAGTGGAAATTACTACCAAAAAAATTGACTTAATGGATTTTCTTTCATTGATGTTTTTGGGATTTCAACACAGTTTATATTTATTATTTCATATTGATAGTTGAGAAACTCTAAGATATTTTATAGCCACTAGTAGAATTCATATTGTTTCTTATTTGTGAAATCATTACATTTTTTATCAAAATTATAATATAAGTATTTATTCAGGATTTTACATGTTGTATATAACTATTTTTTTAGTTCAGGTTTCAGAAATCAATAATCAAAATAATAAATCCTAAGTTATAGTAAATTCATAATATAATGTCTTAAATAATTTCACATTTGTTTAAATAAATGAAATTTCAATTTGATCATACATAACATTTTTTTATAATAGGTTGTTTAAGGTTCTATCCTCTTATTAATTACAAAATATTCCTTAAAAATAACTAAAAATCACATTGTTACTAATGATAATAAACCTATTACTTCATGCCTAAATAATACAAAATTTTACATGATTAATCCTTTCAACTCAAAATTAAACACACCCAATACCCTATAGGTCAAAATAATTTTTAAATTACATATATCATGAACATATTTTAAAACCATTCTAAAATATATCATATAATTATATTTGAAAGCAATGTATATAGATAATATATAAACCATTTTTTCATAATCTATTGAAATGGAACCACAAGAAAGGGTGAGTATAGATGCTCTGTGAGGGATAAACATAAAATATATTAATAGAAAAAAACATGTGAGAATAAGATAAATGTTTCGGTATAATTACATAATCTATGAAGTTGAACATAAAATAAATAATTCAAACCGAATAAAACATGAATCATAAATCAGTAATCATTAAATAATGATTCATATATAATATATAATATGATTCATAGGATCATGGAATATTGAGTCAATAAAGATGATTAATGGGAACATGAAATATATAATACATAAAAAATATAATGGTCGACAATTAGTCTTAGATTTCATAACATATTTCAAGGATAACAATAAATAACTTTATATCAAATTGACTTGGAAAACTGACTATTTATTACATGGAAGACATAAACTAACCAACCATGGAAAATAAACGTTTTGGAATAAGGCTAACCACAGATGTCCTATCATGATATAATGATATATAAAATTATAACTAATTATTTAGGGGGGTATATTACTCCAACAGATCACATAATGACCAATAAAACATATTTTTTCTATAAGAACCTTAAAACATTAACAATTTCATCGTAGTTTAATTTAAAAGTTTGAATGAAATTGGTTTCTATAAATTTATTTAAGAAAAATTCGTAATATTTGTTGAGAAAGAAGTAGGATAATATTGTTAGAAAATATTTCTAATGAATTGTTAGAAACGTTTTAATATATTTAAATAGAAGAAAACTATTTTCATGATTAAATAAATTACTTTTCTAAAATAGATGAAATTACATTTAAAATTTTATGACATATATTTAAAGAGAAAATAATTTTTAATTATAATTTCATAGATATTAATTTATAAAAACAGGAAATCATACTGAGTATGTTTCATAAATAAAACCATAAAATATTTTTGTAAAACTATTTCTTATGAATGAAATTAATAGATATTCCTTTAGAAATTTTGTAATTAATGTCCTTGTTAATTGAAAATGTCCCATCTATAAAAAATTGAAAATAGATTCCTTTAATTATTTTTTAAGGAGAGTTCAGGACAATATAAATGATATTTATAAATTATATAATTATAAATAAAAACATTAATAAATATATATTAAGATCACTAATATAGAGGCTAAATATTATTGAATTAATGACTTGATAAATTGATATCTATTTATAGGAATCCATTTTGTCATGTTATGAACGAAAGGGTGGAGAGGTTAAAAGAATACAGTTAAAAAACAAAAATAAATATAGTGAAATAAAATATATTGGTTTATAGAAAGATAAAAAATATAATTTCCTATAATTTAAATGTAGTTGTATGTAATCTCTTTTCTAATGTGAATTAGAAAAAAACATTACGATTATTGAAACTATTTAATAAAAAATAATAAATTTTGGAACCTGATGTGGATTTTTAAATCATTAAAAATTTAATAAAATTATTATAAAAAATAGCCATTGTATAGTATATACAATATATAAATGAAAAATTGTATTTAAAATTAAAAAACTCCTTAAATGTAAATTAATATCAAAAATATAAAAAGTTACTATAGAAAACCAATAATTTTATATATATATATATTATTACATTATTTTTAACATATAAATATATTAACTAAAATCCATTGATCAAGAGTTTTATTTTTTGAAGAATTGGAAAATAAAAAATCAAAAAAATTAATTATTATTTTATTTTTTCATTTTACTTAGTGAGACCCATAATCACATTGAGATCCTAAAAGAAAAATAGATAACTTGTGGAATACGAGAAATGGAATGAGAAATCATAAAATACTAGTAACTGAATAAAATGATTACAAAACATAACAAGTTAGTCAAAATAATATCATGATATTAAAAAATAGAAGGCTCGTGAGTGAGTCGCATGGGGAAAAATATAAAAAAAAATTCATTATAAGATAATGGTATTATATGAAACATGGATGCAGTATATAATATGACATAGTGTTGAGTAAATGGTAACTTCTAATACAACATCTCATGGGGTACAATGTTTTATTATTTATTAGCTTTACTCCTTAATACCGTATATTATGTCTCATGGGACTAATGATTTTCCCAAGGCATTAGATCATTATATGGGAGCACCGATCATTTCATGTTTTGTATTATATTTTCCAGAAAAAGGAAACCAATTACAGGGCACAAGAATAAGAACTACCAATGGAATGAAATGGGTTTCATAATCATTTATCATATCATAATCAATATATATTTCATAATGAATCAATTTGATAGGTGAAAATAATGAATGTATTTCCCTATTGTAGAAAGAGATATTAATATTTTTATATATGTCATCAACAAATATAAAAGAATTTAAAAATAATCCATAACATCCAAGGTTGTATTCTTTGATGAACATTTCATTAAAATATTGCATGGAATATTTTATGAGGAAAATAATCATTTCACTTTGAAATGACATAATAAAAATGAAAGACGTCACAAAATTTTTGTTAAAAAATTTTGTTCAATAGAATCATGGAATCATGTTAGTGAATCTTCAATAGATTAAATTTTCATGATATTAGAAGAATACATTAATAATGAAAAATTTAAATAACATTATAAAATGATAAAAAATACGCATTCAGAAACTGATAAGGGGATTATTTAAATAAATACAACAAGATGTAGTTAGAAATTTCTGTAAAATTTCATTAAATAATATTGTAAATATTTCTAAAATATTTTAAATAAAATATGAACATTAATGAAAAATCTATTTCTACCGAAAAGTAAAATAAATTTTTATTTTCTAAAAAAAATATTCTAAATTATCAAAAGTATGAAATATTGTAAAATTGTACTATAACATGAAAAATTCATGAATTACTAGTCAATACCCTATTTTCTATTCATTTTATTGAAGGGTGTTCTCATGGATTCCAGATATCAACAAATTGAAGAAATTATTGTCTTATCAATTATAATAACATCACTTTAGTGAAAAAACTATATTTGTTATTATCTTGATAAAATGGTATTTACCAAAAATTTACATGATATACATGGGAATATATTTATTATCCATGTTTTTATCATGTTATGATTATTTTTTGAAATTATTAATATTTTTATTATTTAATTTCATTTTAGAATAATATGAAGCCAATTTTACATTCCTGGGTTCTTTATGACTTGATTAATTATTTTATGCAGAAGACATATGTATGGATGATTATATACATATTCTTATATTCTAATCTTATTTATTGTTCAATGTTCAAATACCATAATATTGGTTTTCATGAGTACATTTTAGTTCCTCATAAGTATGTGCTCTAATGGTGTGGATCCTAAAATTTATATTCCATAAACTAATATATGTTCCAAATTGGAATTATGTTTCATATTAATATGATTATATAAGACTATATTATTCTATTATTACTTAATTTTATTGACTTATACTTGTCTTATTTTATATAAATATTTATTCAATTATTTATTACCTAATCTTTATTGGGTATGATTTTTGATTGTGTGTTCATTATAACCATAGTATCAAATTATATTCCCCTTTGATCATTGATTTTTAAATCTTATTTTTACCCTACATAAAAATATGATATCAACCCTTTCTTATGACTTATTTCCCCATGATGTAATGATAACAAAAGTATGACATCACCAAGAGTGTAACTTATATATATATTTTCGGATTTTATAATGGATCTTTATAGAATATATAGTATTAAATATATTGACTAAAAGTTAAAATTGATATAATGAACACTGGTTTGGATAGTCTATTTTTTCATAATTAATTTTTACTCTTATACTAAATAGTCATAGTAATTTATTACAAAGAAATTATTTATTTAATCTGTGTAATAATGAGATTGTTTTGTTAGGGAAATCATATTTTCTACAATCAGTTTATCCACTAATAAAATATTTCCTCTAAAAGACAATGTATAGGGCCACAGATTCTCCCATTAGAATCTATTTGTGATATATAATTTATGTTTTCTATATAAATGAAAAATAATCTGTTATTAGTTAATAATAAAAACCATTTGACAATTAAATTTATATTCATTAATGAATAATAAATTTTTTATACAGCTTTTAAGCTCAAGAAACATTTCTCCCATATCTTTGGATCAAAAATCCTATAATTGAGATATGTGTTTCTAATATATAAATTATCAATAAATATTATATATATCAATTTTTTTAAATACTTCTCTATAAGTACCCCAAAAGGTGTAAATTTTTTATTAATATAAATATTTAGGATGTTATAAATAATCAAAAATGGAAAATATTAAATATGAGTCCTCTAATGTAAATAATATTTTAAATTTATTATAAATATAAATAATTTGATATATTTTTTCTCTTATAGGCTCCATAATATGAACTTACCTTTTCCATTCAACATACCTCCACTATTGATAAAAAATGTTAATAGAAAAACTGCTCAACATGTAATAATAACTCAATAATTTATTTAAATTTGTCAAATATATGGTATTATTATCATCAAATTAAGTATATATCATGTTATCAACATAAGTAAGGGAATGATTTTTTAAACATCAAATCCCACATATTCAAAATCTATGAATCATCATTATTTGAGAATAGTGAGACTAAACTATAAGAGGATCACTAGCAGTTCTATAAACTATTTTGAAGTATAAAATCCTATTTTTAGTAAATAATTTAATTATTGAATACTTAATAATATAAGAAACATAAAAGTAACCTTGATAAATTCTCATCTACCACTATATATAAAATTTAAATTGATGAGTATAATGATACTCAATGTACCATCATTTGAATAAAAATAAATGATTGTTAGTATTAATAGTTTTTTAAAATTGTAGTTACCAATGTATATTAATTTATTTCAACAAATGAATTTTATGAATTATGAATATCTATATACAATGATATATATATTTATGTATGTATATAAGTTTAAAATAGTATCACTACGTGGGTATGTTTCAAAAACTAATAATTATATTAGGATATTTAATAAATAAACATGTATCAAAATAAATAAATAAAAAAATAAATCCAAAAAACGTCATAACAATTAAAATTAATATATTTCAACATCCCAATAATAAAATAATTTATATGTGTAAACGTCACCAAAATAATAATAATAATGACAATAATCGTTAATTAAAAATATTAAACTGTAAGTGATAACTATAAATTTTAACACAAAAAATAGAAGAAGTGGTCAATACCAATAGATTTAATATGTATGTTTTTTTTAAAAAAATATAGTTTCTACATGTGTAATAATCACAAAAATAATAGAAAATATATGTTTAAAAAAATATTGGGGTAAGAGTGTGTTTTCCAAAATCCCTTCAACCTTATTATTTTATATACAATAGATTATTTCTGTATTTCAGTAATTGTCATCATTATATAATCATGCTGTAGAAGAAGAAACCCCACATAAGTATATATTATTCATAAAAATTATCATCACCTAAACAAGTTCCCTTCATTTGAAAAATGATAGACCAGTGATCATTTGGTGGACTTGTGACATAAAAAATCTTCTTCATATATGTGATCATAATAAATAGTTTATCTTTTCAATAATATAATTTCAAATTGATTAGTGTAAATCCATAATAATAATTTTTCACACTACTATTACTATATATCCAGTTACACTTAAATACCACTAATAAAAATTTAATATAATTAATTTCACATATATTTTATACAACTCCTTATTCTGTTGTTGATCTAGAGTTTTTTTATACTTATCACACTAAAAATAATGTTTTTTATTGATGACCATTAATCCACTATTTTAAAAATTACGATTTTTTATTTGGATTTTTATATAAATTGTGTAACCCTTAATAAAAAATATAGAACATTTTTTCACCTTGACACATTCACCCATTCTATCCATTTTAATGTTTTAATATGTATAAACTAGTGTTGAATTTCACCTCAATCTATGAAACAAATGTATTATTATGTTCATTTGTCAACCAATTTTTATTCAATTTCTTCCATAATGCTTTAATCGAACAATATATGATGATATATATATAAATATTTTTGGAACGAATATATATTTTTCATAATGAATAATTGAGTCATAATAACTTCATCACTTGGAAATAACATTACATGCACAACATTAATCTCTTTAATTATCACTATCAATGTTAAATTGATTAGATATTTGGATAAAAACATGCAACAAAATATAAATATAATCTTTATAGAACATAATCATGACTTAAGATACACATTTTGATATATTAGATTCCTATTTTAAAAACATTGTTTTAAAATAGCCCTTCCTAATGTTAATAAAACATTCAGAATTATATGTCAATGATAAATAAAAAGGCCCAAATATTCATAAATATTTCACCAAATGAATACCCATATGAACTATTATGTATAAAATCACTTGTGTGATATGATGTTCAAATAAAATAATTTTAGGGAAATATCATTCTACAACACATACAAGATATTTTTATCCACAAGCATACTACAAATTGAATTAAAATATCAACATGTCCTGAGGATATACTTTTGGATATGCATTAAATATCTTCCCAATAGTGAATACAATAAAAGTTTTTGTATCAATACATGAATATCATTAGATTTCATAATTATTAATTTTAAATCATTTAATGACACAAAAATTTTATCATATAATGAATAGACATTGGGTATTTAAATTCCACATAGACATTAAAAAAATTATTATTATCACTCTTTCTTAAGGCTTGAAAATCTAATGTTATAATTTTTTTATTTCCTATCATATTAATAACATACTCAAAATATATTCACATGGGTATTATGTTTAATATTATAGGTAATCAATATTATATCATTCCATTTATTCATAACTAATTTTTAATCAAAGTATCAAATTCTCGTTTCTGAACATGGATAACATCAATGTTAAGCTTTAACACAAAAAAACATTAAATATGTTCATTCAAATAATATGTACCATTTCTTGCATGTATTTTTTTGATATTAAAATTATTTCCATACATTTTAAAAATTATTTTTTTAACTTTTTATAATATTCTTCATATAAAAATTGTTGTGCGGGAGGTTATACTATAGTAATCCATTAAATCCAATTTTCAATATTTATATGAAGGATTCATTCACTTTAGTATTTTTTGTCTTGTAAAAATATCTTTCTTCTATTATTAGATTAATAATTGGAAGTATCTTCTTCACAAATTATATAATATTTATGTCGCATAATATTATATCAGTATAAGAGTTCATATTATGTAATATAATCTATATTGAACAATATCATAACCAAGAGAACAAAATAACCATTCTTCCAAAAATAAATAGATGAAACAAAATTCTCCAAATGTTTTCCAAACTTATCAAACAATGGTAATTGATAAATATAATCATCATTTATAGGTTTTTTTTGTTCTATAAATCATTAAACACATCATAACATAATTTTATTTAATCAAATATTTGTGAAAAAGTTGTACACTACCAATATAACAAGAAATTAATATTGGATACTAAGGCCATGATATGGATTTCATAAACATATGAATAGTCTCATTATGATATCTCAAGATTCACTTCCAAAATAATTAAATTTTTTTCAAATTTCATCGATTTTTGAAAATCAATAGGGTGATATTTTATTGCATTAGAGACACAATAATTTATATTCCATATTAACATCTTTCCATAACATTGCTTTATAAATAGATTCATAAAATGAGTAATTTATGGATTATATTCTATTTATTTGTTAGGAGGTTTGGTTCATGTTTGTGAGAATAAATAAGAAATTAATTTTAATACCTTTTATATTGTGACGTCTCACATTTACAACACTCATATACATATTCAAATTCCTTCCCATAATTCAAAAAATCATTGTGGAATTCAATATTCTTTTTAAAAATCATCCCAATCAAGAATAATACGTTCATTTCATTGTAATTGAAATTTTAATGATTGTTTCATTCCAGAGTTTTATCTATTAATTGTAATTGAAATTATGTAAGAATGAAATCACTCCACCCACTTATTTCTTTCAGGTTATGTTATATATCACAACTTATAACTCTATTTATTTAATACTTCATGATAATAGTTATTTATTATCATCCCCATATAGCCATTCAATATTTTCTTTTTTCTCGCACGTTCCATTGCCAACAACATGACAAAATTCATCAAGATGATCCTATATCTCAGGTTGAATATCATTATTAACATTTAATCTTTAATTTTATGTGATTTATCCATTACAAATCTAGAATATAAACTAATTAATAAAACCATAATAAATAATATGTTATTTTTTCTATAGAATGGGAATTTTTCATATTCATACACATCACATGTGGAAGGAAAACCATATCATTTTTTTTCAAGATTTCATTTTTTAATCCTAAATAATAATATACTCCTTTTAAATTTTCATCAATAGTTCTTCACATATTTATTCAATTACGATCCATTACCAAACTCAAATCACCTTATAATGAGAAAACATATTCAAACATATAATCACATAAACATAAATATTAAAAATAATATTAAAAAAAAAATTTCATATAAAGAAAACTAACCATTATCCATTTAAAATAATCATTTAATAGAAATAAAAAATTACAAAAATACAATATAAGAAAACATATGTGTGATGAATTGATAAAAATTATTAACTACATGATATATAAATTATAATTAATGAAAAAAATTACATTAGAAGCAAAATAATTATAGATTACAATATTTAACATAAATCAATTTGATAGAATATTCATAAATATATCGATGAAAACTAAATATGAAAATTCCCCCATCTTCCATCAAACTATTTAATGTTATACCAATATAAAATGATAAATTAACAATTAATAAGGAATACATTCCTTCACTGTTATAATAACATATAACATCTTCATGAGATCCATGGTATATATATTATAAGTGTGTAAATATATAATATGAAGATATGTTATCTATCTTGACTAAACTTTTCATGCTAATGATAAAAATGGGGAGAAAAGTTATTACATGAATCTATTTTCTAATGTTTATTAACAATACCACTAAATATATAATATAATATAAAGAAATATACATCAATCACATCGTCTAAGTGTTTTCAGTCAGGACAGAGTTATTCCCCAACGAACTGTTTTCTAGGATCATTATAAATTGGTAATTATTTTATAAATAGTTTTTAGACATTGAATAGTAAAACACATAAATTTCATTACCATTTTATAAAATTTGAGAACTGGGTATGGTTTTTCACCTCTAATATCGATCACTATGATAAATTTTATGATGTATTCATTTTCATTTTATTAGAAACATATATATATATATATATATATATATATATTACATTATATAGATACAAAACAAACTAATTTACAAATATTCTATAGAATAATATATCATTCACAATTGATTTTTGAACAATATTTCTTGTAGATATTATATTGGAAATGATTCATTTGGACTATCTCATGACTCAATCTTGGGTCTGAGAAGCCATTACAATGTATTTATTTAGGTATAATTTTCCATGTCACACCCCCTATATTAGTTTAAATTGTTTTTTATTTATTTATTTTCTTTTCATTTTGTCTTTGATTTCCTTTTTGAATATGTACAAAATGGGTAACTTTTTTTAGGTTCAACACATTCTCATGGTTGGGGAATAAATATTTTATTCCATGCTGGTAAGTGGGTATAGGTGTGAATTTTTTAATGGATAATTTCTTCATGATTGGAACATGGTTTTTAAAACTATGATTACAAATTTTCTATCAATCTAGTTGGGTCCAATATAAGGAACATAGTCCTTGAACAATTAATTAAAATGAATTGAAAAAAATTCCACATATAATGGATATTTATATTGTGATACTCTTATTTTATCATTCATAAAATTTGATACCTAACCCATATAATCCCACTAATCAAATCAAAAAACTAGTGTTCTTCTTTTCTTTTAATTTTCCATTTTAATATTTAAAAGGTATTATTTCCTCTTATAACGAGGTTGGATCTTAAATGTAAAGTATCCTCCCTTATTTTATTTCATTTCCATTATATTATATAATATATATACATTATTACATTTTTATTTTATTCATTGGAGAAACCCCAGGGTAAATGTGTTACATTTCTACTTATTAATGTCCATGTTAAAGGTTGTTGGTTTGACATCTATGTTGAATTCACCTAGTATTAGAGATTATATATCAATAATATTTTATTTGAGATAGGTTTTTACCTTGTATTTAGAATTTAAAATATAGTAACATAAATTCTAATGTGTTTAAAAACCAATTATTATATTAATTTATAAAATTAGAATGTTTTATTGTCATTTTATAATAATAACATTTTCATGATTTTCATCAACCACTAGACTTTCTGCACTATTTTTTATCATTATGAATTAGTTTTCATGACCTTTAATATAAAATTATTTATGAAAAGTATAAATAAAAATTATGGATGATTTATATTATTTAAAATAATTATTTATTTTAAAATTGGACGTAAAATATTTTCCAGATCGTTGAAATGTTGTTCTTTTTTCTTTATGAAGGAATATTGCGAAGTGGTTCTTAAAATATAATAATTGGTCATGATTTTAAATTTATAATGAGGATTTATTAGGATTAAAAAACCTTAGGTAATTACCCCTTTTTTGGATAGTCTCAATGTAATGAAATTGTCTCATGTTGGAAACATGTATTTTGTTTGTTATGCATGATAATAAGGGGTATTTGCATAAAGGCTTCTTAGGGGTAATTTTTTGTTTACTGATCTCGATTATGTAAATTTAAATATTAATTTATTTATATTTATATCATTGTTTTTTATTTTTTATTTCATATCTGCAATTTTAAACCTAATGGTAAAAATGGAAACTAGTGCAACTTTTGATAACACGTGCTACACTATTTTATTATCGTGCTCTGACACATAAACAAAAGTATATATTTAACCTTATTTAGTAGATTTCCAATGATTTCAAAGTGGTTTGGTATATCCCAAAATTATGGTGGTTAGATTTTGTCTAGTGTGATTATTTAATAGATCATGTTTAGTGTATTATATAATTTCTCTAAAGCTTATATGTGTTTATATGATATCTGGAAATTGAATATCATGTATGTGTTTATGTTTAGTATTAATTTACCGATATACTATTTGTTACTTTTTAATTTTCCCTTATCTAATTTTTATTATTGTTATTATTATTATTTTTACTAATTTTCATTTTACTCTAATGGGTTAAAATTATTATTTTTGAAATAAAATATATAATGAAAATTGATTTATAACTCATTCACTTCTTTTTATATGAGTATTTTCTGAAGGATATTTTCAAAAATCACCCTACACATACATTATATTTTAAGGAACATATATTCTAAAATATTTAAAATATCAAGTTTAGAATAGAACTTTTTAAATAAAATAATTTGAATAGAAAATTTGGAATTTTAATTCTATATTTTAAACAATAATTTTTTAAACAATATTTAAATACTGTAAGAAATGGATGTTTTATTTTAAGATACAAATTTTGTATCGGTTTATATTTTTAATATATAGAGAGTTTTATACTCATTCATATATATATTTTAGATTCATGTTCATGATATGGTATTGATTTTTCTCCCATGAGGATTGTTCATTATTAGGAGTTTGGATAATGAATCATGGTGTTAGGAAATATTCTATATGATATTTTTAGTTATAATTTATTTATATATCATACATTCCATCAAACTTCAAATTATATAATGATTTTAGTTTTGTATTATTTTTTAGAGTTTTATGACATATTAATTTGTTATTCTATGTTTTGGTTTTGTTTTATTTATTAATATGATTATTTATTTCTAAAGGATATCAAATGTATGGATGATTTATGGTGAGATTGATAGTAAAATTATATTATGTTATTCATAATGTTTTTTGGGATAAATTAATCCCCCTAGTTATCATCATATGATGTCATACTTTAAACTAGACCTTATTCTTCGCTAATGACTATCGGGATGGTTGGGGGATGGCATGGGTGTTTATTAATGAATTTATTATGATGTTTCATGAAACAAGTGTATTGTATCATTTTATCCTAATAGGTCCTAGGTTCTAGAAGCTCCATTACATATTATATAAAATATTTTTTGATATCTGAGATGTTATTTCAGTTTTGGGGAGAATCTATCTGAAATAGGAAATATTCTAGAGTTCCATCATAGGTGGGTTGATAGCAGAAAATTACTGGAAACCATGTGGGTATATTAGAAAAGTCCAAAAATTTTAAAAAAATATGTTTTACACAATCGTATATTCATCTCTAAAATATGAAACAAAAACATGTATCTATATAGTTATTTCTAGTGAAGGATTGTTGGTTATTATAATATTTGATTAACAATGTGAACAAACCATATAACATGGATATAAGTTTAAAATAGTGAAAATTCATATTCTAAAATCCTCCAAATATAACCCCATTATATTATTTTCCCACAAAATAACTCACACGTACCATAACCCACATACCCATTCTTTTCCTCCCTCTAATTGTGATAATTTTTTTAATGATGGATTATATCTTATTCATCAAAGTAAAGTCTCTTCTCATCTATACATTAATTTTTTATTACCCACAATGAGTTTAAATTTTTAAAATTACAATTTATTCCATATAAAAACACTAGTTTTATTATTAATCATTTTTTAATATGATACATCATTTTGTTGGGGATTATTTTGTCTTTTAGAATACATCTAACATTTATTCAAAGATGTATATTATTTATCTTTGTTTATGTATAGGATTCACCTTTTATTTAGCTTCTAAAATTGGGAGGCAAAATTTATAGTATGATAAAAATATTTTTTAATATGACGTGAAATATTTAGGTTAGTTTTTGGGTTTGAAAAGGAAAACAAACATTTTATTGATTTTCATCAAATGTGACGGGTTCTTCCCTATTTTGATGATTTAAAATAATTTTTTACACTAAAATTTTAAATGATTGGTAAAATTAACCAATGGAAATTATGAATAAAGTATTACATTAAATATTGTTACATGTTTTAAAATGAGTCCTAGATGTTTTATCAAACCATTAAATGGATTTTTTGTTTCTTTAAAATTGTGTTTTATGAGATTTTTTTTAATGATTGTTAATGAGGAATGATTAGTTCATTCGAAAGTGGAATTTTTAGTAAATATGCATCATTTGGGAATTTCCATTTTTTGAGTTTGTCTAAGGGGAATTGAAATTTATTGGGAAGGGGACATGTATTCTATATTATTATTCTTAATAATTAAGGGGTTATCTTCATGAAGGGTCCATTGGAATGTTATATTCATATTGTTTCATGCTTTATGTAATTGGAAATGATTGTATACTTATCTCCATATTTTTATTTTTTTATTTTTTTTATTTCAAGAACACCAACTTATACATAATGATATCAAAGAGTATATAATGAATCATTTGGGAACACATGATACACTAATTTAGGATCATGATCTTTCTTGTGGCCCTTTGTATGGATGTATCATTTTGTGGAAATTTTCCCCATGTTTAGGACATAAAATGGAAAAAATTACCTTTTAGGATGTTATATTACCTATTTTGTTCCAGTAGGATATATTATTTCTATTCATTCATGACATTCCCTACAATTACTATATAATTTTATGATCATTGGTATTTCATAAACTAATAATCATTAACATTCCATATTTATACATAGAATGACTATGTGTGTCTTTATCATTGGAATTATATCATTTTTCAACATCATTATATGTATTAATATTACCCCTTCTTTTTATCATTTTTACAAATTAATGTTTTTAAAAAAAATGATGAATCAAATTGGATTATAAAAATTTGTTTGAAATTCTGTCACATTCAATTTATTGTAAAATATTTTAATAAGGAAATTTGAAAAAATACCAATTCTTATACATTGTATTTAAAATTACTTCTCATTGAAAATGAATACACATTAAAATAATATATATATATATATTTAAAAAATGAAAACATTTTTTTATTTGAATTTAATAATAAAAGATAATAACCTCTGTTTATATACTATATTTTAAACTAATATGAAATTGATCACTTATTTAATGGTAACATATTTGTTTTTGTATACCTGCTGAGTATTTTCTAAAAATTTTCCATATTTTGGTTTTTCCATGTTCTATTTTGTAATGAATTCTATTTTCCAGGTTTAATTTCGTAGAATATTTTTGGGAAAATTCTAAGAGCAGTCATTGAAAAAACATGCCATTCTGAGGCTCGGTGTTCCTAGAATGGTCCATCAAAAATGATATGTTTCTAAATATTTATCATGAGTGGTATTCTGGAAAAGTGGAATAACTCATAAACAGGTTCCCGAATTAGAAATATGAGGGCACAATTGCATTTAGGATTGTTGGTTTTTCATAGGTGTGACATAACATTGGCCAACAAAGGTCAACTGTGGAAAGTAGTTTTTAGGACGTGACTATAACTAACACTTTTAAATAAATAATATTTTATTTTAAAATCTTATTACTCACTAATGGTAACTCAAATTTGAAATCTATGATTACAATTGAGCTCTAGCGGGGGTTATTTCCATAGGCATTTCCTAGCCTCAACCATTGCGGTTCGAGGGTAAAAGATAATTTAGGGACATTTTAAAAGTTAAAAAAATCAAAAAAGTATATTTTATTTATTTTAATGTTTACAATCAATACAGAAACACTAAAATTACATGATAAAGAATCTATATAATTTCATAAATGAAATAGTGTAATGATATTTGATCTCAACAAAACAAAATTTATAAAACATGTTTCTTCAATTAATATTCTAACATTGAATCAGGATTGTTTCAATGATCTTATAGTTTTTATAAGAGGATCTCAATAATTTCCACAGGAAAATATAAAATGATAAAAACCATATTTCTACCTTTCTCATCAGTGTATCTTTCTATAGATAAGGGACTCCATATCATGGATCAAGTATTGACAGTATGTTACTATGTTCTTCATCGATGAAGGATCCAATAATAGTTAATGGGTTTTGATTTTTTTTTTGTCACCCTTCCACTATTATTCATTTATAAATGAAAAATGTGGATTTAATCACTAATAAGTTGACCAATGGATCAATCATTCATGCAAAATGGGAAAAATTCATGTAGGGATTAAAGAAAGGGGATTACATCTTAGTGATTGTTCGAATGTCTCCCTTTTCTCTAATTCGATAAATAAAGGCCAAATGAAGAATTCCAACATTCATTGTTTTTTGTGTTCTTTTGGATACCTATATCTCTCCATGCGTTCTTCGCATATGGACCCACGTGGTTGTGTAAGATTTTTTTTGGAGCCTTCAAACATTGATGTACCCCCAGAATGATGGTTATGTCTTTTATTGCACAAGAAAGTGGAGGAAATGACACCGGGATCGCTACAGTTCTCTTAGATCAAAAAGAGAACAAGTAGAGTGTGTCTGGTGGCCAATGGAAGAAACCACCAGTGCTAGTGATAGCTGGAGGCAACATGCAGTAGTGACGCACCACGGTGGTGGAGGAGGCCCATGAAAATTAAAGGTTCTGGGTACTACAAAAGAAAGGTTGTCCCAACACCCAACATTAGTTTTTAACATGATCCATGATTATTACAAGATCAATATGATGATAAATTTCAGTCTCAATGAATAATATCAAATGTTTAGATAAAGAGGGATGAGGCCTAAAACATTGGGCGAAGATCTTGAGCATCTTGTTTAAAATTAATTTAATTAATTTCAAAAAGAAAAAGGATACATGGTTCTTCAGTACATTTTTATTTTAAGATGTTTATCATTTAGAATGACCCTTCCAGATTGTCTTGTTGCACTTGTGAGGATCCAAACCAGAATCCATCTAGTTTTGGTTCACACAAGCTTCGATGTCCACCAATTGACACCACTCATTTTCTGGGTATTAACATGGCGAAGAGAGTGTCTTGTGTGAGTCATTCATGATTTCTTGTTCATTAGTCATGGAAAACATCTCTTTTTCTTTTTAGCGGAATTAAAAGGATTCAAGAGAGAAATTTTTTCGCTCAACAATTTTCAATTAACCAAGCATGCATTATGTTCCATATGGCATTATAGATGTACTTGTCTATTAATATGCACGGAACTTTAGTTACAATATTGAATTTCATACCATCAATTAAATACATTCATAAAAAAAGAGAAATACCAGGCTCATAATATTTATATTGCTTCATTATTTATAGTGCACCAACGTGCACAAAACAAAATTATGAATAAAATCATATATCAAAAAAAATTGTATTATCATTATTATTTTCACTGGTATCAAATAATTAAATAATTATTTACCTTCTGGAAAATAATTATTTTACTACTAGCCCAGCCATGGTCCTATCAAACTCCACATCCATTAATTGAACATTCGATTAAATAATTAATTAATAAATTCTCTTAAACAAATATTTTATTTAAAAACTAGTAAATAAACATTTACTATATGTTAAATAAAATAAATAAATATATTTTATTTAATTTATGAAAATATTGTAACTTGAATAAAATTATTCCATAGTTTGGAGAATAATATTTATTTCATTAATAATGATCATGTAGAATTTAACCGAGACCACCAAAATCACTTAGTATCTGACCCTCTATGATTCATTCTCATTGGAATTATGAAAGAACGACTTAATTACAAAGGTACTATCTGGAAATTGGTCAAGGCACCGATAATAAGAAACATATAGTTGCAACAATGACATCCACATATGAACGTTCACTTTGTAATATAATCCATTTGTCCAAATATCTCATCAAGAATGTTTAATGGTAGTGACATCAACTTTTAGCCTTGACATGTCATTATTTGACAATCTGAAATAAACTCATTGTTACCCCATGTCTATGTAATTTTTGCATGAAGGTTCTATTTTAATCAAATGGTCAAGATTTCATGATCCATAAATGGTTGGGATAAATTCATCATCTATATATCCATAAATAACATGTCGCTCATGATGATCCCAAAGAACACTACTTCCCTCCATGATATGGTGTGACAGTTTTAATCCATAAATCAGAGTGTGTGAGTCATAACATGAATTAATGATAATCATTAATCCTTTGGCCTATTAGAAATTCTTATATATAGGAATATCCCATCACACCAAACATTTAGAATTCTTACTGGCATGTTTGTTCTCATATTATCAAATCATAGAGATTACCTAGTGCAAACTTCATGAGAGGAATTATTTCCTACTTAAAAGTTCTCTCACCATAAGGTGTGTATACTAATTTTCCCATCATAGTATCTCATCTAACTGAAGAACTGTGATTAACAATATTGTTTTAGAATTTCATAGTTCTCATCATTGCGGGGAACTACCATGATATTCTCAATGTAAAAAATAATGTTGTACATTATTAAATCATAGTCATGAAGAACAATTAACATTAAATAATAAAATGTTTATTATTTATATAAATTAAATATCCATGTAACCATTGTACAAACAGGTGGTTCTAGGACACCAAATCTTACAAACTCCCATATAGACTATAGCTAATAGCCTACAAAATTCAATCTGCTAGACCTTAGAAGATGATCCTGCTTCTACTAAGTTAAGGATTTAGTCAAGGGGTCTACCACATTTTCTTCAATGGGAATACTACCCACCGCAACATCACCTCTCTATGAAAAAGCCCTCAAGAGATCATACTTCTGGAGTATGTTATTTGTCTACTGACCTGACCTTTTCTCTTCTATGAGAGCCACTGCTACATTATTATCACAATAGACTGTGATGGGATCTTTACTGTTATGTAATACATCAATCACTTGAATGATGTTTCAAATCCAAAACACTTATTTAGATTCCTCAAAACCTGCTAAATACTCAGACTCTTGTATTGGATATGTAACCACACTCTTCTTTGATATCTTCCATCTCACACCACCTTCATTTAAAGCAAAGATGTATCATGTCTGCAACTTCATGTCACCCTGATCAGTCAATAAACTAGCTTCTTCATATCCTCTGATTACTAGTTCATCATATCGTCCATAAATGAGGACCATATCCTTAGTAAGCCTCAGTTACATAAGGTTAGTCTTGACTTCCATACAATGGTGGTCACCTGGTTCATCTTGATATCATATTACCACACTAAATGCATTAGAAACATCTATCCTAGTATATAAAAAGTCATACATGACTTACCAAATCCCTAAATCCTATTGATTTGTTTCCCATATCTCTCTTTATTCATCTTTCTAGAGACACTTTTTCATGGAATGATGAATTTTATGTAAAAATAACTAAAATCCCCTCTTGGATTGATCCATACTGAATCTCTTCATTATCTTATCAATTTTTTTACTTTGACATAGACCCAAAAATATATTGGATCTACCATGATAGTTATTGATCCCAAGAATATATTCTTCCTCATCCAAGTCCTTCATGGAGAAGAATTGATTCAACCATTCCTTAATAGACTGTAAATCTAGTATCTCATTACCAATATGTAATATGTCATAAAAAATACTATTAAGAAATTGAATTCACTCCTAATAAACCATTTCTAGACACAAGTCTTGCATTCGACCTTGATAAAACCAAATTCGGTTATGGCTTCATCAAAATGAATGTTCCATGACTTGGAATCTTTATTTAATCCATAAATGTACTTCTGCAACTTTTTTAACTTATTGGCATCCTTTGGACTCAGAAAATATTTCAGTTTTATCATGTAGACATCATGTTGAAGGTTCCTATTAAGGAAGGATATTTTAACATCAATTTTCAAAATCTCATTGTCATGGTATGATGTGATGGGAAATATAATTTTTATGGATTTCAACATTACAATTGTTGAAAGGGATTCATTTTTGTCAATTATTTGATGCTTCATGATTCATTTTACAACTAGTCATGCCTTATAGGTACTAACATGACCATTCTTGTCCAGTTTCTTCATGAACACTCATTTGAAAACAACTATATTTACATAAACTAGTGGATAAACCAATATTCAGGCTTGGTTTGGGTACATGGATTCAATTTTATAATTCATGGAGTTTTTACAGTAGTCATCTCATGTTCTACTTACTACTTCCTTGTTGATTAGAGGATCATTATTGTTAACTAATAACTAGTCACATTTTTTGGTGACTGTAAAACCATATTATTCTTATTCTTTAACATCTGTTGTTCACCTACACAGTTCTTGTGTCTCTGGAACAATATTTTCTTCCATGGTGATTTGTGCAATCGGTACGTGTACCAACTCTTGTCTACCTGGATCTTTAACTTCATTGATGTTTATCTCCCTCCCACTATAACATTTAGAGATGTTCTCCCTCTAGAGGAATATGGAATTTATACCATTATTGCCTTTTTGTTTGAGGGATTGTATTTTTAAAATCCCCTTGTTTCTTGGGGGTATCCAATAATGTTACACATTATGCCTCAGGGATTAATTTTGTTTCCTAAAGAGTCTTTAATAAATTCATCTCTTCCCCATACATTTTAATTTTATAGCATGGATTTATTTCTATTCCATAAGAAATATAGAATCCCATTTTTCGATTTTGTTGGTAATTGTTTATGTATCTACGATGCTATTTTTAACACATAACACAAAAAGGATAATGTAAGTCTCACATGAATCATCATGGATCTCACCATGTCCAACATAGTGTGGTTCCTCCATTCTCTCACACCATTCCACCAGAGCGTGTAATGAAGAGTGAGTTGGGATAAGATCTCAAACTCCAATAAGTAATAAATTATGTCTTGATTTAGATATTCTCCATCTTGATCTAAGTAGAGTTTTTTAATCTTCTTACAAAGATGGTTGTCAACTTCATTCTTGTATTCATTGAACTTATCCAAAGAATACAACTAATACTTCATTAAGTAGTTATTTCCATATCTAATAAAAACATCAGTAAAAGATATGACATATGAGTATAGTCCCCTCATTTTAACTAGAATTGGTCCACACACATCGGTATGAACTGATTCAAGAACTTATTTATCCCTTTACACATTTTCCCACTAAATATGAAATTGGTCTTTTTTCCTTGTAAACGTGTATGATATATGTGATGTGGTTTTAGTTAAAAATAATTGAAATATCCATCTTGATGTAACATTCTCGGGAATTTCTCATTTATATGACCAAGATAGTGATGCCAATGTTGGGTGTGGTATGAGTCATTTGAAGTATCATTGTTATTGATTTTCATTACTTGGTTAGTGTAATCCAAAATGTAAAGATAATTGTATAAATGTGCCCTACCAAAAAAATTCTATCCTACTAAAAGAATAAACATTCATTTCGAAACATGAAAAAAAAATTTGGATCAAATCTGGATACAAAAAATAATTTATTTAGTAACTGAAAATACATAATAACAACCCTTTAACACAAACATCATCCCAGCTGGAAACGTGAGGTGGTAGTCCCTGATAGCTATAACAGCAAGTCAGACACCACTGGCTACTTGTAAATCTACCTCCCCTCATTAAATCTTTCTGACTCTACTTGGTTAGTGTCTTTGTATACATATGTGATGACAATAAGATGTGTCTATTTCCAATTTTGTAGAAATCGATAGATTTATTTCAATAACAAATTCACCTGAAGCATCCCCATGGTTCTTATACTGGATGCATTTTTTCTTCTAGTGTCCATTCATGCCACATGTGAAAAAATAGTCTTGTAACACCCTAGGTAAATAAAGAATATGACATTTTTATATTTATCCATATTTGTGAATAAAATATTATTGTTACTTTAAAGGGGATGCTATGCTCGATGGCGTACCCAATACGAAACAACGAGTTTCTTGGGAATCTTACGTTGCAGTCTAATAATAAAATAATATTATTTTAAATGGTAGTTAATGCCTAGCCGTTGTAATGGAGGGAATGAACAGAACTTACTAAAAAATGATTATATATTTTTTAAAAATATTTCTACTCCTTACAAAAAATGTTAGAGGATTAAAAATGCGATTGAATCCAATTTTCAAGCATAAACACTCTAATGTTCTTTCATAGGTCGATTAACTGTCTTTTGATGGAAAACCTATTTTAAATCCACTTTTTAACAATTTTATGTGTTGTATTTGACAAAATAAAATTCTTCACTAGAATCGGGAAATCAAAATTTACTTTGTGTAAATTTTTGGTATTTTTCCGATAAAGTTCATTTTTTTAATAAATAGTTAAAAATGTTGTATTTTAATTCAAATCCTCTTTTTAATCTAATTTATTTATATGATTAGATTATCTTTTGAATTGGTTTTAAAGTTAAATTAAAATATATATTTTTACCATTTAATCCAATAGTGGTCATTGGAATTAATATCATCTTGAAATTAGACTTAAACTAGAGTCAATCTTTTGATACTAATTGTTTCTTAAAAACACGCTATTTGTTTTGACAGCGGGAATTAATTAATTAATTAATTAATGCAAATTATATGTTTTGAATTTTGTAAAATAGACATAATTTTTGAATTCGGAATATCAAATATAGCTTAGGGGGATGTTTTGGTTTTTTTTCTGGAAAACTTCAATTTTTGATGAATAGTGAAACCACTAAGTGGTACTTAAGAAACTGATTTTTTTCATTTAAATGAAACATTGCCACCTCTGTGTTGTGATTTTCAAAAATCCCACATACATGGTTGTCATTAATAAGTAAAATTTGGTTCAATGGAATTAAAATAATTTTTTGGTGAATATTAACTTATCAGTTTTTAATCGTGATTAGAGGTAATTAGTGTAGTTTAAGGTAAAAATAATGTTTTAATAATATGGGATGAGCTTGACACATGTCATAACCTTATTGGATGTGTCATGGAAGACCAAGACAATCCATGGGTCATCTTGGGGACCCCATGGAGCCACTTTGGTTGAGAAATGACATAAATAACTTTTTATTTAATGTAAAAGTAAAAATGCCACAAACATTAGTTGTTTTACTAAAACAATTTTTAAATGGGGTTATACAAGTCAGATTTTTTACTATAAATAGTAATTGGAAATATAATAATATTTCCTACATCATGATATTTTTTTTATAATTTTTATACATTAAATAAATAAAATTATTTATGACATCCTAATGATGCATCGATTACCTCATTAATAAAGGATTTAAATAAAATGAAAAGATAATGTAAAATCAATGACCTACACATGTCCAAAACCTATTGGATTGGTGGATTTCGAAACCTTATCACCTAATCCTCCAATTATATCAATGTGGGACCTTTTATATCTGAAACTCATTTTCAAATAAAGTATCATTTATTTACCATCCAAAAGTGCCCCTCCTCTCCTCTTATAAAAGGCCCCCACCTCTAGCACCTTACACACACATCCAATGTAACATCCCAGGTAATAATGAATAAAACATTTTCGTATTTATTAATATTTATGAATTAAATATTAATTTTACTTTAAAGGGGTTTCTGTGTTTGATAGCGTACCCGATACGCAACGATGAGTTCCTTTGAAAACTTACGTTGCACACTAGTAATATAATAATATTATTTTAAATGGTAGTTAACATGTAGTCATTGTATTGGCGAGAATGGATAGAAATAACTAAAATATTATTATATATGTTTTTTAAATGTTTTTACATTTATCCAATAAAAGATAAAGGCTTAAAATACAGAATGAATTCAATTTTAGGCATTTATACCCTAATTTTCACTAAAGGTTTACTTATCACCTTTTGATGGTGAACTGTCATTAAATATAGTTTTGATCAATCTTATAAATTATACTAGACCAAATATAAATCTTCTTTAGAATCGAGACATCAAAATTTACTTTGTGTAAATTTTTGGTATCTTTCCGATAAAGTTTATTTTTTAATGAATAGTGTAAAATGTTGTATTTTAATTCAAACCCTCTTTTTAATCTAATTTATTTATATGATTATATTATCATTTTAATTGGTTTTAAAGTGAAATTAGAAAATATGTTTACCATTAAATCCAATAGTGGTCATTAGAATTAATTTCACTTTGAAATTGGACTTAAACTACAGTCCATCTTTTGATACTTATTGTTTCATAAAAACAAGCTATTTGACATGATAGCGGGAATTAATTATTAAATTAATTAATGTGACTTATATGTTTTTAATTTTTTAAAATATATTCATTTTTTAATTCAGAATATCAAATATAGCTTAGGGTGAATTTTTTGTATTTTTCTGAAAAACTTCAATTTTTGATGAATAGTGAAACCACTAAGTGGTACTTATAAAAACTGATTTTTCGTTTAAATAAAATTTTACCACTTCTGTGTTTTGAATTTAAAAAATCCGACATACATGGTTTTCATTAAGAAGTAAAATTTCGTTCAATGAGATTAAAATAATTTTTTGGTGAATAGTAACTCTTAAGTTCTTAATCGTGATTGGAGGTAATTAGTGTAGTTTAAAGTGAGAATAATGTTTTAATAAAATGAGATGACCTAGACACATGTCCTACCCTCATTGTATGTGTCATGGAAGACCAAGACAATCCATGGGTCAACTTGGGGACCCCATGGAGCCACTTTGGTTGGAAAATGACATAAATACCATTTATTTAATGTTAAAGTAAAAATTGACACAAACATGAAATGTTTTACTAAAAAACTTTTTAGATTGGATTATACAAGTCATATTTTTTACTATAAATAGTCATTGGAAATATAAAAAGATTTACTACATCATAGTAATTTTTTTATAATTTTTAGACATTAAATAAATTAAATTATTTATGACATCATGATGATGCAGTGATGACATCATTATTTAACAATTTAAATAAAATGGAAAGATAATGTAAAATCTAAGAACTAAACATGTTCAAAACCTATTGGATGAGTGGATTTAGAACCCTAATCACCTTATCCTAGAGATAAATCAAGGTGGGACCTTTAAAATCCGAAAATCCTTTGAAAATAAAGTAACATTTTTTAACTTTACAAGAGTGCCCCTCCTCTACTCTTATAAAAGGCCCCCACCTCTACCACCTTACCCACACTCCCAAAGCCTTTGGCTCAGCCAACCTCTGCCCATTTGGTCTTTCCACTTCCCTCTATTATTCCTTGATGCCTCACATTGGGCAGAAGTCTTCCCAAGGAAGCCTTAGAGCTCAAACCAAAGGTAGTTACCCGATTTTAAGGTAATGTCTTCTTTTCAGTTCTTTTATTTTATTTTGCTTCTCCAACCCCTTAAACTCTTTTTATTATTTTCTATTGTACAACTCCAGAATCCTCAATATACTAGGATGTTTTTATACTAATTATTCGAGATACACATACACAAACCTACATCTAATAGTTAAATAACATATTGTTTCCGTAGATGGCGAATTTCTACCTCCCGAAACGATGATTGTTCAACATTCTTAAACACCTTCAATGGTGGCCATTAAGATGACACTATATTTATATATGATATATAATATGTTTATGTTTTCCTTAGGCTTCTGTATTCTTCATTTTGGGCATACCTTTATGGTTTCCATTATGGATAAACGCGATATCTTCATTTAAGGAAGTGCAGACTACCACCCCCTTAAAGTGATTTGATTCGTTAATGCCATATGTGGGACATATAAAGGATGGATTTACAGTTATTATATATGCTTTTATACTGGAATTATAATATACCTCTATATCATTATTATTCCATTCCATAAAAATATGAAATAGAAATGAAAGTAGCATTCATGCGTACGTACGGCTTACCGTCTCCATTAACGGTGCATTTATTTCTTATCCCCAAATGTAATGTACTATTATATGTACATGTATATAATGGATATATATGATGAATGATACATCTAAATGATGAATATAATTCTGGAATTAAAATATACATACCTCTCATTTAGTTTTAATTCCATTAATATGACAAAGAAATGAAAGTAGCGTTCATGCGTACGTACGGCTTACCGTCTCCATGAACGATGCATTTCATTTCTTACCGCTAAATGATTATTTAATATTATAAATACATGTATATGCTGGATATATATGATATATATGATATCCAAATCAGGAATGTCATTCTGGATATAAATAACCTTTGACCACATGAAAAACATGTAATTGTAAGAAGTCCACTTTCGACTTAAGAACCAAATATCGACAAAACAAACCTTATTAACTTAAATGGTTACATAATGTTTATAAAATGGAAATAAGTGATATAAAAGGACTAATGAACTTGAAAACGGTTCTTAAGAAAATAGAAATTAACTCAAGTTTATTATTCAGGACGTTAAAGAACGATCGAGTCATGTCGGACCCGAGGTAAGGGACTTTGTCTCAATGTCCTATCATTGAGGCATATTTACTTTTATACACATATTTCTTTTATACTGTGTATCAACCCCTTTGACTTTTACTTTTATACAAAAGTAATCTTTTTCTATGAAGCATTTTACAAAACGACAAAAAGGAATGTTTTTTAACGTACGCGGTGACAACGACCTTTTCCGCCGCCGCAAGTATTATTTGATCTTTGGCTTTCTCAACAAGCCGTGATGTTTTTAAATTGAAATAAATACCATATACACTTTTATGTATTTTGGTATTGAAAACGTTTTTTATAATGGATTTTTTATTTCATTATATTTTAGTGATATATTGTGATCAATGTGTAGAAATGTTTTCTTTCCATTATGTTTGTTTTATGTCATTTGATTTTATAATGGTACTTGGACATTTGACAGGTGGTTATGTGATAAACCATATGATGGGTGGTGCCGTGAATACCAGGACGGGTGGTTACGTTATAACGTCCAATGCATTGGGTATGGAAGTCGGCCGTATGGCTATTCCATTAAGTATGTATAGAAGTTGGCCGCATGGCTATTCCATTAAGTGATATGTGTGGAAGTCGACCGTATGGTTATTCCACTTAAGTGTGTTTATGTCCCAAGTTACCTTTATATGTTATGTGTTCTTTATATGGGTTTTATGGTAATATTTTGGTTACAAAAGGGTAAGTAATGACATTTTTTTCAGTGAAGAGTTTTTACTACTTCATGAAGGTGAAGGTATTACTTTGATAAAGTATACATGGTTTACATGATGTTTGAAAAATTAATAGTTTTCATTCTTTGTGTATCCCTTACTGAGCTTTTTATGCTCTCCCCAAGTTTTTTTGAAATTTTTTCACAGGACTTAATGTAGAATAGGGTCAAGGACGGGATCAAGGGAAAGACATGCTATATAAAACATGGAAGTAGACATGTCTCTTTTTAAGTGTTTTTTTTATTTTATGGAAACATAGTAGAAGTTTCTACTTTGTAATCTTTTGAGATATAATAGTTATTTCCTAATTCTCTAAAACTATAATCCCGAAAATATCCTTAATGTGAATTTTCATTTCATTCAATATTATGTAAGGTTTAAGGCCGGGGACTTATAGTTGGAATCAGAGGTCAGTTTAGACAACATTAGGAGTTAGAATATTGTTAAATTTATAAATTAATTTATGGTATGATTGAAATGATATAGAATTTAAAAATTACCATGTTGTTTTGACTAAGATATTTCTATGTTGAGAATAGTTTTTCATAGAGGAAATAAAGAATTTTTCATTGTAAAGGAATACTGAGGGAAATCTCCATCCAAATCAGCATACTGAGATGGTCAGAATCAGAATTGAGCATTTTACTACAGTGATGGCTCAGTTGAATCAGTTTTCTTGGTCTGATAGGTCATTATCAGAGGTTTGATGAAAATTTTTCATGGTTATCTAGTCCAATGACTAAGCTAACTTGTAAGGGTGTTAAGTTCATCTGGACAAAAGAATGTGATGATTGTTTACAGGAGTTGAAAAGAATATTGGTGAATGCTCCTGTTTTGTCACTTCCTTCCAGGAATAGTGATTTTGTTATATACAGTGATGCTTCATTGAAGGGACATGGCTGTGTCCTTATGCAGAATGATTAGGTAATTGCTTATGCTTCA
Source organism: Viscum album (assembly GCA_963277665.1). Taxonomy (NCBI): domain Eukaryota; kingdom Viridiplantae; phylum Streptophyta; class Magnoliopsida; order Santalales; family Viscaceae; genus Viscum; species Viscum album. Next base: position 339,960,616 of record OY728143.1, on the reverse strand, counting down.
CGTCAGTTGAAAACTCATGAGGTAATTACCCTACACATGATTTGGAATTAGCTGCTGTTGTTTTTTCATTAAAAATTTGGAGGCATCATTTGTATGGAGTAAAGTGTGAAATATATACTGATCACAAAAGTTTAAAGTATATATTCAATCCGAAATAATTGAACATGAGACATAGGATATGGCTATAATTAATCAAGGATTATGATTGTACAATTCACTACCATCTAGGAAGAGCAAATAAAGTGGTTGTTGCTTTGAGTCGAAAAAGTAATGCTTCATTAACCATGATAGGTTTGGAACGAGATCCTTTGGTTTTTGATTTGATGAACTTTCACATATAATTTGTTGGTGCATGAATTTATTCTGTTTTGTTTCAGGTATCAGTGAGATCATCCCTATCAAACAGAATCAAGCAATCACAGAAACAAGACAGTGAGTTGCAGAAAAAGGTAGAGCTGGTTCAGAAGGGTAAGTTTCCTGAATTCAACATTGATAATGATTGTGTTTTGAGGTTTGGGAAGAGATTATGTGTGCCTTGTGATTCACAGTTGAAGAATGAGTTGTTATGTGAGGCTCATAGTTCCCCATTTTTAGTTCATCATGGAAGTACTAAGATGTACAGGGATCTGCGGGAGTATTACTGGTGGGATGGAATGAAAAGAGATATTGCTGATTTTACTGTGAAGTGTTTGACTTGTCAGTAGGTTAAAGTAGAGCGGCAGTTACCGAAAGGGATGCTTCATCCTTTTACCAGTTATGGAGTTGAAATGGGAAAATATATCCATGGACTTTGTTGTGGAATTACCGAAGACATCTTGAGGTAATAATGCAATCTGGGTTATCGTTGATCGCTTGACTAAATCTTCTCATTTCTTTCCTATACGAGATAATGTTTCCCTATATCAACTTTCCCATTTGTATCTTAAGGATATAGTCAGCTTACATGGATTTCCTCTCTCCATTGTATCTGACCGTGATCCTAGGTTTACTTCTAACTTTTGGAAAGGCCTTCATAAGTCGTTGGGTACTGAATTAAATTTTAGTACAGCTTTTCATCCTCAATCAGATGGGTAGTCAAAACGAACAATTAAGACCATGGAGGATATGCTACAAGCTTGTTCGATGGATTATCAGGGAAGTTGGGACCAACATCTTTCTTTGGTTGAGTTTTCATATAATAATAGTTTTCATTCTAGTATATAGATGGCACCATTCGAGGCATTATATGGGAAGTGGTGTCGAACTCCAGCATTTTGGGGTGAAGTGGGTGAAAGGAAGTTGATGGGACCCAAATTGATAGAAGAGATGGTAGAAAAGGTCCAGTTGATTCAGAAACACATGAGAATAGCTCAGAGCAGGCAGAAGAGTTATGCAGATAACCGGAGGAAGGATCTATCTTTCGAGGTAAGTGATCATGTTTTTCTCATGGTTTCTCCATGGAAAAGTGTGATGTGATTTGGTAAGAAAGGAAAGCTGATTCCAAGGTTCATTGGACCATATGAAATTCTGGAGAGAGTTGGATCAGTTGCATACAGAGTTGCATTACCTCTGAGTTTATCTCAGGTACACAATGATTTTCATGTTTCGATGTTGAGGAAGTATATGCCAGATTCATCTCATGTTTTGAGCCCAGAGGTAGTTCAGTTGGAAGAGAATCTCTCTTATGAAGAAAAACCCGTCCAGATTCATGACAGAAGAGAGAAAGTGTTGCGAAATAAGGTAATCCACCAGGTAAAGGTTTTATGGAAAAACCATATGGTTGAAGAGGCAACGTGGGAATCTGAAAATGCTATGAGAGATAAATACCCCCACTTATTTTGATAAGTGAATAAAATTTCGAGGACGCAATTCCCAAAAGGGGGAAGGATGTAACATCCCAGGTAAATAATGAATAAAACATTTTCGTATTTTTTAATATTTATGAATTAAATATCAATTTTACTTTAAAGGGGTTGCTATGTTCGATAGCGTACCCGATACGCAATGATGAGTTCCATTGAAAACTTAAGTTGCACACTAGTAATATAATAATATTATTTTAAATAGTAGTTAAAATGTAGCCGTTGTATTGGAGGGAATGGATAGAAATAACTAAAATATGATTATATATGTTTTTAAAATGTTTTTACATTTATCCAATAAAATATAAAGGCTTAAAATACGGAAAGAATTCAATTTTAGGCATTTATATCCTAATTTTCACTAAAGGTTCACTTATCACATTTTGATGGAGAACCATCTTTAAATATAGTTTTGATCAATCTTATAAATTCTATTGGACCAAATATAACTCTTCTTTAGAATCGGGACATCAAAATTTACTTTGTGTAAAATTTTGGTATCTTTCCGATAAAGTTCATTTTTTAATGAATAATGTAAAATGTTGTATTTTAATTCAAAACCACTTTTTAATCTAATTTATTTATATGATTATATTATCATTTGAATTGGTTTTAAATTGAAATTAGAAAATATTTTTACCATTAAATCCAATAGTGGTCGTTGAAATTAATTTCACTTTGAAATCGGACTTAAACTAGCGTCAATCTTTTGATACTTATTGCTTCATAAAAACACGTTATTTGACATGACAACGGGAATTAATTATTAAATTAATTAATGTGACATATATGTTTTGAATTTTGTAAAATAGGATCCATTTTTGAATTTGGAATATCAAATATAGCTTAGGGTGAATTTTTGTTATTTTTCTGAAAAACTTCAATATTTGATGAATAGTGAAACCATTAAGTGGTACTTATAAAAACTGATTTTTCGTTTAAATGAAATTTTACCACTTCTGGGTTTTGAATTTCAAAAATCTGACATACAGGGTTTTCATTATGAAGTAAAATGTGGTTCAATGAGATTAAAATAATTTTTTGGTGAATAGTAACTCTTAAGTTCTTAATCGTGATTAGAGGTAATTAGTGTAGTTTAAGGTAAGAATAATGTTTTAATAAAATGAAATGACCTAGCCACATGTCCTACCCTCATTGGATGTGTCATGGACGACCAAGACAATCCATTGGTCAACCTGGGGTCCCCATGGAGCCACTTTGGTTTTAAAATGACATAAATACCTTTTATTAAATGTTAAAGTAAAAAATGACACAAACATGAAATGTTTTACTAAAACAATTTTTACATGGGGCTATACAAGTCATAGTTTTGACTATAAATAGTCATTGGAAAGATAAAAAGATTTCCTACATCTTAGTAATTTTTTTTATAAATTTTATACATTATATAAATTAAATTATTTATGACATCATGATGCTGTAGCGATGACCTCATTATTTAGTGATTTAAATAAAATGGAAATATAATGTAAAATATAAGACCTACACAGGTCCAAAACCTATTGGATTAGTGGATTTAGAACCATAATCAACGTATACTAGAAATACATTAATTTTGGACCTTTAAAATCCGAAACTCTTTTTAAAATAAAGTAACATTTCGTAACTTTACAAGAGTGACCCTCCTCTCCTCTTATAAAATGCCCCCATCTCTACCACCTTACCCACACTCCCAAATCCTTTGGATCGGCCAAACTCTGCTCATTTGTTCTCTCCACATCCCTCCCTTACTCCTTGAAGCCTCGCTTTGGGCATAAGTCTTCCCACTGAAGCCTTTGAGCTCAAACCAATGGGAGTTACCCGATTTTAAGGTAATGTCTTCTTTTGAGTTGTTTTGTTTTATTTTGCTTCTCCAACCCCCTAAACTCTTTTTATTCTTTTCTTTTGTAATAGATACATAATAATAAATATACTAGGATGTTTTTATAAGAAGTATTATATCTAAACTTACACACACCTACATCTAATTGTTAAAGAACATATTGTTTCCGTGGTTGGCGAATTTCTGCCTCCCGAAATGATGATTGTTCAACATTCTTTTAACACATTCAAAGGTGGAAATTAAGATGAAACTATATTTATATATGATATATAATAATTTTTTGTTATCCTTAATCTTCTGTAATTTTCATTTTGGGCATAACTTTATGGTTTCCATTATGGGTAAACGCGATATCTTCATTTAAGGAAGTGCAGACTACCACCCCCTCAAAGTGATTTGATTCATTAATGCCATATGTGGGACGTATAAAGGATGGATTTAAAGTTATTATATATGATGTTATATTGTAATTATAATATACCTCTATATCATTATTATTCCATTCCATAAAAATATGAAATAGTAATGAAAGTAGCGTTCATGCGTACGTACGGCTTACCGTCTCCATGAACGGTGCATTTCATTTCTTATCCCCAAATGTAATGTACTATTATAAGTACATGTATATAATCAATATATATTATTAATGTTACATCTAAATAATGAATATAATTCTGGAATTAAAATACACATACCTCTCATTTATTTTTAATTAAATTAATATGACAAAAAAATGAAAGTATCGTTCATGCGTACGTACGGCTTACCGTCTCCATGAACGTTGCATTTCATTTCTTACCTCTAAATGATTATGTAATATTATAAATACATGTATATGCTGGATATATATGATATATATGATATCCAAATCAGGAATTTCATTCTGTATATAAAGAACCTTTGACCACACGAACAACATGTAATTGTAAGAAGTCCCCTTTCAACTTAAGAACCATATATTGAGAAAACAATCATTATTAACTTAAATGGTTACATAATGTTTATAACATGGAAATAAGTGATATAAAGGGAATAATGAACATGAAAACGGTTCTTAAGAATATAGAAGTTAAATCATGTTTATTATTCAGGACATTAAAGAACGATTGAGTCAAGTCGGACCCGAGGTAAGGGACTTCGCCTCAATTTCCTTTCATTAAGGCATATTTCCTTTTATAAACAACTTTATTTTATACAGTGTATCATTCCCTTTGACTTTTACTTTTATACAAAAGTAATCTTTTTCTATGAATCATTTTACAAAACAAAAAAAGGAATGTTTTTTTAACGTACGCGGTGACAACGACCTTTTCTGCCGCCGTGAGTATTATTCGATCATTGGCTTCCTCAACAAGCCGTGATGTTTTTAAAATGAAATAAATACCATACAATCTTTTATGTATTTTGGTATTGAAAATGGTTTTTATAATGGATTTTTTTATGTGAATAAATTTGAATGATATATTGTGATCAATGTGTGGAAATGTTTTCTTTCCATTATGTTTTTTTTATGTCTTATGATTTTATAATGGTACTTGGACATTTGACGGGTGGTTACATGATAAACCATATGACAGGTGGTGCCATGAATTCCAGGACGGGTGGTTACATTATAACCTCCAATGCATTGGGTATGGAAGTCGGCCGTATGGCTATTCCATTAAGTATGTATGGAAGTTGGCCGTATAGCTATTCCATTAGGTGATATGTGTGGAAGTCGACCGTATGGTTATTCTAATTAAGTATGTTTATGTCCCAAGTTACCTTTATATGTTATGTGTTCTTTATATGGGTTTTATGGAAATCTTTTGGTTACAAAAGGGTAAGTAATGATATTTTATTTAGTGAAGAGTTTTTACTACTTCATAAAGGTGAATGTATTAATTTGATAATGTATACATGGTTTACGTGATGTTTGAAAAACTAAATGTTTTCATTTTTTTTTATCCCTTACTGAGCTTTTTATGCTCACCCCATGTTTTTTTGAAATACTTTTCACAGGAGTTAATGTGGAATATGGTCAAGGACGAGATCAATGGAAAGTCATGCTATATAAAACATGGAACTAGACATGTCTCTTTTTAAGAGTTTTTTTTATTTTATGGAAACATAGTACAAGTGTCTACTTTTTAATCTTTGGAGATGTAATAGTTATGTCCTAATTCTCTAAAACTCTAAACCTGAAAAGATCCTCAATGTGAATTTTTCATTTAATTCAATATTAAGTAAGGTTTAAGGCCGGGGCCTTGTATCCAAAGCCTTTTTCTTAGCCAACCCCTGCAATTTTTGCCTCTCCACATCCCTCTCTTACTCCTAGAAGCCTTACTTTGGGCAGAAGTCTTCCAAGGAAGCCTTTGAGCTCAAATAAAAAAGAGTTACCTGATTTTAAGGTAATGTCTTCACTTGTGTTATTTTGTTTTATTTTGCTTCTCTAACCCCTAAACTCATTTTATAAATTTTTTTTGTATCAACTCCAGTATCTTAAATATACTAGGATGTTTGTATAAGAATCATTCGAGCTACACTTACACACATCTACATCAAATGGTTAAAGAACAAACTGTTTCTGTGGATGGTGAATTTCTGCCTCACAAAACTATGATTGTTCAACACTCATATAACACCTTAAAAAGAGGCCATTAAGATGTCACTATATTTATATATGATATATAATATGTTTATGTTTTACTTAGGCTTCTGTATTTTTTTTTGTGGAATACCTTTATGGTTTCCATTGTGGGAAAACACGATAATTTCATTTTAGGAAGTGCGGACTACTGCCCCCTCAAAGTAAATTGATTCGTTAATGCCATATGTGGGATGTAAAATGGATGTATTTAAAGTTATTATATATGATTTATGTTACATATAAATGATGAATATAATTCTGGAATTAAAATATACATAACTCTAATTTAGTTTTAATTCCATTAATATGACATAGAAATGAAAGTAACGTTCATGCGTACGTACATCTTATCGTCTCCATGAACGGTGCATTTCATTTATTACCTCTAAATGATTATGTAATATTATAAATACATGTATATTCTGGATATATTTGATATATATGATATCCAAATCATTAATATCATTCTAGATATAATGATTCTTTGACCACACGAACAACATGTTGTAAGAATTCCACTTTCGACTTAAGAACCAAATATCGAAAAAACAAACAGTATTAACTTAAATGATTACATAATGTCTATAACATGGAAATAAGTGATATAAAAGGAATAATGAAATTTAAATAGGTTCTTAATAAAGTATAAATTAACTCAAGTTTATTATTCAGGACGTTAAAGAATGATCGAGTCAAGTTGGACCCGAGGTAAGGGATCCTACTCCTCTCTTTCTTTTTAAATACAATCTTTTATGTCATTACTTTTAAGCTCATCTTTCTTTTGATTGGGATGTTAATTTATATTACTCTTACTGTAATTTTTATTTTCATATGATGAGATACCCTATTCTCTCTCATCAATCCATTTTGGATGTTTTGAGTGGCGCCGTTATGCTGCCAAATTTTCGTAATAGATCTAACCTATCTCTTTCTTTTTCAGTACTCTCCTTTATGTCACTGCGTTCAAGCTCATATTAGTTATGATGGGGGATGTCCAATTATATTCCTCTTGCTGTAAATTTTATTTTAATATGATGAGAGACCCTATTTTATCTCATCAATCCATTTTTGGAAGTTTTAAGTGGCGCTGTTAGACTGCCGAGTTTTCGTAAGGGATATTTGATCTCACATTTATTCCCGTGAGGTTTATGCTACATTTTCCACAATTTCCTTTGAGTGGTGTATGTACTGACCATTATTTTACTCATTGTGTAATATACTTTCATTTATGAGTCTTTACATCAATGTTGTATAGCTCTTCTTTCAAGGGGTGTATGGTTCGAAAGATACCAATGTCGGTAAGGGAACCTTTCACCCACCTCTTTTTAAAAGACTTCATTTGTTATGTATTTTAATTCACATAACATTATGTTGGGATATATTCTTCTATATCCTTAGTGATTTAAATTTTATGTCTATGTGATGAGATACCCTTTTTATCTCCCATCAACTCATTTTCTGAATTTTGTAGTGACGCTGTTAGGCTGTCAAATTTTTCCAAGGGAACTTCTTAACCCAATATTGATTCTTTGGGATAAGCTTGTACTCCTTGAATATGTCGTTATATGAATATGTGTGAATAATCTCAGATTTTTTTACACTTAATATCCACTTATATTTGGTGTATTAGTTTTTCACACATAATTATGCAATTGATTTATCCTTAATCCATGGATACCGTCTTTGTATGGGACTTCGCATCAATCTACTTTCATTGAGGCATATTTTGTTTTATACAAAACCTTATTTTATACGGTGTATAAACCCCTTTGACATTTACATTTATCCGAAAGGAATATTTTTTATACAAAGCATTTTACAAAATGAAAAAAGGTAATGTTTTTGTCGTACATATGAGGCGACAACGACTACTTCGCCGCCATGACCATTACTTGAGTTTCGGCTTCCTCTACAAGCCATTCCTTTTTTAAAAAAGAAAAATAAATACCATGTTTTAATTTTCATTATTTTTCTATTGAAAATGGTTTTCATAATGTTCTTATATCAATGTGTTGTATTGATATCTTGTGATTGAAAAGTGGAAATGTTATGTTTCCTTTATGCATGTTTTATGTGATATGATTATGTTATGGTTCTTGGGCATTATTATGAAGATGAGTTGTTCCGTGATAAACTAAGGGTGGGTGAGCCCGATATAGCTCTCCAATTCATTGGGTAACACGAAGGGGTTAAACATTAAGGTTTCTCCTAAGAGAATTAGGGAAGATACTGTGATGGGTATTCTAAACATAACCAAGAGGGTTACTCCCTACGTAAGAATGTTATGAATGCCTCAAGTTACCTTTATGTCTTTTGATTTCTAGGATTTATTCATTATTTTATGAGGTATGTTAAAGTTCTTATGTTTTATGGGTAAAGTATGATTTCATTCTTATGTATACATGTACTCAGATTTCCTTTCCATATTTTTATATCCCTTACTGAGATTTTTATTCTCATCCCATGTTTTTGAAGTGTTTTTCACAGGTCAAGGGAAGGGTACATGATATGATGATAGTGTCAAGAATGTTTCAAGAAAGAATCCATGTTTTATTTTAAATATGTTTCCATTTATAGGAAAAATGAATACTATCTTTTATGTAACCACTTTCTTTAAATGTGGAATGTAATGAAAGTATTATGATCTAATTCTCTAAAACTCTAAACCTGAAAAGATCCTCAATGTGTAATCTTGTAATAACTCATGATTAAGGAAGGTTTAAGGGTGGGGCCCTATAGTTGGTATCAAAGGTCTATTTAGATAACATTAGATGTTAGGGTATTCTCTAAGCACAAGTGACATTACCATAATTGTTAGGATTTCAGAAAGATTCCTTGTTTTAGATAAAGTGAATGAGTAAGTATATCTTAGTGTTTACCTTCCTCATTAGTAAATGATGGTTTTTTTGATATAGTCTCACTGCCATTTCTATTTTTAGTGAATGGATGGATCTAGCAGTCACCAAAGAGACAATGGGTTTGAAGGAAACTGTGGTGGTTCTCTGATTAAGATACTAGATAAAATGGGGGATTCAATGAGGAAACTCGTGGTTGTTCTAAACCAACTATCAAGGAGTAATGATCAACCACTTGAACCTTGTTATGATCTGTAATGCATCATGTATGAGATGACCAATCGATTTGGAAGTTCAGGTAATAATTATAAAGGTAACCATTAGAGTTTATATGATCCTTATTTTTGAGGTAATAATGGGTTATTATATGTTATGATGGAAAATGAAAGGCATGAGATAAAATTGAGTTTAAAATATGTTATGATCATTTTTAAAGATTTTATCTCATTTTGGGGAATGTTTTATGAATAATATAGTTTTGGAAAAAGGACAACATGTAGACCGTGTGACAACCCGTCGCGTCGAAAAAAGCTGTGGGAATCGAACACACAACCAATGTGCGACTGAAATTTATTGCCTAACACTGGACTACGTGAAGTCCCTGGTTAGTTTGATTAATTCTTTTTAGTTAGATGATTTTATGAATCAAGAGTAAGTTTATTTTTGGTTATCTATGGAAATGATTAATCTATCATCAAAGTTATGTGATTAGGTTAATTACTTTTCAATGTGATAATTTAAGAGCAATTGATGTTATTTGGAGACAAAAGTTAATTTGTACCGTGGAAGACTATGTGACTAAATCGTTCAAATATTTGGGTTACAATCTTATTTTGGTTTACATTGAAGAATTTTATGGACAAATTGCTTATCAAATGGTCCTCGTCGAACTTTGGGTTTTGTTGGACAAATTTTGGAGATTAAGAATAGATTTTCTTATTATAAAGGGTTATCCTTTTCTGGATTATCTGATCTTGTAATAACCTTTTTTGTTTTGGTTTTGGTTAAAGTCTAAAGACATTGGAAGTATATAGTTCTCTTTTTTGGGTTAGGTGATTCTATAGAAGTTGATTATAGCTCTCTTAATGTAAAAAATTCATCCTAAATACTCATCTTTTGGAGAAAATATGAGTTCGTGTAATAAATCTAGTAAAATGTGAAAGTCAACATGACATGTAAGTATGTTTCCTTATATTTTAGTTAACCTCAAAAATAAATTCCTCAATGAAAAGTAACTGAAATTTTTTTTCCATTAACTTTTCCTACTGGGGATTCCAATACCGTTTAACCCATCACAATTTTTCAATTTTCTTATGGTTAACTTTCTCCTAAACATGATTACTATCACTCTCCATCAGAACATGACCCTTTCTTTTCTCCTCCATATCCATATTTTCATACTTGGAATCCTAGTGTGGGTTAACTCGGTTGACATTTGTACTTCTCTCCCATTCTTTTAAAGTGATTGTTTTACCGAATCTTGTTCCGATGTGGGATTTCAAGGATGTTTCCGAGCCCAATTTTGAAATAGCGAGGACGCAATTCCCAAAAAGGGGAAGAATGTAACACCCCAGGTAAATAAATAATATGACATTTTTATATTTATCCATATTTGTGAATAAAATATTATTGTTACTTTAACGGGGACGCTATGCTCGATGGCGTACCCAAAATGAAACAATAAGTTTCTTGGGAATCTTATGATTCACTCTAATAATAAAATAATATTATTTTAAATGTTAGTTAAGGCCTAGCCGTTGTAATGGCGGGAATGAACAGAACCAACTTAAAAATTAATATATATGTTTTTTAAATATTTTTACTCTTTATAATAAATGTTAGAGGATTAAAAATGCGAATGAATCCAATTTGTAAGCATAAGCATTCTAATATTCTTTAAAAGGTCGATTAACCGCCTTTCGATGACGAACCTATTTTAAATCCACTTTTTAACAATTTTATGTGTTGTATTTGACAAAATAAAATTCTTCTTTTGAATCGGGACATCGAAATTTACTTTGTGTAAATTTTTGGTTTTTTTCCGATAAAGATAATTTTTTTAATGAATAGTGAAAAATGCTGTATTTTAATTCAAAACCTATTTTTAATCTAATTTATTTATATGATTTTATTATCTTTTTAATTGGTTTTAAAGTTCAATTATAATATATTTTTACCATTTAATCCAATAGAGGTCGTTGTAATTAATTTCATCTTGAAATTGGACTTTAACTAGAGTCAATCTTTTGATACTTATTGTTTCTTAAAAACACGCTATTTGTTATGACAGTGGGAATTAATTATTAAATTAATTAATGAAACATATATGTTTTGAATTTTGTAAAATAGAAATCATTTTTGAATTCGGAATATCAAATATATCTTAGGGTGATGTTTTGGTTTTTTTCTTGAAAACGTCAATTTTTTATAAATAGTGAAACCACTAAGTGATACTTTAGAAACTAATTTTTTCGTTTAAATGAAACTTTGCCACCTCTATGTTTTGAATTTCAAAAATCTGACACACATGGTTGTTATTAAGATATAAAATGTGGTTCAATGGAATTAAAATAATTTTTTGGTGAACAGTGACTTTTATGTTTTTAATTGTGATTAGAGTTAATTAGTGTAGTTTAAGGAAAAAATAATGTTTTAATAATATGAGATGATCTTGAAACATGTCCTAACATTATTGGATGTGTCATGGACGACAAAGAAAATCCATGGGTCACGTTGGGGACCCCATGGAGCCACTTTGTTTGGGAAATGACATAAATAACGTTTTATTTAATGCAAAAGTAAAAATGACACAAACATGAGTTGTTTTACTAAAACAATTTTTACATGGGGTTATGCAAGTCAGAATTTTTAATATAAATAGTAATTGGAAAGATAAAAATATTTCCTACATCCTGATAGTTTTTTTAAAATTTTTAGACATTAAATAAATAAAATTATTTATAACCTCATAATGATGCAGTGATTACCTCATTAATAAAGGATTTAAATAAAATGAAAAGTTAATTTAAAATCTATGACCTAAACATGTCCAAAACCAATTGGATTGGTCGATTTTGAAACCTTATAACCTTATCCTCGAATTATATCAATGTGGGACATTTTAAATCCGAAACTCATTTTCAAATAAAGTAACATTTCTTTACATTCCAAAAGTGCCCCTCCTCTCCTCTTATAAAAGGCCCTCACCTCTACCTCCTTACCCACACTTCCAAGCCTTTTTCTCGGACAACCCCTAATCATTTAGCCTCTCCACATCCCTATATTACCCCTAGAAGCCTCAATTTGGGTTGAAGTCTTCCCAAGGAAGCCTTTGAGATCAAATCAAAAAGAGTTACCTTATTTTAACGTAATGTCTTCACTTGTGTTCTTTTCTTTTATTTTGCATCTCCAACCCCCTAAACTCTTTTTATTAATTTCTTTTGTAACAACTCCAGTATCTTCAATATAATAGGATTTTTTTATAATAATCATTAGAGCTACACTTACACACACCTACATCCAATGGTTAAAGAACATATTGTTTCTGTGGATGGCGAATTTCTGCCTCACGAAACGATGATTGTTCAACACTCATATAACACCTTAAAATGTGGCCATTAAGATGTCATTATATTTATATATGATATATAATATGTTTATGTTTTACATAAGCTTCTATATTTTTCTTTTGTGTCATACCTTTAGGGTTTCCATTGTGGGTAAACACGATAATTTCATTTTAGAAAGTGCGGACTACCGCCCCCTCAATGTGATTTGATTCAATAATGCCATATGTGGGATGTATAAAGGTTGTATTTAAAGTTATTATATATGATGAATGTTACATATAAATGATGAATATAATTCTGGAATTAAAATATACATACATATAATTTATTTTGAATTCCATTAATATGACATAGAAATGAAAGTAGCGTTCATGCGTACGTACGTCTTACCGTCTCCATGAACGGTGCATTTCATTTCTTACCTCCAAATGATAATGTAATATTATAAATACATGTATATTCTAGATATATATGATATATATGATATCCAAATCATGAATATCATTATGGATATAATGATTCTTTTACCACACGAACAACATGTAATTGTAAGAATTCCACTTTCGACTTAAGAACCAAATATTGACAAAACAAACAGTATTAACTTAAATGATTACATAATGTTTATAACATGGAAATAAGTGATATAAAAGGAATACTGAACTTGAAAAAGGTTCTTAAGAAAGTATAAATTAACTCAAGTTTATTATTCAGGACGTTATAGAACGATCAAGTCAAGTCGGACCCGAGGTAAGGGATCCTACTCCTCTCTTTCTTTTTAAGTATACTCTTTTATGTCATTCCTTTTAAGCTCATATTTCTTATGATTGGGATTATCTTTTATATTACTCTTACTGTAAGTATTATTTTCATATGATGAGAGACCCTATTCTCTCTCATCAATCCATTTTGGATGTTTTGAGTGGTGCCCTTACGCAGCCGAATTTTCATAAGAGATCTAACCTCTCTGTTATGATTGTTCATGTTCTTTTATATTCCTCCTTCTGTAAATTTTATTTTAATATGATTAGAGACCCTATTTGATCTCATTAATCCATTTTTGGATGTTTTAAGTTGCGTCGTTAGGCTGCCGAGTTTTCGTAAGGGATTTTTCATCTCACTTTTATTCCCTTGAGGTTTATGCTACATTAGCCACAATTTCCTTTGATTGGTGTATGTACTGACCACTATTTTAATCATTGAGTAATATATATTCATTTATGAGTATTTACATAAATGTTGTACAGTCCTACATTCACGGGGTGTATGTTTCGAAAGATACCCATGTCGGTAAGGGAACCTTTCACCCAACTCTTTTTAAAAGACTTCTTTTGTTATGTCTTTTAATTCACATAACATTATGTTGGGATATATTCTTCTATATCCTTAGTGATATAAATTTTATTTCCAAGTGATGAGATACCCTTTTTATCTCTCATTAACTCATTTTCTGAATTTTGTAGTGACGCCGTTAGGCTGTCAAATTTTTGCAAGGGAACTTCTTAACCCAATCTTGATTCTTTGGGATAAGCATGTACTCCTTGAATATGTAATTCTATGAATATGTGTGAATAAAATCTGATTGTTTTAAACTTAATATCCACGTACATTTGGTGTATTAGTTTTTCACACATAATTATGTAATTGATTTATCCTTAATCCAAGGATACCGTCTTTGTATGGGACTTCATCTTAATCTCCTTTCATTGAAGCATATTTTGTTTCATACACAACCTTCTTTTATACAGTGTATAAACCCCATTGAATTTTACGTTTATCTGAAAGGAATATTTTTTATACAAACTGTTTTACTAAACGAAAAAAGGGAATGTTTTTGTCGTACGTATGCGGCAACAACAACTTCTCCACCGCTGTGACCATTATTTCAGTTTCGACTTCATCTACAAGCCATACCTTTTTTTAAAAGAAAAATAAATACTATGTTTTACTTTACATTTATTTTGGTATTGAAAATGGTTTTCATAATTTTTTTATATCAATGTGTTTTATTGATATCTTGTGGTTGAAAAGTGGAAATGTTATGTTTTATATTATGCATGTTTTATGTGATACGTTTATGTTATGGTTCATGGGAATTATTATGAAGATAGGTGGTTCCGTGATAAACTAAGGGTGGGTGAGCCCGATATAGCTCTCCAATGAATTGGGTTACATGAAGGGGTTAAACGTTAATGTTTCTTTGAAGAGATTAAGGGAATATACTATGATGGGTGTTCCAAATGTAACCAAGAGGGTTACTCCCTACGTAAGAATGTTATGAATGCCTCAAGTTACCTTTATGTCTTATGATTTCTATGATTTATTCAGGATTTTATGAGTTATGTTAAAGTGCTTATGTTTTGTGGGTAAAGTATGATTTCATTCTTATGTATACATGTACTCATGTTTCCTTTCTATATTTTTATATCCCTTACTGAGCTTTTTATGCTCATCCCAAGTTTTTGAAATGTTTTTCACAGGTCAAGGGAAGGGTACATGATATGATGATAGTGTCAAGGAAGTGTCAAGAAAGAATCCATGTTTTATATTAAATATGTTTCCATTTATGGGAAAATTAATACTATCTTTTATGTAACCACTTTGTTTAAATGTGGAATGTAATGCATGTTTTATGATCTAATTCTCTAAAACACTAAACCTGAAAAGATCCTCAATGTGTAATCTTGTAATAACTCAAGATTAAGTAAGGTTTTAGGCTGGGGCCTTATAAGTCTCATGTTCTATTGCCTCCAATTTCATCATCTTTTTCTTGGAAGGTCATGAAGAAGCTTTAGAATTAGAGCTCTTCACCTTCCATTTACTCTTATTCGCCATAAAAAAATAGGGCTCATCTCACTTCATATATTTGTCCACATGGCTAATGACGATAAGAAAATCAGATCGAGACTTCTCAATGATGTTTATATGGAAATTAAATATAAATAGGAAGAATATCTGAGGGGGTGAAGAGAGAATTAAATTGGTGACCAGTTCTTCAGGGAGTTTGAGCACTAGAACCTCTAGGCGCTCAATTTAACAATTGAGCATGACTACATGAGGCCCAGATATGGTAACCTCTCCAGGTTTACACTCCAAGATTGCGTTGGATATTTCAAACCGTTCATGTGTTGCATTATCCTAGTAAAGACCACATCGTGATCAATCATTCTATAGGCATCCATATTTTTATGTGATTTCATGATCTCACTAAACATTGATGATAGCATAAAACATTGAACATCGACCATGTCATTCATGTCTTATTCATATACAAGGAAATCTTGATCACTCTATTTTTAGGTAGGAAAATCAGATAATGTTGACTCCCACATGTAAGACATTCATGAATGGATTACAATAACCTGAATGCATCCAAACATTTCCTAGAAGTTACTGCCAATGAAGATGTTGTCTTTATCCATAATTGATCGTAGGGATAGTTTGGTTGAAAGGATTGTCATTTTATTCGATAATTAAAATACAAGATCACTTGTATTTTATTTATTACATTCTATGAGAAATCGTAAATTAATTTTTTTATGACTCCCCAAATTTTATCATGTCCCAATGGCCCTCACTGTAGAACTAAGAATGTCACATTTCCTTGACATTAATTTGTTACGGATCCCTATTCTTCTTTGCATAACACCAAAAAGGGTTGGTAAAGATATTTAAAGGTATTTAGGTAGGTATGTAACTTCCAAATATGTGCTTCCATCTCCTTGATTTATTTATTGGACTCCCTAATCTTGAAATCCTGACTTCGATTTCCACAAATATTGCCTCCAGTATTGCACAAAGTCTAGCAAGGGCTACTCCTCTTAATGAAACATCGTTAAGTCCTCCTGGATCATATTATAAGATATTATTCTATAAAATTATGATTTCCAACAATGGTTAGTCAAACAAATAGTTTCTAATGCCTTGTCCATATGTACCAACAGTCGGTGCATTAATTCATAGCATTGGCATGATCGAAAGTGATCAATTCCAGAAAGACTGATCAACATAGTAGACTTGGAAGTACTAGATACATACATAAGTTGTACCTTACATTATTAAATCAAAAAAACAACATTGTTTCTACCTTTAAAAAAATATTAACCCTTAATATGTCCCTACAAGTTATTCATTATATATTTCTTCTCATCCTGGGAAAAATAGACCATAGATAAGGGTGAGATCTGATGCTCAATAATGATAACAATATAGTGTAAAATATCATGAATAAAGATGAACATTTAAGGAAATATATAAGACTAAAACACAATCCATTTAAACTTAAAAATTTAGTAAAATATGATATGATAAATCAAATAATTCCATTTACATATTAAAATGAATATTTTACTAGTCTAATAATCAAATGTAATATCAATAGCTGATTTCATAATGATAGAATCCATAATACTGGACATCATAACAACATAGTCATGGACTCATTCCAAGAATACAAATAACAATTTTGACCAAGCATTGTGCTATGACACTATTTTGTCTCATGAGACCTACCAATGCATCGAGGTGATATAGCAGTCCCCGCTCATCACATACTACGTCCAATGCATTCCTCGTATAAAAATGTTTAAACATAAAATAAACATTCATATTAAAATGTAGATATGAAATGCTAATAGATGTAATAAAAACCCTGAATGGTATAAAAATAGCATATCCAGTGGAAAACATATTACATAACCTTAAATACAGTATGGAATATTTTATCATAATAAATCTACATCAAACAAGCGTAAAATCCAACAAAGGATGTTGACATTGAAAAAAATCAATTCCAAAACTATTTGAGAGAAATATGTCTTTATACATTGAAATGTTTTAAATGATTCATAATTATAAAAGAAATAATTTATTTCTAAAATATTCATATATTATTCTAATGGAAGCATCTAAGGTTTTATAATGGAGTAAAATAGTCACATCCACTGTAAAAGTAAAAAATCACGCTTTCCTTACTTTGTCGAAAAGTTCATAAATTAACTTGTTTGGAAAATGATGGAAAGATTCCTTTAAAAAAATTATGAAAATTATGAATAGGGTATAAATTAATTTACCACATAATCTATGAAATATTAAAAAAATTCAATACATATTTAAGAAACATATATGTGGATAATAATGATGTCCCTGTAGATACTAACATATAAACGACCTCATATAATAATGAGATTGTTAAATTAACCTATAACTTGTACTTTTCCTTAGTCGATGGTACCATAGACTCCTTTATAATAGTTAACTAATTATTATTAAATTATATAAGAACCACATACATAAATATAATATCATATATGATCCTCTAAAATTTCTTTTTTAACAATATTTCAGTAGTATCATTGTTTTGGTTGTTAACTGATTTGTTTACCATCATATGTTTTGTTATATAAGTTGTGTTCATAATGTATAGGATATAATTGATTGATATCCAGAATTTTATTTAGTTCATAAAAAATATTTTTAATCATCAAATGAAAATTATTCTTGAGTGGTTACAATGGGGAATAATATCTCACCACGTCGTGGAGATGGTCATCCGTACGTACGCACGAGCAATAATATCATTCTATTTAAGGTGAAATAGTATATTTTTTTGGTAAATTATATATACAAAATCATTTAGCATATTATATTTATTATTTACATCATTTATACTCATTATTATAAACACCCAAATAATAAAGGGTTGAATAACCAACTACACAATGACGTGGAGATGGTTAGCCATACGTACGCATGTATGGTGACTTTCTCATTAATAGGATTGATAGAAATATGAAAATGGATGTTACATATTTATATTAACATAACGTTACGTAGGAGGTTTAAGAGTTACTATTTTGTCATGGAAACAACAAAAAAAGAGTAAGTGGAAGAAGAAAGTAACATTGAAATTGGTGACGAAATAATTACCACTTTTTCGAGTGTTTCCCTTTTATTTGAACAAAAGGGATCCATAGGTTGGATACTTGATAAAATTATGGAATCTAGATTAACATGATATTATTTTTAAGAATATTTGATTTGGTTTTGTACAATAAAAATATCATTGGACGTGTGAATTTGAGATAAGGGGAGGAATTCTTTTAAAAGGGATGTTAGGGGCACTTTAAGAAAAGATTTAAATATTTATTTATTATAAAATAATTTTACGTATATAAAAGCTAAAAAGGATTTATTTATAGGATATGGTGTGTATGGGTATATATACCTTCAAACAATAGATTATAGACAAGTATATTTCACCTTATTAACATTATCTTTTAGATTTGACCCTCAGTTAAATTATTTATCTGTTACCATGACTTCTTATATTATTATAATAAATTGTTAATAAAATAACTATAAAATGATAAAATAACCTCAAATGGATAATTAATAAAATATATATCATTATATAAGTCATTTTTCAAAACCATATATTTTTAGGACTAATATATAATTAAATAAAATTGTATTTCCTTTTAAAACTAGTTTATGTCAATCTTGACACTATTTGGTTTTTGGTTTTTGTAAATGACATTAAAACATGATTAATTAGAAAAAATTCATTCAATCAACACTAACGTGCCAAATTATCTTAAAATAGTTGTTTAATGCATCAAATGGCTCAATTTACAGTTATTCTAAAATTTATAATATCAATTGTTTTAATCTTTCATTAATAAGGTAAATACTGCATCCTAATTATGTCATAAATATATTAAATTATCTAATGTATCAAATTCAAAAAAAAATTCCATGGTTTAGGAAATATTTTTATATTTAGAATTAATATTTATAGTATAATTTATCTTATGTATAACCATATATTAAAAATGATATAGTTATTAAAATATTCAGTTAATACTTTTAACTCTTCTTTTAATAAAATATAAATGTCCTAATGGAATACAAGATGATAAAAAAGGATCATATTTTAGTCCTAATTTTCATTTCGGTCTAAATAAACTTATCAAATAGATTTAGGACATGTGTTAGGTTAATTATAATATCATTTGTACCATTATTTATCGTATTTATTTTTAACCGTGGTAAATAAAATTCAAAATATACCATTCAGAAAATCAAATTTTATCTTATTTAACTAAACTTCACTTATTGGTGGAAACCATGTCTCTCAGAGTCTTTAAATTCAATTCACAGGAGAGGTAAAATTACGTTTTATGCAAATTTTCCAAAGTGCCAAAAAGGTATGTAAAAGAAGTTAAAAAGATCAATTAAATTTTATATATCCAATATTATTAAAAAATGACTTCAATGAATTAAATTTTACTAATATAGTTATTATGTGTCAATTTTACATTAAAATCAATTTTAACTAAAATAATAATTATTTAAATAAAAAGTCAACATTAAATAATAACGCAATGTTATTACTATTCATCAAAAATAGAATGTTTTTAGAAAAATATCAAAAATTCAACATAAGATAATTTTGATATTACAAATTCAATAATGATTTATATTTTAACAAATTTAATACATAGAAGTTTCACTGTTAAATTTAAAATTAATCCATGTTTTCAAAACCAGAAAGTGGGTTTTTAAGAAGTAAAAATTATCCACAGATTGACATGTGTTTATGTCTAATTTAAATGTTAAATAACTTAATATGACCTATATTACATTTAATGATAAAAATATAATCTAATTATACGTTAAAACAACTCTAATTCATAATTTATCACTTTAAATAATTTTGATTAAAAAGTAGATTTCAATTAAAATTTAGTACATTTCACTAATCATCCAAATATGAAAGTAATCAGAAAAGTACCAAAAAATTTTTCAAAATAAATTTTTATTCCCAGTTTATAAATAAAAATTTAATTTCATTAAACTAAATATATAAAAGTGTCAAATATTGGTTTTAAAAAGGGTTTTACATTATAAGGCAGAAAAAATTATTTTTTTGAAAAATAATCTTTTATCTGCAATATAGATTTTGTCCTTATATTATGTCTAAGAAACCAAAAAAATTATTGTTAAAATTATATAAGATATATATATAATTAAAAATGCGGTTAATATTATTCATAACCACTTTGTATACTGCTAGATTGATTATCCATGATGCGCTTGAACTTGGTGTTGTGTGAAGCGCGAGTAATTGAATTACGTTAAAAAGATAACATACTATGAAATATAATGTGTGTTACATTATCCCCTTAATTAATAAATTTCTTCCTTGGAATTTGAAATTGTTCTTTGAAAATAAATGTTCGAATGTAGAAAATACCTTTGTGGAAAACCCACGTCGAAAATAGGTTTAAAATTATTTTGTCTTAATTATAGGGAAAAGAAAATGTAATATCCACCACCAAATTAGGATTTAGAATAGGAGATCATTTGTTGAAATTAGGAAAACATAATTGTGGGGGAAATTTAAATATTTATAGGATTTTATTATGGTCATCAATCACAATCAAGTGAACATTAATTGAAAAATTGAGGGTCTTAAATCCATTAATCAATGATGATTTAAAATATCATTGGTTCAACCAATTATAATGTATTAGGATAATGCATTTTTGGTTTTACGTTACATTCCATAATGTTTAATAATTAATTTATTCATATAATTATAAAAAGAACACATGGCTAGTAGAGTTCCATCCTTTAAATATTTTCTACTACAAAATCATCTTTTAGTACAAAGGATAATAGACCTAAAAAAATATTTTATTTAACATAATAATATTGGGTTTAAAAAAATATTAAATTATAATTAAGCTTTTAAAACATTTAAAAATCAACATTATAAAACCAAAACATCTTGTAGGCCAGTGGTAGGTGATGCACCCTTGTCTCTCTTTAGTAGCGGGTTCAAGTCTCACGACCTTACTGGACGTGACAGGTTGTTGTCCGACCTCCAGGTTGTCCTTTTGATAAAAATAAAAAATTAATATAAAATAAAAAATTAACCTTAAAAAATAGTATACAATGTCCAACTTAATTCATTCCAACAGTTATAATTTTACCAAATACTTTGGTCTAAACTAACAGTTCAAAATTTATAAGAAAGGTAAACATATTGAAGATCTCTTTTTCCATGTAATAACATTTTAATAACTTCATCATGTATTCTCTTAAAACCTGGAAACACACATAATTTCTATAAAACCATATTGATTTCATTCATTCTACCTTATTGTTTATATAATATTGGATATAATCCTTTTATCCAGAAATGTTGTGAACTCTCGCAATGATGGAATAAGAAAACAATTAATTTGTTTTAAGGTAGTCAACAATATCCAATAAAATTTGTTCAAATCAATCATAACTTATTTTGAAATCATTATCTTAGTTTCAGAAACATAATAAGATTAATATTCCCCCCAACAATATATTCTCCAAAATGATAAACTTGAAACTGTTTCAACTAACATGGTACCAAAAAATCTCAAATCCTTAATGAAAGAGTATAACCAAAAAATCCTTATATATATTATAATTCATATTACATGTACATCATTAATACAATACTCAAATAATAAAATTCTTTAATAACAACTTAAGGAAAATAATCATTCAACTTCATTTGTGGTAGTATCATAACCAGATTATTATCCAGTAGAATCATTTTTGGTATACTCTGATTATTGGTAAATTGATTCATATAGTGTCCCAACTCTTTGCAGATGAAGAATTTTACATTTGAAAAAAAATTACCCTTGCAATCACGAACTTGGTGTCCTTTTCAACTACATTTCTAATAAACTCCCATTCCTTTCAAGAACTTCCCATGGGGATTCATTCCGAAGCTATCACATATAAGAAAATCATTCATTCCCTTCTTCCCTTTTCCCATTTTATCTCTACTATTCTCTTCTTCTATAGATTCCCTTCAAGGTCATATTACTCATAGAATTACATAAATAGCTTATTTACACAAGATAATATTTCATGATACAATGATTATATGTGGGAGATTATTTCCCTTCTAAATGTTGGATTAAGACCATGAAATATATGATCATTATTACACATTGGATCATGGGTATTGTTGGAATTCCCATTCCTTCTACAGGGTACCATTTCCAAATGATGAAATAGACTAGTTTAGATCATATCATAATTTATAATCCAAAAACAAGAAAAATACTCAACATTAATTGATGATTTTTACACATTTAGTCTCATAATAATAAAAATGGTTTATTTGGTGACATATTTACATAGAAATATTTCATAATGGTTTGTAATGAAAATGTAATTATCATAAGAATATCTCTCAAGAGGTTCAAACCAGGAATGCGGTAAGGCCTTTTTTTCATGTACCAGGATACCCCGGGTGAAGCCCAAAACTCCTTGTCAGAGTTTTCGCTCCTAGGTACATCTATTCCAGGACCATGTCAACTTGTACTCTCCAAAAATTGATTTATTTCTTATTAAACACACATAATATTTGCGTTAATAAAAATTTTGGATTATATTCTATAATAATAATAAATTTTTATTTTAGGGTAATGTTCTCTAATCACAGTGTTTTTAAATCTATTTTTCAATGCTTGTACTAAACTTCATATAATAACTACTATAACACCCCGACCATAGTTATCTAGAGTCAGGGAATTATTACATGAAAATAGAATGATCGCTAGGGGTCATGTCCTGAAAGATTGATTAGCTTAGTATAATTATAAGTCCAACATACATACATAAGTATTACAATACATTATATAAAGTTCAGTTGATGATTGCCTATCGAACAGTCATGGTTCTGGTGCTCTGCTAATGTGTATAGCAGAACATGGGTCGAATCCTTGACAATAATACTTTTTAATAGAAAATTGTTTTTAGTTGATTATATTATAATTGGGGGGGTTATGCGGGGCTTATTAAATGATTCATTTATTAAGATTGATTTAACAAATTTATAAATATTGGGGTGATTTAATCATTAGGAAGTGAATCTTGGGATATCCTTGATCCTTTAATTATATTTCATTAAATTAACATCCATGTCACAAGTTGACATAGATTGGAAATCCCGTGTGTTTATACTTTAATCCAAGCGTTAACAAAACTTAAGGTTCTAATATTAATAATATCATGTATATGGTAGTGTATTTATTGTTCCAATAATCCGTGGAAACAACGAGTTAAACAAATCAAGTCAATAATCCATGACATGTTAAGTCCAACATACGCAATGATAATTCAATGAATACTCATCAAGAAAAAGCTCTCAATCCCTTAACATACCTAAATTATAACTCACCGCAATGATATATGTACTCATCCATTGAAAAGATTAACAATCTATTTATAGTGATTATGATGATAAATTATGAAGATAAGAAAATGAAAGGGATATGAAAATATCGGTGCATTGAACAGACACACACAAACGATAATGAGAATTAGAAGGAGACATTCGATTGAATGTGGAAGAGAAAGAAGGGAAGGGGTTTTAACTAAATTTCTAATATTTTATGAAAATTAATATTAAACTACATATGGGGGATAATAATAGTAGATATTGAAGAGTAAAAGTGACACAAACATTAGTTGTTTTACTAAAACAATTTTTACATGGGGTTATACAAGTCAGATTTTTGACAATAAATAGTCATTGGAAAGCTAAGAAGATTTCATACATCATGATAGATGTTTATACTTTTTATACATTAAATAAATAAAATTATTTATGACATCAAAATGATGCATCGATTACCTCATTAATAAAGGATTTAAATAAAATGAAAAGATAATGTAAAATCAATGACCTACACATGCCCAAAAGCTATTGGATTGGTGGATTTCGAAACCTTATCACCTTATCATCTAATTATATCAATGTGGGAACTTTTATATCCGAAACTCATTTTCAAATAAAGTATCATTTCTTTACTTTCCAAAAGTGCCCCTCCTCTCCTCTTATAAAAGGCCCCCACCTCTAGCACCTTACACACACTTCCAATGTAACATCCCATGTAAATAATGAATAAAACATTTTCGTATTTATTAATATTTATGAATTAAATATTAATTTCACTTGAAAGGGGTTTCTATGTTCGATAGCGTACCCGATATGCAACGATGAGTTCCTTTCAAAACTTACATTGCACACTAGTAATATAATAATATTATTTTAAATGGTAGTTAACATGTAGCCATTTTATTGGCAAGAATGGATATAAATAAATAAAATATTATTATATATGTTTTTTAAATGTTTTTACATTTATCCAATAAAATATAAAGGCTTAAAATACAGAAAGAATTCAATTTTAAGCATTTATACCCTAATTTTCACTAAAGGTTCACTTATCACCTTTTGATGGAGAACCGTCATTAAATATAGTTTTGATCAATCTTATAAATTATATTGGACAAAATATAACTCTTCTTTAGAATCAGGACATCAAAATTTACTTTGTGTAAATTTTTGGTATCGTTCCGATAAAGTTCATTTTTTAATGAATATTGTAAAATGTTGTATTTTAATTCATACCCTCTTTTTAATCTAATTAATTTATATGATTAGATTATCATTTGAATTGGTTTTATAGTGAAATTATAAAATATTTTTACCATTAAATCCAATAGTGGTCATTATAATTAATTTCACATTGAAATCGGACATAAACTACTGTCAATCTTTTGATACTTATTGTTTAATAAAAACAAGCTATTTGGCATGACAATGGGAATTAATTATTAAATTAATTAATTTCACTTATATGTTTTGAATTTTGTAAAATAGACTTCATTTTTGAATTTGGAATATCAAATATAGCTTAGGGTGAATTTTTGGTATTTTTCTGAAAAACTTCAATTTTTGATGAATAGTGAAACCACTAAGAGGTACTTATAAAAACTGATTTTTCGTTTAAATGAAATTTTACCACTTCTGTGTTTTTAATTTCAAAAATCAGACATACATGGTTGTCATTAAGAAGTAAAATGTGGTTCAATGAGATTAAAATTATTTTTTGGTGGATAGTAACTCTTAAGTTCTTAATCGTGATTAGAGGTAATTAGTGTAGTTTAAGGTAAGAATAATGTTTTAATAAACTTAAATGACCTAGACACATGTCCTACCCTCATTGGATGTGTCATGGCCGACCAGTAAAATCCATGGGTCAACTTTGGGACCCCATGGAGCAACTATGGTTGGAAAATGACATAAATACCATTTATTTAATGTTAAAGTAAAAAATGACACAAACATGAAATGTTTTACTAAAACACTCTTTACATGGGGTTATATAAGTAATATTTTTGACTATAAATAGTCATTAGAAAGATAAAAAGATTTAATACATCATAGTAATTTTTTTATAATTTTTAGAATTTAAATAAATTGAATTATTTATGACATCATGATGATGCAGCGATGACCTCATTATTTAACGATTTAAATAAAATGGAAAGATAATGTACAATATAAGACCTACACATGTCAAAAACCTATTGGATGAGAGGATTTCAAACCCTCATCACCTTATCCTAGAAATACATCAATTTAGGACCTTTAAAATCCGAAACTCTTTTGAAAATAAAGTAACATTTTGTAACTTTACAAGAGTGCCCCTCCTCTCCTCTTATAAAAGGCCCCCACCTCTACCACCTCACCCACACTCCCAAAGCCTTTGGCTCAACCAACCTCTTCCCATTTTGTCTCTACACTTCCCTCTATTACTCCTTAAGGCCTCAAATTGTGCATAAGTCTTCCCAAGGAAGCCATAGAGCTGAAACCAAAGGGAGTTACCCGATTTTAAGGTAATGTATTCTTTTGAGTTCTTTTATTTCATTTTGCTTCTCCAACCCCTTAAACTCTTTTTATTATTTTCTTTTGTAACAACTCCAGAATCCTCAACATACTAGGATGTTTTTATAATAATAATTCGATCTACACTTACACACACCTACATCTAATGGTTAAAGAACATACTGTTTCTGTGGATGGAAAATTTTTGCATCCCGAAACGATGATTGTTCAACATTCATTTAACACCTTTGAAGGTGGCCATTAAGATGACACTATATTTATATATGATATATAATACGATTATGTTTTCCTTAAGCTTTTGTATTTTTCATTTTGGGAATACCTTTATGGTTTCCATTATGGGTAAACGTGATATCTTCATTTAAGGAAGTGCGGACTACCGCCCCCTCAAAGTGATTTGATTCGTTAATGCCATATGTGGGAAGTATAAAGGATGGATTTAAAGTTATTATATTTGATTTTATACTGGAATTATAATATACCTCTATATAATTATTATTCCATTCCACAAAAATATTAAATAGAAATGAAAGTAGCGTTCATGCGTACGTATGACTTACCGTCTCCATGAACGGTGCATTTCATTTATTATCCCCAAATGTAATGTACTATTATAAGTACATGTATATAATGGATATATATGATTAATGATACATCTAAATGATGAATATAATTTTGGAATTAAAATATACATACCTCTCATTTAGTTTTAATTCCATTAATATGACAATGAAATGAAAGTAGCGTTCATGCGTACGTACGGCTTACCGTCTCCATGAACGGTGCATTTCATTTATTATCTCTAAATGATTATGTAATATTATAAATACATGTATATTCTGGATATATATGATATATATGATATCCAAATCAGGAATGTCATTCTGGATATAAATAACCTTTGACCACACGAAAAACATGTAATTGTAAGAAGTCCACTTTCGACTTAAGAACCAAATATTGACAAAACAAACCTTTTTAACTTAAATGGTTACATAATGTTTATAACACGGAAATAAGTGATATAAAAGGACTAATGAACTTGAAAAAGGTTCTTATGAAAATAGAAATTAACTCAAGTTTATTATTCAGGACGTTAAAGAACGATCGAGTCAAGTTGGACCTGAGGTAAGGGACTTTGTCTCAATCTCCTTTCATTGAGGCATATTTCCTTTTATACACATCTTTCTTTTATACGGTGTATCAACCCCTTTGAATTTTACTTTTATACAAAAGGAACCTTTTTCTATGACGCATTTTACAAAATGAAAAAAAGGAATGTTTTTTAACGTACGCGGTGACAACGACCTTTTCTGCCGCCGCAAGTATTATTTAATCTTTGGCTTTTTCAACAAGCTGTGAAGTTTTTAAAATGAAATAAATACCATATACTCTTTTATGTATTTTGGTATTGAAAACAGATTTTATAATGGATTTTTTATTTCAATATATTTGAGTGATATATTGTGATCAATGTGTGGAAATGTTTTCTTTCCATTATGTTTGTTTTATGTCTTATGATTTTATAATGGTACTTGGACATTTGATGGGTGGTTACGTGATAAACCATATGATGTGTGGTGCCGTGAATACCAGGATGGGTGGTTACGTTATAACCTCCAATGCATTGGGTATGGTAGTCGGCCGTATGGCTATTCCATTAAGTATGTATGGAAGTTGGCCGTATGGCTATTCCATTAAGTGATATGTGTGGAAGTCGACCGTATGGTTATTCCACTTAAGTAAGTTTATGTCCCAAGTTACCTTTATATGTTATGTGTTCTTTATATGGGTTTTATGGTAATCTTTTGGTTACAAAAGGGTAAGTAATGATATTTTATTCAGTGAAGAGTTTTTACTACTTCATGAAGGTGAAGGTATTACTTTGATAAAGTATACATGGTTTACGTGATGTTTGAAAAACTAACAGTTTTCATTCTTTGTGTATCCCCTACTGAGCTTTTTATGCTCACCCCAAGTTTTTTTGAAATGTTTTTCACAGGACTTAATGTGGAATAGGGTCAAGGACTGGATCAAGGGAAAGTCATGATATATAAAACATGGAACTAGACATGTCTCTTTTTAAGAGTTTTTTTTATTTTATGGAAACATAGTAGAAGTGTCTACTTTGTAATCTTTTGAG
This sequence comes from Viscum album, assembly GCA_963277665.1. NCBI lineage: Eukaryota > Viridiplantae > Streptophyta > Magnoliopsida > Santalales > Viscaceae > Viscum > Viscum album. The sequence goes on along the minus strand of OY728143.1, from coordinate 339,931,974 downwards.
ATGGAATAGTTATGTCCTAATTCTCTAAAACTATAAACTCGAAAAGATCCTCAATGTAAATTTTTCATTTAATTCAATATTAAGTAAGGTTTAAGGTCGGGGCCTTATAGTTGGTATCAGAGGCCAGTTTAGACAACTTTATGAGTTAGAAAATTGTTAAATTTATAAATTAATTAATGGTATGATTGAAATGATATAGCATTTAAAAATTACCATGTTTCTTTGCCTAAGATATTTATGTGTTGAGAATAGTTTTTTGTAGAGGAAATAGAGAAGTTTTATTTGTGAAGGCATACTGAGGGAAATGGCCTTCCAAATCAGCATACTGAGATGGTCAGAATCAGAATTGAGCAGTTTACTACAATGTTTGCTCAGTTGAATTAGTTTTCTTGGTCTAGCTGGTCATTATCAGAGGTTTGTTGAAAAATTTTCATGGTTATCTAGTCCAATTACTAAGCTAACTCTTAAGGGTGTTAAGTTTATCTGGACAAAAGAATGTGATGATTTTTTTCAGGAGTTGAAAAGAAGATTGGTGAATGCTCCAGTTTTGGCACTTCCTTCTAGGAATGGTGAGTTTGCTATATAAAGTGATGATTCGTTGAAGGGACTTGGCTATGTCCTTATGCATAATGATCAGGTAATTTCTTATGCTTCATGTCAGTTGAAAACTCCTCAGGTAAATTACCCTACACATGATTTGGAATTAGCTGCTGTTGTTTTTGCATTAAAAATTTCGAGGCATCATTTGTATGGAGTAAAGTGTCAAATATATTTTGATCACAAAAGTTTAAAGTATATATTCACTCAGAATGAATTGAACATGAGACAGAGCAGATGGCTGTAATTAATCAAGGATTATGATTTTACAATTCACTACCATCTAGGAAAATCAAATTAAGTGGTCGATGCTTTGAGTCGAAAAAGTAATGCTTCATTAATCATGACAGGTTTGGAATGAGATCCTTTGGTTTTTTATTTGATGAAAATTGGCATAGAAGTTTTTGGTGCAAGAAGTTCTTCTGTTTTGTTTTAGGTATCAGTGAGATCATCCCTATCAAACAGAATCAAGCAATCACAGAAGCAAGACAGTGAGTTGCAGAAAAAGGTAGAGCTGGTTCAGAAGGGTAAGTTGCCTGAATTCAACAATGATAATGATTGTTTTTTGAGGTTTGGGAAGATATTATGTGTTCCTTGTGATTCACAGTTGAAGAATGAGATGTTATGTGAGGCTCATAGTTCCCCATTTTCAGTTCATCCTGGCAGTACAAAGATGTACAGGGATCTGTGGGAGTATTACTGGTGGGATGGAATGAAAAGAGATATTGCTGATTTTACTGTGAAGTGTTTGACTTGTCAGCAGGTTAAAGTAGAGCGGAAGTTACCGAAAGGGATGCTTCAGCCTTTACCATTTCTGAAGTGGAAATGGGAAAATATATCTATGGACTTTTTTTTGGGATTACCGAAGACATCTCGAGGTAATAATGCAATCTGGGTTATTGTTGATCGCTTGACTAAATCTGCTCATTTCCTTCCTATACGAGATAATTTTTCCCTCAATCAACTTTCCCGTTTGGATCTTAAAGAGATAGTTAGGTTACATGGATTTCCTCTCTCCATTGTATCTGACCGTGATCCTAGGTTTACTTATAACTTTTGGAAAGGCCTTCATAAGTCATTGGGTACTGAATTAAATTTTAGAACAGCTTTTCATCCTCAGTCAGATGGGCAATCAGAACGAACAATTCGGACCTCGGAGGATATGCTACGAGTTTGTTCGATGGATTATCAGGGAAGTTGTGACCAACATCTTTCTTTGGTTGATTTTTCATGTAATAACAGTTTTCATTCCAATATAAAGATGGCACCATTTGAGGAATTATATGGGAAGCAGTGTCGAACTCCAGCATTTTGGGATGAAGTGGGTGAAAGGAAGCTGATGGGACCCAAATTGATAGAAGAGATGGCAGAAAAGTTTCAGTTGATTTAGAAACACATGAGAACAGCTCAGAGCAGGTAGAAGAGTTATGCGGATAACTGGAGGAAGGATCTATCTTTCGAGGTTGGTGATCATGTTTTTCTAATGGTTTCTCCATGGATAAGTGTGATGTGATTTGGTAAGAAAGGAAAGATGAGTCCAAGGTTCATTGGACCATATGAAATTCTGGAGAGAGTTGGATCAGTTGCATACAGAGTGGCATTACCTCCAAGTTTATCTCAGGTACACAATTACTTTCATATTTCGATGTTGAGGAAGTATATGCCAGATTCATCTCATGTTTTGAGCCCAGAGGTATTTCAGTTGGAAGAGAATCTCTCTTATGAAGAAAAACCAGTCCAGATTCTTGACCGAAGAGAGCAAGTGTTGCGAAATAAGGTAATCCACCAGGTAAAGGTTTTGTGGAAAAACCATATGGTTGAAGCGGCAAAGTGGGAATCTGAAAATGCTATGAGGGATAAATACCCCCACTTATTTTGATAAGTGAATAAAATTATGAGGACGCAATTTTCAAAAGGGGGGAAGGATGTAACATACCAGGTAAATAATGAATAAAACATTTTCGTATTTATTAATATTTAATAATTAAATATAAATTTTACTTTAAAGGGGTTGTTATGTTCGATAGCATACCCGATACGCAACGATGAGTTCCTTTGAAAACTTACGTTGCACTCTAGTAATATAATAATATTATTTTAAATGGTAGTTAACATGTAGCCATTGTATTGGCGGGAATGGATAGAAATAACTAAAATATGATTATATATGGTTTTTTAAATGTTTTTACATTTATCCAATAAAAGATAAAGGCTTAAAATATGGAAAGAATTCAATTTTAGGCATTTATACCCTAATTTTCACTAAAGGTTCACTTATAACCTTTTGATGAAGAACCGTCATTAAATATAGTTTTGATCAATCTTATAAATTCTATTGGACCAAATATAACTCTTCTTTAGAATCGGGACATCAAAATTTACTTTGTGTAATTTTTTGGTATCTTTCCGATAAAGTTCATTTTTAATGAATAATGTAAAATGTTGTATTTTAATTCAAAACCTCTTTTTAATCTAATTTATTTATATGATTATATTATAATTTGAATTGATTTTAAAGTGAAATTATAAAATATTTTTACGATTAAATCCAATAGTGGTCGTTGGAATTAATTTCACTTTGAAATCGGACTTAAACTAGCGTCAATCTTTTGGTACTTATTGTTTCATAAAAACACGTTATTTGACATGACAACGGGAATTAATTACTAAATTAATTAATGTGACTTAAATGTTTTGAATTTTTTAAAATAGACTTCATTTTTTAATTTGTAATATCAAATATATCTTAGGGTGAATTTTTGGTATTTTTCTGAAAAACTTCAATTTTTGATGAATAGTGAAACCACTAAGTGGTACTTATAAAAAATGATTTTTCGTTTAAATGAAATTTTACCACTTCTGTGTTTTGAATTCCAAAAATCCGACATACATGGTTGTCATTAAGATGTAAAATGTGGTTCAATGAGATTAAAATAATTTTTTTGGTGAATAGTAACTCTTAAGTTCTTAATCGCGATTAGAGGTAATTAGTGTAGTTTAAGGTAAGAATAATGTTTTAATAAATTTAAATGACCTAGACACATGTCCTACCCTCATTGGATGTGTCATGGCAGACCATTAAAATCCATGGGTCAACCTGGGGTCCCCATGGAGCCACTTTGTTTGAAAAATGACATAAATACCTTTTATTAACTGTTAAAGTAAAAAATGACACAAACATGAAATGTTTTACTAAAACAATTTTTACATGGGGCTATACAAGTCATAGTTTTGACTATAAATAGTAATTGGAAAGATAAAACGATTTCCTACATCATAGTAATTTATTTATAATTTTTTGACATTAAATAAATTAAATTATATATGACATCATGATGATGCAGTGATGACCTCATTATTTAACGATTTAAATAAAATGGAAATATAATGTAAAATCTAAGACCTACACATGTCCAAAACCTATTGCATGAGTGTATTTAGAACCATCATCAACTTATCCTAGAAATACATATATTTTGGACCTTTAAAATCCGAATCTCTTTTGAAAATAAAGTAACATTTTTTAACATTACAAGAGTGCCCCTCCTCTCCTCTTATAAAAGGCCCCCATCTCTACCACCTTACCCACACTCCCAAAGATTTTGGCTCGGCCAACCTCTACCCATTTTGTCTCTCCACTTCCCTCCATTACTCCTTGAATCCTCACTTTGGGCATAAGTCTTCCCAAGGAATCCTTTGAGCTCAAACCAAAGGGAGTTACCCGATTTTAAGGTAATGTCTTCTTTTGAGTTCTTTTGTTTTATTTTGCTTCTCCAACCCCATAAACTCTTTTTATTATTTTATTTTGTAAAAACTACAGAATACTAAATATACTAGGATGTTTTTATAAGAATTATTATATCTACACTTACACACACCTACATCTAACGGTTAAAGAACATATTGTTTCCGTGGATGGCGAATTTTTGCCTCAATAAACGATGACTGTTCAACATTGTTTTAACACCTTCAAAGGTGGAGATTAAGATGAAACTATATTTATATATGATATATAATATGTTTATGTTTTCCTTAAGCTTCTGTAATTTTCATTTTGGGCATACCTTTATGGTTTCCATTATGGGTAAACGCGATATCTTCATTTAAGGAAGTGCAGACTATCGCCCCCTCAAAGTGATTTGATTCATTAATGCCATATGTGGGACGTATAAAGGATGTATTTAAAGTTATTATATATGATGGTATACTGGATTTATAATATACCTTTATATAATTATTATTTCATTCCATAAAAATATGAAATAGTAATGAAAGTAGCGTTCATGCGTACGTACGGCTTACCGTCTCCATGAACAGTGAATTTCATTTCTTATCCCCAAATGTAATGCACTATTATAAGTACATGTATATAATGGATATATATGATTAATTATACATATAAATGATGAATATAATTCTTTAATTAAAATATACATACCTCTCATTTTGTTTTAATTCCATTAATATTCCAACGAAATGAAAGTATCGTTTATTCGTATGTACGGCTTACCGTCTCCATGAACGTTGCATTTCATTTCTTACCTCTAAATGATTATGTAATATTATAAATACATGTATATGCTGGATATAAATGATATATATTATATCCAAATCAGGAATTTCATTCTGGATATAAATAACCTTTGACCACACGAACAATATGTAATTGTAAGAAGTCCACTTTCTACTTAAGAACCAAATATCGACAAAACAAAAATTATTAACTTAAATGGTTAAATAATGTTTATAACATGGAAATAAGTGCTATAAAAGGAATAATGAACTTGAAAATGGTTCTTAAGAAAATAGAAATTAACTCATGTTTATTATTCAGGACGTTAAAGAACAATCTAGTCATGTTAGACCCGAGGTAAGGGACTTCGTCTCAATCTCCATTTATCGAGGCATATTTACTTTTATACACAACTTTCTTTTATATGTTGTATCAACCCCTTTGACTTTTACTTTTATACAAAAGGTATCTTTTTCTATGAAGCATTTTACAAAACGACAAAAAGGAATGTCTTTTTAACGTATTCGGTGACAACGACCTTTTCCGCCGCCGCGTGTATTATTTGATATTCGGCTTCCTCAACAAGCCATGATGTTTTTAAAATGAAATAAATACCATATAATCTTTTATGTGTTTTGGTATTGAAAATGGTTTTTATAATGGAATTTTTTATGTCAATAAATTTGAGTGATATATTGTGATCAATGTGTGGAAATGTTTTCTTTCCATTATGTTTGTTTTATGTCTTATTATTTTATAATGGTACTTGGACATTTGACAGGTGGTTACGTGATAAACCATATGACGGGTGGTGCCATGAATACCAGGACGGGTGGTTACGTTATAACCTCCAATACATTGGGTATGGAAGTCGGCTGTATGGCTATACCATTAAGTATGTATGGAAGTTGGCCATATGGCTATTCCATTATGTCATATGTGTGGAAGTCGACTGTATGGTTATTCCACTTAAGTATGTTTATGTCCCAAGTTACCTTTATATGTAATGTGTTCTTTATATGGGTTTTATGGTAATCTTTTGGTTACAAAAGGGTAAGTAATGATATTTTATTGAGTGAAGAGTTTTTACTACTTCATGAAGGTGAATGTATTACTTTGATAATGTATACATGGTTTACGTGATGTTTGAAAAACTAACAGTTTTCATTCTTTTTGTATCCCTTACTGAGCTTTTTATGCTCACCCCAAGTTTTTTTTTGAAATGTTTTTCACAGGACTTAATGTGGAATATGGTCAAGGATGAGATCAAGGGAAAGTCATACTATATAAAACATGGAACTAGACATGTCTACTTTTAAGAGTTTTTTTTTATGGAAACATTGTAGAAGTTTCTAATTTGTAATCTTTTGAAATGTAATAGTTATGTCCTAATTCTCTAAAACTCTAAACCTGAAAAGATCCTCAATGTGAATTTTTCATTTAATTAAATATTAAGTAAGGTTTTAGGCTGGGGCATTATATCCAAAGCCTTTGGCTCGGCCAAACCCTGCACAATTTGCCTCTCCACATCCCTCTCTTACTCCTAGAAGCCTCACTTTGGGCAGAAGTCTTCCCAAGGAAGCCTTTGAGCTCAAATAAAAGAGTTACATGATTTTAAGGTAATGTCTTCACTTGTGTTCTTTTGTTTTATTTTGCTTCTCCAACCCCTAAACTCTTTTTATTCATTTTTTTGTAACAAATCCAGTATTTTAAATATACTAGGATGTTTTTATAAGAAGAATTCGAGCTACACTTACACACACATACATCAAATGGTTAAAGAACATACAGTTTCTGTGGATGGCAAATTTCTGGCTCACGAAACTATGATTGTTCAACAATTATATAAAACCTTAAAAGGAGGCCATTAAGATGTCACTATATTTATATATGATATATAATATGTTTATGTTTCACTTAAGCTTCTCTATTTTTCTTTTGTGGAATACCTTTATGGTTTCCATTGTGGGTAAACTCGATAATTTCATTTTAGGAAGTGCGGACTACCGCCCCCTCAAAGTGATTTGATTCATTAATGCCATATGTGGGATGTAAAATGGATGTATTTAAAGTTATTATATATGATTTATGTTACATATAATTGATGAATATAATTCTGGAATTAAAATATACATACCTCTAATTTAGTTTTAATTCCATTAATATGACATAGATATTAAAGTAGCGTTCATGTGTACGTACAGCTTATCGTCTCCATGAACGGTGGATTTCATTTCTTACCTCTAAATGATTATGTAATATTATAAATACATGTATATTATGGATATATTTGATATATATGATATCTAAATCATGAATATCATTCTAGATATAATGATTCTTTGACCACACGAACAACATGTAATCGTAAGAAGTCCACTTTCGACTTAAGAACCAAATATCGACAAAACAAACAGTATTAACATAAATGATTACATAATGTCTATAACATGGAAAGAAGAGATATAAAATGAATAATGAACTTGAAATAGGTTCTTAAGAAAGTATAAATTAACTCATTTTTATTATTCAGGACGTTAAAAAATGATCGAGTCAAGTTGGACCCGAGGTAAGGGATCCTACTCCTCTCTTTATTTTTAAGTACACTCTTTTATGTCATTACATTTAAGCTCATATTTCATGTGATTGGGATGTTATTTTATATTACTCTTACTGTAAGTTTTATTTTCATATGATGAGAGACCCTATTCTCTCTCATCAATCCATTTTGGATGTTTTGAGTGGCGCTGTTATGCTGCCGAAATTTCGTAAGAGATCTAACCTATCTCTTTCTTTTTCAGTACTCTCCTTTATGTCACTTCGTTTAAGCTCATCTTTGTTATGATGAGGATGTTATTTTATATTCCTCTTGCTGTAAATTTTATTTTAATATGATGAGAGACCCTATTTGATCTCATCAATCCATTTTTGGAAGTTTTAAGTGGCGTCGTTAAGCTGCCGAGTTTTCGTAAGGGATTTTTCATCTCACTTTTATTCCCGTGAGGTTTATGCTACATTTGCCACAATTTCCTTTGAGTGGTGTATGTACTGACCATTATTTTACTCATTGTGTAATATAATTTCATTTATTAGTGTTTACATCAATGTTGTATAGTCCTTCTTTCACGGGGTGTATGTTTCGAAACATACCAATGTCGGTAAGGGAACCTTTCACCCACCTCTTTTTAAAAGACTTATTTTGTAATGTCTTTTAATTCACATAACATTATGTTGGGATACATTCTTCTATATCCTTAGTGATTTAAATTTTATGTCTATTTTATGAGATACCATTTTTATCTCTCATCAACTCATTTTCTGAATTTTGTAGTGACGCTGTTAGGCTGTCAAATTTTTGCAAGGGAACTTCTTAACCCAATCTTGATTCTTTTGGATAAGCTTTTAATCCTTGAATATGTCGTTCTATAAATATTTGTGAACAAACTCATATTGTTTTACACTTAATATCCACTTATATTTGGTGTATTAGTTTTTCACACATAATTATGTAATTGATTTATCATTAATCCAAGGATACCGTATTTGTATGGGACTTCACCTCAATCTCCTTTCATTGAGACATATTTAGTTTTATACAGAACCGTCTTTTATACGGTGTATAAACCCCTTTGACATTTATGTTTATCCGAAAGGAATATTTTTTATACAAATAGTTTTACTAAACAAAAAAAGGGAATGTTTTTGTCGTACATATGCGGCAACAATGACTTCTCCGCCGCTGTGACCATTATTTGAGTTTCTGCTTCCTCTACAAGCCATTACTTTTTTTTAAAGAAAAATAAATACGATGTTTTACTTTTATATATTTTGGTATTGAGAATGGTTTTAATAATGTTTATATATCAATGTGTTGTATTGATATCTTGTGATTTAAAAGTGGAAATGTTATGTTTCCTTTATGCAGGTTTTATGTGATACGATTATGTTATGGTTCCTAGGTATTATTATGAAGACGGGTTGTTCCATGATAAACTAAGGGTGGGTGCGCCCGATATAGCTCTCCAATGCATTGGGTAACACGAAGGGGTTAAACTTTATGGTTTCTCCGAAGAGATTTAGGGAAGATATTGTGATGGGTATTCTAAACGTAACCAAGATGGTTACTCCCTATGTAAGAATGTTATGAATGCCTCAAGTTACCTTTATGTCTTATGATTTCTATGATTTATTCATTATTTTATGAGGTATGTTAATGTTCTTATGTTTTATGCGTAAAGTATTATTTCATTCTTATGTATACATGTACTCATGTTTCCTTTCCATATTTTAATATCCTTTACTGATCTTTTTATGCTCATCCCATGTTTTTGAAATGTTTTTCACATGTCAAGGGAAGGGTACATGATATGATGATAGTGTCAAGGAAGTTTCAAGAAAGAATCCATGTTTTATTTTAAATATGTTTGCATTTATGGGGAAAATGAATACTATCTTTTATGTAACCACTTTATTTAAATGTGGAATGTAATGCAAGTTTTATGATCTAAATCTCTAAAACTCTAAACCTGAAAAGATCCTCAATGTGTAATCATGTAATAACTAAAGATTAAGTAAGGTTTATTGCTGGGGCCTTATAGGTGGCATCAATGGTCTGTTTAGATAACTTTAGAGGTTAGGGTATTCTCTAAGCACAAGTGACATTACCATAATTATTAGGATTTCAGAAAGAGTCCTTGTTTTAGATAAAGTGAATGAGTAAGTATATCTTAGTGTTTACCTTCCTCATTAGTACATGATGGTTTTTTTGATATACTATCACTGACATTTCTGGTTTTATTGAATGGATGGATCTAGTAGGCACCAAAGAGAAAACAGGTTTGAAGGAAACTGTGGTGGTTCTCTGATTATGATACTAGATAAAATGGGGGATTCAATGAGGAAACTCGTGGTTGTTCTAAACCAACTATCAAGGAGTCATGATCAACCACTTTAACATTGGTATGATCTGTAATGAATCATGTATGAGATGACCAATCGATTTGGAATTTCAGGTAATAATTATAAAGGTAACCATTAGAGTTTATATGATCTTTACTTTTGAGGTAATTATGGGTTATTATATGTTATGATGGAAAATGAAAGGAATGAGATAAACTTGAGGTTAAAATATGTTATGATCATTTTTGAAGATTTTATATCGTTTTGGGGAATGTTTTATGAATTATATAGTTTTGGAAAAAAGAAAACATGCAGACCGTGTGATAACCCGTCGCATCGGACAAAGCTATGGGAATCAAACCCACAACCAAAGTGCGACTAATATTTATCACATAACACTGGACTACGTGAAGTCCCTGGTTAGTTTGACTAATTCTTTTTAGTTTGATGATTTTAGGAATCAAGAGTAAGTTTATTTTGGGTTATATATTGAAATGATTAACCTATCATCAAAGATTTGTGATTAGATTAATTACTTTTCAATGTGAGAATTTAAGAGCAACTGATGTTAATTGGAGATAAAAGTTAATTTGTACCGTGGAAGACTATGGGACTAAATCTTTATAATATTTGGGTTACAATTTTATTTTGGTTTACATTGAAGAATTTTATGGACAAATTGCATATCAAATGGTCCTCGTTGAACTTTGGGTTTTGTTGGACAAATTTTGGAGATTAAGAATAGATTTTCTTTTTATAAAGGGTTATCCTTTTTTGGATTATCTGATTTTATACTAACCTTTTTGGTTTTGGTTTTGGTTAAAGTCTAAAGTAATTGGAAGTATATAGTTCTCTTTTTTGGGTTAGGTGATTCTCTAGAAGTTGATTATAGCTCTTTTAATGTAAACAAGTCATCTTAAATACTCATCTTTTGGAGAAAATATGAGTTCGTGTAATAAATCTAGTAAAATTTGAATGTCAACATGATAAGTAAGTATGTTTCCTTATATTTTAGTTAAGCTCAAAAATAAATTCCTCAATGAAAAGTAACTGAAATTTTTTTTCCATTAACATTTCCTACTGGGGAATCTAATACCGTTTAATCCATCACATGTTTGCGATTTTCTTATGGTTAACTTTCTCCTAGACATGTTTACTATCACTCTCCATCAGAACATGACCCTTTATTTTCTCCTCCATATCCATATTTTCATACATGGAATCCTAGTGTGGGTTAACTCGGTTGACATTTGTACTTCTCTCCCATTCTTTTAAAGTTATTGTTTTACCGACTCTTGTTACGATGTGGGATTTGAAGGATGTTTCCGAGCCCAATTTTGAAATAGCGAGGACGCAATTCCCAAAAGGGGGGGGGGAAGAATGTAACACCCCAGGTAAATAAAGAATATGACTTTTTTATAGTTATCCATATTTGTGAATAAAATATTATTGTAACTTTAAAGTGGACACTATGCTCGATGGCGTATCCAATACGAAACAACAAGTTTCTTTGGAATCTTACGTTGCGCTATAATAATAAAATAATATTATTTTGAATGGTAGTTAACGCCTAGCCGTTGTAATGGAGGGAATGAACATAACTAACTAAAAAATGAATATATATGTATTTCAAATATTTATACTCTTCACAATAAATGTTAGAGGATTAAAAATGCGAATGAATCCAATTTGTAAGCATAAACATTCTAATATTCATTAAAAGGTCGATTAACCGCCTTTCGATGACGAGCCTCTTTTAAATCCACATTTTAACAATTTTATGTGTTGTATTTGACAAAATAAAATTCTTCTTTTGACAGCGGGAATTAATTATTAAATTAATTAATGCAACTTATATGTTATGAATTTTGTAAAATAGACATCATTTTTGAATTCGGAATATCAAATATAGCTTAGGGTGAAGTTTTGGTTTTTTTCTGGAAAACATCAATTTTTGATGAATAGTGAAACCACTAAGTGATACTTAAGAAACTGATTTTTTCGTTTAAATGAAACTTTGCCACCTCTGTGTTTTGAAATCCAAAAATCCGACATAAATGGTTGTCATTAAGAAGTAAAATTTGGTTCAATGGAATTAAAATATTTTTTTGGTGAATAGTAACTTTTAGGTTTTTAATCGCGATTATAGTTATTTAGTGTAGTTTAAGGTAAAAATAATGTTTTAATAATATGAGATGAGAATGACACATGTCCTAACCTTATTTGATGTGTCATGGCCGAAAAAGACAATACATGGGTCAACTTGGGGACCCCATGGAGCCACTTTGGTTGGGAAATGACATAAATAACTTTTTATTTAATGTAAAAGTAAAAATGACACAAACATGAGTTGTTTTACTAAAACAATATTTACATGGGGTTATGCAAGTCAGAGTATAAGGCCCCAGCCTTAAACCATACTTAATATTGAATTAAAATAATAATTCACATTGAGGATCATTTCATGTTTAGAGTTTTAGAGAATTAGAACATAACTATTACATCTCAAAAGATTACAAAGTAGACACTTATACTAAGTTTCCATAATAAAAACAACACTTGAAAGAAACATGTATAGTTCCATGTTTTATATAGCATGACATTCCCTTGATCCCATCCTTGACCTTATTCCACATTAAGTCTTGTGAAAAACATTTCAAAAAAACTTGGGGTGAGCATAAAAAGCTCAGTAAGTGATACAGAAAGAATGAAAACTGTTAGTTTTTCAAACATCAAGTAAAACATATATACTATATCAAAGTAATACATTCACCTTCATGAAGTAGTAAAAAAAACTCTTCACTAAATAAAGTATCATTACTTACCTTTTTGTAACCAAAGGATTACAATAAAATCCATAAAAAGAACACATAACATTTATAAAGGTAACTTGGGACATAAACATACTTAAGTGGAATAACCATACGGTCGACTTCCACACATATAACTTAATGGAATAGCCATACGGCCAATTTCCATACATACTTAATGAAATAAACATACGGCCGACTTCCATACCCAATGCATTGGAGGTTATAACGTAACCACCCGTCCTGATATTCACGGCACCACCCGTCATATGGTTTATAACGTAACCACCTGTTAAAATGTCCAAGTACCAATACAAAATCATAAAACATAAAACCAATATAAAGGAATGATAAAATTTACACATTTCAATCACAATATATCATAAACATATTGACATAATAGAATCCTTTTTCAAGACCATTTTCAATACCAAAATACATAAAAGAGTATATGGTATTTATTTTATTCTAAAAACATTACAACTTGTTGAGAAAGCCAAAGACCAAATAATACTCGCGGCGGCGGAAAAGGTCGTTGTCACCGCATACGTTAAAAAAACATTCTCTTTTGTCGTTTTGTGAAAATCTTCGTAGAAAAAGATTCCTTTTGTATAAAAGTAAAAGTCAAAGGGGTTTATACACCGTATAAAAGAAAGTTGTGTATAAAACGAAATATGCCTCAATGAAAGGAGATTGAGACGAAGTCCCTTACAAAGATCATTTTTAAAATAAAATAGATATATTATGTGTATTCACTATAGGTACACATGAAAAAGTAAAAATACAAAATAAGACATAATAATATCATGACATAATTTGAAAGTAGGAGATTATCCCAAAGAATGGAAGTTGGGTTAAGAAGTTCCCTTACCTCGGGTCCGACTTGACTCGATCGTTCTTTAATGTCCTGAATAATAAACTTGAGTTAATTTATACTTGATTAAGAACCATTTTAAAGTTCATTATTTCTTTTATATCACTTATTGAAATGTTATAAACATTATGTAACCATTTAAGTTAATAATGTTTGTTTTGTCAATATTTGGTTCTTAAGTCGAAAGTTGACTTCTTACAATTACATGTTGTTCGTGTGGTCAAAAGTTCTTTATATCCAGAATGATATTACTGATTTGGATATCATATATATCATATATATCCAGAATATACATGTATTTATAATATTACATAATCATTTAGAGGTAAGAAATGAAATGCACCGTTCATGGAGACGGTAAGTCGTACGTACGCATGAACGCTACTTTCATTTCTTTGTCATATTAATGGAATTAAAACTAAATGAGAGGTATGTATATTTTAATTAAAGAATTATATTAATCATTTATATGTATCATTAATCATATATATCCATTATATACATGTACTTATAATAGTACATTACATTTGGGGATAAGAAATGAAATGCACCGTTCATGGAGACAGTAAGCCGTACGTACGCATGAACGCTACTTTCCTTTCTATCTCATACTTTAATGGAATGAAATAATAATTATATAGAGGTATATTATAATTCCAGTATAACATCATATATAATAACTTTAAATCCATCCTTTACACGTCCCACATATGGCATTAACGAATCACATCACTTTGAGGGGGCGGTAGTCCGCACTTCCTAAAATGTAGATATCGTGTATACCCATAATGGAAGACATAAAGGTAAGACACAAATGAAAAATACAGAAGCATAAGTAAAACATAAACATATTATATATCATATATAAAAATAGTGACATCATAATGGCCACCTTTGAAAGTGTTAAATGAGTATTGAACAATCATCATTTCAGGAGGCAGAATTTCTCCATCCACAAAAACCGTATGTTCTTTAACCATTTGATGTAGTTGTGTGAGAGTGTAGCTCGAATAAATCTTATAACAACATCCTAGTATATTTAAGATACTGGTGTTGTTACAAAAGAAGTAAATAAAAAGAGTTTAGAGGGTTGGAGAAGCAAAATAAAACAAATGAACAAGGGAGAATGAATTACATTTAAAAGTGTAACTCCTTTTGATTTGAGCCTAAAGGCTTCCTTTGAAAGGATTATGCCCAAATGGAAACCTCTAGGATTAGGAGAGGGATGTGGAGAGAGTAAATGGGTAGGGTTTGGCCGAGCCAAAGGCTTGAGGAGTGTGTGTAAGGTGGTAGAGGTGGGGGCCTTTTATAAGAGGAGATGAGGGGCACTTTTGGAAGGTAAAGAAATATTACTTTATTTGAAAATGTGTTTCGGTTTTAAAAGGTCCCACATTGAAATAATTCGTGGATAAGGTGATAAGGTTTCGAAATCCACCCATCCAATTGGTTTTGTACATGTGTAGTTCATAGATTTTTCATTATATTTCCATTTTATTTAAATCATCAAATAATGATGTCATCGCTGCATCATTATTATGTCATAAATAATTTAATTAATATAATGTCTAAAAATTATAGAAAAACTACTATGATGTAGGAAATCTTTTTAGATTTCCAATGACTATTTATAATCAAAAATCTGATCTTTATAACCCCATGTAAAAATTGTTTTCGTAAAACATATTATGTTTGTGTCATTTTTACTTTAACATTTAATAAAAAGTTATTTATGTCATTTCCCAACCAAAGTGTCTCCATGGGGTCCCCAAGTTGACCCGTGGCTTTTCTTGGTCGGCCATGACACAACCAATAAGGTTGGGACATGTGTCTAGGTCATTTCATATTATTAAATCATTATTTATACCTTAAACTACCCTAATTACCACTAATCGCGATTAAGAACTTAATAAGTTACTATTCACCAAAAAATTATTATAATCTCATTGAACCACATTTTACTTCTTAATGACAACCATGTATGTCGGATTTTTGAAATTCAAAACACAATGATGGAAAAATTTCATTTAAACGGAAAATCAGTCTTTATAAGTACCACTTAGTGGTTTCACTATTCATAAAAAATTGATGTTTTTCAGAAAATTACCAAAAATTCACCCTAAGCTATATTTGATATTCCGAATTCAAAAATGAAGTCCATTTTACAAAATTAAAAACATATAAGTCAAATTAATTAATTTAATAATTATTTCCCGTTGTCATGACAAATAGCGTGTTTTTGTGAAACAATAAGTATCAAAAGATTGACACTAGTTTAAGTCCGATTTCAAAGTGAAATTAATTCAACGACCAATATTGGATTTAATGGTAAAAATATTTTCTAATTTCACTTTAAAACCAATTCAAAAGATAATCTAATCATATAAATAAATTAGATTAAAAAGAGGTTTTGAATTAAAATACAACATTTTGCACTATTCATTAAAAAATGAACTTTATCAGAAAGGTACCAAAAATTTACACAAAGTAAATTTTGATGTCCCGATTCTAAAGATGAGTTATATTTGGTCCAATAGAATTTATAAGATCGATCAAAACAATATTTAATGACAGTTCTCCGTCAAAAGGTGATAAGTGGACCTTTCGTGAAAATTAGGGTAAAAATTGAACTCTTTCCGTATTTTAAGCCTTTATCCTTTTTTGGGTAAATGTAAAAACATTTAAAAACATATATAATCATATTTTAGTTATTTCTATCCATTCTCTCCAGTACAATGGCTACTCGTTAACTAACATTTAAAGTTATATTATTTTATTACTTGTGTTCAATGTAAGTTTTCAAAGAAACTCAGCGTTGCGTACCGAGTACGCTATCGAACGTAGAAACCCCTTTTAATTAAAATTAATATTTAATTCATAAATATTAATAAATATGAAAATTCTTTATTCTTTATTTACCTGGGATGTTACATCCTTCCCACCTTTTGGGAATTGCGTCCTCGCAATTTTATTCACTTATCAAAATATGTGGGGGTATTTATCCCTCATAGCATTCTCAGATTCCCACGTTGCCTCTTCAATCACATGGTTTTTCCACAAAAACATTACCTGATGAATCACCTTATTCCGTAACACCTGCTCCCTGTGGTCAAGAATCTGGACCGGTTGTTCCTCATAAGATAGGTTCTCTTCCAACTGAACTACCTCTAGACTCAAAACATGAGATGGATCTGGCATATACATTCTCAACATTGAAACATGAAAAACATTGTGTACCTGATAAACTCGGAGGTAAAGCCACCCGGTATGCAACTGATCCAACTCTCTCCAGAATTTCATATGGTTCAATAAACCTTGGACTCAGCTTTCCTTTCTTACCAAGTCTCATCACACTTTTCCAAGGAGAAACCTTGAGAAAAACATGATCACCTACCTCGAAAGATAGATCCTTCCTCCGGTTATCCGCATAACTCTTCTGCCTACTCTGAGCTGTTCTCATGTGCTTCTGAATCAACTGATCTTTTTCTGCCATCTCTTCTACCAATACTAGTCCCATCAGCTTCCTTTCATCCACTTCATTCCAAAATTCTGGAGTTCGACACCGCTTCCCATATAATGCCTCAAATGGTGCCATCTGTATACTGGAATGAAAACTGTTATTATAAGAAAACTCAACCAAAGAAAGATGTTCGTCCCTACTTCCCTGATAATTCATCGAACAAGCTCGTAGCATATCCTCCAAGGTCTGAATTGTTCGTTCTGACTGCCCATCTGATTGAGGATGAAAAGCTATACTAAAATTCAATTCAGTAGCCAACGACTTCTGAAGGCCTTTCCAAAAGTTAGAAGTAATCCTGGGATCACGATCTGATACAATGGAGAGAGGAACTCCATGTAACCTGACTATCTCTTTAAGATACAAACGGGAAAGTTGATCAAGAGAGAAAGTATCTTGTATAGAAAGGAAATGAGCAGATTTGGTCAAGCGATCAACAATAACCCATATTGCATTATTACCTCTAGATGTCCTCGGTAATCCAACAATAAAGTCCATGGATATATTCTCCCATTTCCACTCTGGCACTGGTAATGGCTGAAGCATCCCTTTCGGTAACTACCGCTCTTCTTTAACCTGCTGACAAGTCAAACACTTCACAGTAAAATCAGCAATGTCTCTTTTCATTCCATCCCACCAGTAATACTCCCGCAGATCGCTATACATCTTAGTACTGCCCGGATAAACAGAAAACGGAGAACTATGAGCTTCACATAACAACTCTCTCTTCAACTGTGAATCACAAGGCACACACAATCTCTTCCCAAATCTCAAAACACAAACACAAACTTATCCAAGAACTCATGGAAAATTTGATTCATATGGTCCATGAATACAGCAGGTGCATTGGTTAACCCAAAAGGCATAACTACAAATTCATAATGGCCATATCTAGTACGGAACGCAGTCTTCGGAACGTCTACTTCTTTTACTTTCAACTGATGGTACCCCGACCTCAAGTCAATCTTTGAAAAATACTGAGCTCCCTCGAGCTGATACCACTTCATTCGATGGCCCAACATCTGCTGAAGTTGTTGTAAAGGATTTCACCACCCCTTTCTGCTTGTAGTCTAGCTGCATTCCCCCAGTTGAATTCTTTGTTGGACACTCATTTTCATAATGACCCATTTCATTACACTTAAAACATATTACCGTTGGCTTTTTATTTCCTGCTTGATCATCTTCCTTATAGTTACGAGCAATATGACTAGAGTTACCACACCGAAAGCACTTACCAGACTTGGAAAAACATTCTCCAGGATGCATTTTACCACACTTCTCACAGGATGGATATTTGGTTTTCTTACCTCCTTTCTTCTTTGATGAATTATTCCCCTTTTCCTGCCAACTAGACCTATTATTCTGTTGTTTTTCATAGAACTCCTGATCATCTGAAAACTCCATTTCCACCTTCTCCGCACATCGAACAAGTTTTTCATAACATTTGAACTCATGAGAAGCTAAAGCCCTTCGATACTTTGGCTTTAACCCTGAGTAAAAACAGTTTATTTAACTATCAAGATCTCGTATGAAGTTTGGAGCATACCTTGCCAATTGAGTGAACTTTTCTTCGTATGCAGCCACTGAATCATCCTCCTGCCTCAATTCTAGGAACTGTTTTTCCATCCTAAGATGAACCACATTAGGAAAATATTTCTCAAGAAACATCCTTTGAATTCTTCCCAGTGAAGATCCTCAATCTCATCACTATCCCTTATATTTTTCACCATCGACCACCACTGATCAGCTTCACCTTCAAAACGGTAAACAGAAAGACTAACCTTTTGATGTTCTGAACACCCCATGACATCAAAAATCTTCTCCAGTTCTTTAATCCACCCTTCAGCTTGCACATGGTCAGATGATCCACTGAATGATGGGGGATGTTGCCTCATGAAATGTTCCACCACTGACATGTTCCTCTGCGGTTGATCTGGCTGATCTCGTGCATGGATACCACCACCATTTATAGCCTGAGTCAACTATTCCATCACTGCAACAAACTGTTCAGTTCCGATTCCGACCATCTCAGGTTGCTGATTTGGAAGGTTATCTTCCTCCTGATGTCGTCCCAACATAGCTTCTTTGTTTCCTCTACGGAAAACCATTCTGAACACAGAAATATCTTAGGCGAAGCAACATGGTAATCCGTAAATGCTATATCATTTCAATCATAGTATAATTTAATACTTTTCCAACCCCTAAAGTTGTCTAAACCGACCTTTGATAACAACTATAAGGCCCTAGCCTTAAACCTTACTTAATATTGAATTAAAAGAATAATTCACGTTGAGGATCTTTTCAGGTTTAGAGTTTTAGAGAATTAGAACATAACTATTACATATCAAAAGATTACAAAGTAGTCACTTATACGAAGTTTCCATAATAAAAAACTCTTGAATGAAACATGTCTAGTTCCATGTTTTATATAGAATGACATTCCCTTGATCCCATCCTTGACATTATTCCACATTAAGTCCTGTGAAAAACATTTCAAAAAAACATGGGGTGAGCATAAAAAGCTCAGTAAGTGATACAGAAAGAATGAAAACTGTTAGTTTTTCAAACATCAAGTAAAAAATATATACTCTATCAAATTAATACCTTCACCTTCATGAAGTAGTAAAAAAACTCTTCACTGAATAAAGTATAATTACATACCTTTTTGTAACCCAAGGATTACCATAAAATCCATAAAAAGAACACATAACATTTATAAAGGTAACTTGGGACATAAACATACTTAAGTGGAATAACCATACGGTCTACTTCCACACATATCACTTAATGGAATAGCCATACGGCCAATTTCCATACATACTTAATGGAATAGCCATACGGCCGACTTTCATACCCAATGCATTGGAGGTTATAACGTAACCACCCATCCTGGTATTCACGGCACCACCCTTCATATGGTTTATAACGTAACCACCCGTTAAAATGTCCAAGTACCAATATAAGATCATAAAACCTAAAACCAATATAAAGGAATGATAAAATTTCCACATTTAAATCACAATATATCATAAACATATTTACATAATAGAATCCTTTTTCAAAACCATTTTCAATACCAAAATACATAAAAGAGTATATGGTATTTATTTTATTCTAAAAACATTACAGCTTGTTGAGAAAGCCAAAGACCAAATGATACTCACGGCGGTGGAAAAGGTCGTTGTCACCGCGTACGTTAAAAAAACATTCTCTTTTGTCGTTTTGTAAAACGCTTCGTAGAAAAATATTCCTTTTGTATAAAAGTAAAAGTCAAAGGGGTTTATACACCATATAAAAGAAAGTTGTGTATAAAATGAAATATGCCTCAATGAAAGGGGATTGAGACGAAGTCCCTTACAAATATCATTTTTAAAATAAAATAGATATATTATGTGTATTCACTATAGGTACACATAAAAGAAGTAAAAATACAAAATAATACATAATAATATCATGACATAATTTGAAAGTAGGAGATTATCCCAAAGAATGGAAGTTGGGTTAAGAAGTTCCCTTACCTTGGGTCCGACTTGACTCGATCGTTCTTTAACGTCCTGAATAATAAACTTGAGTTAATTTATACATGATTAAGAACCTTTTTAAAGTTCATTATTTCTTTTATATCACTTATTGCCATGTTATAAACATTATGTAACCATTTAAGTTAATAATGTTTGTTTTGTCAATATTTGGTTCTTAAGTCGAAAGTTGACTTCTTACAATTACATGTTGTTCGTGTGGTCAAAAGTTCTTTATATCCAGAATGACATTACTGATTTGGATATCATATATATCATACATATCCAGCATATACATGTATTTATAATATTACATAATCATTTAGAGGTAAGAAATGAAATGCACCGTTCATGGAGACGGTAAGCCGTACGTACGCATGAATGCTACTTTCATTTCTTTGTCATATTAATGGAATTATAACTAAATGAGAGGTATGTATATTTTAATTACAGAATTATATTCATCATTTAGATGTATCATTAATCATATATATCCATTATATACATGTAATTATAATAGTACATTACATTTGGGTATAAGAAATTAAATGCACCGTTCATGGAGACGGTAAGCCGTACGTACGCATGAATGCTACTTTCCTTTCTATCTCATACTTTAATGGAATGAAATAATAATTATATAGAGGTATATTATAATTCCAGTATAACGTCATATATAATAATTTTAAATCCATCCTTTACACGTCCCACATATGGCATTAACGAATCACATCACTTTGAGGGGGCGGTAGTCCGCACTTCCTAAAATTAAGATATCGCGTATACCCATAATGGAAGCCATAAAGGTAAGACACAAATGAAAAATACAGAAGAATAAGTAAAACATAAACATATTATATATCATATATAAAAATAGCGACATCATAATGGCCACCTTTGAAGGTGTTAAATGAGTATTGAACAATCATCGTTTCGGGAGGCAGAATTTCCCCATCAACAGAAACCGTATGTTCATTAACCATTTGATGTAGTTGTGTGAGAGTGTAGCTCGAATAAATCTTATAACAACATCCTAGTATATTTAAGATACTGGTTTTGTTACAAAAGAATTAAATAAAAATAGTTTAGAGGGTTGGAGAAGCAAAATAAAACAAATGAACAAGGGAGAATGAATTACATTTAAAAGTGTAACTTATTTTGATTTGAGCCTAAAGTCTTCCTTTGAAAGGATTTTACTCAAAGGGAATCCTCTAGGATTAGGAGAGGGATGTGGAGAGAGTAATTGGGCAGGGTTTGTCCGAGCCAAAGGCTTGAGGAGTGTGTGTAAGGTGGTAGAGGTGGGGGCCTTTTATTAGAGGAGAGGAGGGGCACTTTTGGAAAGTAAAGAAATATTACTTTATTTGAAAATGTGTTTCGGTTTTAAAAGGACCCACATTGAAATAATTCGTGGATAAGGTGATAAGGTTTTGAAATCCACCCATACAATTGGTTTTGGACATGTGTAGTTCATAGATTTTACATTATGTTTCCATTTTATTTAAATCATCAAATAATGATGTCATCACTGCATCATTATTATGTCATAAATAATTTAATTTAATTAATGTATAAAAATTATAAAACAAATACTATGATGTAGGAAATCTTTTTAGCTTTCCAATGACTATTTATAATCAAAAATATGATCTTTAGAACCCCATGTAAAAATTGTTTTCGTAAAACATATTATGTTTGTGTCATTTTTACTTTAACATTTAATAAAAAGTTATTTATGTCATTTCCCAACCAAAGTGTCTCCATGGGGTCCCCAAGTTTACCCATGGCTTTTCTTGGTCGGCCATGACACAAAAAATATGGTTGGGACATGTTTCTAGGTCATTACATATTATTAAATCATTATTTATACCTTAAACTACACTAATTACCACTAATCGCGATTAAGAACTTAATAAGTTACTATTCACCAAAAAATTATTATAATCCCATTGAACCACATTTTACTTCTTAATGACAACCATGTATGTCGGATTTTTGAAATTCAAAACACAATGATGGCAAAATTTCATTTAAACGGAAAATCAGTCTTTATAAGTACCACTTAGTGGTTTCACTATTCATCAAAAATTGATGTTTTTCAGAAAATTACCAAAAATTCACCCTAAGATATATTTGATATTCCGAATTCAAAAATTAATTCAATTTTACAAAATTCAAAACATATAAGTCAAATTAATTAATTAAATAATTAATTCCCGCTGTCATGACAAATAGCGTGTTTTTTTGAAACAATAAGTATTAAAAGATTGACACTAGTTTAAGTCCGATTTCAAAGTGAAATTAATTCCAACGACCACTATTGGATTTAATGGTAAAAATATTTTCTAATTTCACTTTAAAACCAATTCAAAAGATAATCTAATCATATAAATAAATTATATTAAAAAGAGGGTTTGAATTAAAATACAACATTTTACACTTTATTAAAAAAAATGAACTTTATCAGAAAGGTACCAAAAATTTACACAAAGTAAATTTTGATGTCCCGATTCTAAAGATGAGTTATATTTGGTCCAATAGAATTTATAAGATCGATCAAAACTATATTTAATGACATTTCTCCGTCAAAAGGTGATAAGTGGACCTTTCGTGAAAATTAGGGTAAAAATTGAACTCTTTCCGTATTTTAAGCCTTTATCTTTTATTGGGTAAATTTAAAAACATTTAAAAACATATATAATCATATTTTAGTTATTTCTATCCATTCCCGCCAGTAAAACGGCTACTCGTTAACTAACATTTAAAATTATATTATTTTATTACTTGTGTGCAACGTATGTTTTCAAAGAAACTCATCGTTGCGTACCGAGTACGCTATCGAACGTAGAAACCCCTTTTAATTAAAATTAATATTTAATTCGTAAATATTAATAAATATGAAAATTATTTATTCTTTATTTACCTGGGATGTTACACAGAGTTTTTACTATAAATAGTCACTATAAAGATAAAAATATTTACTACATCATGATAGTTTTTTTAAAATTTTTAGACATTAAATAAATAAAATTATTTATGACATCATAATGATGTAGCGATTACCTCATTAATAAATGATTTAAATAAAATGAAACGTTAATGTAAAATCTTTGACCTAAACATGTCCAAAAACTATTGGATTGGTGTATTTAGAAACCTTATCACATTATCCTCAGATTATATCAATGTGGGACCTTTTAAATCCGAAACTCATTTTCAAATAAAGTAACATTTCTTTACATTCCAATAGTTCCCCTTCTCTCCTCTTATAAAAGGCCCTCACCTCTACCTCCTTACCCACACTTCCAAAGCCTTTTTCTCGGACAAACCCTACTCATTTTTCCTATCCACATACCTCTATTACTCCTAGAAGCCTCACTTTGTGCAGAAGTCTTTCCAAGGAAGCCTTTGAGCTCAAATAAATAAGAGTTACCTGATTTTAAGGTAATGTCTTCACTTGTTTTCTTTTGTTTTATTTTGCTTCTCCAACCCCCTAAACTCTTTTTATTAATTTATTTTGTAACAACTCCAGTATAATCAATATGATATGATGTTTTTATAAGAATCATTCGAGATACACTTACACACAGCTATATCAAATGGTTAAAGAACATATTGTTTCTGTGGATGGCGAATTTCTGCCTCACGAAACGATGATTGTTCAACAATCATATAACACCTTAAAAGGTGGCCATTAAGATGTCACTATATTTATATATGATATATAATATGTTTATGTTTTAATTAAGCTTCTATATTTTTCTTTTGTGTCATACCTTTATGGTTTTCATTGTGGGTAAACACGATAATTTCATTTTAGAAAGTGTGGACTACCGCCCCCTCAGTGTGATTTGATTCATTAATTCCATATGTTGGATGTATAAAGGATGTCTTTAAAGTTATTATATATGATGTATGTCACATATAAATTATGAATATAATTCTGTAATTAAAATATACAAACCTATAATTTAGTTTGAATTCCATTAATATGACACAGAAATGAAAGTAGCGTTCATGCGTACGTACGGCTTACCATCTCCATGAACGGTGCATTTCATTTCTTACCTATAAATGATGATGTAATATTATAAATACATGTATATTCTAGATATATATGATATATATGATATCCAAATCATGAATATCATTCTGTATATAATGATTCTTTTACCACACGAACAACATGTAATTGTAAGAAGTCCACTTTCGACTTAAGAACCAAATATTAACAAAACAAACAGTATTAACATAAATGATTACATAATGTTTATAACATGGAAATAAGTGATATAAAATTAATACTTAACTTGAAAAAGGTTCTTAAGAAAGTAGAAATTAACTGAAGTTTATTATTCAGGATGTTATAGAATGATTGAGTCATGTCGGACCCGAGGTAAGGGATCCTACTCCTCTCTTTCTTTTTAAGTACACTCTTTTATGCCATTCCTTTTAAGCTCATCATTCTTGTGATTGGGATGATCTTTTATACTACTCTTACTGTAATTATTATTTTCATATTATGAGAGACCCTATTCTCCCTCATCAATCCATTTTTGATGTTTTGAGTGGCGCCGTTTGGCTGCCGAATTTTCGTAAGAGATCTAACCTCTCTCTTTCTTTTTAAGTACTCTCCTTTATGTCACTTCTTTTAAGCTCCTATTTGTTATGATGGGGGATGTTCTTTTATATTCATCCTGCTGTAAATTTTATTTTAATATGATTAGAGACCCTATTTTATCTCATCAATCCATTTTTGGAAGTTTTAAGTGGCGTCGTTAGGCTGCCGAGTTTTCGTAAGGGATTTTTCATCTCACTTTTATTCCCGCGAGGTTTATGCTACATTAGCCACAATTTACTTTGAGTGGTGTATGTAATGACCATTATTTTACTCATTGTGTAATATATATTCATTTATGAGTATTTACATCAATGTTTTATAGTCCTTCTTTCACGGGGTGTATGTTTCGAAAGATACCCATGTCGGTAAGGGAACCTTTCACCCACCTCTTTTTAAAAGACTTCTTTTGTTATGTCTTTTAATTCACATAACATTATGTTGGGATATATTCTTCTATATCCTTAGTGATATGAATTTTATTTCAGAGTGATGAGATACCCTTTTGATCTCTCATCAACTCATTTTCTAAATTTTGTAGTGACACCGTTAGGCTGTCAAATTTTTGCAAGGGAACTTCTTAACCCAATCTTGATTCTTTGGGATAATCTTGTACTCCTTGAATATGTCATTCTATGAATATGTGTGAATAAAATCTGATTGTTTTACACTTAATATCCACTTACATTTGGTGTATTAGTTTTTCACACATAATTATGTAATTGATTTATCCCTAATCCAAGGATACCGTCTTTGTATGGGACTTCATCTTAATCTCCTTTCATTGAGGAATATTTTGTTTCATACACAACCTTATTTTATACGGTGTATAAACCCCTTTGACTTTTATGTTTATCCGAAAGGAATCGTTTTTATACAAAAAATTTTACTAAACAAAAAAAAGGAATGTTTTTGTCGTACGTATGCGGCAACAACAACTTCTCCGCCGCTTTGACCATTATTTCAGTTTCAACATCCTCTACAAGCCATACCTTTTTTTAAAAGAAAAATAAATACTATGTTTTACTTTTATTTTCTTTTGGTATTGAAAATGGTTTTCATAATGTTTTTATATCAATTTGTTGTATTGATATCTTGTGATTGAAAAGTGGAAATGTTATGTTTCCTTTAAGCATGTTTTATGTGATACGATTATGTTATGGTTCTTGGGAATTATTATGAAGACGGGTGGTTACATGATAAACTAAGGGCGAGTGAGCCTGATATAGCTCTCCAATGCATTGGGTAACGCGAAGGGGTTAAATGTTATGGTTTCTCCGAAGAGATTTAGGAAATATACTATGATGGGTATTCCAAACGTAACCAAGAGGGTTACTCCCTACGTAAGAATGTTATGAATGCCTCAAGTTACCTTTATGTCTTATGATTTCTATGATTTATTCATGATTTTATGAGGTATGTTAAAGTGCTTATGATTTATGGGTAAAGTATGATTTCATTCTTATGTATACGTGTACTCATGTTTCCTTTCCATATTTTTATATCCCTTACTGAGCTTTTTATGCTCATCCCGAGTTTCTGATATGTTTTTCACAGGTCAAGGGAAGGTTACATGATATGATAATAGTTTCAAGGAAGTGTCAAGAAAGAAACCATGTTTTATTTTAAATATGTTTCCATTTATGGGAAAAATGAATACTATCTTTTATGTAATGACTTTGTTTAAATGTGGAATGTAATGCATGTTTTATGATTTAATTCTCTAAAACTCTAAACCTGAAAAGATCCTCAATTTGTAATCTTGTAATAACTCAAGATTAAGTAAGGTTTAAGGCTGGGGCCTTATAAGTCTCATGTTCTATTGCCTCCCATTTCATCAACCTTTTCTTGGAAGGTCGTGAAGAAGCATTAGAATTAGAGCTCTTCACCTTCCATTTACTCTTATTCACCATTAAAATATAAGGCTCGTCTCACTTCATATATTTCTCCACATGGCTAATGACGATAAGAAAATCAGATCGAGACATCTCAATGATGTTTATATGGAAATTAAATATTAATAGGAAGAATATCTGAGGGGGTGAAGAGAGAATGAAATTGGTGACCAGTTCTTCAGGGAGTTTGAGCACTAGATCCTCTAGGGGCTCAATTTAGCAATTGAACATGACTACATGGGGCCCAGCTATGGTAACCTCTCCAGGTTTACACTCTAAGATTGCGTTGGATATTTCAAACCGTTCATGTCCTGCAATATCCATGTAAAGACCACATCGGTGATCAATCATTATATAGGCATCCATATTTTTATGTGACTTCATGAACTCACTAAACATTGATGATAGCATAAAACATTGAACATCGACCATGTCATTCATGTCTTAATCATATACAAGGAAATCTTTATCACTCACTTATTAGGTAGGAAAATCAGATAATGTTGACTCTAGCATGTAAGACATTCATTAAGGGAGTACAATAACCTGAAAGCATCCAAACGTTTCCTAGAAGTTACTTCCAATGAAGATGTTGTCTTTATCCAGAATTGATCGTAGGGATAGTGTGGTTGAAAAGATTTTCATTTTATTATATAATTAAAATACAAGATCACTTGTATTTTATTTATTACATTATATTAGAAATAGTAAATTAATTTTTTTATGACTCCCCAGATTTTATCATGTCCCAATGGCCCTCACTGTAGAACTAAGAATGTCACGTTTCCTTGACATTATTTTGTTAAGGATCCCTATTCTGCTTTGCATAACCCAAAAAAGGATTGGTCAAGATATTTAAAGGTATTTAGGTAGGTATGTAATTTCCAAATATGGGCTTCCATCTCCTTGATTTATTTATTGGACTCCCTAATCTTGAAATCCTGACTTGGATTTCCTCAAATATTGCCTCCAGTATTGCACAAAGTCTAACAAGGGCTACTCCTCTTAATGAAACATGGTTAAGTCCTCCTGGATCATATTATAAGAGATTATTCTATAAAATTATGATTTCCAATAATGTTTGGTCAAACAAATAGTTTCTAATGCCATGTCCATATGTACCAATAGTCGGTGAATTATTTCATAGAATTGGCATGATCGAAAGGGATCAATTCTAGAAAGACTGATCAACTTAGTAGACTTGGAAGTACTAGATACATACATAAGTTGTACATTACATTATTAAATAAAAAAACAACATTGTTTCTACATTTAAAAAACTATTAACCCTTAATATGTCCCTACAAGTTAGTCATAATATATTTCTTCTCATCCTGGTAAAAATAGACCATAGATAGGGGTGAGATCTGATGCTCAATAATGATAACAATATAGTGTAAAATATCATGAATAAAGATGAAAATTTAAGGAAATATATAAGACAAAAACACAATCCATTTAAAAGTAAAAATTTACTAAAATATGATATGATAAATCAAATAATTCCATTTACATATTAAAATGAATATTCTACTAGTCTAATAATAAAATGTAATATCAATAGATGATTTCATAATGATAGAATTCATAATACTGGACATCATAACCACATAGTCAATGACTCATTCCAAGAATACAAATAACAATTTTGACCAAGCCTTCTGCTATGACACTATTTTGTCTCATGAGACCTACCAATGCATCGAGGTGATATAGCAGTCCCCGCTCATCACATACTACGTCCAATGCATTCCTCGTATAAAAATGTTGAAACATAAAATAAACATTCATATTAAAATGTAGATATGAAATGATAATAGATTTAATAAAAACCATGAATGGTATAAAAATAGAATATCCAGTGGCAAACATATTACATAACCTTCAATACAATATGGAATATTTTATCATAATAGATCTATATCAAACAAGTGTAAAATCCAACAAAGGATGTTGACATTGAAAAAATCTATTCAAAAACTATTTGAGAGAAATATGTATTTATACATTGAAATTTTTTAAATGATTCATAATTATAAAAGAAAGAATTTATTTCTAAAATATTCATATATTCTTCTAATGGAAGCATCTAAGGATTTATAATGGAGTAAAATAGTCACACCCACTGTAAAAGTAAAAAATCACGCTTTCCATACTTTGTCGAAAAGTTCATAAATTAACTTGTTTGGAAAATTTTGGAATGATTCCTTTAATAAATTTATGAAAATTATGAAAATGGTATAAATTAATTTACCACATAATCTATGAAACAGTAAAAAAAATTCAATACATATTTAAGAAACATAGATGTGGATAATAATGATGTCCTTGTAGATACTAACATATAAATGACCTCATATAATAATGAGATTGTAAAATTAACCCATAACTTGTACTTTTCCTTAGTCGATGGTACCATAGACTCCTTTATAATAGGTAAATAATTTTTATTAAATTATATAAGAACCACATACATAAATATAATATCATATATGATCCTCTAATATTTCTCTGTTAACAATATTTCAGTAGTATCATTGTTTTTGTTGTTAACTGATTTGTTTACCATCATATGTTTTGTTATATAAGTTGTTTTCATAATGTATAGGCTATAATTGATTCATATCCAGAATTTTATTTAGTTCATAAAAAATATTTTTAATCATCAAATGAAAATTATTCTTGAGTGGTTACAATGGGGAATAAAATCTCACCACGTCGTGGAGATGGTCATCCGTACGTACGCATGAGCAATAATATCATTCTATTGAAGGTGAAATAGTATATATTTTGTTGGTATATTATATATAAAAAATAATTTAACATATTATATTTATTATTTACATCATTTATACTCATTATTATAACCACCCAAATAATTAAGGGTTGAATAACCAACTACACAATGACGTGGAGATGGTTAGCCATACGTACGCATGTATGGTGACTTTCTCATTAATATGATGGATAGAAATATGAATATGGTTGTTCCATATTTATATTAACGTAACGTTATATAGGAGTCATAAGAGTTACTATTTTTTCATGGAAACAACAAAAAAATAGTAAGTGGAAGAAGGAAATAACATTGAAATTGGTGACGAAATAATTACCACTTTTTCGAGTGTTTCCTTTTGATTTGAACAAAAGGGATCCATAGGATGAATTTTTGATAAAATTAAGGAATCTAGATTAACATGATGGTCTTTTTAAGAATATTTGAGTTGGTTTTGTACAATAAAAATATCATTGGACGTGGGAATTTGAGATAAGGGGTAGTATTCTTTTAAAAGGGATATTAGGGGCACTTTAGGAGAAGATTTAAATATTTTTTTATTATAAAATTATTTTAGGTTTCTAAAAGCTAAAATGGATTTATTTATAGGATATGGTGTGTATGGGTATATATACCTTCAAAAAATAGATTATATACAAGTATATTTCCCCATATTAACCTTATCTTTTAGATTTGACCCTCAGTTAAATTATTTATATTTTACCATGTCTTCTTATATTATTATAATAAATTGTTAATAAAATAACTATAAAATGATAAAATAACCTCAAATGGATAATTAATAAAATATATATCATTATATAAGTCATTTTTCAAAACCATATATTTTTAGGACTAATATATAATTTAATAAAATTGTATTTCCTTTTAAAACTAATTTATGTCAATTTTGACACTATTTGGTATTTGGTTTTTGTAAATGACATTAAAAAATGATTAAATAGAAAAAATTCATTCAATCAACACTAACGTTCCAAATTAACCTAAAATAGTTGTTTAATGCATCAAATGTCTCAATTTACAGTTATTCTAAAATTTATAATATCAATTGTTTTAATCTTTCATTAATAAGGTAATTACTGCATCCTAATTGTGTCATAAATATATTAAATTATCTAATGATTCAAATTCAAAAAAATTCCATTGTTCAGGAAATCTTTTTATATTTAGAATTAATATTTATAGTATAATTTATCTTATGTATAACCATATATTAAAAATGATATAGTTATTAAAAGTTTATGTTAATACTTTTAACTCTTCTTTTAATAAAATTAAATGTCCTAATTGAATACAAGATGATAAAAAAGGATCATATTTTAGTCCTAATTTTAATTTTTGTCTAAATAAACTTATCAAATAGATTCAGGACATGTGTTAGGTTAATTATAATATCATTTGTATCATTATTTATCCTATTTATTTTTAACCATGGTAAATAAAATTCAAAATATACCTTTCAGAAAATCAAGTTTTATCTTATTTAACTAAATTTCAATTACTGGGGGATACCATGTCTCTCAGAGTTTTTAAATTCAATTCACAGGAGAGGTAAAATTACGTTTTATGTAAATTTTCAAATGTGCCAAAAAGGTGGGTAAAAGACGTTAAAAAGATCAATTAAATTTTATATATCCAATATTATTAAAAAATGACTTCAATGAATTAAATTTTACTAATATAGTTATTATGTTTCTATTTTACATTAAAATAAATTTGATCTAAAATCATAATTATTTAAATAAAAAGTCAACATTAAATAATAACGCAGTGTTATTACTATTCATCAAAAATAGAATGTTTTTAGAAAAATATCCAAAATTCAACATAAGATATTTTTGATATTACAAATTCAATAATGATTTCTATTTTATCAAATTTAATACATAGAAGTTTAACTGTTTAATTTAAAATTAATTCATGTTGTCAAAACCAGAAAGTGGGTTTTTAATAAGTAAAAATTATCCACAGATTGACATGTGTTTATGTCTAATTTAAATGATAAATAACTTAATATGACATATATTACCTTTAATGATAAAAATATAATCTAATTATATGTTAAAACAACTCTAATTCATAATTTATCACTTTAATTAATTTCAATTAAAAAGTAGATTTCAATTAAAATTTAGTACATTTCACTAATCATCCAAATTTGTAAGTAATCAGAAAAGTACCAAAACATTTTTCAAACTAAATTTTTATGCCCAGTTTATAAATATCAATTTAATTTAATTAAACTAAATATATAAAAGTGTCAAATTTTGGTTTTAAAAAGGGGTTTACATTATAAGGTGGAAAAAAATTATTTTTTTGAAAAATATTCTTTTATCTACAATATAGAATTTTTCCATATTTTATGTCTAAGAAACCAGAAAAAATTAATGTTAAAATTATATAAGATATATATAAAATTAAAAATTCGATTAATATTATTCATAACCACTTTGTATACTGCTAGATTGATTATCCAGGATGCGCTTGAACATGGTGTTGCGTGAAGCGCGAGTAATTGAATTACATTAAAAAGATATCATACTATGAAATATAATGTGTGTTACATTATCCCCTCAATTAATAAATTTCATCCTAGCAATTTGAAATTGTTTTTTGAAAATAAATTTTTGAATGTAGAAAATACCTCTTTGGAAAACCCACGTCGAAAATAGGTTTAACAATTTTTTGTCTTAATTATAGGGAAAAGAAAATGAATTAGCCACCACCAAATTAGGATTTAGAATAGAAAACCATTTGTTGAAATTAGGAAAACATAATTGTGGCATAAATTTAAATATTTATAGGATGTTATTATGGTCATCAATCACAATCAAGTGAACATTAAATGAAAAATTGAGGGCCTTAAATCCATTAACTTCTGATGATTTAAAATATCATTGGTTCAACCAATTATAATGTATTAGGATAATGCATTTTTGGTTTTATGTTACATTCCATAATGTTTAATAATTAATTTATTCATATAATTATAAAAATAACACATGGCTATTAGAGTTCCATCCTTTAAATTTTTTCTACCACAAAATCATCTTTCAGTCCAAAGGATAATAGACCTAAAAAATATTATATTTAACCTAATCATATTGGGTTTCAAAAAAATATTAAATTATAATTAAGCTTTTAAAACATTTAAAAATCAACATTATAAAACCAGAACATCTTGTAGGCCAGTGGTAGGTGATGCACCCTTGTCTTTCTTTAGTAGCGGGTTCAAGTCTCACGACCTTACTGGACGTGACAGGTTGTCGTCCGACCTCCAGGTTGTCCTTTTGATAAAAATAAAAAAAATATAAAATAAAAAATTAACCGTAAAAAATAGTATACAATGTCCAACTTAATTCATTCCAACAATTATAATTATACCAAATACTTTGGTCTAAACTAACAGTTCAATATTTATAAGAGAGGTAAACATATTAAAGATCTCTTTTTCCATGTAATAACTTTTTAATAACATCATCATGTATTCTCTAAAAACCTGGAAACACACATAATTTCTATAAAACCATATTGATTTTATTCATTCTACCTTATCGCTTATATAATATTGGATATAATCCTGTTATCCAGAAATGTTGTGAACTCAAGCAATGATGGAATAAGAAAACAATTAATTTGTTTTAAGGTAGTCAACAATATCCAATAAAATTTGTTCAAATCAATCATATCTTATTTTGAAATCATTATCTCAGTTTCAGAAACATAATAATATTAATATTCCCCATAACAATATATTCTCCAAAAGGATTAACTTGATACTATGTCAATTAACATGGTACAAAAAAATCTCAAATCCTTAATGAAAGAGTATAACAAAAAAATACTAATATATATTTTAATTCATATGACATGTACATCATTAATATAATACTCAAATAATAAAATTATTTAATAACAACATAAGAAATCTAATCATTCAACTTCATTTGTGGTAGTATCATAACCAGATTATTATCCAGTAGAATCATTTATGGTATACTCTGATGATTGGGAAATTGATTCATATAGTGTCCCAACTCTTTGCAGATGAAGCATTTTACATTTGAAAAAAAATTCTTACCCTTGCAATCACGAACATGGTGTCCTTTTCAACTACATTTCTAACAAACTCCCATTCCTTTCAAGAACTTCCCATGGGGATTCATTCCAAAGCAATCACATATAAGAAAATCTTTCATTACCTTCTTCCCTTTTCCCATTTTTATCTCTACTATTCTCTTCTTCTATAGATTCCCTTCAAGGTCATATTACTCATAGAATTAATTAAGTAGATTATTTACACATGATAATATTTCATCATACAATGATTATATGTGGAAGACTATTTCCCTTCTAAATGTTTTATTAAGACCATGAAATATATGATCATTATTACACTTTGGATCATGGGTATTGTTGGAGTCCCCAATCCTTTTACTGGGTTTCATTTCCAAATGATGAAATAGACTTGTTTAGATCATATCATAATGTATAATCTACAAACAAGAAAAATACTCAACATTAATTGATGATTTTTACACATTTAGTCTCATAATAATAAAAATGGTTTATTTGGTGACATATTTACTTAGAAATATTTCATAATGGTTTGTAATGAAAATTTAATTATCATAAGAATATCTCTCAAGAGGCTCAAACCAGGAGTGCCGTAAGGCCTTTTTTTCATGTACCGGGATACCCCGGGTTAAGCCCAAAACTCCTTGTCAGAGTATTCACTCCTAGGTATATCTATTTCAGAACCATGTCAACTTGTACTCTCCAAAAAATGATAAATTTCTTATTAAACGCACATAATATTTGTGTTACTAAAAATTTTGGATTATATTCTATAATAATACTAAATTTTTATCTTAGGGTAATTTTCTCTAATCAGAGTGTTTTTAAATCTATTTTTCAATTCTTGTACTAAACTTCATACAATACCTACTATAACACGCCGACCATAGTTATCTAGAGTCAGGGAATTATTAAATAAAAATATAATGATCGCTAGGCGTCATGTCCTGAAAGATTGATTAGTTTAGTATAATTATAAGTACTAGATACATATATAAGTATTGCAATACAGTATTTAAAGTTCAGTTGATGATTTCCTATCGAAAAGTCATGGTTCTGGTGCTCTGCTAATGTGTATAGCATAACTTGGGTCGAATCCTTGACAATAATACTTTTTAATAGAAATTTTTTTTAGTTGATTATATTCTAATTGGGGGGGGGGTTATATGCGGGGATTATTAAATGATTCATTTATTAAGATTGATATATAAAATTTATAAATATTGGGGTGATTTAATCATTAGGAAGTGAAGCTTGGGATATCCTTGAGCCTTTATTTATATTTCATTAAATTAACATCCATGTCACAAGTTGACATAGATTGGAAATCCTGTGTGTTTATACTTTAATCCAAGCCTTAACAGAACTTAAGGTTCTAATATAAATCATATCTTGTATATGGAAGTGTATTTATTGTTACAATAATCCATGGAAACTACTAGTTAAACAAATAAAGTCAATAATCCATGACAAGTTAAGTCCAACATACGCAATGATAATTCAATGAATACTCATCAAAAAAAAAGATCTCAATCCCTTAACATACCTAAATTATAAGTCACTGAAATGATAGATGTACTCATCCATTGAAAAGATTAACAATCTATTTATAGTGATTATGATGATAAATTATGATGATAAGAAAATGAATGGGATATGAAAATATTGGTGCATCGAACAGACACACACAAACGATAATGAGAATTAGAAGGAGGCATTCGATTGAACGAGGAAGAGAAAGAAGGGAAGGGGTTTTAACTAAATTTCTAATATTTTATGAAAATTAATATTAAAATACATATGGGGGATAAGAATAGTAGATATTGAAGAATAAACATGCATTAAAACATAATTACAAAAAACAAACACTTACATGATTATAAAAAAAACAACACAAATGTAAATGAAAGGAAGCAAGGAGTAATAGTTTCTCAAGTAAAAACATGAGTATAGAAGATCCGCCCAAGCCTTTGGAATAGCCTTGGTTGTGCCAACCTATCATTATTTGCTCTGAAATTCCATCCTTTTTGAAAATAGAGGAGATGATGTATATATAGCCAATGGAGTTGGACTATTTCCATTCCAAATCTACCCCTCATCATGGCTATATGATTTGGACATCCAGACTATTGAATATTGAGATCTATCTTTCTTCAATGATTTAGATAATAATGTTGTCCAAAAAATATCAAATTTTGAGGCATTGGAAGTTATTGAGCCAATGTTATGGTCGTTTGATTAAAAATGGTAATCTATCCATTTCATTCCATACTTTTTAGAAGGTGAAAATTTAAATGGGTTTATCAATATCAATATTCGTTTAAATCCAAAAAAACCAAAAATTACTTCCCCCTTTATCTCATATTTAAAACTAAAAAATCACAGCTAGATTTGTTTAAGACATCATTAGCTATGTCATTGATATGGCCCAGATTTTAATTTCTGGCCAGAATGGTGGGCTGGGCTTCAAAGAATCAGTTGGGCCCCTTGTTCATGTAGTTGGACCTTAAAATTTTTATCTGTGATTCTTTTTTAAAATCATGAACATTTGAAATAGATTCATATAATTTGGGCTTCATGAAATATACTAGTAACTCAATCATCATGGATGGTTATGTTTCTTCACAGTCTCTTTGGGTTTTCGTAGGTGGACCATATGACCCTCCAAATGGACGAGTTGGTCAAAGGATTCTTCTAATTAAATGATGTAATTTGAGTACAAAACCATACAAAAAATAATAATGAAAATTTGAATATGTAGGGTGAGATTAATTATGAAAACATTAAACATACTTGAATCTGGATGAATTCAAATAGTTTTCAATAATTATAATTAATATTTAAAAACTAATATTTCACACATATGATGCACATTTCATATGATATCAGTAAAGGTAGTATATAAAAAATAATGAAAATATTAATAACATCAACTCACCAAACATAGTTTTGTGGATATCCTCATGTGAAACAAATATAAAAAATATTAAAAAATCATTTTCACTCACAAACAAATATTAAAACTTGTTTTCCCCAGTCAAGGAAGGATTAGACAATTTTAATCATCCATATTGAATTCTACCCCAATTTGTTACAGAAACAATGTTCCAAAAAAACATTTTTCATGCTCAAATTCTGAAATGGAAAATAGTGGCACACAAAATTTACTCATATCAAGATGATAAAATTAAATTTATGGAGCTTCACACATTCACCAACCAAAATTGAAAATAAGTGTGTTTGAAAAAGATCTCAGCTTCCATTACCTATCTTAAAGTGCACAAGAATCCATAGGTCTTTTTAAGGGGTGTTTATGTGGCTATGAGATGGTAGAAATGTAGTATTCAAAATAGCCAAAAGAGAGTTAAAACACCAACATAGAAAAATCAATACATAATATTTTTGAAATAAAACAGGGAATGAATTTTATACACATATTCAATAGGGAACAATAGTGTGAATCAAGACACAAAAGTGAATCAAAATTAGAAGGGCCTGAAAAGATGGAATATTTAAAAAAAAAATCTCCCAATAACATATGTGTTATTTTTTTTATAAATTTGAACATGAAACATATCTCACACTCATCTTCCAACCCATGTTTGATCTTCTCAGAATACTAATTTTAATACATATAACAAGATAAAAGGTTGATGAAGAGTGATTTTTGACCCACCCAAGACACAACCCATTTGTTTGTTCTTTTTTTTTAAATTTTTTCAGATTTTTTAGAACACTTATCAATAAAATTTGCACAATATGTCATAAGAATATATAATTTCCCATAACCCATTGAATGAGAACCTCTCCCCCACAGAAAAATGGATGCATGACCTCAATCATTTTATAAAATGGGGTAATTAACAAAGGGTACCAAAAATAAAATACATTTCCCCACACACTTAAATTTCAAAAAATTATGCAATAAAAATCCATGTGTATATTGGGGGGTAGGAGCTATTAGGCTTGTAATGTGGATATCAAGGGAAATGTTTTCATAGGCTCAAAGGGTCATGGGGGGATTAATTTAAGGGAATTGGGATGCTATATGGCTATTGGTTAATCTCATGTGGTTCAGAAAATATTCTATATCATATAAATGCACACTAAAGTAGTGAATTCAGCTCGAATGTCCAAAAAATCAAGACTCGCAAAAAAGTGTGAAAACCCATATTTTGAAAATATATCCATAGTTAGGCTTTGAATGAATGAAAATGGTGTTCTTCATGGGTGGGGAAAATCAATTTCCCAATAAAAATTCGAGCATTCAAAATTTTTTGGGCTTGACACAATATACTTTATCCAACAATATGATGAAAACAAAATATTTTTGAGATGATACCATGTCTTCTGACTCCAAACAATGGTTGGAAAAAATTAAAATACATTATTGTGAGTAAGTATTACTCTTTTTTTACTCTTTTTCATTTTTTCATTTTTTTGTGTTTTTAAATTACACAGCCACACAAAAGAGAAAGAGTAAATTAAAAAAGTGATGAGAAATGTGGTAAAAAGGAAAATGATAATGAAGGAAGTTGAAGAAGAAATAGATAGAGATAGAGAGTGAGAGGTAGAAGAGGAGTAAAAGGGAAAGAGGTCCCGCGAGTTTATATTTGGTGGGTTTCATCTCCATCTAGTGGTGGATCAACTTCAGAAGTTGGGGGTCTATTGGAAGTCGATGTTGTTCATGGATTGTGCACCCTCTCATTATGATTCCTTAATTGATGTCCACTAGCTATGAATGTCCTTTTGGAAGATGGGCCTTGCACTTGCACTACACCAAATGGGTAGACATGAAAAACAATAAAAGGACATTTCCAATGAGAAATAACAATACCTGGGTGAATATGGAACAATTATATGAAATTAAATAACTTTTCATATTTATAGAATAACATTCTAAGGATGTATATTTCATGGAGTAACTTAAACTTTTCTTTTTACAGATTGTAATTCTCATAGGATTAAAGTTGATGCACCTCTAGTTCAGCCAATTGAAAAAAGAATTCTTCACCAGATTTTTTACAATCAAATTTATAGGTTTTCACATCCCAGAATAACTTATATTGGATTTCAACTATAAAATTACATTCTTTACCAAAAACTAGCATAAAAGGAGATATCCCAATGGTAGTTTTATAGGTAGTTCGATAATCCCTAAGTGCATCACCAAGTCTTTTAGGCCAGTGTTTTCTGGTGTGTTTTACAATTCTCTCATGTACTCTTTTCACTTCTCTATTAGAATTTTCAGCCACTATATTTGTTTTGGGGGGATATGAATTTGATGTTTTATGTAAAACACAATTTATTTTTCAAAATTGAATCCATGGTTTTATTAAAAAAAATGGTTTCCAAAGGCACTTATCAAGGTATGTGGTGTTCCAAATCAGTGGAAGATGAGTGACTCTAGGAACCCACTAATAGTATTTGAATCATCCTTTCTAGTGGTTTTGGCCTTAACCCACCATGAAACCTAATCAACCGCAAGAATAATGTATGATAATTCATTGGAAGGGGTAATAGTCTCATGAAATTGATGCCCTAATCATCAAAGATCTCACATAAAATTATAGGAATTTGAGGCATTTCATTTAACTTTAAAATTGTTCCAAACTATTGAAAAGTGGGGAAATATTGACACAACTCATGTGAGTCCTTGAAGAATGAAAACCAAAAGTATCTAGAGTTTAGGACCTTTCAGGAGGTCCTTTGTGGTCCAAAACGAATGTCACCATGCATTGAGAGACAAAATTTTTAGATGGAAGAATGATTATTTTCATCAACACATCCCCTAAATACTATGTCTGCCCCTATTTTATGTTATTTATTTTCATCCCATAAATATTATTTTGAATCACTTTCCATCTTTATTTTTTGTTCTATTGCAAAAAAATTCAGGAAAAACACCAGAAACCATATAATTTACAATTGGGGCATACCATGGTATTTTTGGAGTGAGAGATTAAAGGTGGTCAGTTGGAAATTCTGGATCAATTATTTCAGAAAGAGAATAATTATGAATTCGACTCATGTGATCATCCATAGGGTTTTCTTTCCCTAGTCTATCTTTTATTACAAGGTCAAACTCTTGGAGCATTAGGATTCATCTTATCTTCCTCGGTTTGGAATCACTTTTATCGAGTAAGAAATTTATAGAAGAATGGTCTATGAAGATGATGATTTTGGCACCTAAGAGGTAGGTCTGGAATTTATCTTAGGAAAAAACAGACGCTAAATGTTTATTTTATTGACATTGTAGTGATATTGAGTTTCATCCAATGTTTTTATGCATAATAGGTGGTATGATGAATTTTTCTCTTATTTGACAATGAACGGACCCAATGGCCCAATCAGAAGCATCACACATCAACTCAAAGGGTAAGGACCAATCTGGGGGTTGGATTACTGGGGTTGATGTAAGATCAATTTTGAGTTCAACGAAGGCTCTCATTCAATCCTCTTCAAAATGGAAAGTGGAATCATTATGGAGAAACCAAGTGAGTGGGAGGGAAATTATATTAATGTTATGGATGAATAGATGATAGAAACTAGAATGACCTACAAAGGAACAGATGTACCAGAAAAATGTGGGTTATGGAATTGATTGGATCACTTCAATTTTCTTAGGATCCACTTCAATACCATCTTTTGAAATAATGCAGCTTAGAACAATCTCATTTGAAACCATGAAGTGACATTTTTCAAAATTTATCACATGGATAGACATGACACACTTTTTAAGGACTAGAGAGAGTGTATTCAACAAATATTCAAATGACTCACCATAAATGGTAAATCCATCCATGAAGACATCCATGTAGTGTTCAAGGAATTTTGAAAATATACTCATCATAATCCTTTGGAATGTTGTAGGAGCATTGAAATGGCCAAAAGGCATTTTATTATCTGAATATGTTTTAACGGGGCATGTGAAAATAGTCTATTCATTGTCCTGAGGTGTTATTGGAATTTTATAATAGCTGGTGTATCCATCATGAAATCATTAGTGTGAATTTTTGGCTAATTGTTCTAGCATTTGATCAAGGAATGGAAGAGGGTAGTGATATTTTCTTATTTCAACATTAAATTTTTGGTAATCAATGAACACACGACATTTGTTCTTCACTCGAGTTGTGACTACCTCTCCATGTTCATTTGTGACAACAATTATCCCTCCCTTCTTTGGTACAACATTAAATGGACTGCCCCATTCACTATCAGAAATTGGATTGTTAATAGTATATTAAAGATGCATGGGGATATTTTTCATAACTACCTCATGTATGCTTGGATTGAGTCTTCTATATGGTTGTATAACTAGCTTGGATGATTCCTCAAGATGGATGTCATGCTTGCAAAGAGAAGGGTTGATTTTTGGTATGTCATTTAAGGTCTAACTTAATGATTTTTGTTTTCCTCTAACAACTGAAAATGTTTAGACTCCTAGGTTTCAGTAAGTGAAGTAGATATAATGACAGGATATGAGGGATCGTGGAAATGGTATGCATATTTCACTTGTTCTGGATGATGTTTCAGATCATTATCATCTTTCATTTGTGGTTCAGACAACTCAAGAATGGAGGAAGGTATTTCATTTGCTTCATATTCATTTTCCTTAATATTATCCAAGGTGTAGCATTAGAGATCAGAGTTGATGTGGGATTCAATAGAGTTTTTATGTACCTCTAGATTGATGGAGACTATGAATGAGAGGACAACATCAACATCACCATTTATAACTTGGTTAATAATAATGAAGATTTCAGAAGATTAATTCTCATTAGAACCTGACAAACATGATGGAATGGGGTTCAATAGACTATCATAAGTTTTCTCTGAAGAATGGATTGAGAATGTAGAGTGATCCTCATATGGGTATTATAAGGCCCCAGCATTAAACCTTACATA
Organism: Viscum album; assembly: GCA_963277665.1. NCBI lineage: Eukaryota > Viridiplantae > Streptophyta > Magnoliopsida > Santalales > Viscaceae > Viscum > Viscum album. Next base: position 339,889,957 of record OY728143.1, on the reverse strand, counting down.
ATCTTGAGTTATCACAAGATTACACGTTGAGGATCTTTTCAGGTTTAGAGTTTTAGAGAATTAAATCATAAAACTTGCATTACATTCCACATATAAACAAATTGGTTACATAAAGATAGTATTCTTCATTCCCATCAATGGAAACATATTTAAAATAAACATGGATTCTTTCCTGACACTTCCTTGACACTCTCACCATATCATGTACCTTTCCCTTGACTTGTGAAAAACATTTCAAAAAAACAAGGGATGAGCATAAAAAGCTCAGTAAGGGATATAAAAATATGGAAAGGAAACATGGGTACATATATACATAAGGATGAGATCATACTTTACCCATATAACATAAGCACATTAAAATACCTCATCAAATCATGAATAAATCATAGAAATCGTAAGACATAAAGGTAACTTGAGGCATTCATAACATTCTTACGTAGGGAGTAACCCTCTTGGTAACGTTTGGAATAACCATCACAGTATATTCCCTAAAATCGCTTCGGAGAAACCTTAACGTTTCACTCCTTCGCGTTACCCAATGCATTGGAGAGCTATATCGGGCTCACCCGCCCTTAGTTTATCACGGAACCACCCGTTTTCATAATAATGCCCAAGAACCACAACATAATCATATCACATAAAACATGCATAAAGGAAACATAACATTCCCACCTTTCAATCACAATATATCAATACAACACATTGATATAAAAACATTATGAAAACCATTTTCGATACCAAAATAAAAGAAAATTAAAACATGGTATTTATTTTTCTTTTTTAAAAAAAGGTATGGCTTGTAGAGGAAGCCGAAACTCAAATAACGGTCACGACGGCGGAGAAGTCGTTGTCGCCGCATAGGTACGAAAAAAAATTCCCTTTTGTCGTTTAGTAAATGCTTCGTATAAAAAATATTCCTTTTGAATAAACGTAAAAGTCAAAGGGGTTTATGTTGGGCAAAAATCCCTCAAGGTATCATTGAAGCCTTTTTGAGGTGATTGTGTTTGTTGACAAAGTGGACATCTACGTTGTGATTGTTGACAAAGAGGATTTCATGGTTGAATGTCGAGTTCAAGAGCTGAGTTCAACGATCCATGTTTGATTCAAGAACATCGATAAAAGGAATGGATGATCTGGAGGCGGTACAAAAGAACAGATACAAGGTGGCGCCGTTTTCCAGTGTTTGCCAAATTTTTGGGCCTGAAAATCGGCAAATGAAGAAAAGTGTTTTTGGCAAAGGGACATGCGCGCCGCGAACATGGTGTACAGGAAACTTGCGCGCCACATGTTTTTCAAGATCAGAAGATCAAAATATGGCTAAGGAAATAGGATCGCGCAAGTTTGGGAGTTGGTCGCGCAAGTGTCTAAAGGAGAGGAGACTTGCGCGCCGAAACTGGGTCGCGCAGGTGACTTGCGCGCCGTCGCGCAGGGTGGTCAGATTGCCTATAAATACCGGACCACCCCTCCTCATTTCTCACCGGAGTTCAAGACGAGAGCTCCCGTCGCGCAGGTGTGGTGGTCGCGCAAGTGGTGTGTGTGGTCGCGCAGGTGGGACTTGCGCGCCAGTGGTTGAAGTTGTGCGCCAGTGTTAGAAGTTGCGCGCCGGTTTGCAGTTGCGCACCAATGGTGGTTTGGGCGTAAAGGGAAGAGAGTCGCGCAAGTTTGGAGTTGAGGAAGCTTGTGTCGCGCAAGTGTCAGAGGAGGACTTGCGCGCCCGTTGTGACTTGCGCGCTGATACTTGCGCGCCGAGGTTGACTTGCGCGCCAAGTAAGGTTTTGTTCCCGCAGTGATTTTCAAACTGTGTGGAAGCTGGAAGTTTGCCCGATACCTTCGGTGCAAAGAGATATTCATCAACGGGTGAAAGTTAAACTTCAACAGAGCATCTACATACAAGAGAAGATGCATTCTTTCAGGAAAATGAAGAGACCTACAGGTCTATAAACTGTGAGTGGATTCCATCCAAGAGCAGTGAGCTCAGGAAGAGGAAGAAGGTGATCCTCTCCACCGGCAGTGAGCCAGAGAGAGAGAATAAGGGAGTGACCCTTGGGAAAGCAGTGAGCTGACCCTAAACATTGTAAAGGCAGTGAGCCTGGGCATAGAAGTGATCTAGCCCGAATCTTGTAATCCACAGCTAGTGAAGATTAGTGGAATTTGGTACGACCGGCAACCTGTCGGCGTATGCTCCTTGGACGTAGCCCTTAGCGGTGAACCAAGTAAAATTGCTGTGTCCTGTGCTTGCTTTACATTCTGTTTATATCGTGCAACAGGGAAAAGAGAGAAGAGTGTTTTGCTTAACAGCGAAACAAGATCAGAACGGGCATTAATTTTTAATTAGTCATACCCTGATTCACCCCCACTCTCAGGGTATCCAGCCTAGTGGACCTAACAAGTGGTATCAGAGGGAAAGGTTGAAAGTTGTTCTTCTCTCAATGGAGGTAACCAATCATAAAGGGATTCCGATCTTCGACGGATATAATTTTCAGATATGGAAGAATCGGATGCAACACTATTTCCGATCCTTGGGAATGGATGTGTTTTCAGCAGCTATGCATGGTATCACAGCTGATATTAATAGTGGTGCCTTATCAGAAGCTGAGCATAGAGAGTTGGATGCTGATTCCAAAGCAATCAATGCCTTAGGGGGAGCCCTATCCAATCCCATCTACACAAAGGTGATGTCATGCAAAACGTCACATTCCATGTGGGAAAAGCTTTTGAATATATATGAAGGGGACACAAAAGTCAGAGAGGCAAAGCTGCAGGTGTTGTGGAACAAATATGAAGATCTGAAAATGAACCCGAATGAGTCTGTTGACGCATTCTTTGATAGGGTAAACATTGTTGTGGAAGATATGCGAGGTCTTGGAGAAGTCATTGAAGACATAAAGATTGTAAAGCGCATCTTGAGGAAACTTCCACCTCGGTTCAATCCGAAAGTTTCAGTACTAGAAGATAAAGATCCAAAAGAGCTGACATTGGACAATTTGCACAGTACCTTGGTTGCATATGAAATGAGGAACGATGATAATGAGGCTGTGGAAAAGGGGAAGTCTAAAGAGGTGGCATTTAAGGCCATGAAGAAGCTCACCATTGAAGATTCTAATGAAGAAGAAGAGACAGATGAGGTCATGTCATTCCTTTCTTCGAATCTACAAAGAGGAAGAGGAAAGTTTAAAGGTAAACTTCCACTAGCATGCTTTAGATGTGGAAAGGTTGGTCATCTTGCGGCAAGATTCCCCAAGAAGTTTCAAGATGATGATGATGATGATGACGCTGAAATTCCCAAAAAGAAGTCTTCAGCTTTTGTGAAAGGGAAGAAGCAATTCAAGAGAAATTTCTTCAAGAAAAAGAATCTTCTCTCACAAGAATTTGAAAGTTCAGATGAGTCTGAGGATGAAGAGGTTGAGGAAATAGAAAATTGCAGAGATCGTGGGGTAAATGCCTTGGTGGCAATTGTTGGTAGTTCTCAAAAGGGAGAAGATGCTGATACTAAAGAAGAAGAAGAAATTGAAGGGAGAATTGATATGGAAGCCGAATTGTAAGCAGCTCTTGAGGAGATAGATGTTTGGAGAGCCAAAACGAAGAAAGCCAATAAAGTGGTTCGTGATGCCAAACTCTACATGCAACAACAGGATGAAGAAAAGTCTGAGCTGTTAGAAGAAATTGAAAGACTAAAATCTTCAACACCAGAGATCTCAGAAAATATTGTTGAGTATAAGCTTAAAATTGAGGAACAAAAGAAGGAAATTGATTGTCTGACAAACACAGGAAAGGAGCAGGTTAGATGTATCAAAGAGCTTGAAGAAGAAGTGGTCAGTCTGCGACAAAAACTCAAGGATCAAGATAAACTCATGACCCCCAATGTGATATCTGAAAAGCAGTCTATTCAGAAGACAGAGAAGATGAAAGAGGAGCCTAGCAGTTCAGTAGGAAAGAAACAGCAATTGAGCTCATATGTTAAGGTCGTTTCTGGGCTTAGTCAAGAACAAAAATTGGCGACAATTGCAGTCAGACCGCAAGCACTCATCCTGAAAGTGAAGGTTGATTTGGGAACAAAACAGAATCAGAATATTCAGAGATCCCAAAGGGGAAATCACAGTGCTGAAATATCACGAGGGAATGCATCCTATATCAGGTGTTATTGCTGTGGGAAAATGGGACATTCATAGTTTGTGTGTTCCATAGCCAAGAGATACAGAAGGGAACATGAGCAGAGACGGCAGCCAAACAGATAACGGTTTTCCAGAACACATTTTGAAGGACACTGTTTTTGGTGCGGAGGATTTGGACACATGGCTAGGTATTGCACATCAATCATTCAGAGAAATGTGTCAAAGAATAATCAAAATGTTCGCAAGCAGCAGATCAATAAACCAACAAGTGAGCTAAAAGTTCAGAACAGATTTGCAGCTCTGCAAGATGAGGATGGTCCATCATACTCTGAGAAAGAACAGAAGCCTCAATCCATGCCGTGTATGAAAGAAAAAGTATGGACCAAGAAGAAGAAAAATGAGAAGGCTGTGGTGGCGGAGATTGCCCTTAAAGCATTAGATCGATCTGGTGTTTGGATCCTTGATAGTGGTTGCACATCCCACATGACGGGTAATAAGGATCTTGTTACAGGCATCAAATATGACAAAGAAAGAGTTGTCAAATTTGGAAATGATGAAGGCCTGAAGATTGTTGGCTCAGGGAAAGCTAAGTTTGGGGGCAAAGAGATGAAACGTGCTGATGTCTTGGTAGTAGAGGGTCTCAGTCATAATCTACTCAGTGTCAGTCAACTATGTGACTCTGGGCACTCTATCCAATTTACCAAGAAGATGTGTATTGTGAAAGGAAAAGATGGAGCAGCTGTTCTGCAGGGAAAAAGGTCAAAGGGAAATCTCTATCTTGTAAGTGGGGAAGAAGATACTTGTCTTTTTTCCAGAGAAGAAGAAAACCAGCTGTGGCACAAGCGACTTGGTCATCTATGCCAACCATCTATGGAGGATCTCGTTAAATGTGATGCTGCTAGAGACCTTCCCAAACTATCACGTGATCGCACTCATACATGTGATGCTTGTCAGCAAGAGAAAATCATCAGAAAGACATACATGCCAAAGGAACAGAAATCAACTAGAGTGCTCGAATTGGTGCACGCTGATGTATGTGGACCTATCTCACCACGAGCTATAAATGGGCAAAGGTACTATGTTCTTTTCATTGATGACTATAGCAGAATGGCCTGGGTATTCATCATAACCCATAATACAGAGGTATTCAGTTGCATAAAGCAGTACAGGAGGGAATCAGAAAAGATGCTTGGGAAGAAAATTCTGAAGTTTCGTACTGATAACGGTATGGAATTTACAAACAGTCAGGTTGAAAACTATCTCGAGAAACATGGGATAAGGCATCAAGTTTCATCAGTGAGAACTCCCCAACAGAATGGAGTAGTAGAAAGGAGGAATCGGATCATTAACAACATGGCCAGAACAATGCTTATTGATAAGGACCTACCAGAGAAATTTTGGAAGGAAGCAGTTTTGACATCGGTCTATGTTTCAAACAGGTCCCTGTTATGTCTGAAGGAAGGGAAGACTCCGTATGAACTGTGGTACGGAAAGAAGCCAACGTTGAAATACTTTCGAATCTTTGGAAGTAAGTGTTTAATTCTCAACAAAGAACATCATAGGAAGTTTGAGGCACGAGGAGATGAAGGGATATTCCTTGGCTATTCAGGGAAAAGCAAAGCATATAAATGCTTCAACAAGAGGCTGGGAAAAATTGTTGAGAGTAATGATGTCACTATAGTCGAAAATGAACAGACTGCTCAACGACCCAGTGAACAGTTCCTGGATGAAAGTGATGATGAGATAAGCAACCCAAGGGGAGTAGAAGTGGCAGAAGCTGATTCAGAAGAAGATACTGATGATGAAGAGGAAAGTGTCAAGTCAGTGTCTGCGAGGAAGCCAAAGAGTCGAGCTGAGATTGATAGGCAGAATATCATTGGTGATCAAACAGCTCCAGTTCAGACTCGAAGAATGAAATCATCACAGCAAGCATCGTTTTTGTCTCAAGTAGAGCCGAAATGTTTTTCTGATGCAGCTGAAGATGAAAACTGGGTTCAGGCCATGAACGAAGAGCTTGATCAGATTGAGAAAAACCAGACATGGGAGATTGTTTCGAGGCCAGCAGACAAGAATGTCATTGGGACCAAATGGGTCTATCGCAACAAGATGAATGAAGATGGCACATTGATTCGGAACAAAGCATGTCTAGTGTGCAAGGGGTACTCCCAAATAGAGGGAATTGATGTTGATGAGACATTTGCACCGGTTGCAAGGCTGGAGACAATAAGATTATTCCTAGCCATCGCAGTGCAAAGGAAGTTCAAAGTGTTCCAGATGGATGTCAAATCCGCATTCTTAAATGGGGTTCTGGAAGAGGAGGTGTATATTGAGCAGCCAGATGGTTTTCTCATTCATGAGGATGAGAACAAAGTTTGCAGGCTGAAGAAGGCATTGTATGGGCTGAAACAAGCACCAAGGGCATGGTACTCAAGGCTTGATCAGTACTTGAAGAAGCTTGGTTTTCAGCGTGGAGGAGTTGATTACAATCTCTATTTCAGCAATGACAGTAATCAAAGGATGATGGTGCTAGTGTATGTCGATGACATAATTTTTGGCGGATCAGATGAAGCTCAGTGCAGACAATTTTCTGAATTCATGAAAAATGAGTTTGAAATGTCAATGATTGGAGAGCTAACGTTTTTCCTTGGTCTACAGGTGACACAAGGAAGGAATGGAACTTTCATTTCTCAATCCAAATATGCCAAGGAAGTTCTAAGAAGGTGTGGAATGGATAATTCCAAGGAAATGAAGACTCCGGTTGCTACCCGGATGAAATTATCAAAAGATGAGGATGGCAAGGCAGTTAATATCACAGAATACAGGCAAATCATTGGAAGTCTGTTGTACTTAACCGCAACAAGGCCTGATATTGTTTTCGCCACATGCCAAGCAGCGAGATATCAATGCAATCCCAAGGAAAGTCACATGCTTGCAGTGAAAAGAATACTTCGGTATATCAAGGGCACGGTGGACTTCGGTTTGACATACAACGACAAATCTCAGACAGAGTTATTGGGATATACTGATGCAGACTGGGCCGGTTCAGCAGATGATAGAAAATCAACGTCAGGTGGTGCATTCTATCTTGGTGGATTGTGTATTTCTTGGCTAAGCAAGAAACAAGATTGCATTTCATTGAGCACCGCAGAAGCTGAGTATATAGCGGCCACTCAAGCATGCACGCAGTTATTGTGGATGAAGCAGCAGCTTGAGGATATGGGAGTTGAAGTAAAGTCTCCGATCGGAATCCAGTGTGACAACTCAAGTGATATAAATCTTAGCAAAAATCCTGTCCATCATTCCAGGACAAAGCACATTGAGATCAAGTATCATTTCATCAAGGAGAAGGTTGAGCAGGGCATCGTGAAGTTGGAGTATGTGCCTACAGAGCTACAGGTTGCAGACATTCTGACAAAGGCCTTACCCAAGGAAGCTTTTGAGAGGCGTCGACTAGCTCTGGGAGTTCAGTCGATTCCCCGCACTTGAAATAGTGTGAACGCGGGATCACCTCCCCTCTCCCCGAGGTATGCTGTGTTTTCCCTACTGTGCTAATGTGTTCTCTACTATGTTACAGACTACAAAGGCGTGACCTTTGGGTTCGTTGACAAAGGCGGAGAAAATAGTGGTTGTTCAAGGGGGAGACAGTGTTGAAGCTTTGATAAATCATGAATGATATGGGGAGACGCTGACAGGTGGAGCAGCCAGATAGGGGGAGTTGAAGCTAGTTGAACGTGCTTAGCCAGAGCTTAGCTTGGACAAAACAGGAAATATGGCTAAAGAGGTGTTGAAGCTGTGAGCAGAAAGGGGGAGCGTATTAAATCTGACGATGCTAGAAGTGATCGATCAAATAATAGATATCACGACAGCTGAGGATCGTGATAAAAGCAGAAGCGTAGTGTTGGACAGTGTGTGGTGTCAACAGTGGATGTCAGAGACAAAGTGATTCATTGATGAACTTTTCATTTACTCTTGTTTCTCACGCCGAGCATTGCTCATGTGGGCTTAGAGTATGTGTTGAGTAAATCCTTGGTCGCTATCAGAATCGCAATGAGGCGAATGGAGGTTGAAGAATCAATGACGTATCTTTGTTTGGAAGAGTTGTCAACAAACCCAAATGGGGAGATTGTTGGGCAAAAATCCCTCAAGATATCATTGAAGCCTTTTTGAGGTGATTGTGTTTGTTGACAAAGTGGACATCTACGTTGTGATTGTTGACAAAGAGGATTTCATGGTTGAATGTCGAGTTCAAGAGCTGAGTTCAACGATCCATGTTGGATTCAAGAACGTCGATAAAAGGAATGGATGATCTGGAGGCGGTACAAAAGAACAGATACAAGGTGGCGCCGTTTTCCAGTGTTTGCCGAATTTTTGGGCCTGAAAATCGGCAAATGAAGAAAAGTGTTTTTGGCAAAGGGACTTGCGCGCCGCGAACATGGTGTACAGGAAACTTGCGCGCCACATGTTTTTCAAGATCAGAAGATCAAAATATGGCTAAGGAAATAGGATCGCGCAAGTTTGGGAGTTGGTCGCGCAAGTGTCTAAAGGAGAGGAGACTTGCGCGCCGAAACTGGGTCGCGCAGGTGACTTGCGCGCCGTCGCGCAGGGTGGTCAGATTGCCTATAAATACCGGACCACCCCTCCTCATTTCTCACCGGAGTTCAAGACGAGAGCTCCCGTCGCGCAGGTGTGGTGGTCGCGCAAGTGGTGTGTGTGGTCGCGCAGGTGGGACTTGCGCGCCAGTGGTTGAAGTTGTGCGCCAGTGTTAGAAGTTGCGCGCCGGTTTGCAGTTGCGCACCAATGGTGGTTTGGGCGTAAAGGGAAGAGAGTCGGGCAAGTTTGGAGTTGAGGAAGCTTGTGTCGCGCAAGTGTCAGAGGAGGACTTGCGCGCCCGTTGTGACTTGCGCGCCGATACTTGCGCGCCGAGGTTGACTTGCGCGCCAAGTAAGGTTTTGTTCCCGCAGTGATTTTCAAACTGTGTGGAAGCTGGAAGTTTGCCCGATACCTTCGGTGCAAAGAGATATTCATCAACGGGTGAAAGTTAAACTTCAACAGAGCATCTACATACAAGAGAAGATGCATTCTTTCAGGAAAATGAAGAGACCTACAGGTCTATAAACTGTGAGTGGATTCCATCCAAGAGCAGTGAGCTCAGGAAGAGGAAGAAGGTGATCCTCTCCACCGGCAGTGATCCAGAGAGAGAGAAACAGGGAGTGACCCTTGGGAAAGCAGTGAGCTGACCCTAAACATTGTAAAGGCAGTGAGCCTGGGCATAGAAGTGATCTAGCCCGAATCTTGTAATCCACAGCTAGTGAAGATTAGTGGAATTTGGTACGACCGGCAACCTGTCGGCGTATGCTCCTTGGACGTAGCCCTTAGCGGTGAACCAAGTAAAATTGCTGTGTCCTGTTCTTGCTTTACATTCTGTTTATATCGTGCAACAGGGAAAAGAGAGAAGAGTGTTTTGCTTAACAGCGAAACAAGATCAGAACGGGCATTAATTTTTAATTAGTCATACCCTGATTCACCCCCCCTCTCAGGGTATCCAGCCTAGTGGACCTAACAGTTTATACACCGTATAAAAGAAATTTGTGTATAAAATAAAATATGCCTCAATGAAAGGAGATTGAGACGAAGTCCCATACCTCGGGTCCGACTTGACTTGACCTTTATTTAATATCCAGAATAACAAACTTGAGTTAATTTCTACTTGTTTAATATCCTTTTTCAAGTTCATTATTCCTTTAATATCACTTATTTCCATTTCATGAACACTATGTAAATATTTAAGTCAATAACGTTCGTTTTAACGATCATTGGTACTTGAGTAAAAAATAAGCCCTTTATAGTTACAAGATGTTCATGTATCCATTATATCCATAATTATAATCATGATGTATATATCATATATATCACATATATCCAGTACATTCTTGCATTTATAATATTACGTAATCATTTAGAGGTAAGAAATGAAATGCACCGTTCATGGAGATGGTAAGCCATACGTACGCATGAACGCTACTTTCATTTCTATTTCGTATTTTATAGAATGGAATCATAATGATATAAAGGTATATTATAATTCCAGTATAATATCATATATAATATCATAGTTCCATCCTTTATAAGTCCAACATATGGTATTTAACGAATCAAATCATTTTGAGGGGCTGTAGTCCGCATTTCCTTAAATGAAGATATCACGTTCACCCATAATGAAAACCATAAAGGTATGACCAAAAAGAAAAAAACAGATGCTTAAGGAAAACATAAACATTTTATATATCATATATAAATATAGTGGCATCTTAATGGCCACCTTTTAATGTGTTAAAAGAATGTTGAACAATCATCGTTTCGGGAGGCATAAATTCACCATCCACGGAAACAGTATGTTCGTTATCCATTAGATGTAGGTGTGTGTAAGTGTGGCTCGAATCCATATTATAACAAAATCCTAGTATATTTAGGATACTGTATTTCTTACAAAAGAAAAGAATAAAAAGAGTTTAGGGGGTTGGAGAAGAAAAATAAAACAAAAGGACTCAAAAGAAGACATTACCTTAAAATCGGGTAACTCCCTTTGGTTTGAGGTCAATGGCTTCTTTGGGAAGACTTCTGCCCAAAGTGATGCTTCAAGGAGTAAGATATGGAATTGGAGAGACAAAATGGGTAGGGGTTGGCCGAGCCAAAGGCTTTGGGAGTGTGGGTAATGAGGTAGAGGTGGGGGCCTTTTATAAGAGGATAGGAGGGGCACTCTTGGAAAGTAAAGAAAAGTTAATTTATTAAAAAGAGATTCGGATTCAAAAGGTCCCACATTGCTATAATTCAAGGATAAGGTGATAAGGCCTCGAAATCCTCTCATCCAATTGGTTTTTTCCATGTGTAGGTTTTAGATTTTTCATTATCATTCCATTTTATTTAAATCGTTAAATAATGAGGTCATCGCTGCATCATCATGATGGCATAAATAATTTAATTTATTTAAAGTCTAAAAATTATATAAAAAAATACTATGATGTAGGAAATCTTTTTATATTTCTGATTACTATTAATAATAAAAAATATGATCTTTATAACCCCATGTAAAAAATTGTTTCGTAAAACATATCATGTTTGTGTCATTTTTACTTTATCATTAAATAAAAATTTATTTATGTCATTTCCCAACCAAAGTGGCTCCATGGGGTCCCCAAGTTGACCCATGGCTTGTCTTGGTCGGCCATGACACAACCAATGAGGGTAGGACATGTGTCTAGGTCATTTCATATTATTAAAGCATTATTTTTACCTTAAACTACACTAATTACCACTAATCGCGATTTAAATCTTAATAAGTTACTATTCACCAAAAACTTATTTTAATCTAATTGAACCACATTTTACTTCTTAATGACAACCATGTATGTTGGATTTTTGAAATTCAAAACACAATGATGGGAAAATTTCTTTTAAACGGAAAAATCAGTTTTTATAAGTACCACTTAGTGGTTTCACTATTCATCAAAAATTGAAGTTTTTCAGAAAATTACCAAAAATTCACCCTAAGATATATTTGATATTCCGAATTCAAAAATGAAGTCTATTTTACAAAATTCAAAACATATAAGTCACATTAATTAATTTAATAATTAATTCCCGCTGTCAGAGCAAATAGCGTGTTTTTATGAAACAATAAGTATCAAAAGATTGACACCAGTTTAATTCTAATTTGAAAGTGAAATTGATTACAATGACCACAATTGGATTAAATGGTAAAAATATATTCTAATTAAACTTCAAAACCAATTCAAAAGATAATCTAATCATATAAATAAATTATATTAAAAAGCATTTTTGATGTAAAATACAGTATTTTTCACTATTCATTAAAAATTGAACATTGTCATAAAAATACCAAAAATTCACACAAAGTAAATTTTGATGTCCCAATCATAAAGAATAAGTTTATTTTGAAAAAAATATTTTATAAAAATTTCAAAATATAGATTTAAAAAGGGTTTTCCATTATAAGGATTCAAAATAATATTTCAAGAATATTAGTGTATTCCGTGCTTAAGATTGGATTAATTTTCATTTTAAGCCTCTAAAACACTATCTTAATCATTCATAGACATAGATAAAAATATCTATTATTCATTACTTACATGGGATGTTACATCCTTCCCCCTTTAGAAAGTTGCGTCCCCGTAATTTATTTACTTATCGAATAAATGGGGGTACTTATCCCTCCTTGCATTTTCAGATTCCCATGTTGCCTCATCAATCATGTGGTTTTTACACAAAACCTTTACCTGGTGAATCACCTTATTCTGTAACACTTGATCCCTGTGGTCAAGAATCTGGACCGATTGTTCCTCATAAGATAGGTTCTCTTCCAGCTGAACTACCTCTGGACTCAAAACATGAGATGGATCTGCCATATACTTTCTCAACATTGAAACGTGAAAAACATTGTGTACCTGAGATAAACTCGGAGGTAAAGCCACTCGGTATGCAACTGATCCAACTCTATCCAGAATTTCGTATGGTCCAATGAACCTTGGACTCAACATTCCTTTCTTACCAAATCTCATCATACTTTTCCAAGGAGAAACCTTGAGAAAAACATGATCACCTACCTCGAAAGATAGATCCTTCCTACGGTTATCCGCATAACTCTTCTGCCCGCTCTGAGCTGTTCTCATGTGTTTCTGAATCAGCTGAACTTTTTCTGCCATCTCTTCTACCAATTCTGGTCCCAACAACTTCCTTTCACCCACTTCACCCCAGAAAGCTGGAGTTCGACACTGCTTCCCATATAATTCCTGAAATGGTGCCATCTGTATACTGGAATGAAAACTGTTATTATATGAAAAGTCAACAAAAGACAGATGTTGGTCCCAACTTCCCTGATAATCCATAGAACAAGCTCGTAGCATATCCTCCAATGTCTGAATTGTTCGTTCTGACTGCCCATCTGATTGAGGATGAAAAGCTGTACTAAAATTTAATTCAGTACCCAACGACATCTGAAGGCCTTTCCAAAAATCAGTAGCGAACCTAGGATCATGGTCAGATACAATGGAGAGAGGATCTCCATGTAACCTGACTACCTCTTTAAGATACAAATGGGAAAGTTGATCTAGGTAAAAATTATCTCGTATAGCAAGGAAATGAGAAAACTTGGTCAAGCGATCAAAAATAACCCAGATTGCATTATTACTTCAAGATGTCTTCGGTAATCCAACAACAAAGTCCATGGATATATTCTCCCATTTCCACTCTGGCACTGGTAAAGGATGAAGAATCCCTTTCAGTAACTGTCACTCTGCTTTAACCTATTGACATTTCAAACAATTCATAGTAATATCTGCAATATCTCTTTTCATTCCATCCCACTAGTAATACTCCCGCAGATCTCTGTACATCTTAGTACTGCCCAGATGAACTGAAAACGGTGAACTATGAGCTTCACATAACAACTCTCTCTTCAACTGTGAATCACAAGGCACACACAATCTCTTCCCAAATCTCAAAACGCAATCATTATCAATGTTGAATTCATGCAACTTACCTTTCTGAACTAGCTCTACCCTTTTCTGCAACTCATTGTCTTACTTATGTGCTTGCTTGATTCTATCTGATAAAGATGATCTCACTGATACCTAAAACAAAACAGAAGAACTTCCTACACCAACAACTTCTATGCCAAAGTTCATCAAATCCTTAACCAAAGGATCACGTTCCAAATGCAACATTGCTAATGAGGCATTACTTTTTTGACTCAAAGCATTAGCCACTTTATTTGCTTTTCCTGGATGGAGATGAATTGTACAATCATAATCCTTGATTAATTCTAGCCATCTCCTTTGTCTCATGTTCAATTCTTTCTGAGCGAATATATACTTTAAACATTTGTGATCAGTATATATTTCTCACTTTACTCCATACAAATGATGCCTCCAAATTTTTAAAGCGAAAACAACAACAGCTAATTCCAAATCATGTGTAGGGTAATTTACCTCATGAGTTTTCAACTGTCGTGAAGCATAAGCAATTACCTGATCATTCTGCATTAGGACGCAACCAAGTCCTTTCAATGAAGCATCACTGTATATAACAAACTCACCATTCCTGGAAGGTAGTGCCAAAACTGGAGCATTCACCAATCTTCTTTTCAATTCCTGAAAAAATCATCACATTCTTTTGTCCAGATAAACTTAACACCCTTCCGAGATAGCTTAGTCATTGGACTAGATAACCGTGAGAAATTTCTAACAAACCTTCGTTAATATCCCGCAAAACTAAGGAAGCTACAAATCTCGGTTACATTTGTGGGTCTTGGCCATTCTTCCAAAACTTTTGTTTTTGCAGGATCAACAGTTATTCCATATTTAGAAACAATGTGACCAAAGAAAGAAATTTGTTGCAACCAAAACTCACACTTTCTGAATTTCCCATACATTTTTTTTCTTTTAAGGTTTGCAAGATAACCCTTAAATGTATTTCATGCTCCTCTTTACTTTTAGAAAACACCAAAATATCATCAATGAAAACCACCACAAACTTATCCAAGAACTCATTGAAAATTATATTCATTAAGTCCATGAATACAGAAGGTGAATTGGTTAGCCCAAAAGGCATTACTACAAATTCATAATGGCCATATCTCGTACAGAACGTGGTCTTCGGAATATCTGCCTCCTTTACCTTCAGCTGATGGTACCCCGATCTCAGGTCAATCTTTGAAAAAAACTGAGCTCCCTGGAACTGATCAAACAAATCATCTATATGAGGAAAATGATATTTGTTCTTAACAGTGATGTTATTCAAGGCTCTATAATCAATGCAAAGTCTCATAGAACCATCTTTCTTTTTAACAAATAAAACAGGAGCACCCCATGGTGATGTGCTAGGTCTAATGAAACCTTCTCTAATAATTCTTGCAATTGCTCCTTCAACTCTAAAAGTTCAATTTGTGCCATTCGATAAGGGGGTTTTGAAATTGGCTTAGTATCAGGATCTAAGTCAACAGTAAACTCAACTTCCCGATCTGGTATTATTCCAGGCAACTCATCAGGAAAAACATCAGGATACTCATTTACCACTGGCACATAATTAATCTGAACAGTTCCTTAATTTTCAATGATGTGTGGAAGGTAAAATTCATTTCCATCTTTTACAAGTTTCTCGGCCTCTTGATATGTTATCAAAAGTAAGGGTTCATTCCTGTAAACAAACTAAAAGTCTTTCTGAAAAGAAACCTCTTTAGCTCTACAGTAAATCTTAGCATGGTAAATAGAGAGCCAATCCATACCCAGGATAACATCAAACTCTACTAGAGGTAGAACAATAAGGTTTGCAAGTAGGTTATTTCCACAGATAAGGATAAGAAGATTGTTATAAATTCTCTTTTCCTCAACATTTCTCCCAGGTGTTTTTACCAAAAGTTCAGGAGTCATTTCTTGAGATGGTATTCCCATTATACTAGAAAAGGTTTCAGAGATGAAAGAATGTTTTGACCCCGAATCAAACAACACACTGGCATAATCTAAAAAAACAAACAAAGTACCTGAGACAACTTCATTTGATGGCCCGACATCTGCTGAAGTAGTTGCAAAGGATTTCACCACCCCTTTCTGCTTGTAGTCTAACTGCTTCCCATCACTCAAGCTCTTTGTCGGACACTCATTTGCATAGGGACCCATCTCATTGCACTTATAACATTTCACTAACTGTAAATAAAATTTGGTCTTACCTTTACCTTGATCCTTTTCAGTGCAATCACGAGCCTTATGTCCCATCTTACCACATCGGTAGCACTTTCCAGAATTCAGAAGAAATTCCCTAGCATGGCTTTTTCCACATTTATCGCAAACTGAAAACCTAGTTTTCTTAGCATCAGAATATTTTGAAGAATTCTTACCTTTCTCCTGCCACCTCGGTCTCTTCTTTTGTTGGTTGTTATAGAACACTTGATCATCGGAAAAATCCATTTCCACCTTCTCAGCACATCTAAAATGCTTTTCATAACTTTTAAACACACGAGAAGCTAATGCCCTTCGATATTTTGGCTTTAATCCTGAGTAAAAACGATTGATTTTACTATCAAGGTCTCGGATAATATTTGGAGCATACCTTGACAATCGAGTGAACCTTTATTCATAGGCAGCCACTGAGTCTTTCCCTTGCCTCAATTCCAAGAATTCTTTTTCCATCCTAAGTCAAACAGCCTTAGGAAAATACTTCTCAACAAACATACCTTTGAATTCATCCCAGTCAAGAGAATCAATCTCATCGGTGTCCCTGATATTTTTAACCATAGACCACCACTGATCTGCTTCACCCTCCAAACAGTAAATAGCAAGACTAACCTTTTGATTGTCTGAACACCCCATGACATCAAAAATATTCTCCAGTGCTTTAATCCATCCTTCAGCTAGCACAGGGTCAGATGATCCTATGAATGATGGGGGATTTTTCCTCATGAAATGTTCCACCACTGACATGTTCCTCTGTGGTTGATCTGGCTGATCTTGTGCATGGATACCACCACCATTTATCGCTTGAGTCAACTGTGTCATTACTGCAACAAACTGTTCAGTTCCACTTCTGACCATTTCTGGATGCTGATTCGGAAGGTTATTTCCTTCTGTATGCCTTCCTAGCACTGCTTCCCTATTTCCTCTGCGGAAAACCATTCTGAACAAACATGTCTTAGATGAAGCAACATGGTAATATTCAAATTCTATATCATTTCAAAAAAAAATTTGGATAATCATTTAATAGAATTCTAACTCCTAAAGTTATCTAAACCGACTTCTGATACCAACTATAAGGCCCCATCCTTAAACATTACATAATCTTGAGTTATCACAAGATTACACGTTGAGGATCTTTTCAGTTTTAGAGTTTTAGAGAATTAGATCATAAAACTTTCATTACATTCCACATATAATCAATGTGGTTACATAAAGATAGTATTCTTCATTCCCATCAATGGAAACATATTTTAAATAAACATTGATTCTTTCTTGACACTTCCTTGACACTATCACCATATCATGTACCTTTCCCTTGACCTGTGAAAAACATTTCAAAAAAACTTGGGATGAGCATAAAAAGCTCAGTAAGGGATATAAAAACATGGAAAGGAAACATGGGTACATATATACATAAGGATGAGATCATACTTTACCCATATAACATAAGCACTTTAACATAACTCATCAAATCATGAATAAATCATAGAAATCATAAGACATAAAGGTAACTTGAGGCATTCATAACATTCTTACGTAGAGAGTAACCCTCTTGGTTACATTTGGAATACCCATCACAGTATATTCCATAAAATCTCTTTGCAGAAACCTTAATGTTTCACTCCTTCGCGTTACCCAATGCATTGGAGAGCTATATCGAGCTCACCTGCCCTTAGTTTATCACGGAACCACCCGTTTTCATAATAATGGCCAAGAACCTCAACATAATCATATCACATAAAACATGCATAAAGGAAACATAACATTCCCACATTTCAATCACAATATATCAATACAACACATTGATATAAAAACATTATGAAAAAAAATTCGATACCAGAAGAAAAGAAAAGTAAAACATGGTATTTATTTATCTTTTAAAAAAAGGTATGGCTTGTAGAGGAAGCTGAAACTCAAATAACAGTCACGACGTCGGAGAAGTCGTTGTCGCCACATACGTACGACAAAAACATTCCCTTTTGTCGTTTAGTAAATGATTCGTATAAAAAATATTCCTTTTGAATAAATGTAAAATTCAAAGGGGTTTATACACCGTATAAAAGAAAGTTGTGTATAAAACAAAATATGCCTCAATGAAAGGAGATTGAGACGAAGTCCCATACATCGGGTCCGACTTGACTCGACCGTTCTTTAATCTCCTGAATAATAAACTTGAGTTAATTTCTACTTGTTTAATAACCTTTTTCAAGTTCATTATTCCTTTTATATCACTTATTTCCATGTCATGAACACTAGTAAATTTTTAAGTTAATAACGTTCGTTTTAACGATCATTGGTACTTGAGTCAAGAATAAGCCCTTTATAATTACAAGTTGTCCATGTATCCATTATATCCAGAATTATAATCATGATGTATATATCATATATATCACATATATCCAGTACATGCATGCATTTATAATATTACATAATCATTTAGAGGTAAGAAATGAAATGCACCGTTCATGGAGACGGTAAGCCGTACGTACGCATGAACGCTACTTTCATTTCTATTTCGTATTTTATAGAATGGAATCATACATATATAAAGGTATATTATAATTCCATTATAATATCATATCTAATATCATAGTTCATCCATTATACGTCCCACATATGGTATTTAACGAATCAAATCATTTTGAGGGGGCGGTAGTCCGCACTTCCTTAAATGAAGATATCGCGTTCACCCATAATGGAAACCATAAAGGTATGACCAAAAAGAAAAAAACAGAAGCTTAAGGAAAACATAAACATATTATATATCATATATAAATATAGTGACATCTTAATGGCCACATTTTAAGGTGTTAAAAGAATGTTGAACAATCATCGTTTCGGGAGGCATAAATTCACCATCCACGGAAACAGTATGTTCGTTAACCATTAGATGTTGGTGTGTGTAAGTGTAGCTAGAATACATATTATAACAACATCATAGTATATTTAGGAAATAGGATTTGTTACAAAAGAAAATAATAAAAAGAGTTTAGGGGGCTGGAGAAGCAAAATAAAACAAAAGGACTCAAAAGAAGACATTACCTTAAATTCGGGTAACTCCCTTTGGTTTGAGCTAAAATGCTTCCTTGGGAAGACTTCTGACCAACGTGAGGCTTCAAAGAGTAAGAGAGGGAAGTGTAGAGACAAAATGGGCATGGGTTGGCCGAGCCAAAGGCTTTGGGAGTGTGGGTAATGAGGTAGAGGTGGGGGCCTTTTATAAGAGGAGAGGAGGGGCACTCTTGGAAAGTAAAGATAAGTTACTTTATTAAAAAGAGTTTCGGATTCATAAGGTCCCTCATTGCTATAATTCGAGGATAAGGTGATAAGGCTTCGAAATCCACTCATACAATTGGTTTTGTCCATGTGTAAGTTTTATAGTTTTCATTATCTTTCCATTTTATTTAAATCGTTAAATAATGAGGTCATTACTGCTTCATCATGATGTGATAAATAATTTAATTTAATTAATGTCTAAAAATTTAAAAAAACTATTATGATGTAGGAAATGTTTTTAGATTTACAATGACTATTTATAATCAAAAATCTGATCTTTATAACCCCATTTAAAATTGTTTTCGTAAAACATATCATGTTTGTGTCATTTTTACTTTATCATTAAATAAAAAGTTATTTATGTCATTTCCCAACCAAAGTGGCTCCATGGGGTCCCCAAGTTGACCCATGGCTTGTATTGGTCTGACATGACACAACCAATGAGGGTAGGACATGTTTCTAGGTCATTTCATATTATTAAAGCATTATTTTTACCTTAAACTACACTAATTACCACTAATCGCGATTAAAAACTTAATAAGTTACTATTCACCAAAAAATTATTTTAATCACATTGAACCACATTTTACTTCTTAATGACAACCATGTATGTCGGATTTTTGAAATTCAAAACACAATTATGGGAAATTTTCATTTAAACGGAAAAATCAGTTTTTATAAGTACCACTTAGTGGTTTCACTATTCATCAAAAATAGAAGTTTTTCAGAAAATTACCAAAAATTCACCCTAAGCTATATTTGATATTCCGAATTCAAAAATGAAGTCTATTTTAAAAAATTCAAAAAATATATGTCACATTAATTAATTTAATAATTAATATCCCTTGTCAGAGAAAATAGCGTGTTTTTATGAAACAATAAGTATCAAAAGATTGACACCAGTTTAAGTCTAATTTCAAAGTGAAATTGATTACAATGACCACCATTGGATTTAATGGTAAAAATATATTCTAATTACAATTCAAAACCAATTCAAAAGTCAATCTAATCATATAAATAAATTATATTAAAAATCTTTTTTGATGTAAAATGTAGTAATTTTCACTAATCATTAAAAAATGAACATTGTCAGAAAAATACCAAAACTTCACAAAAAGTAAATTTTGATGTTCCAATCATAAAGAATAAGTTTATTTTGACAAACATAGTTTATAAAATTTTCAAAAGATATATTTAAAAATGGTTTTCCATCATAAGTCAGTAAAACAATCTTTTAAGAATATTAGTGTATTCCATGCTTAAGATTGGATTTATTTTCATTTTAAGCCTCTAAAACACTATCTTAATCATTAATAGACATAGATAAAAATATCTATTATTCATTACTTAATTGGGATGTTACAGGTATTGCATGGTTAGGAAAATGTATAACTTGACCAGTTGGTCACCAATTTCCATGGATAAGATGCCAGAATAGACATAATTTTTGGTTATGTTTTTCATTTGGAATGGTATTACTAGAATTAGTGGTGATCCAAATGAGGTTATCTCACCTTCCCTGTCAAGGAAATAGAAATTAGTAGTGAAGATAAGATCATTCACACAAACAAGGACATCCTTGGTTATACCCTTAGGACTAGTAGAGCTTCGATTTTCCAATTGGATGCCGACACCTGTTGGATGTAAGGGACAAAGACCATGGTTGGAGAATATGGATTTGGGCATGACATTAATTGTGGCTCCTAGGTATATTAGTGCATCATCAAAGTTATAACGTTGCATTATTAATATAATCTTAAAGTTCCCTGGATCATTTCACTTTTTGGGAATAGAATAATAGGTGGAAACATTTTTGAAGGTGCTAAGTTTCCTCTTGTGGGTGCACAATTCCTTAAAAAATGGAATTAGTGGGGACTTGTTTTATGACTTCTAAGAGATTAATGTTTAAATCAACACATCGAAACATGTCAAGCATTTCATGATCAGGTTCTAAGGACTTATTCGGCTTATAAATGACTTGAGAAATATGAATTGGTTTCCAAAGAGAAATGTAATGACTTGATTGTTGTTGCTGGCTTAGGATGGATGCATGTTGAAAATTTTTTTATTCAATGTTTTTAAGGCTGGAATGAGTGAAAGAAGAAAGATATTTCTCTGCATATTCCCATTTTTTCTTGAAATATGAGGCTTGTCTCAGTTTGGGAGTTTATTGATTTTGGTTCATGGGAAATCGATTGTATTGGTTTTTTAATTTGAAAGAATCACTAGGATTGTGGAATCCAGGATGAGGAAGATGAGGATTGATCCATTGAGTTTGTGGAACAAAATGTCAATGTTGTTGGATGTTACTAACAACTCAAATATAATAGAATTGGAATGGTATTTTATGAGGTTATTTAGGGTGATTAGAAATATAATTCCCATATCTCATGATAGTGTTATATGTAGAAGATAAGGGCTCAGAATGGGGTTGGTTGATGTTTATAACAAAGTGACCTGATTTTTGAGGGTTGGGGTTCCACTGAACTTATACCGCATAAGTCTCTATTGGTCTGGATGAATCAGAGGGATCCTCTTAATTTTTTGGACATGTTTTAGTTGGATGAGATTGGTAGATACATATTCCACAACACTAGATTGTTCCAGGGAACATAGATTGTGGAGTGGATGATGTTAGGGATTTGGCTACCACAACTAGTTGTTGCACAAGACCTGTAAGTTCACTTTGCCACTAATTTATCTTGTTCGACTTAATGGATTGATTATAATGGGATTTTTTGACATGATCGTGTGCTCACGTATGGAATTGTTTTGTGTTCACATCCATGTTACTTATAAGATATCTTGCTGGTGCATGTGTTTTATCAATATGGTCACTTCCACATGTGGCATCGATGGTTGATCTCACTATTTCCAATTACCCCTCGTAGAAGTATTGGATCAAGAGTTGGATAGGGATTTGGTGGTGTGGGTAGGTTAAAAAAAGCTTTTTGAACCTCTCCCAGTAGTCATGGAGTGATTTATTTGGGAGTTAACAGATACCAATTATTTCCTTTCAGATAGAAGCAGTCTGAGAAGCAAGAAATAAATTTTCAGTGAAAAGACACATCATGTAATTCCAGATAGTTATGGAACTTGGAGGGAGGTACTAAGGTCATGAATTTGAGGAGTCATCTAAGGAAGAAGGGAATTATATAATTTTAATTTTTTCCTCAAAAACCTCTTGAGGATTCATGGTAGAGCACAACACTTGGAACTCTTTAAGATGAAGATGTGGACCCTCACCAACTCGCCCCTGGAAATGATGAAGAAGATGAATCAAACCTGCTTTGATTTCAATGTAATCCTCTATGTTCAGATATTGAATACCAAGAGTTTGGTAATTCATTTCAGGTTAATCAAGTTATTTATGTCTTTGTTCTCTAGGATCGGCCATATCTAATTCAATTTGTTGGACAATGACAAGTTCTTGAATGAGTTGATTATCTCTTTTGTTCCTCCTAATTTGGCGAATTGTTTTCTCAATTTCAGCATCAAATAAAACCAAGGTATTTTTTGGAAGGGTATGTGTCATTCAGAGAGTTTTTAGAAGAATGGGGAAGATGGGGTTTTTTTTATATTTTTCATTTTTATGATTTTCATGAGAAATCTGTTTTTTCTTTGTGTGTTTTTTCAATTTTTTAAATTTTTTTTTTGGGTTTTTTTACGATAACCAGAATGTAATGACTATATAAAGTACCATCCTCGAAAACAGTGGAATTTGAATGCGTGGTTGATTATTGCCTATTTACTATTCAAGGATCTCGTTCTCTTATAATGTGTATAGCATCACATGGGTCGAGTCCTCAGTAATAATACTTTTGAATAATAGATTATTTTTAGTTCATTGTATTCTAATTGGGGGGATTGAATGTAGAGATTATAAAATTATTGATTGATTAAGTTTTATTTAACAAAATTGATAAATATTTGGGTGATTTTATCATTAGGGTTTTAATCTTGTGATATCCTTAAGCAATGCTTTATACTTCATTAAATTAACGCACACGTCTGAAGTTGACATTGATTGGAACTTCAAGTGTTAATGCTTTAATCCATGCCTTAATATTTCTTAAGGTTATAATAGTAATCAGATATTATTTATGGTAGTGTATTTAGGTTTCTAATAATCCATGTAAACCACTCACTAAAAAAAACAAGCCATTAGTTAATTACATGTTAAGTCCAATATACACGATGTTAATTCAAAGAATACTGATCGAGAAAAACGTCTCAATCGCTTAACTTCCCTAAATTATAACTCTAAATGAGGAGATATTTTCTCATCCATTGAAGTGATTAATAATCTAGTTATAATTATAATGATGAAAAATTAAGAAGAGAATAAAAAAAGGGATAAGGAATGAGTGGTGTGTCGAACACACACACAAATTATAATGAGAATTAAAAACATACATTCGATTGAATGAGGAAGAAAAAGAAAGGAAGGGGTTTTAACATGATTTCAAATATTTTAAGAACATTAATATTAAACTAAAGAATGTTGATGAGAATAATTGATATTGAAGAACAAACATTCATTAAATCAAAATTACCAAAGAAAACAATTACATGATTATAAATGAAGAAAAACACAAAAGTAAATGGAAGGAAACAGGGAGGAATGGTTTCTCAAGTAAAAACGTGATTATGGAAGATCCTCACATGCCTTTTGCATATAATTGTTCATGCCAGCCTATCCTACTTTTCTCTAAATATCTTACCCTTTATAAAGGAGAGTATAGGATTTATTTATTGCCCAAGGTGGTGGATTGTTTTCATTCCAAAACTACCCATCCAAATTGGTTGATGATTTGGACATCCATATAGCTGAATCTAGAAATATCCCCTTCTAAGAAGTATTATATAATAATGTTGGCTGAATAATCTGAATATATGGTGGAATTTATATATATGAAGCCAATGTTATGGTCATTTTATTAAAAAAAATTAACATGTCCATTTCAAAAAATACTTTTTAGAAGCCCGAAATGTGAATGGGATTATCAAGCAGAAGATTCCTTCAAATATAAACACATTCCTCACCAAATTAGGCCGCCTATATCTAATATTTCACAATGAAAAATATCATCTTTATTTGATGATTACATCATGATTTATGCCATGAATAGTGTCCGTCATTTAATTTCTGTCCAGAATGGTGGGATGGATTTCAACCCATCAGTTTGACCCTTGTTCATGTAGTTGAAAATTAAAATTTTTATACATTATTCTTTTTTGATAATCAAGAACATATGGTGTAGTTTCATAAAATTTGGGCATTGAGATTTAGACTAGTAACTCAATAATCATGGCTGGTCCAGTTTCATTACAGTTTATTTGGTTCTTCTTGTGTGGACCATATGACCCTGAAATGGACTATTTCACGAAAGGATCCTTGTAGTGAAATATTGGCATTTTTGTAAGTATCCCTAAAAAATCAGAATACTGAAATTTTGATATGTAGGGTGAGAGTTATTATTAAAACAGTAACCATACATGAATATGGATGAATTCAAATAGTTCTCAAAAATTATAATTAATATTTAAACATTAATATTTTACACAAATTATGCACATTTCATATAAAATTAGTAATGGGATTATATAAAAAGTTACGAAAATATTAATTACATCATCTTTGAAATGAAAAAGAAATTTTTTTTTCTCCTTTGATCACACTCATATCAAATAGTTAATCCATAAAGGTCATTCAAAATATACTTCTTTGCATACTGGTGAAAATATAACACCAAAATGAGTGAGTTCAGATGCTCAGTAACGATAAAAATATAGTGGAAACTATCATAATTATGCATAAAAATTTAAGTCAATGTATAAGACTAAAACACATTCCTTTTAGAAATACTACTTCACCATAATTTGAAAATGATAAATAATATAATTCAATTTACATATTCACATAGATATTCTTCCAGTCAAATAATCACATGTAATATCAATAGATGATTTCATAATTATGGAATGCATAATGTCATATATCATAACCACATATTCAAGGCTTCGTACCAATAAAAATAATAATAATCTTTTCAAAGCCTTATTCCAAGACAGTAGTTTGTCTCATTAGACCTATCGATGCATCGAGGGGCTACATCGGGTTACAATTGTCAATTACTACGTCCAATGAATTCCTCAAAATAAAAGGTTGAAAAGATACCAAAAAATGCGTATTAAAACTATCATAGAAAATGTTAGTACTATAACTATAAAACATAAATGGAATCAAAATAGCATATCCCCAGTATAAAATTATCAGAAAACCTTGAATAAAATATTTAAGATTGTATAATAATAAATCAACTTCAATCAAGTGAAAAATCCAACAAAGTTTATTGACATAGATGAAATCATTCCAAAAACTATTTTATAGAAATAACATTTTCTAATTTAAAATCATTTAAAAGTTTCATAATTATAAAATAAAAAATATATTTTGAAATTATTTATATAAGATTGTAATAAAGCTTCAAAGTTTTTACAATGGGGGAAAATAGTTGCACACAGCGTATAAGTTAAAAACCATTCCTTCCTTAATTTGTCAAAAATATAATAACGTTCCATTTTAAAACCCGACGGAAAGATTTATGTCAAAAAAAATTATGAAATGTAAAAAAAGGGTATAAATGACTATAACCCATATTCTAGGAAATAGTAAAATTGTTTCCAAATACATTTTTAAGAAACACTGATGTGGATGATTAAGATATCTCAGAAGATACTTACATATAACCAACCTCAGATAATATAGAGAATGTAAAATTAACCCTTAACATGTAATTTTGCGTAGATGAGGGTACATTAACATCATATTTAATAGTCAAATAATTATTATTAAATTATTCAAGAACCAAATACATAAATATGATATCATATATGAGCCTCTAATATTGCTTTGATAATAATATTTCAGTAGTATCATTGTTTCAGCAATTAACTGATTTATTTACCTTCCTATGTTTTGTTACGTAAGTTATGTTAATTATGTTTAAGATTTTTTTGACTCATATCCAGAATTATATTAATTTATTAAACATTATTTTAAATAATAAATGAAAATTAATCTTGAGTGGTTACGATGGGGAACGAAATATAATCACGTTATTCAGACGATAATATATACATAAGCATGAGTGACAATATCATTTTATTTATAGTAAAATATTATGTAATTGGATGGTATATTATATATATAGAATCAATTAAATGTTATATTTTTGTAAATCAATTATACTCATTATTATACGCATCCAAAAAATTAAGTCTTGAAAAACATATTACACTACGACGTGGAGAGAGTAACTCGTATGTACACACGTATGGTGACTTTGTCATTCATAGGATTGATAGAAAATTGAATATGGTTGAACAATATTTTTTAATAAAATCACTGTATTTCAAAGGTACTGGAGCTATTATTTAGGTATGTAAATAACAAAGAAAAAGGAAGTGGAAGAAGAAAAGAACTTCGAAAGAGGTGAAGAAATAATTACATCTTTTTCGAGGTCTTTCTTTTGATTTGACTAGAAGGATTCCATGGGTTAGATTTATGATAAATGTAAGGAATCTAGGTTGATGTTAGGATAGTTTGGATAAGATTTGTGAAGGGTTTTACCATGAAAATTGGCTTTGGATGTGTGTATATGAGAGGAGGGGAATTACCCTTTTTTAAGGGAGGTGAGGGGAACATTAGAAAAAGATTGAAATATTAATTTTTTATAAATCATTTTCTATTTATAATAGATACAAAAGGATTTATTTATAGTATAATTTATGAATGGGTCTATTTCCCCTCAACCAATAGGTTTTACACTAGTTTAGTTAACAATATTAAAATTATTTTTCAGATTTAACCCTTAGTTAAATAGTTTATCTTTTACCATGTCTTCTTATATTTTTATAATACATAGTTAATAATATTACTATAAAATTAAAATTGATGTTTTAATTGATAATTAATGAAATATATATCATTATATATGTACATTGTGTAATCCTTATATTTTCATGACTATTATATATTTTAATAAAATAGTATTTGTTTTAAAAACTCATTTATTTCAATTTTGACACTATTTAGTATTTGTGTTTTGTTAAAGTCAAAACAACATGATTAATTCAAAAAAAGACATTAAATAATCTCAAACACTTTATTGTAACCTATAAATTTCGTGGAATGCATTAAAATTCTTAATTTAAATTTATTTTAATATTTATAATATCAATTATTTTAAACATTGATTAATAAGCTAATTACAAAATCGTAATTGTGTCATAAATAAACATAATTATATAATTTTTAAAAATAATAAATAAATTACCATGATGTATGAAATATATTTATCTTTCCAATGAATATTTATATTTGAATTTAACTTATATATATAACTATATTAAAAATGGTTTATTTATCAAAATTTGAATTTAACACTTTTTACTCTTCATTTAAAAAATATAACAATTGACCTAATCTAATCCATGTGGCTCAAAAAGGATCATAATTTGGTCCAAATTTTTATTTTTATTTTCTAAATAAATATATCCAATATAATTATGACATTTGTTAGCATAATTATAATATCATTTTTACCTTTAATTGCCTTATTTACTTTTAACCGTGGTAAATAAAAGTCAAATGTTACTATTCACCAAAAATTATTTTCCTCCTATTGAACTACATATTAATTATTGATGTAAATCATGTCTCTTATATTTATAAAATTTAACTCACATGTGTGGTAAAAATACGATTTCTGCAAATTTGTAATTGTGCCTTGATTGTGGGAAAAATGTTAAAAAGTTCAATAAAATTTTATATATCTATTCTTATTTTAAGATGGCTTAAAATAATTACATTGGAATAATATAATTATTATTTATCTACATTCACATTAAAGTAAATTTCAATTAAAATAATATTCATTTAAAAAGTAGTTGGTTTTAAACAATGACGTAGTGCTTTTCACTATTCATAAAAAATTGAGTGTTTTCTGAAAAATATTGAAAATTTACCCTAAGATAATTTTAATATTAAAAATTAAAAAATAATGTATATTTTACCAAATTGAAAACATTTATGCTTTATTAATTAATTTAATGTTTATTTGCATTTTTAAAACCAGAAAACTGTTTTTTTTTAATAAAAACTATTAAAAGATTGATATGTGTTTACGTGATATTTAAATATGATATCAGTTAAAATGACCTCAACTATTTTAAATGATAAAAATATAATCTAATTATAATTTAAAATATCATAAATTCATAATCTAACATTATAAATTACTTCTATTAAAAATGTTGTTTTCAATTAAAATTTATTATTTTCCATTATTCATCAAAGTATGAAAGTTATCAAAAAACTACAAAAAAATTATCCAAAATATATTTTTATATCCTTCTTCTAAAGAATAATTTAATTTTATTAAATTGAATATATAAAAGTGTCAAATATTGGAATTAATAAGGGATCTCTATTAAAAGGAGGAAATACATCATTTTTTAAAAATGCTTCTTTTATATGTAAAATTGAATTTGTAATTATATTATATCGAAGAAATAAATAATATTAATGTTAAAATTATATATGATATATTTAAAATTTAAAACGTGTTCAAAACTATTCATAACTTCTTTCTAAAGAGCTAGTTTGATAGGTCGTGATGCACTTGATCTCAATTTTGTGTGTATCACAATATATTAAATTACATTAAAGGGAAAATATACTATGAATTCTTGGGGTGTTACATAGTTTTATTGAGTCTTTCCCTTAATCACGTAATGGATGTCTTGGTCTGATATAAAATTTTATTTGAAGAATTATTATCTCTTATTCATAAATTTCTTATTATCATTATCACTTGCTTATTAATATTTAGTGGAATGTAAATAAGTGATTAACAATGTCTTGAAAATATTTACATATAAGCCTATTTTATATTAGTTCCATATTGCATTCTTTTTTAATTCATTAATTATGTGACTATGGCAACACATCCATAATGATAAACAATGCAACTGCTAGAATGAAAATATGGTAAAGGGAATGATCTTGATATTTTCCGATGGTTAGTTTATCTAGCAGTTGATAATCAATCCTGGCCTAGGGGAGAAACACCTTTAACCATCAGGGTTCATGTTTACAGCTTTCCACCTATCTACCTTAGTATCTCCTTAGAATTGTCTCGTTTGGGCTCTATCTTGAACCACCTATACTTTCTTTGGATATATAGTCATTACATATGCTTTTAAATTACATGCAAGTGAGGGGTACAAGGGGGTTACTTAAAAGAAACCATGGGAAGAAAAGCCCTATATATTAATTGGGAGAGATGGCGTAGAACCCTAAATTTAATTTAAGAAATAAATTAAAAGGGAAACCAATCACAAAAAAGGTTTGGTCTTTCTCGTGATCAGCCACATAGATACAATGAGTTACGCATTTAGTAAAACTAGAATTCAATTCCTCAATAGTTCATATTTAGATAAATCATGCTCAAATCGATTAATTATTATCTTTAATAAATCAATAATTTTATCTTAATCCTTTTTAGAATTTCATTGAGATTATCATCCTTGTACATAAATTCACCTTGTTGTTAAACTGGTGAATACTCATTAGAATCTACCCAACATGGATTGTATTCACATATTATTATACTATTTTGAAACATGGCATACAAGATGCTTCAATTCATTGAGTAACGAACTGTATAACGATTTATACATGATATAAATATCAAACATTATACATTAATTAATTTATTGATTCTTCATAATTTGGTAATGTAAATGAAATGTAGTTCTGACTGCATAGCCTATAATACCGTCGTTGTATTTCCTGAAGTACATGCCTAAGTATTTGTCATGTGAGGTGTACTTCATAAACAATAGAGTACACTACATATACAGTGGGCTACACATTGTGTTGTAATCACGTTACACGGTTACCCATCTACTAAATCCATGCATTGGATTCATGGATTTTCCCCTAACCCAAAGGAACTGCACACTATGTTCAGTGGGCCACATTTTGCCTAATCCGGTAAGCATGTTCCTATCTATCACGATCAACATGCTATGAAAAATTAATTAAACTATATGTAATAAATGCACACAGTTTGAGTAACTGCCGAATAACTCATGATGTGCAGTACATAGTTAAAAGACATGTAGTCCATATTACCCAGCATCTATGGAAGACAAAATAATGTGCATTTTCGAACACTTGGCGTGTTCTTTCGTATTATCTATATAGAATCATTGGGGGACCCTGATGAGTTCTTCATTTTCATTTTAATCCAAAAAAAATAATCATGTAAAGACCAGAAAATTTCAAGGGAATTTTTTTCTTAATATTCTTTTGGATTTTAAGAGTACGCTGTTTTTGACGGAACCTGATTCTGAGGCCCGGTGTGCCCGGAATAATTTTCCAAATTTTTGATCAGGTTAGTTCAGTGAACAAAAGAGCGGGTTTTTCTAACTTTTGAACTGGTGCTCGGAATCAAAATCAGAGGGCACCGATGAAACCGCAGCGCCGGTAATTGCTTAGGAACAACTTATCTGGAGTTCTATTTTCCCTGGTGTGGCTATTAAAAAAATGGGTTAACTAAGGAATGAAATAAAAAATTTTGTAACAATTTTTTTTTCTATTCTATGAAATTACAACCTATGCATGGAAGATGAGGTGGGACCCACTACATCCTACCTTTATATAGTAGGATAATAGTGAAGTGGGGCCCACACTATCCCCACCCCTTCAAACCCCTTAAAACCTCCCTCGTGCATTTCTTTTTGTAACACACCCACACCTCCCCCGTTTTAATGTCATGTCAACTCAAGCCGTTTTTCTTCCACATTAAATTTATGCCAATAAAACTCCTAATTTAATTAGATCACGTGCATTACTTAAATTGGTGAAT
This sequence comes from Viscum album, assembly GCA_963277665.1. Lineage (NCBI taxonomy): Eukaryota > Viridiplantae > Streptophyta > Magnoliopsida > Santalales > Viscaceae > Viscum > Viscum album. The sequence goes on along the minus strand of OY728143.1, from coordinate 339,858,886 downwards.
TCATTTTGAATTTAAAATTATTGAAGTCTTTTGTGTGTGTAAATTAAATAAGACAACGTCTTATTTTTTGTGGAGATTCGCTGTGTGGAGGAGAGAACCCTCGATGATTTTGGTCTTCCTACCTGAAGAACATGAAGAACACCAAAGCTTCAATGAAGAACTCCATATCATCTTTGCATCTTCATCTCGCATTGAAGGAAGAGAGATGCCGCATATTTCATCGGGCGAACATCGATGACGTACGGAGCCTCTTTCCGCGACACCGTCTTCCACGACATCGTTTACCCGTGACGATCCTCGCTCGATGACTTCTTCCAGGTAGGGGGTTTTCGTTTTATGTGTATGTGAATTATCCCCTCTTGAATCCATATATTAATTTCCAGGTGTTTGAATAATTTACCTTGAATAAATTATACCATCGTCTAAAGCATGACTTTTAATGTTAGAATTTTGAAAAACACCTAACGCGGAGGGTGAGAGCCAAACAAACATGGCCCGACAACCCTCCACAGTTTGTTTATTGGTGTGCGGATCGACGGGTGATGACGAAGTGGGCCAAAAAGGCGTTTTGAACCCCTCGATGTAATCTAAGTGTCCCGAGAGAGCCGCAGGGGCAGAACGCAGGCAAAATGGACCACCAAAGCGCAGGGGAAGACCGTGGGAAAAATGGACCACCGTTCGATGCACCGTCAATTTCATTGAGATCCTTGGATCGAGACAGTCGTTTCGGTATATTACACTCAAGGTTTCAATGAAGTTTGTGTATGGCCAGGTTGGTTTGAACACAAAACCAACTTGGCCCTCGGAGCAGAAACACTTATAACTTCAACTCCGGATGTCCGATTGATATGCAGTAGACTTTTTTGGATTTCTCCTGGTGAGACGGACCTTATGGCTTACTTCGCTCAAGGTTTGGATGTAGTTGGAGTGCGTTCGGGCTGGTTTTGACTTAAAAACCAACTGGGCCCCTAGAACGAAAACGACAATAACACTCAGACCAGGAGTCCGATTGACGCCCTATTTGTCGCGTTGTGTTCCTTTTATCAAGATGCAACTTTGGGGACACATCAACTCTGGACTACCTATCATTTGATGTATCGACCCCCTTGGATCATGTAGCGTACCCACCCAGAACGAGCGTGTTGTTTGCGGAGACCATAGAGCTGGATGAGGCTTGACGACTGCTGATCGATCAACTCAGAGTGTTTTGATAGCTCAGTGGAGAGTGCTTCATTGTAGCGGCAGACTCACGATTTAGGAGTGCTTGGTTTTAGTGGTAGACTCATGGTACTCAACAGAAGTAGTACCTCTGTAGGCTATGAGGGGGAGCGCTTGGCTGTAGCAGCAGACCCATGGTGGGAAGCACTTTGTTGTAGAAGCAGGCCCACAGTACTCGATAGGTGGAGTACTACACAGTCCAAGGTTAGTGGGAAGCACTTGGTTGTAGAGGCTGGCCCACTGTACTCGAAAGAGGAGGAGTTCTCCAGTAGCTATGGGTTTGACGGTGAAGACATTCGTACTGGAATCCTCTGTGGGTTCGACGATGATGACAACCGTACTGGAATCCTCTATGGGTTTTGTAGTGACGACTACAGTACATGTATCCTACGTTGGTCTGATAGTTTTGTCTTCTATTGTAGTATCCTATGTGGGTCTGACAGCTTATCTTGTCTAGAATCCTACGTGGGTCCCAGCCAAGATGAATCAGTGGCTACATGTGATCATATCTGTCACCTTACAAAGAAGTATACCTATGTGAGCTAAGTCTTGACTATTCAATCAATATCTTCGATATGATTGACTTGTTTTCCTATGTGTATTGGGTTGTGTTATCTTGTGTGGGTTGGGTTATAATATCCTGTGTGGACGTGATCGAACTTAGGCTCAGATATTGGAGCTGAACTGGAATTCATTAATTAGGTATATGTATGGGCATATACCTAAGTAGTGTTGGATTTTACTTCGTGATTGTAACTTTATTTTGTGGATTATCCTTTGTGGATTCTGGGAGACCATCAGGGGTCTCGGGGTCCCTACTGAGTAGCATATACTCACCTCTGAATGGGATATTCTGGCACTACATTGTGTTGGATGCAGACGACAGACAACGCTGATCGTGGTTGAGGATTGTTGAGAAAGTTAGTACCTGGAGGTGGACCAGTGGGCGGGATGTACACAGAGTGGACGGATGGACCCGAGGAGCTGAGGAGGCTATCTGTACCCACCCTTCAGGTGGGAATTCTAGTCGATGGCTTGATGTTGCTTCTTTACTTTCAGTTGTTGTACTTTCTCTCCAGTTGTACTTTAATTTCAGTTTGGGTTTTTATTCTCACCCATTTACTTTTCGCACTTGCTATTGTACTCAATTAACTTAGTGTTTACTTCTACTACCATAATCTGTGGTGTTTATTTACTTAAAAAGGCAATGAATTACACTTTTTGTCGTTATTTACTCCTTGGTGCTAGTCACCATCCCCTGTCCTATGAGAGGTAGGCTTGGGGTAGTCATGGAACGGTTCTCGAGGATGGATCGTGAAAAGTTTGTATCAGAGGAGTTCGGTTCTACCGCAGAACTCAGGACTCTGATCTTTCTTCTATGTGAAGCAATAGTGTTATGGTTATTTAGTGTGGTTATTAGTCCAGGGAGTCCAGTGTTGGTGTGGAGGCCGACATATCTGTACACCAGGACCCTGACTTCTGATTTCCGACTCAGTGCACGAAAACATTGATTGCATGTGTGTTTCAAAAGTTTTCATTGTGGTTAGTTTGTGTCAGCTCACCAGGTATACTATTTTGACCATTGTGTTCCTGTTTCTTTTCAGGATGGCCCCATGACATCAGCCAGCTATGGTTCAGAGCTTTGTGTGAGACGACAGCCCACTGAGCGATGGGGCCTCAGTGTAGGACCCTTTTCAGCAAAGGCACCGGTGGTACCTCTAACCGCTGAGCCACCGATGCCACCAGCCCCAGCCACTAAGAGCGCACGTCATCTTAGTGCACCGCACGAGTTCCAGCGTCAGAGACCGCCTAGGTTCTATGGGGAGACGGACCCTCAGGAAGCCGAGGATTGGCTGGAGGCTATTGTTCGAGTTTTCAGGTTAGTGGGGACACCATCTGACCTCATGGTGATCCATGCAGTGAGTCTCATGCACGCAAAAGCAGGAAGATGGTGGAGCCTGATGCACCAGGTTCACGAAAAGGCATCACTCCTTTTGACGGACTTTGAGAGCCTCTTCCACTCGGGTTTCGTACCAGTCACCCTCTGTGGGGTATGAATTCAGGAGCTACTACAGCTACGGTAGGGCAGCATGACGGTAGCCCAATACTCGGAAAGATTTACCAATCTCTCACGCTATTCCACGGACATGGTATGAGACCCATTCTTCAGGGCCCAAACCTTCGAGCAGGGGCTCGGGCAAGAGATCAGAGCTTCAGTTGTTTCTCACAGCATCCCGATGCACACAGGGGTGTTGGAGAGTGCCCTCTTAGTGGAGAGTTTCCTTGCTGAGCAGTCTCCAGCAGTAGGACCCACCACTAGCCGGCATGCGGCAGAGTCTTCTGCAACGGGCAGTAGATAGATGACGCAGAGGTCCAAGAGGACCAGACCTACGGGTGGTCGACCGCATGACTCAGGATCATTTTTGTGAGGCACTCGGGGTGGAGAACGACTTACCATCATCGAACAGTGTTACGACCAGCGCCGCGTCGGCTGGACAAGGGGGGGGCTGCATCCTCCCCCCCGTCCTGGCCAGGGTGGTTCACGCTCGGCCGGGCCAGGCCAGACATGGACCCAGGTCGGGTCGACCCGGTTCGGGCCGACCTAGGGGTGTTGGTCTTGGCCGGGCCGAGCCCAGACCCCCCATTTCTGACTGTTTTCAGTTTTTGCCCATATCATGGGATTTGGACCTCCGATCGATGCACCATTAGATGTGTTGGGATCCTTGGATCGAGACGGTCGTTTCAGTATATTACACTCAAGGTTTTGGAGAACGTTGTGTACGGCCGGGTTTGTTCGAACATGAAACCAACAAGGGCCTCCAAGCATAAACACTTATAACTTGAGCTCAGGACGTCCGATTGATGGGCCATCGACTTTGTTGGATTCCTCTTGGTGAGACAGACCTTTTTTCTTAATCTGATCAAGGTTTGGACATATTTGGTGTGATGTTGACTTTGTTTTGACTTAAAAACCAACAGGGGCCCTCAAACAAAAAAGCCAATAACACTTAGACCAGGCGTCTGATTGACGCGTCGTCTGTCGCGTTGAGTTCCTTTTATCGAGACAGATCGTTAGGGATACATTAAATCCATACTACATGTCAGTTGATGTATCTACCCCCCTTAGCTATTGGAGATGACCCTCCCGGAACGAGCATGCTGTGTGCAGAAACCCTAGAGCTGGCTGAGACTTGACGACTACTGATCGATCGACTCGGAGTGTTTCGATAGCACATGGGGGAGCGCTTGGTTGTAGAGGTAGACCCACGGAATAAGAGCGCTTGGTTGTAGAGGCAGACCCACAGTACTCAATAGAAGGAGTATCTCTGTAGGCGATGAGGGGGATCGCTTGGTTGTAGAGGCAGACCCCTGGTGGGAAGCGCATGGTTGTAGCAGGAGGCCCACAGTACTTGATAGGTGGAGTACTACAACAGTCCATGGTTAGTGGGAAGCGCTTGGCTGTAGCGGCAGGCCCACTGTACTCGATAGAGGAGGAGTTTCCCCGTAGCTATGTGTTAGACGGTGAAGACCTTTGTACTGGAATCCTCCGTGGGTTCGATGACGACAAAAAACATACTGGAATTCTACATGGGTTCGGCGGTGACGACTACAGTACTTGTATCCCTCGTGGGTCTGACAGTTTTGACCTCGGATGTAGTATCCTATGTTGGTCTGACATCTTAGCTAGTCTAGTATCTTACATGGGTCCCAGACTAGATGAATCAGTGGCTACATATGATCATCTCTATCACCTTACGAAGAAGTATACCTATGTGAGCTGTGTCTTTACTATTCAATCAATATCTTCAATATGATTGACTTGTTTTCGTATGTGGATTGGGTTGTGTTATCCTGTGTGGGTTGGGTTGTACTATCTTGTGTGGACGTGATCGAACATGGGCTCGGATGTTGGAGCTGAACTGGAATTGATGACTTAGGTATATGTAAAGGCATATACCTAAGTAGTGTTGGATGTTACTTCATGATTGTATCTTTATTTTGTGGATTTTCCTTTGTGGGTTCTGGGAGACCTTCAAGGGTCTCGGGTCCCTACTGAGTATCCTATACTCACCACTGCACGGGATATGCCCGCACTCCGTTGTTTTGTATGCAGACGACGGACAACGCTGATCGTGGTTGAGGCTTGTGGAGCAACTCGGTACCTGGATGTGGACCATTGGGCAGGACGTACATGGAGCGGACGGCTGGACCAGAGGAGATGAGAAGGCTATCTGTACCCACCCTTCAGGTGGGACTTCTAGTGGATGGCTCAATGTTTCTGATTTACTTTCAGTTTCTGTAATTTCTCTCCAGTTTTACTTTACTTTCAGTTTGGGTTTGTATTCTGGCCCATTTACTTTTCTCACTTTCTATTGTACTCAGTTTACTTAGTGTTTACATCTACTGGCTTACTCTGTGGTGTTTGTTTACTTATAAAGGCAATGCATTCCACTTTTTTTGGGATTTATTCCTTGGTTCTAGTCACCATCCCCTGGCCTATGGGAGGCGGGCTTGGGGTAGTCATAGCACGGTTCCCGAGGACGGGTCATGACAAATCATTTTTTTGAAATTTCCATGAAATGAAAATAAAATCAAATTTTATATCTTGAAATCAATGATTACTAGAATGATTAATACTTGAATTGAAGAACATATTTATTAAAGGTAAAATCATCAATGATAATTCAATAATTATAAATTATGATGAACCTTCATGTGATACCATATGAAGGATTAGGGCGTAGTGGAAGCACATTTGGGCAAACACCCAACTTCAATTTCTACGATGATGAATGATTATTCTAGGATCAATACAACGATGAACGCTAGTCTCCATGAAATAGAATAAATGATTTAGGTAAAGAGGGAAGAGGCATGAAACCATTAGATAAGATCTTGCACATTATTTCTATAATTAATTTAATTAATGTAATAATTCCAAATGATACATGGTTATTTAGAACATTAATCATTGATGATGTTGATCATCTGGAATGACCCTTTCAGATTAAATTGTTATTCTTGCGAGGATCCAAACCAGAATCCCTCTAGTGGTGATCCACACTTTCTTTGATGACCTCTGATCAACACAACTCATCCTCTTGCTACTATCATGGAAAAGTGAGTATCTTGTGTTAGGACTTCTTTGTTTTTTGTTCTTCGGTCATGGAGAACATCTCTCGTTATTTTGAAGGGGATAAAGATGATTCTATATAGAAATTTGTTGGCTTAATAATTCCCAATACCCAATGAATGTGGTTTGTTCTCTATGGAACAACAGACGTACCTGTCTATTTATATGCTTAGAACATTTGTGACAATATATAACTACATAATTGTAATTAAATACATTCATTACCATAGATAAAACCCATGCTCATAATAATAATTCCGCGAAATTATTTATGGTGCACCAAATTGTGAAAAATGGGATTATAAATAAAATTCCTCATCACAAAATAATAGAATAAGCATTATTATTTTATCTTGTTCCAACTAGTTAAATAACAATTTACCATCTTGAAAATAATTATTTTACTACCAGATCATCCTTAGTTCACTTAAAACCCACATCCATTTATTAAATACCACAATAAATAAATAAATAAATTATTCTCTTAAATAAATATTTTATCTACAAACTAGTAAACATATATTTATTAAATATTCACTAAAATAAATCAATATAATTTATTTAATTTTTGATATCATTTTAAATTGAATAAAATTATTGCGTGCTCTTGAGAATAGTATTTATTTCCTTAGGTATATTAAAATATAATTTAACTGAGACCACCGAAAACATAGAGTGTGTGACCTTCTTGGAGTCTTTTTAATTGGTGTTAGGCAGGTTTCCCTAATGTCTAGGTGCACTATCGTGAAATGTGTCAAGGAACCCAAGAGAATCAACACAATGTTGCAACAATGACATCCACATACGAAAGATCAATGTGTAATTTAATCACATTCACTCAAAATATCATCAAGAAGGTTTCATGATTGTTTCATCAACATTTTTTCTTGATAGGTCGTTCTTTGGATACCTTAAATAAACTCAAAATTACACCATGGCCATGGAATTTCAAGTTATGTTTATACTTTAATCAAAGGTATGAGATATCAACTCCCAAAAATGGATGGGACAAATACTTCCCTGACTTATCCATTAATAACATGTCTCTCATGACTCACCCAACATTCTCTACTTCCCACCATCAAATTGTGTAATTTTTTGTGTCACTAAATCAAAGAGTGTGATTATTGACATGTATTAATTATAATATAAATGTTTAAGGACCAATAAAAACGCTCACAGATCAGAATATTCGATGACACCAAGCATGCATAATTCCTACTGGCATGTCTGTTCTCATAATATCTCATCTTGGAGATTACCAAATGAAAAATTCATGAGAGGATGTCTTGTCTGCTTACGAGTACTCCTACATGACAGTTTGTATACCATGTTTCTCATCATATTATGTCAGCAAACCACAGTAGAATGTTTAAGAATATTTATACAGTATTTCAAGGTTCCCATCATAGCGGGGAACTATCATGCCCTTATTAATGCAATAAATATTCTAGGAAATTATTCCATTATTGTCATCAAATTAAATAAAAAATATTTATTAAGATGTATAATATTTAAATACATTAAATATTCACATAATAATTGTACAAATTGTTGGTTCAAGTACACAAAAACTTACAATCTACCACTTGGACTATAGCCAACAGCTTATGAATTTTAGAATGAAAGACCTCACATTATGATCATGATTATGCTGTATCTAGGATTTAGTTAAGGGGTTTACCACATTTTCTTCTGTATGAATATTTCCCACCAAAACATCACCACTCTAAAAAATTCCCTCAAGAGATGATATATCTGAAGTTTCTGCTTTTTCTGTTGATCTGACCTTGGCAGTTTTGCAAGATCCACCACTGAAGTATTATCCCAATAGAGTTTGAAAGGATTTATAATACTAGGTACCACATCCAGAAATTGGGTGATGGTTTTCTTCCAAAAATCTTCTTTAGTTTCCTTATAAGCTATGATATACTCATATTTCTCTATAGAACCATCATCCACACCCTTCTTTGAGCTCTTCCATCTCACAACACCTCCATTCAACGTGAACATGTATCAAGTCTCTGAATTCATGTCATCTTGGTCAATCTTAAAAATAGCATCTATATATCCTCTAATGACTAGTTCTTCATCTCCTCCATAAACCATGAATTATCATTTGTATGCCTCATAAACATAAGGATGGTCTTGACTGCCATCAAATGGTGGTCACATGGGTCTTCTTGATATCTTTTTACCACACTCAATGTGTAGGGAATATCGTGCCTAGTACATAGCATGTCATAAATGACATACCCAATCATTGAAGCATATAGAATCCATTCTATTCTCTCTATTTTTTCCAGTGTATAAGGAATCAATTTCATCGAATGATGAATGCCATATGACATTGGCAATAATAACCTATTGGATTAATCCACACTGATTCTCTTTCATATCATATCAATGTATGTACTTTGACATATGCATAATAATCTTCAGGATCTATCATGATGTATATTGACCCCAAGAATATATTCTCCCTCACCCAAGTCCTTTATGGAGAAGCATTGATTCAATGATTTTTTAATAGTCATTAATGCTTGTATCTCATTTCCAATAAGTAATATTTTATCAACGTATACTATTGGGGAAATGACTATACTCCCACGAATCCATGTGTAGACACAAGGTTCAAATTCGTTCTTGATAAATCAAAATTCTATTTTGGCTTCATTAAAATGAATGTTTGATGACCTATATGATTTCTATAATCCATATATTGATTTCTGAAACTTTCATACCTTATTGAAATCATTTGGAGACATACAAACTTTATCTTGTGTCATGTAGTTATCTTCCATAAGGATCCCATTATGGAAGGATGTTTTGACACCCATTTTACAAATCTCATAGTCATGGTAAGTAGTGATTTCCAATATATGTCTGATGGCTTTCATCATTGTAACTGGTGAAGAGGTTTCTTCATATTTGATGCCTTGACGTTGCTTGAACCCTTCTGTAACTATTCATGCCTTATAGGTTCTAAATATTCCTTCCATGTCCTGTATCTTCTTGAATATCCATTTTCAACCAATTGGTGTTACATCAATTGGATGATCTACAAAAATCCAGACACAGTTTTGTTACAAATAATCCATTTTTGAATTCATGGCTTATTGCCTCTTGGAAAATCATATTCCAATTACTTCTTCCTTTTAGGTTATAATATAATCATTATCAACTAACAATGAGTCAACTTCTTTGGTAACTATAAAACGTTACCATTCTAGTTCTCTAACCTCTCTTGTACTCATTATCAGTTCTTGTGTCTGTAGAATAGTTTTTTCTTCCACGGGGCTTTGTGGAATTTATTCATATACCAACTCTTTTGTACCTTGAGCCTCAACTTCATCGAAATATCCCACTATCTCATATAGAGATGTTCTCCCTGTAAAAGAATATGGAATGTCTTTCCACTATATTATTTTTGTCTGAGGGTTTGTATAGGTAATATCACCTTTTTTCCTTATGGTATCCAATAAAGGTACACTTTGGGCCTTGAGGTGTATGTTTGTTAAAAGAATAGGTCTTATTAAATGCATCACTTACATAAACATGTAAATTAGATAACATGGGTTTCATTCAACTCTAGTACTCGTATGGAATACCATTTGATGATTAGTTATTACATTTTTTAGTATGTACTCTGACCGGTACTTTCGTTGAAGTCGGTCAAAGTTTAAATTTTATATTCCTACTTACTACTATATATGAAGCATGCAGGGTCGAACACACATTGAAGGTAAATTTGGCCACTAATCTTCTAAAAAATTTGGTAAACTCCAATGTTGTCATTAGTGGAGTGATTTTCCTATTATTTTTACTTTTTATATATTTTTATAAGAAATGAAGTGACAGAATATTGAAAACATGTTTTAATACTATATTGAAACTAGAGACTATTGTAAAACAAGGAATAACAGAGGTTTAGAACACTGATAAAATGAACAATCTATTACAACCCTCGGGGAGTAATCTCTATTCTAATGGTTTTGATGGTGTTTCAATTCTCTTATAGGTTGTTGGCATGTACTACTATAAAGAGTGTGACTCACCTCCCTCGCCAAGATTTATGTCATGCAATCCAACCAATTTAAGAGTTTTCCACTCTGAAATTAATAAACTATGAACTATTTGAAAACTAACAATATTAAAAACTCACAATATGCCTTGAAGTCATTTGAATCTATTATTTTTTGGAAAGTTTTTCAAAAATAAATCTCACAAACCAAATATGAAATTTTGAGATTATGTTGTAGTGTTACAAGAAATTAGATGAACTCGGTATTGATCTCGTCGATCAATAATAAATACTTTCAAATGGTTAAGTGAAATGAAAATTAAAATTAACCAATAGAACTTCAATTCATCCCTGAACTAAATGATTTAGCTATAAAACATGTATATTATTAAAACATTAATTGAATACATGCTAAAAAGAGTGTAAGAACTAAAAAACAAGGGAAACCAAACTCCCCAAAGATACTCTGATCCTATGCTCCTCCAACTTGAGGAAGAGGTTCCAGAGTCTCCCTCCGGAGTCCCTATGCCCCTGATGAGATAGAAGCTCTCAAATCTCCAATTGTTCACTTAATGTGTGAATCCTCCTCCACCCCCAAATTCTACTGCTTTCTCTACTTTATGTAGCTACTATCAAAATCTACTTATCACTGCTCATTATCCTCCGACTTCGAAAGCCCTTCACAAATGCACCGCACAACGGGCGTTTTTTTGTGAAAGGCATGTCACACTAGTTTTTCACTTGTATCTAACTTTGGATGAGTTAGATGGAATCACATGGACTTGTTTTTTACTCTTTAATGAACCCGCTTAAAAAATAGTTAAAGCGCTAAGGAAATAAAAAATTATATTTTACAAAATTTTTTATTAATATATATTTTTAAAAGAATATGTACAATTTTAAATAATGTTATTAATTAAATTGTTTTATTATTATTCCTAATAACTAGTAATTATACCATAATTACATATAATTAAATGAAATTTATTATTAAATGGTTATTATTTAACTATAAAAGATAAATAATGATAATTTACATATTATAAGTTGATCGAATTTGTTAATAAAATATTTATTATTAATACAAATATGAAATTTTATTAAGTATTTATTTTGATGCTAAATTGTTTATAAGTTATTATTTTTTAATTAGTTAATATTATGAATTTTAATTATAATCATTATGTATATTATTATTTTTATAGTTTACATTTTTAACATTTTAAATTAACTAATTTATTTTACCATTAATTTATAACTTAATATTAGTGTTTTATTTTATAAACAAAATGTATTATTATAAAAATTTTAAAACGTAGTATTTAATTATAATATATAATACTTTTAATAATATATCCTGATTTTATTTTAAAAATAACTATAAATTAAAAAATAAAATTTTATTTATGATTAAAAATTATGTTATATAAAATTTTGTATGTATGTTATTTATTTATAATAATTAATATTTATTTCTTTTTTTTTATTTTGATTCTATAAGAATGTTGATTTAATTGTGTTTGAGGTGATAGGAATGAGGACGAAAGGGTAGCAGAGATAAAGAAATGAACCAGTGTTGGGGTGGAAGATTGATACAGTGAGATAGAAAAGAGATGAAACGGTGGGAAGAGGCATCGGTTGAAGAGGTTGACAGTGAGGAGGTATATCATTGAGGTTGAATGTAACTGTATGTAGAGGGAGATCTATCAGTAAGGTGGTTACCGATAAAAAAAGAAAAGGGGTCACCATAAAAAAATGAGGGGTTATTGTTAGTAAAAAAATAATGAAGAGCAGCATTGGCGCAACAGTGAGGTGCAACGAGAGTTATCTAACAATGAGGTGATGAAGGTCACTATTAGAATAAAAATAAATAAGTGGAGCACCGGTAGGGGGGTCACTATTATGAAATAAAATAAATTGTTACCGTTACACACTAAAAATAATAGGGTCACAAGTATAAATAAAAATTAGAAGGTTTCCGGCATAGAGAAAATAAAAATGGTTGGTGATAACTTATTTAAAAAAGACAGGTCACCACTGGTATAAAAAAAGAATTAATGGTAACCTTAAAAACATAAAATTAAAAGTTATGTAAAGTAAAATAAAGATGCTGAAAATAATTAATTAAAAGAATGTTAAACATTATTAATTAAAACAAAATTTTTTGTTAAACAAAAACCATTAAAATTATAATAAAAAGTATTAACTGATAACACTTAAACTAAAAACTGGATATTTAATAAAATAAATAGACAAAAGGCTTAAATTAGAATTACTATATAAATAATTATAGGGTAGGCTGTGAGTGAGAATGAATAGCAACAGTGACTCATTAGGTTACCAATCGTTATAGTGTACCTCACTGGTAGAAATAAACCAATAAAAAAATAAATTATCAAACTGCATACATAAAATTATATAATTAATGTTTAAAACTCAGATTTAATTAATAAAACAACTATTTGAGCACATAAAATTAAAAGCGGACTATTTTATTTTATTTAGACTAAAAATCTTATCTTAAATAATTATGAGTATGATAATACATATTATTTAATAAAGATAATATATTTTAATGAAACTAAGTAAAAAAGATAAATTTTTAAAATAAAAACTAACTTAATTAAATATAATTACATTGATTAAATAATTTCATAAAATAGATATTAAATTATTAAAAATTATAGAAGATTCCACATAACAAGATTATTTAATAAAGAATTAAATTTGAAAAGTAAAGTGATATGAAAATTATTAATTTAAAGACTGAAAAATATAATTAATCATAAAAATTGATTAATTAACAAAGTAAACTATAAAATTACAAAAGTACAAATATTTAGTATAAAGAGATTAAATCATTAATTAAATCATTAATGATTATGTAAAAAGATGTTGCAAAACTATGAAAAAATATAGCCACATCAAATTACATCAAACTAAAGTATTGTTTGTCCTCAAACAATCCCATGCATTATTTTCATTGAAAATGAGTGAATTTTCTATTATGATTAAGATCTCACTGTAACATGTCCAGCGCTTAAAAAAGAGGAAGAAACATAACAACAGGCCTTTAGAAAATGAATTAATCATATGAATCTTGCCTATAACAAATACTCAAGGGTAATTAAGAATGCTATGAGTCATCAAGAAATAAAGATGTCATTCCTCATATGTGATACAACATAGTGACTAACTTCAATCAATGCTTAAGTCCAATGTCTGTGAGTGGAAAAAGGTAAAACATCAATGGAATTAAGACCTTAAGCAAGGAACATTGTACTTTGACTTTTTCACCTAGGTTCCAAATATATAAATATATATATATATATATATACATGTGAATCACCTCAATGATACAACCTAAATGACTCCCATATAAACTAATTGACCCCTTCATCAATTGGTACTCATTATTCCCCTCACCTTAATGAGCTCATTTTTGACCCTAGTCACATTATTTATTTTTTCCAAACCATGTATCATGGTTATATGCACTGTGAAATGCACTTATTTGAAGTATACAAAGGGCATAAAGTTAACAGAAATGCACCCAACTTCTAGGGTCTTAGAGACTCCCCGTGGGATCCCAGATGCCCAAATGACACCAGTAACAAAATATTTATATAGAAAAAATTTACATTGGATCATTTAAGCAATTACTTTTAATAATTAAATGATTAATGTGGCCCCTAGAATCAGATTCAAACTTCTAGTTCTAAGGATTATTATTATAACTCCACAAACATTATTATTATAACTCCACAAACATGTAACACAAATAACATTCATATGTAGTTCCTAAACCAAATTTCCATCTAATCGCTATGTAAGATCCCCCAAAAATCATCCATCCTCATTAATTTCAGTCTCTAAGTAGTTCTTAACTACTAGAAAAGAACATTTCCTAAGGTAATACCCAATTGAGTACATTTTATATTAGTCAAGAATTGAACCCCTCCCCCACACATAAAACTCAACATTGTTCCCAAAGATGACATCTAAAGTGGAGAAGAACAATTAATCAAATAAGGTTCAAGACATATTTTTAATTTAGAATATTTTTGACATGTTTAAAGGGACTCAATGATGTTCAAATATATTATTTTCCACAAAAAATAAATAATCAACAAATTCATATCCTGATGCACACATTACAATTTAAGTTCAGTGACATGTATTTTACATTAATGTTCAAACAAGGCATGCATCTTATGGGTGCAGAGTGGATAGGGTGTAGCATTTAAAAAAGTATGATTCAAATTGATGTTTAATATAACAGAAAGATGAATGCTAAACACCCTAGAGGCTGATCGGTTTCAATGAAAAACACAACTACCAACAATCATGTACCCCCAACACACTTAATTTCATGCAGTGAGAGATTAATTCAATATTTATCAATGAATTATAATTTCCATCAAGAGGAACATGCATAATTTTTAGGGACAACATAGTGACAAAATATAGAAGTTTTTTCGCAATATATGCAAGAAGGTTTCAGCAAAAATGAAGCAGAATTTATTAAACGAGCAATTTTTTTTAGTGGGCAGAAATTAATTAGCAAAAATAGAAGCAGATATAAATTCATAGTGTTGAAATAATTCCCTGGCTGATTTCTTGTCCAAAAACGATCATTAGAATTCCACTCCTTTATGGACACATGCAGCAGCAACTTTAGAAAGAACCAGAAAACAATGAACAAGAAGAAATAAGCATTTCACAAAAACAGAGCACAAAAGCAGCATTTTATTCCACGTTAAAAAGAAACAACATAAATACAAAAAGAACCATGGTTTTCCTCCCTTGGAGTTCTTGATCTAATTTCCCCACCTATACATTATTCAAGAAATGTTTTTAACCTTAGTGAAGGCATTAAATCCCTTAAGTTGTCCCTCAAAATAATGTTTCACTCTCTGCCCATTAACTAACATGGGTTTCTTTTCATCACCTGTAATTTCTAAATCACGGTTCTTTAGCACTGTCTCAAGTGTAAAAGGTCCAGAGCACTTCAACCTCATCTTTCCAGGAAACAACTAATGTTTAGAGTTATAGAGAATACCCTTCTACCCATGTTTAATCTCTTTATATTGAATGATATAATCATAAAAGGTTTTATTCTTCTCTTTATAAATACTTGAATTATCATAACTCTCTCTCCTAATCTCTTCTAGTTCACTCAGCATAAGTAATCACCACTCACCAACAATCTTAAAATCAATGATTAGAGCTTTAACTGCCCAATACAACTTATTTTGCAACTCTACAGGTAAATGACAACATTTCCCAAACAATAGCCTATAAGGAGACATACATATTGGGGTCTTGAAAGCAGTTCTATAAGCCTATAAAGCTTTATCCAATTTAAGAGATCAATCCTTCATAGAGTTTGACACAATTTTCTCAATAATTTGTTTCAATTCCCTTTTGAAATTTCAACATGTCCACTGGACTGCAGATGATAAGGAGTACCAATTTTATGAACACATCCATATTTCATCATCAACGATTTATACTTATAGTTCATAAAATGCATTCCATTTTCAGTGATAAAATCTCTTGGGACTCCAAATATTATAAAAATGTTCTTTTGACAAATTTAATTATATAATTGGATTTATTGTTGGGAAGTTCCACTGACTGAACCCATATTGTCACATAATCTACATAAAAAAGAATAAAATCATTCCCATGTGATGATTGAAGTGGACCCCTGAAATCTAAACACAAGATATAAAAAATATCAACATCTAGATTTCCTTTTTAAGGTAACTCCTACTTCTTACCCACATTGCGTAGCCTGTGTCACCTATCACAAGCTACCACAAAAATTCTAGAATCCATAAAGAGATTAGGCAAATAGAAACTAGATTGTAAGGATCTTTGAGAAGTTATTTATCTACCATGGTGACCTCCCAAGGGAGATATTTTCGACATTCTAAAACAGGCATCATCTCTTCCTCAGGCACACACCTCCTATGAATAACTTAAACACACCTCCTAAATAGAAAGGGATCATCCCAAAGATAGTATTTTAGCTTATAATTGAATTTCTTTCTTTGGTTATTAGACAAATGTTTAGGAAAAACACCTGCTCCAAGATAGTTGGAAAAATATGCAAACCAAACAGATTTCTTGATTGACATAGGAAGTAGATTCTCATCAAAAAAGGAAGATTTTATCTCTCTATATTTTCAGAATGTGTAAGTGGAATCCTAGAAATGTTGTCAAAAAATAAATTTTTAGCTCCCTGCAAATCATTAATTTCTAAATCAAACTCTTGTTGAAAAACAATCCATCTAATCAGCCTGGGATTAGTTTGTTTCTTAGACAACAAGTACGATAATGCATAATGATCAGTGAAAATGAAGACTTTTGAACCAACTGATACTGTCAATCCTTTTCTAAAGTAATCACAATAGCTAACAATTCTTTTTCAGTGGTGGTATAATTATTTTGGGCATCATATCACATTCAACTAGAATAATACACCACATGTAGTTTCTTATCTTCCCTATTTCCAATGACAACACCTACAACCATGTCACTAGCATCAAACATAAGTTCAAAAGTTAGTTTCTAGTTAGGTGCAGTTATGATAGATGATGTAGTGAGTTTTTATTTGAGCATATTAAATGATTTCAATCAATTTTCATATAAATTTAAAGGTACATCCTTGACCATCAAAGAACATAAGGGCTTAGTTATTTTGGAAAAATCATTTATGTATCTCTAGTAGAAACTGTAATGTAATAAGAAACATCCAACACCTTTGAAATTTACAAGAGGTGGTTTTTTTTGAATAACATCAATATTAGCAGTATAAACGTCCAGAAATATTTTTGAAACCTTATGATCAAGCAGAATACCTTCTGTATCCATGAATTTACATTTCTCCTAATTAACAACAAGGTGGGTTTCAATGCATCTTTCTAAGACTAACTCATGATTACCAAGACATGTTTCAAATGTTCTACCTAGAATAGAGAAATCGTCTATGAAAACCTCAATGATTATTTCATTCAAATCTGAAAAGATAGAAATCATACACCTTTCAAAGGTGTCTGGAGCTCCACATAACCCAAAGTGCATCCGCATGTAGGAAAATTTTACAAAGGGTCATCTCAAAGTGGTCTTTTCTTGTTCATCTAGATCAACAAAAATTTCGTTGTAACTAGAATACCCATCCAGAAAACAGAAAAACTCATTTCCAGCAAGCCTATCAAAAATTTTGTCAAGGAAGGGAAATGTAAAATGGTCCTTCCTAGTGGCTAGATTAAGAATCCAATAATCTATACAGACTCTCCATTTTTCGGCTTTCATAACTGGGACTTCTAAATTTTTTTCATTTTTAACTAAAGTCAAACCTCCCTTCTTGGGGAAAACCTAAACAGGGATGACCCAAACACTATCAGAAATGAGATATATCATTCTAGAGTCTAGAAGTTTAATAACATCTTCTCTCACAACTTATTTTATGTTTGGATTTAATCTTCTTTGAAATTCTACCCTAAGCTTATTATTAGGCTCCATAGGTATTTTATGCATACAGAATGCAGGACTAATACCATTGATATGAGCTATTATCTAGCCTATTGCAGATTTAACCTTCTATAAAACATTCAACAGTCTCTCTCCTTGGATGTCATTCAGTTATGTAGAAATTATTATTGGCAAAGTGGATTTCTCATCGATAAATGAATATTTAAGAGGATCAAGAATGATTTTTAGCTCATGAGTTAGTGATTCTACACTCGAATGAAGATAGTTAGGCCTGGGAGGACCAGTATCTTCAACATAACTTTTTAAAGGAGTATTAAATGATGAGTGATTTTCAATTTCATATTCAGATTCAGAAGAAACCGTGTTGTTGTCCAAATTGGGCATTACATTGTCCAGATTTTCCAGACCAGATTTCAACAGGTTAATCAAAGCGGAATCATCTAGTTATCTTAAAATTTCACCCTCAATATCATCAATGTGTTCAGTAAGGTTGGTGTTAACATGAACACCCTTAAATTCACTCCAAAATCTCATAAGTTCAAAAATAGAGGACCCTTCTACAACTGAAACTAGACAGTTGTCCAGTCCTGGAAAATTTTCCATTTTTGGAGTTTGAGGAGAATTTTCAACATCTAAAACAGATTCATAAAAATTTTTAAGTTGATAGATTTTTTCATCAGATATTTCAAAATTTTCAGTCGATTTATCATTTTCTATGGACTTTAACATTGAACAGTTTTCAAAAAAAACATTGGTCCTTTAAAATTTCTAAACAAACTGAACTCTTCTAGTTTTTCTCCAATTTGAATGATTAATTGACCCTTAGAAACATCAATGATAGCACCACAGATGGCCATGAAGGGACTACCGAAGATTATGGTTACCGTGTGATCACATTCCATATCCAAGACTAAAAAGTCTATAGGAGAAAATAGTTTCCCAACACCAAGTAGAAAATCATCGACCCTACCCATAGGATGAGTGAAAAATCTATCAGCTAACTGCAGTATGACTGTGGTGGGTTGAAGGTCACCCAACCTAAAATATTAAACTAGTGAGTATGGGAGTATATTAATACTAGAACCTAAATCACATAAACAGTTCAGCTGATCAGGGTTTCCTAGTGTGAATGGTATGACAAAACAACCTGGGTTTTTTTAGTTTCGGTGGGATTTTCATTTGAAGTATAGAAATACACCCTCCAGGGAGGCTATAAGTATCAAATAATTCCAAGGAATTTTGTTTGAAAGAATTTTCTTATAAGATTTTAGATAATATGGAATTTGAAGTAATGCATGAAAGAAATGAATGCTCACTTGACGTTTAGAAAGGAGACCATGGAACTGAAGAAGTTGAGCACTAGTGTAACTTTGAGGTTTTGACTTTGCTGGGAAAGGGATCGGTGGGGAAAAGATTTTCAAAACAGAGGGTATATCCCTCACCTCTTCTTAAACCTTTTCTTTTCCATTATTCATTTTATTTTTAGATAAATTTTCATCGTGAGTTTCATGTGATAAATTCAGATTTAGATCATTTTCAAGACCTTTCTGTGAATTTCCCGCATGTGAACATAGAAGATTTCTATTTCTAGAATGAATCATATTTTTTGGGAATTTTTAGTTTCATGTTCAGCAACCATTTGAGTATTAATACCATTTATAGTGACAACAACCATGGAATTCTCCCTATGTTTAAATTCAGTTGTTCTTGGAATTCTACATTTTCCCTAGATGAAAAATCTCTTGCAGGTTGACCTAGTTTTCTTTCTATGTTTTTCATTATAACATCAGTTTGTATTTTATCAGACTCATATTGTTTGAGATATTTGGTTAGTTGAGTCATGTATCATTCTTCTGGAGAG
Organism: Viscum album; assembly: GCA_963277665.1. Taxonomy (NCBI): domain Eukaryota; kingdom Viridiplantae; phylum Streptophyta; class Magnoliopsida; order Santalales; family Viscaceae; genus Viscum; species Viscum album. The sequence continues at coordinate 339,839,146 of OY728143.1, read as the reverse complement.
TTGATTTTTTTTTGATAATTAAATCCAACTTAGAAGACATGTTATTATCATAGTATCCTTTTACATTAGAAGACTCACCCCTATGTTGATTTTGAAAGTTCGGTCTTGGTTGATATGGGTAATTAGGGGCAATGGATTGTTTAATTAAGCCCTGATCTTTCATCAAGTTGAGCTTGAGTTTAATTCATTGAACTAGTGTTTGAATTAACATTTCTATTTACTCTATTTATTCTTGAATTTTTATGTTGTGAATTCAGTGAAAGATTATTAAAAATTTATCTAGTTTCATCATCTGTATTATCATTTTAATTACCCCAACCACTTGATCAACTAGATTCTGTCTAGTGGAGGAAAACCTTTCATAGAAAGTATCTATAAGAAGGTGTAATGAGATTTGGCGATGGGGACACTGCCTAAAAAGATCCCGGAATCTATCCCAAGCGTCCTCAAAAGATTCCCCATCCACTTGATAAAAACTAGTTTTTTTTGTTCTATGTGCACATTTTAATCATAGAGGATAAAATTTCCTAATGAATGAATTATACACTTGATCCCATATTTTTTAAAATGTTCCCGTCTAGACTCAGAAACCAATTTCTAGCATTCCATTTAAGGGAAAAGGGAAAGACTCTCATTCTATGTTCACTTTTCTATGAGTACAAGAAGAGGTAATGGCTGCATAGTATTATAGAAGTTATAATAAAGGCTATAGAATCCTCATTAGAGAGCCCATTAAAAGGAGGTAGTAGTGAAATGCGTGACTATTTCAATTCATAATTTCTGGCCCTAGGACTATGTCTATGGATGATGGATTGATTAAAATGTGAGGTAATTTTAATTCCCTCATCCTAGGCCTTTAAATTTCATCTAAGAGTTCTGGATGACTTTGAATGTTGATATTAGGTGCAGGAACTCTATTTTCTATGTTTTCCATTTTAGTTTTGTTCTTATTTCTTAGATCAGTGAGATGTTTAACAAATTCAAGGATTAGAGGATCTAATCTAGGACTGAATGATATTGTGCTCATGAAAACAACAATAACAGACACTACTCAGTAGTAAAAATTCATCAAAAAGTGACACAATGTTTTATTTTTTTGAAAGTTTCATGTTTCCAATTTTTAATTATTTTTTATTTTTAATATATGTGATATTTTTAGAGTTTTTTTATTTTTTTGGAATTTTATTTTTATTTTTAGAGAAATGGCTCATGCCTTCCCCAGAAATGGCACTAAAAACATGACATGTACTGTCGTTGAAGTTAGTCAAAGTATAAAATTTATATTCTTACTAACTGCTTTATACGCGGAAAGAAGGGTCGAACCCACGGGGAAGGTAAATTTTGCCACTAATCTTTTAAAAAACTCAATAAACTCCACTATTGTCTACAGTGGAGGGATTTTTTTACTTTTTATATATTTTTATAAGAAATCATGTGACAAAATATTGAAAACATGTTTTTCAACTATATTGAAACTAGAGACTGTTGTAAAAAAGGAAGAACAGAGGTTTAGAACACTGATAAAATGAACAATCCAATAAAAATCTCAGGGAGTAATCTCTTTTCTACTAGTTTTGAAGGTTCTTCAATTCTCTTATAGGTTGTTGCATAGTACCACTATAATTAGTATAACTCAACTCCCTCTACTGGAGTTAAGTCACACAAGACAACCGATTTTAGAGTTCTCCACTCTGAAATTAATCAACTATAAACAATTTGAAAATTAACAACAAGACAAACTCACCGTAAGTCTTGAAGTCTTTTGAATATATTATTTTTTGGAAAGTGTTTCCACAATAAATATCTCCAACTTACTTTGAAATTTTGAGATTATGTTCTAGGGGTACAACCAATAAGATGAACTCAGTATTGATCTCGCCGATCAATACTAAATACATTTAAATGGTTAAGTGAAATGAAAATTAAAAGTAACCAGTAAAACACTAATTCACCCCCAAACTAAATTATATGCTATATACCATGTATATTATCAATACAGTAATTGAATACATGCTAAAAAGTGTATGAATTCAAAAATAATGGAAACAAAACTCCCAAATGATACTCTGCTCCAATGCTCCTCCTGCTCCTGGAAGTGGTTCCAGCGTCACCCTATGGTCTCCCTATGCTCCCGATGAGAGAGAATCTCTCGAATCTTCAATCGTTCACTTAATGTGTGAACCCCCGAAATTTTTTCTACATTCTCTACTTTAAGTGGCTACAGTCAAAAGATTCTTGCCATCGCTTCTTTCCCACTAACATCAAAATCCCTTCACAAATGCATAGCACAACGTGCGTTTTTTCAAGATTGGCATGTCGTGCTAGTTTTTCTCTCGTAACTAACTCTGGATGAGTTAGTTGGAAGCAGTTGGATGTGTTTTTGACTCTTTAGTGATCCTACGTAAAGAAACAAACAAAAACATTGAAAGGCTAAGGAAATAAAGAATTATAGTTTATGAAATTAGTTTATTAAAAAGTCTTTTCAAAAGAATTAGTAAAATTTTATATAATGTTATTAATTAAATTATATTATTATTATTGATAATTACTAGTAATTATATTTTAATTAATTATAATTAAATGATATTTATTATTAAATAGTTATTATTTTACTATAAAAGATAATTTATGATAATTTATGTATTATAAGATGATCAAATTTGTTAATAAAAGAGTTATTATTATTAAATATAAGAAAATTTTTGAATTATTAATTTTGATGCTAAATTTTTTATAAGTTATTATTTTTTAATTAGTCAATATTATTTAAGTCATTTATAAACATTAATTTTTTTATTATATTGATATTTTACATTATTAAAAGTTTAAATTAACTAATTTAGATTAACTTTATTTTATATCTTACTATTAGTATTTTACTTTATAAAAAATGTATAATTAAAAAACATATAAAAACATAACATTAAATAATAGAAAATAATTTTTTTAATAATATGTCCAAATTTTATTTTATAAATAACTATTAAATAATAAAATAAAATTTTATTCATGATTAAAAATTCTATTTTATAAAATATCTTATGTATGTTATTTATTTATAATAATTAATGTTTATTTCATTGTTTTTAATGTGAGCCTACAAAAATGATGATTTCATTGTGTTTGCGGTGGGTGGAATGAGGAAGAAAGGTTACCAGAGACAAAGGAAATAACCAGTGTTGGGGTGGAAGATAGATAGTGTGTGACAGAAAAGAGAGGAAACGGTGTGATGAGGTACCAGTTAAAGAGGCTAATAGTGAGGAGGTATATCGGTGAGGATGAAGGTAACTGTAGGTTGAGGGAGGTCCGTCGATAAGGTGGTTACAGAAAAAAGGGGTCACGATCAGAAATAAAACGAGGGGACATTGTTAGTATAACAATAATGAAGAGCAGCAGTGGTGAAACAGTGAGGTGTAGCAAGATATGTCTAACAGTGAGGTGCATAAGTTCATTGTTAGAATAAAAATAAAGAGGAGGAGCACCAGCAGGGGGTCACTGTTATGAAATAAAATAAAAGCATACCATTATGCACACAAAATAAGAGGGTCACCAGTATAAATAAAAATAAGACGGTTATCGGTACAGTGAAAATAAAATGGGTTACTGATAGATTAATTAAAAAAGACAGGTCACCACTGGTATTAAATAAATAACTAACGGTAACCATAAAAAGCAAAAAATTAAAATTTAAGTAAACTAAAATAAAAATACTGAGAATAATTATTTAAAATAAAAATTGACATCATTAATTAAAAAAAGATTTTTTTTTTAAATAAAACATTAAAAGTATAATAAAAATTAGTAATTGATAACTATTAACTTGATAATTGGATATTTAATAAACTAAATTCATAAAAGGATTACATTAAAATTAATATATAAATAATGAAATGGTAGGACGCGAGTGAAAATGAAAAGCAACGGTGAATCAATAGGTTACCGATAGTTATATTCTACCTCACTGGTAGACTAAAATCAATAAATAAATCATTAAACAAACAATATAAAATAAATTATATAATAAATGTTTAAAACTCTTAATTAAAAAATAAAACAACTATTTGAACACATAAAATAAAAAGTGATCTATTTTATTTTACATAGACAAAAATTATGATATTAAATAATTATCAAGATGGTAAAACATATTATTTAATGAAGTCAAAATATTTTGATGAAACTAAATAAAAAATATAAATTATGAAAATAAACACTAACATAATTAAATAGAATTATGTTGATTAAAAAAAATTTATAATAGATATTAACTTATTAAAAAGTCAAGCAGATTCCACTTAACAAGACTAATTAGGAAATAATTAAATTAGAAATGTTTAGTGAGATTAAAATCATTAATATAATGACTAAAAACCATAATTAATTTTACAAATTGATTAATTAACAACATTAACTATAAAATTACAAAATTACAAATATGTAGTTTTTTTATTTTTTATTTTTTTCAAAAGTAAAAATATTTTGTATAAAGTGATTAAACAATTATATAAATCGTTTAATGATAACTAAAAAGATGTGGAAAACTATAAAAAAATAGAGCCACATCATTCTACACTATTTGTAACACATATCTTCAAAAGGATAATGGAAGACTCACATGACTCATCATTGATTACACTGTGTCCAACATGGTGCATTTTCTCTTTTCTCTCACACCATTCCACTAAGGAGTGTAAGGAGGAGTGAGTTGGGATAAGATTCCAAAATCTCGTAAGTAATCAATGTAGTCCTCATTCAGATATTCTCCACCTCAATCTAAATGGTATTTTATAATCTTCTTAACAAAATAGATCTCAACTTGATTCTTGTATTCATTAATCTTATCAAAATAATACAACTTATTCCTCATTATGTTGATATATCCATATCTACAAAAATCATTCGTTAATGTTATGATATATGAGTAATCTTCTATTTATTATAATAGAAATGGTCCACAAAAAATGTTATGAACCAATTCAAGAATCTATTTACCCCTTTAACCTTTCCCACTAAATGGGGCTTTGGTCATTTTGCCTTCCATACATGCATGAAATACTCCATGTGATTTTAGTTCAAAATAATATTATTATCCATATTAATGCAAATTTTTCAAGCACTTATTTTTTATGTGACCTATATGGTTACACCAAAGATGGGGGTGGAATGAGTCATTTGATGTATCTTTGTTATTGATTTCCATTACTTTGTTTGTGTAATCCAACATGTAAAGACCGTTGTATAAATGTGCCCTACCAAACCAAATTATATCATTGTAAAAGAAGATTTTTTTTGAAAACATAATAAAAATACATCTATATCTATTTTGGATAGATAAATAATGTTTTTAGTGACATATAGCACATAATAACATCCTTTTAACACCAAGATCATCCCTGTTTCTAATTCGAGGTGGTAGTCCCCGACAAAAATAGTAACAAGTCTGGCTCTGTTGGATGCTCGTAGATATACCTCACCTCATTTAATATTCCTGAATCTACATTGTTACTATGTTTGGATACATATGTGAGCAAAAAAAGTTGTATCTAAAAACTTATTTTTAGAAACTGATAGATTATATTTGATAACAAAACACAGTTGAATCTTCCCCATGCATCTTAGGCTGGATAGAGTTTTTCTTCTAGTGTCCCTTCATGCCGAATGAAAAACAAATAGCCACATGCTCACATTTATCCCCTATGATCATCATTTTCAAGGAAGGTTGTGAAGAATATTTGGGGCCGCCGGTAGGTGGATGGTGGTAGACAAAGACCACCAGTAGGCGGTTGGTAGTGGTCTTCAATGGAGGTGGCTGGGCAGCTATGATTATGTTGGACCGCGGTAGCAGGGCCCCATGGCGACCCATGAGGTCGATCAGAGACACGATAATCACCTCATATTATGTGGAAAAAACAAAACATCTTTAGTGGGAATGGCAAGGCAGGCGAGAATTCCCTAGGAGGTTGGGTCGGATCGGACCCAGAGTTAATATCTCCATTTTCACAAAATTACTCATAACATCCTAACCGTACATTTAATTTCTGATCCTTTTGTGGATTTGGGACTCTAACAAAGATTTAGTCTTTTGAAATACTCTAAATGGGTTTTCTTGGATGTTGAGGTACATCGAATGGATTGAGAAGTATTTTCTCTCAGAATCAAGAGAGTTATAAGTTGGAATCATGCTGCTTGATTTAAAGAAAATATTGTGAAAAACTGGTCTCAGTTTCCCCGTTGGACTAATTGACTAATCGAGGATGAGTGACAAAATCGTAAAAGTTGTTCATTATTTATGACTGGTAGTATTTATTCTTACTTTATATTTGTACATGTGTGATCTGACTCTAGTGACTTTCAAGACATCTCTTTTTATAGGTAACACTTCATGTACAACTTTGGTAGTCTTCTTTGTGTATTGATTTGTGTTTCCCCTTCTATGATTTGGGGTCCCTACTAAGTATTATATTACTCACTGCTAGACTGGATTTTCCCATACGTGTTTTGACTTATGCAGACGATCTATGGGCTGATAGAGTCATTGGTGGACCAGGGCCAAGTGGATCTTAGAGTGATCTGATAGATGATATGTGCTTCAAAGACTTCATTCAACTATTTATGTGTCAACCCGTTAGGTAGGGTATTCTATGAAGGTTTTCTAGAGACATATAATTTTACTTTTTTTCTTTAGTTGGGCATATTTTTTTTCCCAATTTACCTTTATTTTCTTACTATCATACAAAGTATTTGTTTAGTTAGTGTTTTCACCCTCAAACATATGTTTCTTATAGTTGTGTGCGTATATATAGGTACTTATTAAAAATGACACCCATTTTTTGTGATATCCCAACTCAGTGCTATTTTCCAGCCCCTTACCAATGCCTAGTGGGATTCGGGTAGTCAAAGAACCAGCCCTAGGGGACTGGTCATGATAGAGTGGTATCAATGTTAAGGGTTTAGAGTTGTGATTTTATGGAAGGGAATCCAGTATTGGTTCAGAAACCAGTATATCCATACACCGGTACCCTATTTTCTTCTTTTTGACGTGGTATATGAAAAAACTAATTTTAGTGGGAAATAACAGTAAATGAATCATATATTAATGGTTTTAGTGTAGAGACCCAAATTATGACATACAAGGACATTACATCTCTTTTTCAGAATACATAATACATCACAAAACAAACTCCCAATGACCGTATTAGTTTAGTGTCTTTGAAAATCGGAACGTAATCTTCTAATCATGGTGAAATATATTCAACATCTCTCATAAGGATCTTCTTTCTTATATACCTAAAACCTTCTTTTATATCCTAGGGGAAAAGAAAACATAAAAATAGTGAGCTCAAACGCTCAGTAAGGGTAAACATGGAAACATAAAACAATCCATAAACATTTGAAAATAAGAACATGAACATGAACATAAAATTCATTAGTAATGACATAAATCTTGAAAATGAATAAGGAATAGCTCATAAAAGAACATTAATCATGAAAAATAACATGGGAACCAAACATGGAATTGTTTCAAAACATTAAGCACATGTTATGATATCCATAGTAGCCATGGAATTATTTCCAATACCATCATAATGGACAAAGTCCCTTACAGAATCATGTTCACTCCTCGTTCCAGCCCTGTATCACAGAACCAGATTAACCTTTCATTACAACCATGTCAATATCATGAGATATAAATCATTACCCAATGAATTGGAGGGAGATATAGTTCCCACACATATCATAATGAAATCATTCTAACTTGTGCCACAAAATAAACATAAATCATTCATCATAACCCAAAGAATAAAATGGGTTACATAAAAATCATCTCTTAGTGACATAATCCATATAAAACAAATGGATATCATTTCATCATAATAAAAATAAAACCATGAAAATAATAGAGAGATTATATTTGAAACATAATCATGCTAAATAATGTAATCGTAGATGGAAAATAGTTTTGATAAAACACTTGAAATGAATTCTGGAGTAAAATATCTTTTCTTCTTCAAAATCATTTCCTTTGCACAAAATGCAACGGAAGTTTAAAAGAAAAAGATTTTATTGAAATTAAACATGAAACCATGTAGATTATTCATCACGAAAATTAGGCATTATGAATCCCTAAAAATCTGTTCATGCCGTATATGTTAAAAAAACATCCTCCTTGTACTTTTGTTAGAAAAGTCAAAAAGTTCGTCGTATGGTAAAAAGAATAAATATTCCTTCTATAGCATGTGGTAAAATTCAAAAATGGGTAAAAAGTACATTAAAAATACATGATTATATTTTGAAAACATGGACATGAATGATAACAATAACCTCAGTAAATACTTACAAATAAACAATATCAGATAAGAATGATATTGTAATTGTTATCCCTTACCTTATGTCCAATTTATTCTATATGTGTCTGAGACTCTTGTATACTGGGATTAAACATATTATTAACTTGTAACAGAACCATAATAATTTTTATGATATCATATATGATTAACTTATGACTTTATATTACCCGTTCTTCGGTCAATTCCATGTTAAATCATCGTTTTGGGTAAAATCGTTTCATTTATCATACGTGTTTGGAATTATTGTTCTTGATATTATTATTACTTATATCATGCTTTACATACATTCATAATTTAAATCATGATTTATATATAATATATATTTAATATATATATATATATAATTGATACATAAATGAAATGGAATGCACCGTTCATGGAGATGGTAGGTCGTACGTACGCATGAAAACAGTTTTCATTTAATTATTGACTTGAATGGAAGTAAGTAGATGAAATATATATATAAATAAATGCAATATCCTTATTATGTCATATATTTTATTATTATTCATTATATATACTTTATAATCATTCCTTAATGGTTAACATGGAGAATGAATCTCATCACGTCGTGGAGACCGTAATCTGTGCGTACGCACGAGCTATGATCACTACTGGAAAATGGATCTTTCCCAACAGTTGTGTACCAACAGTTCGTCTTTCCTAACGGTTTCTATAAACCATTGGGGAAAACCCCTCAATGCATAGTTTTCCCAACGGTTGTATGAAAACGTTGGGAAAGATAGGTTTGCCCCAACGGTTCTTAAGAACCGTTGGGAAAAGTGGTTAAGGACCCTTGTTTTCCCAACGGTTCTAAGAAACCGTTGGGAAAAGTGGTGAAGAAACCTTGTTTTCCCAAAGGTTAGGAACCGTTGGGAAAGGTTGGTCTTTCCCAACGGTTATTAAAAACCGTTGGGAAAAAAAGCCCCAAATACCAAATCGAGCCAGTGGCCTCCCCACATTACAGAAGCATTTGCCTCGTGTCCTCCTGGAGCGATTCCTTGCAGAAGGACCTCCCAATCCCCACATCGTCCATCAGATCAGCACCTACCAGGTTAGACTCCTATATTTTATCAACGATATAGTTCCAGCTCTTATAAATCATATAATTCTATTCTTGATTTTGTTATTCCCGATTATTAGGGTTTTTGTAAAAATTTATGATTGTTTCATGGTGGTCATGTGCACCTCTATAGGTACATTGATTCACTAATTTATTTTGGTATTTCCATAAAATTCGAATACAATTTATTAATGAGTCAATGTTGGGTGTTAACATGACATTCATGTTCTTGATTTTTGTTGAACACCTTATTTATGGTATGGGGTCAGATTATTTAAAGTGTAAACAAATACTTATATATAATTTCCTTGTAAAACCTGATGGTTTAATTCTAGTTAAATGGAATCATAATTTTTTATGTTATTAATATTTAGTAATTGGTGAGGTGAATCATATATGTATATGAAAAATGGATCAAGATCATTTAGTATTGGATAGAATTATTCCCTAGTAATGTGAGACCCTTATGTTGTTGGGTGAGTATGGAGTAGTGAGATATATTGCTTGTTACTTACCTTTTTTCAATTCTATGAGCTAATGATGGCATGCACTAATTTTTTGAGATCTTTCAATGTTTTTATGGTTTTGATAGTGATCCATGATGTGTACCCTAGTATGTAAGATCATGTTGGGTATTAGACCCTAGATTGGGTGAATTTGTATGCGGTAGGGTGCTTTCTAGGATGGGTTGTAGTGATGTGATGGTAACTTATGAGAGGGGTGGGTCTTACTAATGTGGATTCATTCTATATCATAAGCATGTAAATATAATTTGTATTATGATAACTAAATGTGAATGATGTGTGATCAAATATTGTCTTATCCTGGAGAATTCCTTGTGATATATTGATATGGTGGCATGAGTGATGATACATGTGGTGACATGGCCAACATACATGTGTTTCATGGTTAGTGATCAATTAGGCTAGTGATCCTATGATCATTGGGATGTGACTCTCAATGATTCAAGAAGAGTTATTAATATGATAACATGAGGGTGTGTTCCTATTTGGTTTTGTCATTCGTCCAGTTTGGACCCCCCCCCACGCGCGTTTATCAAGCGCGCGCAACGCTTAAAGAACGCATAATGAGACCTCCTGCGCAGACCGCACGTCCGATTGACGTTCCGTCTGTGTGTGCACGTCGCGAATAATAATGGGATTGTTGTCCTGTGATTTCAGGTCAATCTGATGTCGTCCGCTATGAGTTTGAACGTTAGACGCCCATTTTGGCCGTTTATGACACCAGAACGGCGTTCACGGTCACCGCGGGCACACGGCACATCCGATTGACGTGCCTTCTGCTCGCCCACATCACAATTCACTCAACCTTTGATGTCGTCCGATTTCACGCCATTCGGAATTCATTCGGCCAGTTTGGACCCCCCCACGCGCGTTTCTCAAGCGCACGCAACGCTTAAAGAACGCATAATGAGCCCTCCCACGCAGACCGCACGTCTGATTGATGTGCCTTCTGCGCGTGCACGTCGCGAATAATAATGGTATTGTTGTCCTGTGATTTCAGGGCAATCCAATGTCGTCCTCTATGAGGTTTACCGTTAGACGCCCGTTTTGGCCGTTTATGACACCAGAACGGTGTTCCCGGTCACAGCGGGCACACGACACGTCCGATTGATGTGTCGTCTACTCGACCACATCACAATTCACTCACCCTTTGATGTCGTCCGATTTCAGGCCAGTTGGACCCCCCACGCGCGTTTATCAAGCGCGTGCAACGCTTAAAGAACGCATAATGAGCCCTACCGCACAGACCGCACATCTGATTGACGTGCCGTCTACGTGTACACGTCACTAATAATAATTAGAATGTTTCACGGTGGTTTCAGCTCAATCCGAGGTTGTCCACTATGAATTTTCCCGTTGGACGCCCGTTTTGGCCGTTTATGACACCAGAACTGCGTTGTCGGTCACCGCGGGCACACGGCACGTCCCACTGACGTTCTGTCTGCTCGACCACTTCATAAATCACTCACCCGTATTTATCGTCTGATTTCAGGACATTCCGACATCGTTAGGCCCGTTTGGACCCCCCTCACGCGCGTTTACGAAGCACGCGCATCACTTAAAACACGAGTATTGAGCCGTACCGCGCAAACCACACGTCCGATTGACGTGAGGTCTGCGCGTACACGTCACGAATAATAATTATAATATTTCACGGTGGTTTCAGGTGAATCAAAAGTCGTCCGCTATGAATTTGACCGTTTGACGCCCGTTTTGGCCGTTTGTGACACCCGAACTGCGTTCTCGGTCACCGCGGGCACAGGGCATGTCCGATTGACGTGACGTCTGCTCGACCACTTCAGAAATCAATCACCCATATTTTTCATCTGATTTCAGGCCATTCCGAAATCGTTGGGACCGTTTGGACCCCCCTCACGCGCGTTTACGAAGCGCACACATCACTTAAAACATGAATATTGAGCCGTACCGTGCAAACCGCACGTCCGATTGACGTGCCGTCTGCGCGTACACATCACTAATAATAATTATAATGTTTCACGGTTGTTTCAGCTCAATCCGAGGTCGTCTGCTATGAATTTGACCGTTGGACGCCCGTTTTGGCCGTTTTTGACACCAGAACTACGTTGTCGGTCACCGCGGGCACACGACACGTCCGATTGACGTGCCGTCTGCTCGACCACTTCAGAAATCACTCACATGTATTTGTTGTCTGATTTCAGGTCATTCTGACTTCGTTCGGCCAGTTTGGACCCCCCTCACGCGCGTTTACGAAGCACGCTCATCACTTCATACACGAATATTGAGCCGTACCGCGCAAACCGCACGTCTGATTGACGTGACCTATGCGCGTACACGTCACGAATAATAATTAGAATGTCTCACGGTGGTTTCAGCTCAATCCGGAGACGCGGTGTGGCTGACACCACTCAAAGTGTCCGTATTTTGTTTCAAAAGGACGTCATTTTAAGTGAAAAGCATCAACTGGCATACGGAAAACCGACCAAACGCATTCTGAATCTGTTGATAATTTATCCCAACAATCCATGGGTCATATGTGACGTGTACGAGCCAACCTGGGAAGAATCCAAGCCGCGGTGTGGCCGGGATAAGTCTAAGTGGCTCTCTTTTGTTTAAAATGGACACCATTTTAAGTATATACGGAAAAATGACCAAACGGATTCGGTTTCCGTTGAAAATTTATGAGAACGATCCATGGGTAATATGTGACGTGTAAGAATCAACCCCGCCACAATCGGAGACGCGGTGTGGCCGACACCACTCAAAGTGTCGGTCTTTTGTTTCAAAAAGACGTCATTTTAAGTGAAAAGCATCAAGTGACATACGAAAAACCAACCAAAGGCATTCGGACTGTGTCGATACTTTAGAACAAGGATCAATGGGTTGTATGTGACGTGTAAGAGTCAATCCCGCCTCAATCCGAGGAGCGGTGTGGCCGACACCGTTCTAACTGTGTCTCTTTTGTTTAAAATGGACAGGATTATAAGTGAAAAGAACAACTGACATATGCAAAACTGACCAAACGCATTCCGAATCTATTGATAATTTATCACAATGATCCATCGGTCATATGTGACCTGTACGAGCCAACCCGGGCTCAATCCGAGTTGCGGTGTGGCCGAGATCAGTCTAAGTGGCTCTCTTTTGTTTAAAATGGACATCATTTTAAGTACATACGGAAAACCAACCAAACGCATTCGGTTTCCATTGAAACTTTAGGAGAACGATCCATGGGTCCTATGTGACATGTAAGAATCATCCCCGCCTCAATCGGACATGCGGTGCGGCTGACACCACTCAAAGTGTCCATCTTTTGTTTCAAAAGGACATCATTTTAAGTGAAAAGCATCAACTGACATACGCCAAACTGATCAAACACCTACGAGTTCTGTTAAAACATTAGTAAAATGATCCATGGGTCATATGTGACGTGTACGGGTCAACCCCTCCACAAACCGAGCCACGATGTGGCCGATACCACTCAAACTCTCTCTCTTTTGTTCAAAATGGACTAAATTGTAAGTGAAATCAACAACTAACATACGGGAAAGGGACCAAACGCCTTAGGATTATATTAAAACATTAGTAAAACAATCCATTGGTCATATGTGACGTGTATGAGTCAACTCTACCTCAATCTGAGGCACCGTGGGGCCGGGACAATCCAAACTGCCTCTCTTTTGTTAAAAATGGACAATAGTTTACGTACATACGCCAAACCGATCAAACAGATTCTGATTGTGTTTTAACTTTATGAAAATGATACTTGGCTCATATGTGATGTGTACGAGTAATCCTCGTCTCAATCCGAGGCCCGGTGTGGCCGACACAACTCAAAGTGCCTCTCTTTTTTTTAAATGTATTTAATTTTAAGTGAAAACAACAACTGACATACGAGAAACCGACCAAACGCCTATTAATTATTTCTAAAATTAGGAAAACAATCCATGTGTCATATGTGACGTGTACAAGTCATCCCCGCCAAAAACTGAGCCACGGTGTGGCCAGGACTACTCAAAATGTATCTCTTTTGTTAAAAATGGACTAAATTGTAAGTGAAATCAACAACTGACATACGGGAAACGGACCAAACTCCTTCAGATTCTATCGAAACTTTAGGACAAAGATCCATGGGTCATATGTGATGTTTACAAGTCAATATCGCCTCCATCCGAGCTGCGGTGTGGCCGGAACTACTCAAACTATCTCTCTTTTGTTTAAAATGGACATAATTTTAAGTGAAAACAACAACTGACATACGCCAAACCAACCAAACGACTTATAATTCTATTAAAATGTTACTAAAATGATCCATAGATCAAATGTGATGTGTACGAGTCAACTCTGCCACAATCTGAGTCGCGGTGTGACCGGGACCACTCAAATTGTCTCTCTTTTGTTCAAAATGGACTAAATTGTAAGTGAAATCAACAACTGACATACGGGAAACTGACCAAAAACCTTCGGATTCTATTTATATTTTACAAAAACTATCCATGGGTCATATGTGATGTGTACGAGTCAACCCCAACTCAATCCGAGGCACCGTGGGGCCGGGACCACCCAAACTGCCTCTCTTTTGTTCCAAAGGGACAATATTTTATGTACATACGCCAAACCGATCAAACAGATTATGATTGTGTTTAAAAATTAGGACAATGATTCATGACTAATATGTGACGTGTATGAGTCAACCCCGCCTCAATCCGAGGCCCGGTGTGGCCGACACCACTGAAAGTGGCTCTTTTTTTAAAAATGTGCTTAATTTTAAGTGAAAACAAAAACTGACATACGGAAAACTGACCAAATGCCTACGGATTCTATATAAACTTTAGGAAAACAATTCATGGGTCATATGTGATGTTTATGAGTCAACCCCGCCTCAATCCGAGCCACGGTGTGGCTGGGACCACTAAAACATTCTCTCTTTTGTTGAAAATGGACTAAATTGTAAGTGAAATCAACAACTGTCATACGGGAAACCGACCAAACGCCTTCGTAATCTATTTACACATTAGGAAAACAATCCATGGGTCATATTTGATGTGTAAGAGTCAATACCACCTCATTCAGAGGCATGGTGAGACCAACACCACCCAAACCGTCTCTCATATGTTAAAAATGGACAACATTTTACATACATACGCCAAAATGATCAAACAAATTCTGATTGTGTTGAAACATTAGGATAACAATCCATGGCTCATATGTGACATGTACGAGTCATCCCCGCCTCAATCCGAGGTCCGTTGGGGCCGACACCACTCCAAGTGTCTCTCTTTTGTTTAAAATGGACATAACTTTAAGTGAAAACAACTGTTGACAAACGCCAAACCAACCAAACACATTAGGATTCTATTAAAACTTTAGAAAAACGATTCATGGGTCATATTTGACTTTTACGAATCAAAACTACCTCAATCCAAGCCACGGTGTGGCCAGGACCACTCAAATTATCTCTCTTTTCTTGAAAAGGGACTAAATTGTAAGTTATATCAACAACTGACATACGGGAAACAGACCAAATACCTTCTAATTCTTTTGACACTTTAGTAAAACAATCCATGGGTCATATGTGACATGTACGAGTCAACCCCACCTCAATACGAGTCACCGTGGGGCGGGGACCACCCAAACTACCTCTCATTTGTTCAAAATGGATTAATATTTTACGTACATATGCCAAACCGATCAAACGGATTTTGATTGTGTTGAAACATAAGGACAATGATCCATGGATCATATTTGATGTGTACCAGTCAATGCAGCCTCAATTTGAGGCATGGTGTGGTACTTACTGAGTCACAAGTGATGAGACTCCTATGAAAATACCTTTTCACTATATATTATAAAAGTGGTTGTCGTATGAAGATTGAAATGGGTGTAAATAATATTTGATTTATTGAAACTCTGATTCAACTATACTGGATGATTTTTGTCATATGAAGATTCAAATGGGGAATTATTCACCATGACTCTATTCAAAGAGGTGGTGTTCTTTTTTGTTGTTTTAAGTGAGTCATTGTTTTTGTCATATGAATATTCAAATGGGGAATTATTCAGCATGTCTCTATTCAAAGAGGTGGTGTTCTTTTCAGTGTTGTTTTTTATGCAGGTGTATGCACTTGAGGGGCCACCGGAGGGGCTGCTGACAATTCTGAAAATACTGAATACCAACGGTTGTAAACCGTTGGTATACTTTGCCATACTTAAACATATGCCAACGGTTTACAACCGTTGGTATAAAATAAAAACCATTGAATTCCCAACGGTTTGATGAAAACCGTTGGGAAAAATACTATACCAACGGTTGTGAACCGTTGGTATAAGATGAGAATAATAGTATTCCCAATGGTTCTAAACCGTTGGGTAAACCTATACCAACGGTTCAGCAAGAACCGTTGGCAAATCCACACCTACAGTGGGCTACCCCAACGGTTTACTTCAAACCGTTGGTATATATCTTTCCCCACGCCTTACTTCCCTACGGTTTGGACAACCGTTGGTATAGAATATACCAACGGTTCTCCAGCCTATACCAACGGTTCTAAACCGTTGGTATATCCTTTATTTCCAGTAGTGGATATCGTTCCCATAATTATTGAATGGAATTGGAGTGGATGATATAATATCTCAGAACATGTATCATTTTATAATAATCATATATAGTTCTTCTTTAAACCATTATACACATCCAAGTTTGGTGGTGTTAGAAAGACATATTACACCATGGCGTGGAGACGGCATTCTGTATGTATGCACACATGGAGATTTTGTTTTTCATTTGATGGATAGAAGATGAAATAGGTTTGTTTCATATTTATAATAACATATCAGTATATAATTAATACTTATTTTATTACTTTATAATCAAACAACTAATGAAGGGGAAAAAGAATAAGAAAGAAACTTGAAAGAATCGGTAGAAGAGATTACCTCTTCTTCAACATGCCTCTTTCAAAATTTCTCTTAGTAAAATAGATTTGGTCTTATGAGAAGACCAGAACATCTATGATATAAATATAGAGGTTGAGAAGATAAATTATTAGGGTTTGGACTAGCTGGAAGGCTCAAAATTGTGTAAAGAGGTGAGGGAGGAGGTTCCCTTTTATAAGAGGGGTGAGGGGCACTTTAGGAAAAACAAAAAATATTATTTTATAATAAATTAATATTTGGATTATAATGCCTACAAAGTGACTTATTTAGAGGATATGGTGTGGATTAGTTGAAATCCTCTCAACCAATAGGTTTTATGCAAGTTCAGATTACCATTTTAACCGTATCATTTATATTTAACACTAAGTTAAATAATTTAACTTTTACAGTGTCTTCTTGTATTCATAGACAATATGGTTAATAAACATACTTTATACTACCACTCGATCAACAATTGGTATATTAATGTCATATATATTACTATATAACTCTTTTTGCCGAAACATAGATTTTTATTACAATTACATCAATTAATAATATAATAGTTTTTGCAAAAAACACTTTTATGTCAATTTTGACACTATTTGGTATTGTGTTTCTCTAAATTCATAACCTCATTAATACTTCAAAAAAAATACATCTAACCAACCCTAATATGTTATATTAACCTAGTAAAATATTTTAATTCATAAAAAGTCTCAAATTACATTTATTTGGGTATTTATAATATCAATTATGTTAATATATCATTAGTAAGGTAATTACTGCATCAATATTGTGTCACAGATAAATTAAATTATTTAATGACTAAAAAATATAATTAAGATACCATTATTTAGGAAATATTTTCTATATTTCTAATTAATTTTTATAGTCAAATTTATCTTATGTATAAACCTACCTAAAAAATTATTTAGTTATTAAACAATGATTTTATATTTTTTTCACTCTTTTGTAAATAAAATAATAATAAGTGTCCTAGTCAAATCTAAATTGACCTAAAGGGTAATATTTTATTCATAATATTGTTTTGGGTTGAATTATACTTATCCAATAGAATTAGGACATGTTTTAGAGTAATAATAATATCATTTTAACCCTTAATTACCCTATTTACTTTTAAATGTGGTAAATAAAAATAAAAAATATCTATTCACAAAAAATAATTTTTTTCTTATTGAACCAAATTTTACTCCTTGATATTAACCGTGTCTCTCATATTTTCAAAATTCAATTCACAGAAGTGTTAAAATTATGTTTTTTGTACAATTTCAATTGCACCTAGGAGGTGGGTAAAAGACAGTAACAAGTTCAATAAGATTTTTATATATCTATATTATTATAAAATGACTTCAATGAATTACATTGAACTTATATAGGTATTATTTATCTATTTTGTCCTAAAATAAATATAAACGAAATAAATTATTATTTAAATAAAAATTTGGTTTTAACCAATAACTCAGTGTTTTCACTATTCATCATGAATTGAATGTTTTCAGAAAAATACAAAAATTCACCCTTCGCTAATTTCGATATTCTGAATCCAAAAATGAAGTCCAATATGAGAGATAAAATTTATAAAATATCAAAAACTGGGTATTAATATTAATAACGGATAGTTTATATAATATTTTAATAAAATATCATTTTTAGTGAAACTCGGTATTGCGTACAACACACACTATTGAGGAAGGTCGTGATTGCATGTAATGCAAGCCAGGTCAGGGTTGCATGTAGTGAAATATTCTGTTGTTGTTTCATTTAATAGAATCCAACCATATTTCATATATACATTGAATATATATATATACACACAATGTTGTGTAGAATAACATCAATCAAACGAACTTGAAATTGTGTGTAACATGATCCAAGAATAGTGATACCTATAACGCAAGCTAATATGGTGTTTCTTATAGAACAAGATAATATTGGTGTAGCATACAACAAAAGACATCAAATAAAATAAAAAGAACACTTCTCATAAAATCGTGGGATGTTACATTCTACCCCCCTTAAAATTTATTTTTCCCTTGAAAATCGTCAGTGTTATAAATCATTTACTACTTAAATTTTTCTTTCATGGAAAACCACATCGAAAAAAGGAATACTAAATCATCATTTTAAAAAGGAATGAAAGAAACATAATGAATACCAAAAGTAACACATCACTGGGTTTCCTAATAATAGAATATAGGTGATTATATGATTATGGAAGAAAAATCTAACCATCATGTTCTGATAGAGAATGGTAGAGAACATGGCTATGAAAAATCCATCAATTACAAAGCCATAAATTTGGCATGATCTATGTTACAATATTATTCATCGGATATCATGGTTCAAGGAAAACATTTTTTGTTTTCAATATCATTTCCATAAAGTTGTCAATTTTGAATTAGAAGAAATACTTAATTGATTTTGGTACAATCTCACCATTGGTCATTCCATGAACAAATTACATCACATCTTAATGAAATGATGTTGAATTTGAAAATCATGAAGTGTTAGAAGATCAAGTGATAGAATGATGGGTCATTCCATCTGTATGAAACAAAAGGTTTGAAAAAGTTATCAAATATACATAAGTCCATCTATGGTGAAGTTAATCGTATATGATTGCAAAAAAAGATTTATACTTCATCTATCATACCGGTTAATAAAATAAAACTATTTTCTACTAACCAGGGACTTCCTATAGGACAGAGGTAGGCAATAAAGGCATGTCGCACTTGTGTTGTGGGTTCAATTTCCACAACCTTGTCTGACTAGATAGGTTGTCACTCGCCTTACATGTTGCACCTTTTTCTAAAACTACATTATTATAACAATCCAGAAATAATAACGAAGAAAATTTCATATCCTTAAAAAATACTATCTGATGTACAACATAATCCATTTCAATCATTAGACTTATCCAAAATAAATATGTCCAATATCATAGTATAAAGAAAATTATTACTTTAAAGGTCACATAACAAGCACATGAATACCATCATTTATCCCCCATATATCATAAAATAGATCTTGTTGGTCACATTCCAAACATGTGAATACCTTAATCATTTATTCTTTTGAGACATGAATTACCATAGAACCATAGTGAAAACTTGAATGTTGTCAAAAGTTAACTCCTTCCACATACCAAAATCCTAAAATTTTATTTCACTCAAACCATGATATCACATTGTCCTTATATCAGTCATGAGCTCAAGAATACTATCAAACATTTCATTTTCTCTTTATCCCTTCATTATGCGCATATCATACACTTTCCAAAATTTCTTTTTATGGTTACCAGTATAAATCCAAATATAATTTCAAATATGTTATAAAAAGAAATAGTGTAACAATCCTTAGATGTTTCTTTATTCCATAGTACCATACATTATTCTTGATAAACATGCAATCATTCCACTACCTTCTTAAACAATTGACTGAGATTCGTAGTTTTATTCACCAACACTAATTTCATATCATATATCATTTGTAGTCTCTTCATCACCATCAACATAAATACTACCCATATGACCATGCTGATTCTCTTCATGAGATTTTTTTTAGGGAATAAATATTCATAATTCCCATACATTCCACAGTTAAATAATTTAACTGTTGTTGATATCTTAGAAATACCCTTATCCTTATCCATTTGTTAACTTGTCCTTTTCCTTTGCAATTAATAGCTTTGTGTCCTTATTTTCCACACCCAAAGAATCTTCTAGTTCATTTGAAACATTCTCCATGATGCCTCTTCCCACATGACATACATGAAAAAAATTGAACTTTCTTTCCTCTATGATACTCATAAACTCCATATTCCTCTTATTAGCTGAGTCAAGAATCTAACCAAAGTTTACATTATTAATCATATTATGAAATTGCTGATTGGGCATAATAATGATGTTTCTCCTTCCAAATACCATTTCATTTGGTATCTCATGAAGAATATCATTCCATTTTCCACCATAATTTACATTAACATTAATCTTTTTATTTCCAGCCATTTTCTCAAAACCAAAAAGAATAGTGTGAGAGGAAAAAATCATGCTAGGAAAAAAACATAATAAAGGGGGTGTACCGTAAAAATCTATGATCTTAGGTTTAATTCTATTATCATTACCGTAATTCTAGGACTATAACCTATACTTATACTTATCCTTAGGGACATCCCTAGACATATCATAGAAATATCTCTAGGGATCTAACTAACTTTTTCGAATCCTAGTTTCCAAAGGTTGACTAAACCTTCGCTTTGATACCAACTGTAGAGTCCCAATTATTTATGTACATGTACATTACATTACTTTTGCGGAATACTTAATACATCACAAATCATACACCCAATGACCTTATTATTTTAGTGTCCTTGGAAACTCGGAACATAATCTTCTAATCATGGTGAAAGATCTTCAAAATATCCCCTAAATATATTCTACTTTTCCTACCTAAAACCTTCATTTATATCCTAGGGAAAAGAAAACATAAAATGTTTGAGCTAAAATGCTCAGTAAGGGTAAACATGTAATCATAAAACAATCCCTAAACATTTGAACGTATGAACATGAACATAAAACATAAAAATCATGAGTAATGACATAAATATTGAAAATTCATAAATAATAGATCCTAAATAAACAATAATCATGAAAAATAACATGGGAACAAAACATGGAATTGTGGAAAACCATTAAGCACATGATATTATTTCCATAGTAGCCAAGGCATTTCTACTATGGCCATTATAGTGGACAAATTCCCTTACAGAATGATGTTCACTCCTCGTTCTAGTCATGTATCACTGAATCAGATTAACCTTTCATTACATCCTTGTCTATATAATGAGATATAAATATTTACCCAAAGCATTGGAGGGAGATCTAGGACCCACACATCTCATAATGAAATCGTTCTTACTTGTGCTACAAAATAAACATAAATATTTTATCATAACCCAATGAATAAAATATGTTTTATAAACAACATATCATCATGAAATAATCTATATAAAACATATGGATTTAATTTCATAATAATAAAAATTAAACCATGTATAAAATAGAGACATTATACTTGAAACATAAAAATGCTAAATAATTTTATCTTAGGGTGAAATTAGTTTTCATAAAACACTTGAATTGAATTCTTGAGGAAAATATCCTTTCTTCATCAAATTCATTTTCTTTTCACAAAATGCCACACAATTTTAAAGGAAAAATATTTTATTGAAAATAAACATGAAATATATTAGAGGATACTTCATCATAATTTTTCATTATGAAACCGTAAAAATATGTTCATGCTGTATACATTAATAAACATCCTCCTCATACTTTTGTCGTAAAAGCCAAAAGTTCCTCGTATGGTAAACAAAAAAAAGATTTCATCCATAACATTTGGTAAAAGTAAAAAATGGGTAAAAATGACATTAAACATACATGAAAACATTTTTATAAAACATGGGCATGGATGATAACAATAACCCTAGTAAATAGTTAGGAATAAACAATCTCGGATAAGACCGAGATTGGAATAGTTATCCCCTACCTTATGTCCAATTTCATCCATATGTGACTGTGAATCCTATATAGTGTTTTTACACATATTATTAACATGTAATAAAACCATACTAATATTTATGATATCAAATATGATTCACTTATGACTTTATATTACCCATTCTTTCGTCAATTCCATGTTAAAACAGAGTTTTGGGAAAAATCGTTTCATTTATCGTACGTGTTTGGACTTGTAGTTCTTGATATTATTATTACCTATATAATGATTTACATACTTAAAAATTTTAATCATTATTTATATATCATATATATTCAATATATATATATATAAAAGGTAGATAAATGAAATGAAATACACCGTTCAAGGAGACGGTAGGTCGTACATACACATGAATGATGTTTAACTTTCCTTATTAACATGAATGGAAGTAAGTAGATGAAATATATATATATAAATAAATCCAGTATCTTTATAATGTCATATATTTCATTATTATTCATTATATATAATTTATAATCATTCTTGAGTGGTTAACATTGAGAATGAGTCTAATCGCGTCGTGGAGATGGTAATCTGTGCGTACGCACGAGCGATTATATCATTACCATAATTATTGAATGGAATTGGAGTGGATGATATAATATCTCAGAACATGTATCATGTTGTAATAATAATATATATTTATTCTATACACCATTATGCCCATCCAAGTAAGGTGGTGGTAGAAAAACATATTACACCACGGCGTAGAGACGGTATTCCGTACGTACGCACGCGTGGTGATTTTGTTTTTCGTAAGATGGATAAAAGTTGAAATAGGGTTGTTTAATATTTATAATAACATATTAGTATATAATTAATACTGATGCTGTTACTTTATAATGAAATAACTAAATAAGAGGATGTAGAAGAAATAAACTTGGAATAATCGTTAGATGATATTACCTCTTCTTCGACGTGCCTCTTTTAAACCTTCTCTTACGGAACTAGAGTTGGTCATTTGAGAAGACCATAACATTTATGATATAACTAGGGATATTTATAAGAGAAATTGGCAGGGATCAGCCGATCTTGAAGGCTCAAAAGTGTGTAAGAGGTGAGGGAGGAGATGCCCTTTTATAAGAGGGGTGAGGGGAACCTTAGGAAAAACATAAAATATTATTTTATAATAAATTAATATTCAGTTTATAATGGCTCCAAAGTGACTTATTTATATGATAGGGTGGGGATGGGTCGAAATAATCTAAAAAAATAGGTTTTGGAAAAGTTTAGTTTACCATTTTAACCTGATCATTTATATTTAACTCTAAGTTAAATAATTTAACTTTTACCGTGTCTTCTTGTAATCTTATACTATATCATTAATAAACATAATATAAACTATCAATAGAACCCAAATTGGTTAATTAATGTCATATATATTATTATATAAATCTTTTTTCTGAACCTTAGATTTTTAGGACCATTATATCAAGTAATAATATAATATTTGTTTTAAAAACTCTTTTATGTCGATTTTGACACTATTCGGTATTTTGTTTCCTCTAAATTTATAACAGCATTATTACTACGAAAAAAATTAATCCAACCAACCCTAACATGTCATATTAACCTATAAAATTATTTTTATTTATAAAAAGTCTCAAATTAAATTTCTTTGGATAATTATAATATCATTTATTTTAATATTTCATTAACAAAGTAATTACTGCATCATCATTGCGTCATAAATAAATTAAATTATTTAATGTCTAAAAAATATAAATAAACTACCATTATGTATGAAATAATTTTAGATTTCTATTGAATATTTATATTTGATTCTATCTTATGTATAAACCTATATTAAAAATGTTTTGGTTATTGAAATTTGATTTTAACTCTTTTAACTCATCTATAAATAAAATAATAATATGTGTCTGAATCTAATCCAAATGGGCTTAAAGGGTAATAACATATTTATAACGTTGATTTTGGTAGAATTATATGTATAAAATAGAATTAGTACATGTGTTAGGCTAATAATAATATCATTTGTAACCTTAATTACCCTATTTACTTTTAAATGTGGTAAATAAAAGTAACAAGTTACTATTCACGAAAAAATTATTTTTATCTTATTGAACCACATTTTACTCCTTGATATTTACCATGTCTCTCAGATTTTTGAAATTCAACTCACAGAAGTGGTAAAATAATGTTTTATGTAGAATTGCAAATGCTCCTAAGAAGTGGGTAAAAGACGATAAAAAGTTCAATAATTTTTTTTATATCTATATTATTATAGAATGACTCCAATGAATTACATTGAAAATATATCAGTATTATGTATCTATTTTGACCTAAAATTAAATTTAATAAAATAAATGATTATTAAAATAAAAAGTTGGTTTTAACCAATAACTCACTGTTTTGACTATTAATCAAAAATTGTAATTTTTCAGAAAAATAACAAAAATTCACCCTAGGCTAATTTCGATAATCTAAATCCAAAAAAGAAGTCCATTTTGAATGACAAAATTTATAAAATTTCAAAAAGTGTGTATTACTATTCATAATGGATAGTTTATATAATATTTTAATAACATATCGTTGTTTAGTGAAACTCGGTATTGTGTACAACACACACTATCGAGGAAGGTCGCGATTGTGTGTAACGCAACCCAAGTCAGGGATGCGTGTAGTGAAAGATTAATTTATTGTTGCTTATAATATAATCCAACCATATTTAATTTTTTCATTGAATATAAATATATCTACACTCAATTTTGTGTAGAATAACTTCTATCAAACGAACTTGAAATTGTGTGTAACATGATCCAAGAATAGTGTTGCGTAGACTGCAAGCTAATATGGTGTTGCGTATAGCGCAAGATAATCTTGGTGTAGCATACAACACAAGACATAAAATAAATTAAAAATAATACTTCTCATAAAATATAGTGGTGTTAAATTGAGTTTTCTATTCCCTTCTTGATTCGCCTCACACTGTATACTCTATTGATCATGGTACATCATTTTCTATTTGTAGATTCTTTCATATAGAGAGCCAAATATGATGCCACCATGTGATCACGAGGATTGTCGATGGGGTGATGAGATTGTTATATAGTTTTGTACTATAGATAGCACCTTCGGTTGGTGTAATAGTTACACCACCACTAGTGGAGTAGCACATGAAAAATGTAGTAACAACAGATGAGATGTGTGGGATAAGCACAATTCCTGAGTTTCTATGACAGAGACACATATGGTTATGAGGTGAACATCACTCATAGGAAGATAATAATTTCATTGAGGAGATGACCATTATTTCCATCTAGTTAGGTCTCCATTATATTATATATTAGTCCCTTTAGGGAGCCTTATATGTGGCAAAACATGGTGATGGTGGGGTATATATTACCTGAACATATGATGAGGTGACTCTTCCATGGGTAGACCATGAGAAACTTTTTCAGAGAAGGTTTTATCTCCATAAAATCCAAAGGATATGTGTGGGCAACAAATTCTATAGCTTTGGTTGGAGGACATGTCCGTATTTGAGTATTCATCGAGTCATACCGACCATTCTAGGTACTTGATGAATATGATATGAGCAGTTCCTCAGGGATCATACCTTTTAGAAAGGTGTGTTTTGGGTTTTCCAAGTCAATTATACTACCCTATGAATTCATACTTAATATAGGTTTCCGGATAGGACCTTTGTATTTAAAAGTCTTTTCAATGAGAAGATACAACCACTGGATGTCTACTGTCGGAATACAAGAGTATAGACCTTGGGAGCAGGATGTCGATGTCAGCCTCAAGGTGTTGGACATGTGAAGCATTCCAATATGACTTCTCAATTATTGGGATCTACAACTATGGGAACATAGGTTGATTACAGTCATCCTTGAAAGAGGTAATTACCTTCAAAAGACATCATGGGATATCATTCAAGAGAAGGGCCAACCCATCGTACTGAAAGTAAAATGGTGGATGGGCCCCCAGATAGAGACAATGATAAAAATAGGTTAATCTTCAGGAAACATTATGTAAAAGTGGATCTTGGTGAGTACCTTGAGGTGGTATACATTTCAACATATTATCCCCATATGTGGTCCACACTAGCCTTAAAGAGCTATAGGACATGGGAAGAGGAAGATGCATGAAGTCCCATCATATGACCCAAGGGCTCCATGAATGATTTAAGGTATTGTATGTGTCTATTCTAATATTCTTTATTATTAGATAGGGGTGAGAATCATTCTTCTTTATCATGAATCTTGTTAGAGAACTAGATTTTCTAGTTAAACCATAGACTTTACCCTTATGTTTGGAGATACCTATGGGATGAGACTTGAAAATCACACTTATGCCGAGAGAGTGATCTGACCATTAAGGGTAGAGTTTTAGTCGAAACATCTTGTTGGAAGTGTTAAGTCCTTACAAAATCATTCTTCTTAGGTAATGACTATCGATAGTCTATTGCAATATTGAAAATTTTACAAAAAGGGTTTGGTATGTCGGCAATGAGGGAGTTGGGTTTTACATAGTCAGCGTAAAAGGAAACCCATGCAACAAGAGAAATATAGATGCCTAAGAGGGTGAAACTAACCACACTTTATATGGCTAAAAGGAACCTCGGTGTGGTGGATGAGATTATTCCTCTATTTCTTGCATGAGTGGATGTGTATAACGAAATCATTCCAAAAGATGTTCCAAGATTACCTCTGAATACATTGGTAGACATCTGCATTGATTTGTACTCTGGGATGACACTGAAATCTACAGAAGAATACCAGATAGCTCTTACAGAGCTTGAGGAATTGAGGGTAAATTTGGAGGACTTTCAACAAAAGGGATTCGTGATTCATAGTGTTTCACCATGGTAATCCCTAGTATTTTTTTCCAAGAATTCAGGTGGGGGATTGATGTTATGTGTGGATATTTGGCACCAGAATATTGCGATAGTGAAGAATAAATATCCACTACCCTGGATCGATCATCTCTTTGATCAGTTAACTGGAGCGATATGTTTATCAGCTATTAAGGCCACATGAGAAGATCTATGGGAACCATGTCTTTGAGTTGGTAGCGGTAGATTTCACATTAATGATGCTTCAACACTACCATATGGGAGTATGGTTTATCAACAACTCTAACTACAATATCCTCAAGTATATCTTCTCCAAGATGGATTTTAACATGAGATAGAGATGATGGCTATAGTTCCTCTATAACTATGACATTTAAATTGTCTATACACAAGGAAAGGGAAACATGGTAGCAGATTCATTTAGATGGAGATAAAATTCGTCACTGCTGAACAAGGAAACTAAGCTGTTTACCTCATTATAGTAATACATTGGAGATATTGATGATATACCTTATGGAGAACGAATCATTTTACATATAAATTTTCGGGATTTTAAGCATAATTAATCATTAGAGTACAAGCCTAGGATTGTTAAGTCTAGTGTCTTCAGAGACTGGGTACATAAAACATAAAATCATGGGCTAAAAACACCTCTTTATTTAATTTCCCTAAATATATCCTAACTTCATTTGAGACCGTACATCTGAAAAGGTACCCAAGGGAACATATGAACCAAGGTATGAGCTAAAAATCTCCAAAAAAAATAATGAACATAAGGATATATCTTGAGCACAAGAGTTAGGAGGCATGTCATAATGATATCCAAAGCATGTAACATATGAAATCATATCTTATAAACACGAGATAATATAAATATGGGATCATATAAATCTGGCAGAACCATGAAAAATTTCTTTAGTAATGTCAAGTATATCCCCCAATCCCATTTCCCATTTTAGTATGTGAGATGGCTAACTGCCAATCCTGTTTCACATCACATATCAGGAGACATAAAATTACCCAATGAATTAGAGCACTATTTGGGCGCACCCATATGAACATTTTTAGGAATATTATTTCCCCATAAATATTCTAACCACATAAATATTTCCTCCAAATAAATAACCATTCATAATCAACCATACATAAACATAAGGATAGCCATGGAAAGAATTGTGCACTATAAAAATGACCTAATTCATAACCAATGGGTGTATTATGAAAGTCCAAATAAAATAATATGATTAGAAAGTACATGGAAAATCATAGGGTAAAATAGGAATATAATATGGTATGTGGTGTAAAAAAATAAGGGACAACATTTATTAAGTGTATGTGAGTAACATTTTCGTTAAAACATTTTTGTATGGTTTTATGGAAATTGCTATAGAGATTTTAAAATAGAATAGAGGAAAGTCTTTTATATCAAACCATAATTGAACCAAGAAGTCTTCCATAATAAAAAGGCTGATTTTATAATGATTTTTTTGTCCTAAAACAAAGGATAGTGTGAACATTAAATTGGGATAAAATTCAGGAAGTACCCGTAAAAGAGGTTTTTTATCGCAATCTTCTATGGAGGGAATTTAAAAAAAATGAATATCCCCAAAATAGAATGGTGAGAGGGTCTTCATAAATATTTTTTGTTCAACTAAAAAACATTTAGATTATGTAAATAAAAATAAAAGATAACTCCATATTGAAATAATGAAAGATAAGGCAACCTGAATGAACAAAAGGGGTTCAAGTAGAATTCATTACGGATTATTGGCATGGGGTCTGGTGTACCTAAGAGGGATTGATGAGAAATAAAAGGGGTTTAGAATTACTTATACATCATTAAGACCGAATGGGGGATTTCTGAAGACATGCCCCTTCATTTGGGATTATGAATAAAAGGCATAGCATAGAAGATAATCATGATTAAGAGAGAAAAGGAGAGGATCCCTTACCTTAATTCCATTGGTGTTATCCACTTGTTATTAAAGACCCGAATAAACATATTATGTTTATTAATTAATAATTCAAGAACTCCTCCTATATTTAATTTCTTTAATATAATAATTTTAATTTCATTTATAACATTTTTGATTGGTTATGAAGTTCAATTTCATTGTTTGGGCTCGTTTGATTACATGGTTTTAACGACTGATTCGCTTATATACATGTTTATATAAACATGTAAAAATGAATATGTTGTCTAAAATTGGATTTAAACACTATTAGTGAACATCCTGGAGATTTCATGGTTTTAAATTTATTTTGATTACTTAGAGTGAAGTCAAATTATTATATAAAATCAAAGTGACAACCATTTTTGGTAATCAGCGGGTTAGACTACATTGAACATGTTTAACATTATACCATTTGTACAAAACGATTAAAGAATAGAAAATATGATATATTAAATATATAATAATCTGTCTTAACCATAACAAAAATGGTTTCATGAACATTTTTAACGATAATAATAGAAATTGATAAAATGATGTCCTTGATTGGGCTAAAATAGCATATCTCAAACAGTGAATTCATTTCATTCAAATAAAAGGTGGGGAAAGGATAAAAGATAATGAAATATCCCATTAGAATTCAACAAATCTAGTAAATTTACATTACTGGAGTTATAATATTAGTTTCTTTATGGGAGGCAAGTAAAGTAACAAAAGGAAAAAACGTAAAAGAAATGAATGAATTGGAAAGAGGAATTTACCCCTGGAGACTTGCTCCTTTCAGAACCTCTTAAGGTGAGAGGTTTGGGTATTTTGAAGATGTTGGGAGATTTTGGACGTGGTGAGGTGTCTTGGGCAGTGATTTTAGCAGAATATTTTCAAGGCACAAGGCTTGAGAGGAGTGAAGAGAAGTGGGAGTCAGGGAGGGTTTTTATAGTGGAGGAGGGGAGGGTTTAATAAATTTTTTAATCATTAGTTTAATATTTCATCACAAGTCAAAGAATAGTATGTATTACATGACCAATAACAGTAATAAATTCATGTCACATCAAACCATAGGGCATTTACCTCATCTATGACTCAAGCATGATGCAGAAATTTAGTATTTTTTGTAAATTATCATATTTTACTATTAATAAAAAATTCATGTATTTGAGAAAAATCCCAAAAATTCACCCTAACCATTTTATGATGTTTAGAATCAAAAAATGAATTACATTTTTCCAAAATAATTTTCTAAATATGATTATTTTAAAATTTAATTAAAGTCATAATTTATTATCAAAAACAAATGTTAATGCATTCATTTACTTATTTTGAAATACATGTATATCGTACTTTCAACATAAATATTATTTATATAATATCATAGGTAAGGTTACTATTCATTATGATATACCACTACTCATAATGGTATGTTACAATTCATAAGTGTAGGTTAGTATTCATAAAAAATTATGTTTTTCTTATCGGTCTCCAAATATCTTACTAATTGCAACTGTATATGTCTGATTTTCAAAATTCCAAACACAGAATTAAAAACCTTATGTTTAAAGGTCACTTTTCACTTAGTTGTTTATTATGATGTGTTTTCATGTGATTTTATGAAAAATTTATGAGAAGAGAAATTTCAATTGATAAACATTGGGTCGTTACATTCATCCCCCCTTATGAAATTTCACCCTTGAAATTTCATTATACACTCTAAGACAGAAACAAGTGCGGGTACTTTTATTTCATTACATCCTGTAGTTCACATGTTGCCTTTTCATACATGTGGTTTCTCCATAGTACATTGAACTGATTAGTAGTCTTGATGCATATAACTTTGTATCTATTATCAAAGATCTTCATTGGATATACCTCATAAGAAAGATCATCATCTAACTATACCTCCTCTGAAGTGAGTACATATAAAGTGTATGGTATGTAATTCCTTAAGAGGGATATATGAAAGAAATCATGTACTTTCGGCATGGTAGGTATAGGCCACAACTCTGACTCGATCAAGGATATTGAAGGGGCTAATGTACCTGGTACTTAACTTCTCTTTCTTTATGAAGCTCATGAACTTCTTCCACAGAGATATGCATAAAAATACCATGTCTCTAACTCTGAACTCATGGTATTGTCGATAGTTATCTACATAACTATTTTTTCGACATTGGGATGCCTTGATTTGATGATAAATGGTTTTAACCATCTCCAGCATTTTCTAGACCATTTCAAGTCCGAGCAGCTTACGCTCTCTGATATCATCCCAACATGCCAGTGTTCTCCACCTTTTCCCGTAAATGGATTCATATGGTGACATTCAGATGCTTGAGTGGAATCTTTTTTTGAAGGAGAATTAAACAAGTGTAAGATGTTAGTCCCACCCTCCATTGAATTGCATAGAACATGCTCTCAACATGTCTTCCAGTGTCAGAATAGTTCGCTCATATTGTCCATCAGTTTATGGATTATAGGCCATACTGAAGTTTAGTTTAGAGCTCAGAGAATGCAAGAGACTTTTCTAGAAAATCGATGTGAATCACATATTATGATCAGATACGATATATAGTGGAACTCCATGCATCCTTACCACTTCTTTGATGTAAGTCCATGCAAGTTGATCGAAAGAAAAGTCCTCTAAAACATTGATAAAGTGAGTTGTCATTATAAGATGATCTAGAACAACCCATATAGAATTATTTCCTCTAGAATTCCATAGTAGCCTAGTGAATAAGTCAATGGTAATTTTCACCCACATTCATATTGGTATGGGTATTGATTGAATCATCCCCTTAGAAATTTTCCTCTCAGCCTTCACTTACTGGCATACCAGAAACATTGATGTATATTCCGCAATCTCTCTTTACAAATTGTCCCACCAAAATATTTATAATAGATATTGATACATATTTGTGCTCCCTAGGTGGATAGAAAAGGTTGGGCTATGTGAATCATTCAATAGATCATTCTTTATCTATGAAAACGATGGTACACATCATCGTGTCCCAAATCTGAAAACTCCTTCACAATGAATTTTGAAATCGGTGGATTTTACTTTTCTAATAGCTTCCGCCCTTTTCAAAATTTCCACATCTTTTCTTTGAGCATCCTTCATTTTCTCCATGTGGGATATTTGAGAAATAATTTGAGAAAGGATTGATGGTATTCCTCCTCTAATTGTTCCCATGTCCATCCATTATAAATATATGAAGATCTAATCATTTTTAATTATCATCATTGATAAATATGGAAGATCATTTCATCTTAGAGAATATCCCACCTTGTTTTCCTTAATGGGATGGTAGAATATTGAGTTGTCATAATACTTGTTGAGAACTATCCATCTTAGTTGGTTCATATTATGTTACTTCTTTGTGAATATATATTTGAGATGCTTGTGGTCAGTATATATCTCACATTTCTCCTCATATAGATAAAGCCTCCAGATTATAAACATAAAGATTATAGCCGTCAACTCAAGATCATGTGTGGGATATTTTTTCTCTTGTATTTTCAGCTACCTTGAGGCATGGGCTATCACTTTATAAATTTTCATTTTCACACAACCTATGACCTTTCTAGAAGAATCACTATACACAACAAAGAGTTCTCCACTTATAAAGAGTGTGAGTACTATCGTAGTTATAATCCTATTTTTAAACTCCATGAAATAGTCTTCATATTCATGTGTGAAGGCAAAATTTACTCCCTTCCATGTCATCTTGGTCTTTGGGTTTGAAAATTGTGAAAATGTCTTCACATATCGTCGATAATACCCAGCTAGACCCAAAAAGCTATGGATCTCTATTACAGAAGTCATCATGCGGCACTCTTCAATTGCTATCATCATTGAAGGGTCCAGAGCTATCTCTTTACTCTTGATTACACACCAGAAGAAAGATACATCTTCCATCAAGAACTCACATTTACTCTACTTTGCATACAAATTCTCCCATCGCAAAGTCATCGAAACATTTTTCAAATACTCCTTATGTTCCTCCTTGCACTTTGAATATATCCAAATACCATCAATAAAGACTACCACAAATTTTCCAAGATAATCTATACAGTCTCTATTCATTACATCCATGAAAATTTGGGGGCAGTAGTTATTATAGAGGGCATCACTATGAAATCATTGTGTCCATACCTCGTTCTAAAGGAAGTCTATAAAATATCTTCCTTCCTCACCTTTAATTGGGTATATCCCGACTCATGGTCCACCTTACAAAAATCTCTTGCCCCACAAAGTAGATTGAACTAGTCATCTATCAATATAAGGGGATACTTTTTTTTATCATGATATTATTGAGCTCATGATAATCAATGCAGAGGCGCATTGATCCATCCTTCTTCTTGACGAAGAGGACTGGTGCACCCCATGGTGAAGCACCCGGGCGTATAAAACCCTTCTCCATATTCTCCTATAAATTATTCTTTTGTTATTCCAACTCTATGGTGTCCATTCTGTATGGTGTCTTTTAGATAGTTAGAGATCCATGGATATGATAAATTGAGATCTCAACCTCTCAATTAGGAGGAAGACTAGGGAACTCTTAAGGGAATAAATCTGCTTCATCCCTTACTATGGGAATGTCTTCAAGAATGATTCTCTCTATTGTCTCAATCATTTGAGCTAAATTTTCTTGCTCATTAGGTAGTTATATCTACACATGAGATGATGATTTGTAAGTAAATTCATCTACCTCATTTCAATTGTAAATTATTGGAGGATGCATTGGGATGTGAAAAGTGGTATCCCTTTCCCAGTTTTTGAAATTGGAATTGTATAAAGACATCCAATACATGCCTATGATATCATTGATATTCACTATAGGAAGTAAGAAAAGATTTTCTAGGAAGTTTAGTCTATAGTCATTAACTTGGGAGGAGTTATAAACCATGGACATAATGATTTCCATATTTTTTGTTCTCACAGATAACTTTTCCTCCAAATTTTGAGGTGGTGTTTGAATAGTTCTACTAAACATGCAAGATATGAATGAAAGCGCAGTACCAGAATAAAATAGTATGTTCACTATTCTAGAATAAATAACTTGCGTGCCTTTCACCACACCATTTTCCTGCTCCACCTCAGAAGTAGTGATAACATAATCCTTTCCATGATGCCTTGGAGGTTGTTGTTGATGGCCTCCGACAACCCTATGCATAGGGAAATCGTTCACAAAATCACTATGCTCCATGCAATTGTAACACTTCACTTTAGGATGAGTGTTGACGTAAACCTTCTTTTCATCTACTACATTGGTGGAATTATTAATATCCATGCAGTTTTTATTGACTAGATGACCATACATTCCATATTTGAAGCAATTCTTGGTTCCTTTTAGATAGTTACCAAGATGCTTCTTCCCACAATTTTTTAAGGGGAAAAGTTAGGCTTCATTCTATCATGTGATTTGATTGAGGAACCACCCATGTTGTTCTCAATTTTCTACTTCTTGTCACTAGGCACACGAGACCATTGAGATTCTCTAATCTCCATATCAACCATGAGTACACAATGGAAAATATTCTCTTATCTGTTGAGGTCTCGAATCACCAAATCTTTTCATAAATTCGACATTAGTCCAAAAAAAGAATTGATCCAACTTTATTTTGGTGTTCATGACAAATACATAGGTTTACCTTGAAATCCATCCAATTTTTTCTTTATACACCCTGATGGACTCATATTTCTTCTGCATGAGACGGATGAAATCTCTTTCCATCTTCAGATGGAGGGTTCAAGTAAAATATTTATTAAAAAACATCCTATTGAAGTCTTCCAAATCCATGGAATCAATTTCCTCTTAGGACTTTATATTCATGATCAGTTTCCACAACTTTTCAACTTCCCCATAAAAATTATATACATCTAGTACAACATTCTCTTCTTCTGAGAACTAGAGGATGGAGAATATCTATTTAATGGAGATAATCCATTGTTTTCGCGAGTAGGGTATCATAAGATTAGCTAAACATGGGAGGCCTTTCTGCATGAAGGATTCTACAACAATATTCTCATTCCTTAGAGTTGGATGGCAATTTTCCTAATTCATGCTATTATTCATAACTCGAGCCATCTGAACATGTACTATCATTAAGTTTTTATCACCTTCTCGCATCATATCAGCAATATCATTAGGGAAGTCATCACATTACCTATTAAATTGGATGTTGGAACGTTTTCTACTATTTCACACCATTAACTAAGAAAAAGAACATTTAATTAGAGGTTTGGAATACTTAGTTAATAAGCATAAAAAGGAAACATTGAATATTAAAGGATAATCGTAAAAAGTGTCCTAACTTGGGATTCCTTAGGTTTATATCTAGGTTATACTCGATCAATTTCTTAACTTATATTCTTATGAGAATTTTTTCCCATAATAATGTTTTGTAATAATCTTTTGAATCTACTAAATAATATCCCCTAGGAGTGTCGTAAACAATAGTGAAGCATGTCATGTTGTCGTATACTAGGATATCACAGGTCTAGCCTAAAACTCAATGTCATAGGTTTCACTCCCAGTTACAACTGTGCCAGAGCCACCTCTACCTACTCATATCTCGGCAGTGACATATTTTCGTAATAAATCATCTACTCAGTACTAACCAAAATTTTGTAATTTTTTCTTATACTTAGTGTCATCCTTATGGTTCTCACTAAGGTGGTCTATTACTAATCTCCAAAAATAACTAGACAATCATCTGATTCCAACTATAGTGACCCAAGCCTTTTATATAAAACATATAATGCTTTTAACAATAATTAATCATCAGAGTACAAGCGAAGGATTGTTAAGTATAGTTTATTCGAATTTTATGTACATAGAACATAAAACAAGGGGATAAAACACTTCTTTATTTAATCCTTATAAAGAGATCCTAACTTCTATAAAGACCTTAAATCTGCATAGGTTACCCTGGGGAGAACATGGAAAAAGGTATGTGCTAAAAAGACAAGTAAAGGAATGAACATAAGGATACATCTTAAGTACAAGAGTTAAGAGGCATAACATAATGATATCCAAAGCATGGAACATAAAAAAAATATCTTATATGCATGGGATAGTGTAAACATGGAATCATATAAATGTGGTAGAATCATAAAACATTTCTTACGTATGGGACAAGGCTAACCTTTAATGTGGTTTACCATTATAGTAAAGGTTTAGGCTAACTGCCAATCCCGTTTCACATTGCATCCCAAGAGAATTAACTCCAACCAATGCATTCGAGAGCTATCTAGGTGCACCCATCTCATCATTTTCATGAATATTTGTACCAAATAAATATTATTACCTCATAAATATTCTTTCCACATAAATAATCATACATAATCAACCATACATAAACATAATGATACCCATGGAAAGAATTGGGTACCCCAAACATGACATAAATCATAACCAATGGGTGTATAAGTAAAGTTTCCATGAAAGAAAAGTATTAGAACACAAATGGACGTTCAGAGGGTAAAATAGGCATATAAGATTGTAAGTGGGGTCAAATAGAAGGGACAACATATATGAAGTGTATTTCATTAACATTAGCATCAAAACATTTTTGTGCGGTTTTAAGGAAAATGCTATAGATCTTTTAAAATAGAATAGAGGAAAATAATTTATATAAAACCCTAATTAAACCAATAAGTATTCCATATTAAAAGGCTTATTTTAGAAAGATTATTTTTTATTAAAATATAGGATAGTGTTCAATTTAAATTTTTTAAGAATTTAGGATGTTCCCATAAAAGAGATTTGCTTATCGGAAAGTTCTAACT
Source organism: Viscum album (assembly GCA_963277665.1). Classification (NCBI taxonomy): domain Eukaryota; kingdom Viridiplantae; phylum Streptophyta; class Magnoliopsida; order Santalales; family Viscaceae; genus Viscum; species Viscum album. The sequence goes on along the minus strand of OY728143.1, from coordinate 339,802,177 downwards.
ATGGAATCTTTAAAAAAGAATGTACATATCCAAAAGAAAATGATTAAATGGTCTTCATAAATGAATTTTGTAAAACTAAACGGCATTTAAAATATGTACATAAACAGATAATATAAGTCCACTTTGATATAATGAAATATAAGGCAACCAGAATGAACAAAAGGGGTACGAGTAGAATTTTTTATGGTTTATTGGGATGGTGTCCGGTGTACCTTAGAGGGATTGATGAGTGAGAAAATGGGTTTATAATCAATTATAAATCATTATTAAAGTATTGGAGATGTGTGAAAATATACTCCATCATTTTTTAATACGCATAAAAGGCATAACATAGAGGACAATCATGATTAAGAGAGAAATGGAGAGGATCACTTACCTTAATTCCATTGGTGTTCTCCACTTTTTATAAAAGACATGAACAAAAAAATAGGATTATTAATTTATAATTCTATAACCTATTCTGTATTTAATTGGCTAATTATTTAAATTTGAAGTTCATTTATAATCGTTTTGATTGGTTATGATGTCGATTTTCATTGTTTGGGCAAGTTTGTTTACTTGGTTTTAATTTCTTATTCGCTTATATTAATGTTTGGATAAACATGTAAGATGAAAGTTGTTGTATAGAAGTTATGTTATATGAAATTAGTGAACATAAATTATATTACATGGTTTTAAATTTAATTTGGTTACTTTGACTGATGTCGAATTATTATATAAAAACATAGTGACAACTGTTTTTGTTAATCGGTGGGTTTTATTACAAAGAACATGTTTGTCTTTATACAATTTTTAAAAAAGGATTATAGAACCTAAAATCGGAAAAATTTTATATATATAATAATCTGGTTCAACCATAACAGAAATGGTTTCATGACCATAATTAAAGATTATGATATAAATTGATAAATTGTTGTCTTGAATATGCTAAATTAACACCTCTCAAACAGTGCTTTCATTTCATTCAAATAAAAGGTGGGGAATTGAGAGAAGATAATAAAATATCCCATTAGCATGAAAAAATTTCATTAAATGTATTTTACTAGATTCATAATACTATTTGGGTGATGGGAGGTGAAGAATTAATCAAAAATAAAAGAACATAAAAGAAATGATGGAATTGGAAAGAGGAATTTACCTCTAGAGACTTCCTCCATTGAGAACCTCTTATGTGGAGAGGATTTGGTATTTTGAAGAGGCTAAGAGATTTTGGATGTAGGGAGGATCTTGTGGAGAGATTTTGGTAGAATATTGGTAAGTAACTAGGCTTTAGGGTATTGAAGAGATGTAGGAGTCGGGGGGGGGGGGGGGTTAGAGTGGTGGAGAAGAGGGTTTTCAAAATCTTATAATAATTAGTTTATTTTTTCACAAGATAAGGAATAGTAAGTAATCCATGACCATGAATAGTAATAAATGCATTATAATTCTAACCCAGGGCCATTTATATCAACCATGACTCAACCATGATGCCGAAATTTAGCATTTATTGCAAATTATCAGATTTTACTATTCATATAAAATTCAAGTATTTTTAAAAAATCTCAAAAATTAACCATAACATTTTTCAATGTGTACAATACAAAAATGAATTCCATTTTTCAAAAATAATTTTATAAATGTGACTATTTAAATATTTATTTAAAATCATAATTTATTATCAAAATCCAATTTGAAAACCTTTATTTACTTATTCGAAAATATAGGTATGTCATACTTTCAACCTGAATATTATTTATATAATATCATAGGTAAGGATACTATTTATTAGGGTATGTAACTATTCTTAAGGGAATTTAAAAATTAATCAGAGTATGTTTCTATTCACCAAGATTTATGTTTTTCTTATCGAACTCCAACTAACTTACTAATTGCAAATGTGTATGATAGATTTTTGAAATTCCAAACACAGAAGTGATAAATTATTGTTTAAAGGTCACCTAAAACTTAGAAGTTCATTATGTTGTGTTTTCATGTGATTTAATGACATATTTATGAGAAGGGAATTTCCATTTAAAACATTGGGTCGTTACACAGCTTACCTTTAATTTGTGGTTGTTACCCTTCTACTCATATTGTAAGTTAGGGAGGCACAACACAATAATAATTACTATGAGTCATAATTGACCAGTTTCCCCAAGGTAATATCCCTGATGGTTATTTGAAAGGTGGTGAGAATGTCGTTACATTCAAAAGGCGCACAATGGTTGTAGTGGATGCCTAGAGTGTTGAGATGGAATGAGATATCCATGAGGGTTTCAAGGTATAATTGATGGATGAAGCAACAGGTTGAATCTAGGATTACATATTGATATAAAAGATGGGATCTTTTTTAATTAGTTGTGTGGTTTGTCACCACACCATGTCGAGCACCTTTTCTTTGAAAACGGTTTCTCTTTCCTCCATTGGGTTTTTGTTAATGTAGTGTGAATTTATATAGAGATACATAATGTTATTTTTATCACATATGTATAGGGGACATGATACCATTTAGGTGATCGTTGAACAACTAATCATGTCGGTCACCTTATAGATTTTCAGGAATAGAGTCACGTGGAGGGATTGGGATGCCTCTACATGCAATAGATTGTTTGACACAATAAATTTCCATTGATGATAGTCTCGGATCGAGTTGCACACATTACATCCATGTTGTAGAAGGTATTTCAAGAGGCATTATGGATTTATCTACGTTAGATCACAACATTCCAACCGTAGATAGATGGACAAATGGAGTGGACCATTCTGGTCCTAGATGACATGCTATGTGATTGAATCCTCGATTTTGTTCACAATTGGGATGATACCCTACCTCTAGTGGAGTTTTCCTACAAAAAAAAACTATGAATCCACCATTTTTATGGCACCATTTGAGGCCTTGTATAGGAGACCTAGGAAGTCCCCACATTATTGGACATGCCCCAAAGAGTCAGCGTTTAAGGGCCTGAAGTTGGTAATGGATACAACAAAGAAGGTGTAGGGAATCCAGGGGTGGATGAGGAATTTAAAGATTTTTCAAAAGCCTGATGTTGATAGGCGATGTAGACCCTTGTGATTTGAGGAGGGAGACCATGTGTTCGTTTGGGTCTCTCCTCAAAATGGGATATTGAGATTTGGTTAGGGCGGAATGTTATCTATGTGGTTCATCAGAATTTTTCTAATACATCGTAGAGTGGGAGAGGTGGCATAACATATGTCTTTACCTCCATAGTTAGGGAGGGTTCACGACACATTCTATGTATCCTACTTGAGGATATACATACATGATCCATCACATGCCATTAACTAGGATGAGCTTGACATTTACGACTGGGAAACTTTTTCGGAGTTTCTGATGGACAATGGGGATCAACAAGAGTGGACCCTCTATGGGAGATGAATTAATCTAGTGTAAAATCAGTGGAAGCACTAGAATCTCATGGAGAGAACGTGTGACCAGGAGGCTTAGGATTGTGCTCATACGCTCATATTTTTGGGAATCCCTTGGTTTTGATTTAGAAGATGTAAATCTATATGATGGGGAGAATATAACAAATCATATTTTCTGATTTTTATTTTTTAGAAATTTAATGGAAACATTCTGAGACCAGGAGCTGAGACGGCGTGCGACTCTGAGGCTTGGTGTGCCCAGAATATTTCATCAAAAGATGTTATGTTTTGAAAGAGCACATGTGATCAGTTTTTCAAATAAAGGGTAATAGATCTTATACAGGTTCCTATATCATAAATCTGAGTGAACAATTGTGTTTAGTATTGTAGGTTTACCCTTGGCATGACATGACACTAGCCAGTATGAGTCAACTATGGAATGAAGTATAAATATGTGATCGGAAATAAAACAATTAAAAAAAGAATATTTTATTTTCAAATACTATAACATATAAACAGTAACTCGGATTGGAAATCCTAGAGTACCACTGAGCTCATGGGGGTGTAATTTATTTAGGCATGGCCTAGCCTAGACTAGCACAGGTTGCGGGTAAAAGTTAATTTATAGATGTTTTAGATGATAATAAAATAAACTTCTAAAAAAATTATTTTATTTATTTTAAAAATTCATTGCAATGCCTTGACACTACTATGAAATGAAAATGAAATTGTTTCATTTAATAGATGAAAAAACATAATGACACTATGGGTCAACATAAGAAGAATGCACAAACATGTTTCATCGATTAATTTCATATTATGGATTAGGGCTCATTTTCCACTATCCTGGAGTACTTCTAGGATCCGGATAATTATCATTGGAGAATGAAAACTAAAAAACCATCTTTCTAGATTTCTTATCAGAGGATCTCGACATCAACAACGGATTTCGAATAAACAATCAACGGATGATGGTTTTCGACTCCATTATTTATTGACAAGTGATCTAATCACTGGTAAGTGGGATGGATTTCTATGTGGTTACACATCCCCCATTATTCTATTCTAAAAAATTAATGTGGATCAACACCCTAACATGTTGACCCAATGATCGATAATTCATGCGGGATGGAAAAAATTCATGAGGGGATTAATGAAAGGGGATAACATCTTAGTGACAATTCAAATTTCTCCCTTTTTCTAATGAGGTGAATGAATTCCAAATGAACAAGCCTTCAATTCATTGTTTGGGGTGTTATTTGTGATCCATATCTCTATCTCTACCCACTTTCTTCGTCGATGGACCCTCATTGTTGTGTTAGATTCTTGTAGTGAGGTTCCAAACATAGCATGACCCATGTACTCAAAATTAGACGGCTTAGAGCACATGACAGTGGAGGTGACAACCCATGGATTGTGACAAGCCTCACAAATTTGAAAATGGCCAATCTAAAAAACTTGGGGGGACCACTAAAGAATCAACCAGAATGTAGGAACTGGTAGAGGGGGCCTTTGGTGGACATGAAAATGAGTCGCATCCCATAGATAGAGATCCATAGGATGGACCGAGACGCGACACCCACCATGTCCCAGAAAGAACAAACTAGCCGGCATTAGTGGCTCGGAATGGGGAAGAGGTCTAGACCAAACCTAGTGGGCTATGTCAACTCGATGGGTCGGTTAGGACCCAAATGGTTGGGTCAGAAAACTTCGGGTCATATTGGTTTGACCCAGTCTAAACAGATCCAGACCCTACCAGACCCTTTTTAGAAAAAGGAATGTAAATTCCAAACTATACATCTGATTGATAAACTATGTCTGGCATTGGGACCCTCATGATGAGGGGGTCCTTTTGATATAATATATATGGGTATTCACAGAATTTGATATGTGACTGATGGATTGGGGAGTAGATTCTTTTGAAATCAAGCGTGTTATGAGTAGAAATCTTGCAGTGGGTCGTGACGAGAAGTATATGATTTTGAATTAAAGGTCACCCACCTGGCCTAAGTGACTCATCAAGGATGAGTGCCTCAGTAGTAAAATGTTTTAAGTTTTTACATCTAATTGTTTTTCTTTTCATACTTTTGATTTATAACAATGTGAGAAGACTATAGTGATTCTCATGAATATACTTCTTAAAAGATACATTTCTTGTACCTATATAGTAGCATTCTTAGTGTATTTGTTTGTGCTATACCATTTTGTTTAAGGGTCCCTACTAGGTATTTCTTTACTCATCCGTACACAAGTTTCACCCTCACATTTTGTGTCTTGTGCATATGATACACTATTTGATGGATTTATTTGTTTACTAGGGAAATATTGTTCTTAGAGTGACATAATAGATGATATGTGCTTCTATGGATTAAATAGTTATTTCTGTACCTATCATTCATGTAAGGTTTTCTTCTGGGGGAGTTCCAAAGACTTGTAATTTTATTTTTTTATTTTATTTGGGGATACATTTTAGCTTTTTTACCTTCAGTTTTCTACTGTCATACCTTATGTTTCATTACATAGTTTTTCACCTTCCAGCATCCGTGTCTTATTGTTGTGGGAGTTTGTATAGGTACTAAGTAATATTCCTCCCATTTTTGGGGCTATTCCTACTTGGAACTAGTCGCCAGCCCCTAGAAAATGGGAGTTGTGCTTGGGGTTGTCACGGCATGGGTCCCGGGCGATGGGTTATTACATAGCATATCTCATGGTCATTCATTGTGAATTATTGGTTATGTGGTTATATTTAATTTCCATGAATTACATGATGATATATTTTGGTTCTGTTTTAGTTTTAATTTATATTCAATCATCGTTGTTGACCCCCTTTAAAACAAATCATACATTTAGTTTTAAATTAAATTTTTAGATGAATGACTAATTTATTTATTGTTTTCTATTTGATTATATTTTATTAATTAAAATATTAATTTATTATGTGTGTACATCCAACACATTGATGATTCATTCTATAGTTTCTATAAATATTATGAAGTTTTTTAAATAATTTATATTATGTTAAATAATTCCCACCAGTTGTCATTTGATGCTTTGTTGATTGTTAAAATTCTTTGGGGGTAGGAATGGCACATGGGTATGTCATGGGTGGGATCATGTGACTATTTATGGATGAACCAAGTTGGTTTAAGATAATATGGTATCTGATCCAAGGTTCTTAAGAGGGACTAGGATCATGAAATTTCATGAATATTTTTTGTGATCATTATATAGAGGAGCTAAGAGAGTCATAAAATTAGAGGTTTGTTCATGGATAGACTTGTGAGCTTTTTTGTGTTTATTTTCTTGAGTAACCATGGGATATGACCTTGTGATTCTTTGATTTTAATATTTCAAGATCTATTTTTTGTATTTTTCATCTTCAATTGATCTTTTTGAGAAATTATATTGATGATATATGTATTATTTAATGTCTCTTAATTTTGTGGGGGATGGAAATGGGAGTTTAACTAGTGCAAAAAGGTGATCCTTTTGAGATAATTATTGTTTTAATCCATGTGTTACAAGGAGATGTTGGGTTGAAATTCTTGGTATGTTTTATTCTTTTTTATGGTTTTCCTATTTTATAGTATTTATATGTGTCACATTTAAATATTTTTTTCATTTATGGGGATGAAAATCATAGGTAAATCTATGGTATGAAGTAAGCTTATTAGGCCTTGAAAACATTGTGGACCCTAAGTTCATGGTTCAATATAACTCTTAATGGAAATTATATAATTGATTCTTGTTTTTCCAATACATGTAGTTGTATTATGAAAGTCCAATAGTCACTATTATGTAATTTTATATATAGTGGGTGTAGTGATAGTTTTGATTTATCATTGATGACATTAGGAATAAAAATTTTAATCTTTCTAAATAAGGAAAAATATTTTTGAAATTAATAAATATATTATAATTGGTGGAAGTGGATACGTTTTTTGAAAAGTATAATTATATTTTTAGCGATAGTGAAAAATTGGGTATGAAAATTATAAAGGGATTATATAATTAAAATATGGTGTTTCATTATGATATAAAGGTTCAGAAATTTTAGAAGACGTATCTTTGATGGAAATGAAATGAAATTTATGGCTGGAATTGCCAAAATGTATTATTATAAAATTTCTAGTTATATGAAAATGATTTTTAGGGTACACTTTGTAAAACCCCGAACCTGGAAGCCCAGAGTCGGTGCCTTATTACGTATCATTGGCATCATCACAAAGTATAAAGTCTTTGAGCATCAATTAGTTTAGTAGCCATGGAATTACTAGATACATTCATTAGGTTGGCGTCAATTCATAAAATAGAAAACAAAAATAACATTGTTTCTACAAAAAACACTGAGAACCCATAGACTAACCCTGCAAGTCAGTCATAATATACTTCTTCACATTCTGGGAAAAATAAAACATAGAAAGGGGTGAGCTCATATGCTCAGTAAGTATAACATTATAGCAGAAACTTTCATAATTAAGAATAAACATTTAAGGAAATGTATAAGACTAAAACAAAAGCCTTTTAATCTTAAACATTAGCATAATATGGAAAAGATAAAATCATATAATGACATTTACTTATTCACATGGATATTCTACTAGTAGAATAATTATTTTCAATATAAAAATCCACTTTCATAATGATGGAATACATAATGCTAGACTTTCATAACTACATAGTCAAGGCCTTGTGCCAAGACTACAAATAAGATTTTGTCAAGGCCTTGTGCCAAGACACTTGTTTTTCTCATTAGACCTACTGATGAATCGAGGAGCTATAGCAGGCTCCACCTATCACATAATAACTCTAGTGCTTTCCCCATATGAAAATTTTGAAACATAACATAAACATTCGTATTAAAACTAGCTTATGAAATGTTAATACTTTATCCACAAACCATGAATCGTATAAAAATTGCAGATCCACAGTCAAAAAATACTCATTAAATAAAATATAAATGACTGTATTATAACAGATTAACAACAATTGATAATAATTAATGTTATTGACATAGATGAAAATAATCATCAAAACTATTTGAGAGAAATATACCCTTTTTTCATGAAATCATTTAAAATTCACAATATTTTCGAAGAAGCCATTTTAAAATAGATTTTTTAATCAAAGTGTCACATACCATTTTGAAACATTTAAATGCAATTTTAAATTTAAAACATTAATTTCCATGTAAATAAATCCATAAAACCATTTTTAAAACATGGACATTAATGGGAAATATTTAGAAGAATAAATTTTCAAAACATATCAAGTGATATTTTAGTTAGGGTTCCTAACCAAAAGAGAGACGATAAAGTACAAATTATCGAGGTAATAAAAACATTATAATATATTGAGAATAAAGGATTTCATGATATACTATGTTAAAGGACATTATATACACCATATAAAAGTGAATTGGTGCATAACAACAAAGAAGTCTCAAAGGGATGTAAATTGAGATGAAATCCCTTATAAAGATAATATCCTTAGATAAAGGATAAATCAATGACATAATAATTTGTGAAAAATATAAATACACTCAATATGATTGTATATTCAGGTTTATTAAATCATACGACATTCACACATATTATTTTAAAAACAACACAAATGACATAGATGTTTAACTCAATGAAAGGAAATTTAGTTAAGATCAGGTTTATATCAATGAATTGAGAAATTATTAACGGATTTATTATGTGTATAAAATGTATATCCACACGAAGGGGAGTATAAATTACAACATAAATAATAAATAGTGATTACATACATAATCATGGACTAAAATAATCAATGAAGTATGCCTAAATCCCACTGAGTGGAAATTGAAATTTGAAATTCCCTTACCGATTTGGTAACTTATGAAACATACATCCCTTTAAATATGGATCATAAAATGAATGTGTAAATATGCATAAATTAATTTATATTACACCATGAATATAATCATTTACAATATATACTCGACCCAAAAGAAAATAATGGCCAATATAGCATGAATCTCACAGGAATAAAAAGTGAGATGAAAAACACTTACTTCGTTGTGATCAATCTGGTCGTATGACCAAAAGTTTTTAACCATGAAATTAATCATATAATACCATTAATATAAATATAATCATGATAATATATCTCAAATGGTAGTATAAAAAACACCACATTCAATAAAAAAAGTGTTGAATAATGGAAATATCACAGATTTTAAAGTGAGATAAGAAACCCCTTACTTTGTGCTTTTCATTGGTCGAGGGTAGGATAAACTCATGTATAATGGTGAAATAATTTTTATTAAATTATAAACGAATTATATACATTAATATTATTTCATATATGATCTTTTAAATTTCTTTTTTAATAATATCTAAGTATTATCGTTGTTTCTGGTGTTAACTGATTCGTTTTCCTTTATATTATTTGTCAGGTGAGTCATATTTTTTATGGCTGGGATGTATATTATTCATATGCATAATGATATCAAGTCTTTAAAAATTATTTTTAATAATAAAATGGTAATTAGTCTTGAATGGATACGATGGGTAATGAATCTCATCAGGTTCATGTAGACGGTAATCAGTACGTACGAACGAGAAAAAATATCATTCTTTTAATATTAAAATAATATATAATTGGTTTTTATATCATATATACCCAATAATTATAGTTTTATATTTACTATTTATATCAATTACACATCATTATTATACCCATAGAAATAATTATGTATTGAATAACAATTACACCACGACGTGTCGATGGTAAGCCATACGTACGCACATATGGTGACATGTCATTCAAAGGATGAATAGAATAATGAATATAGTTGTAGCATATTTATAATAACATCACCTTATATAGATGATATTTTAATTTTTATTTTATAATGAAAAAAAAAATAATAAGTGGAAGAAGAATGGAACATAAAAGATGTGGTGATATATTTAAATCTTCTTGAGGTTATTTATTTTGATTTGATCAAAAGGGATACTTAGGTTTGATTTATGACTAAAGTAAGGCCTCTAAGATTAAGGGAGGAAAATTTATAGGGTATTTGGGTAGGGTATGGCTGAGTTAAATGGATTTGAAGGTGTGAATTAGAGTGAAGGGGTAGTTCCCTTTTATAAGAGGGGTGAGGGGCACATTAGAAAATCTCGAAATATTATTTTATAATTAAATTATTTTCTATTTATAATGGCTCAAAAATGTTTTATATAACGTATAAGGTAAGGATGGATCGAAAACCACTCAACAACTAGGTTTATATATGTTTGGATCCCTCTATTAACATTATATTTTATATTTAACTCTTAGTTAAATAGTTTGACATTTACCATGTCTCTTTGTCTTTTTATATTATATGTTTAATAAACATACTATATTCTTCAAAGAGAACCCCAAGAATTTCATTAATGATACACCTATCATTATATATGTCTTTTGTCCTATCCTTATATTTTTAGAAATATAATATTAATAAATAATATATTATTTGTTTTAAAAACACATTTATGTCAATTTTGACACTATTGGGTATTTTGTTTTTGATAAATTTATAACAACATTATTACATCGAAAAAAATTCATCAAGCCAACCCTAATTTTTCATATTAACCTAAATTTTTTTTGTAATTCATAAAATTTCTCAAATAGAATTTATTTATATATTTATAATAACAATTATTTTAATATTTCATTAATTAGGTAATTACATCATCATTATTGTGTCATAAATAAATTAACTTATATAATGTCTAAAAAATATTAATCAAATTTTATTATGTTGGAAATCAGTTTAACTTTCTAATTAATTTTTATAGATGAATTTATGTTTTGTGTAACCCTATATTAAAAATGTTTTAGTTATTAATCTTTGATTTTAATTCTTTTAACTCTTCTTTGAATTAAATAATAAAAAATTTCCTAATCTAATCCAACTGAACCGAAATGTTCATATTTTATTTATAAGGTTGTTTTTGGTCGAATTATACTTATCCAATAGAATTAGGATGTGTGGTCGGGTAATAATAATATCATTTTTACCCTTAATTACCCTATTTACTTTTAACTGTGGTAAATAAAAGTCAAAAGTTACTATTCAACAAAAATTGTTTTTATCTTATTTTACCACATTATACTTACTGATATAGCCTGTTTCACTCAGAGTTTTTAAATTTCATTCACAGAAGCAGTAAAATTATGTATTATTGAAATTTTCAAATTCTCCTAGGAGGTGGGTAAAAGAGGGTTAAAAAGTTCAATAAAATTTTTATATATCTAAAATTATTATAAACTGACTATAATTATTTACATTGAAATTATATTGGTATTAGGTATCTATTTTGTCCTAAAATAAATTAAAATAAAATAAATAATTATTTAAATAAAAATTCGGTTCTAAACCATAACTTAGTGTTTTCACTATTCATCCAAAATTGAATGTTTTCAGAAAAAATATCAAAAATTCACCTTAAGCTATTTTCGATATTCCTAATCCAAAAATAAAGTCCACTTTGAAAGATAAAATTTAAAAAAATTCTAAAAGTGGGTATTAATATTCATAACGGCTAGTTTCATTAGTCGTTGTGTGTTAGAATCTCAAAGTTGCGTGCAATGCAAGCTGTTACATTATTCAGATGGAAACATACATTGTAATCTTGGGGTTTTACATTCTTCCCCACTTTTGGAAATTGAATCCTCAGAATTTTTAAAATTGGTCTTGGGAACATAATTTAAAGTCCCACATCAGAAAAAGAATCAATGATACTATCACTTTAAAAGAATGAAAGAGAAGTACAAAGGTTACCAGAGATAACCCATAATAGGATTCCATGTATGAAAAAATGGATATGTAAGATAAACTAAGTGCCATGTTTTAATGGAGAGGGATATAAAAAATTATTAAGAGAATGCTAACAACAAGAAAACCACAAACTAGTGATGGGACAAATGGTCATTAGATCCGTAGTAGAAAAAGATAATGGACAACATTGTTTTTGTTTTAAAATACATTTAATAAAGTTGATGAATTTATTTATGAGATTGACTAAGGTCATAAAGAGATATACTTAATTTGTAAATAGAGAATCATTTTTAATAAATTTCTACCAAAAAATCGTTTTTTTCAAACGATGAGTGTTGAAGATGAATTGCTCACACGAGAAGATCTATAATCAACATCCAGAAGAATAAAATGATCAAAAAAGGATAAATTTTATATTTAACTTATCTTTAGAGAATAATAAAAACCAAAATAGTTAGTACAAGATTAGATGATCCCCCAAAAGGATATTCCTTTGGAGAATGAAACAATAATATTAATTTCTAAATTTAAACCAACAATACCCTAAAGATAAGTAAATACCATTCAACAAACAATTGCCCTGAAAATATTTCAATATAATCCAAATTAATATTAAAACCCAAAACATAGAATAATTTCTTTATGTAGTCTTCCACATTAAATTGTATCTCCAAATGACATCGACTACTTTTAATGTCACATAATTAAAAGTGCATAACCTAATCACATATTCACTAATATATGTTAATAATTTACAGAAATTAACCATATCATTATAAATCCACAATAAAAACATAGATAAAAATCAATAATTACTCCTCAAATGAAATCCCATAGTACACTATTTTCCTTAGGCAAATAGTGTTTCCAACAGAGCGAACGTCTTCCAAAATAAAATTTTTCACTTAATCACCAAATCATTTTCCAATACTAAGGGTATTCATTTAATACGACATAAGATCCCAAATCAACATATTAATGAACAATAATATTATTTAACTAAAAATAATTAGTCACACTAACTAGGGACTTCACATAGTCTATTGGTTGGCGATAAATCCCTACCGCACTCTGGTTATGTGTTTGATTCCCACAGCATTATTCGATGGGACTTGTTGTCACACGGTCTACCTGTTGTCCTTTTTCAAAAACTATACTGTATACCATTACCAAAATGAGATAAATTCCTCAAAAATAACCGTAACATAATTTAACCACAAATGTTATCGCATACCTTGCATTTTCTTCCAAAAATATAATATCATGTTATTCCTCCAAACCCAATGATCATATAAAACAAATAGTTATTTATAACTGTATCCCCAAGAGAAAAGATAATTCTTCCTCGAATAACATTTTCACATGACGAACAACGGGGTTACAAATAGAAGATAAAATTATTACAATGTAATCCCATCAACAAAGACCACTAATACTTTTAATCATTTCTCCAACAATTTATTTCCATATAGCTTTTTCTTTGACCAAGAAAATAGCATATAGAATAGGGCATTCACTCGGGTAATGGCTAGGTCCCCTAAATTTAGAGAAAATGATTGTAAATAGATTCTTAGGACTATTTTTATTTTCTTCCTTAGTACTTTTCATTTTTCCTCGGAATTTATTTACTTTATGTCCTTATTTACCACACATAAAGCATTTGGTTGTTCCATTGAGACACATTCCTGGGTATCTCCTTCCACATTTCCAGCATGATGGAAATTTAGGATTCTTTTTTCTATGGTCTCCACCGCTGGAGCTCTTATCATTCATCACCTTTCTCATATTTTTTGAGTCCGAGAGTTAGTTAATATATATGGTTTTTATCATATTTTTGGAAAATTGATTTGGAATAAACATGATATATTTTACTCCTATCAAAATTCCATTTTTTTTTCATTTCCACCATCATTCCTACCTTGTACATCATGCTCAAAGTTACTATGACTTCCTTGGAATCTTGCTATTGATTAAAACCAGAAATAATTGTTTGAGTAACAGTAGTCATAAAATAATTTAGAGAATATCATGACATAATATATTCAATTTGAAACACCTTAGGATTGACCAAGGTCATCTATTTTCATATAATATTTGAATCCTTATAATCGATTTATAAAGAAAATGTAGATTACCTTAATCATGTATGTTGGGAGTATTGTAACCAAGAGTCCAGCAAGGCCTGTTGTCATGCACTAGTTCCTGTTCGAGTCTAGCTCAAAGCAGTGTTTTCAGGTTTTACCCCTAGGTACATCTGTGCCAGAGCCGCCTCTACCTACTCATATCTAGACAAGGATGTATTTTTGGAAAACATCCAAAATCTCTACAATTCCAAAATTTTAGGTAGTTCTTCTATACTAATCCTCAAATTCTATCTTAGGGATATGTGCTCTAATAATATTTTATCTAAATCTACTTTATATGGTTTGTACTAAACAACCTCTAATACCAACTATAATGCCCCGACCCCAGAAGTCCAGGGTCGGTGCATTATTACATATCATTGGAATGATCACAAAAGATCAAGTCTCAAAATATCTATTAGTTTAGTATCCTTGAAAGAACTAAATAGATTAATAAGGTTTATATCACATCATAAAATGAAAAAAAAACAACAACTTTTTTTCCATAGACAACACTGAGATCATGTAGACTATCCCTACTGAGATCATGTAGACTAACCCTATAGGTCAGTCATAATAAACTTTTTCGCATCCTGGGAAAAATAAAACATAGAAAGTGGTGAGCTCATATTCTTAGTAAGGATAACATTATAGCGGAAACATTCATAAATAAGCTTAAACATTTAAGGCAATGTTTAAGACTAAAAAAGCCTTTTAAACTTGAACTTCAGCATAATATAGAAATGATAAAATCAAATAATTCTATTTTCTTAATCACATCGATATTCTACTAGTCTAATACTCTCATTCAATTTCAATATCCACATTCATAATGATGGAATGCATAATTCCAGACATTCATAACCACATAGTCAAGGTCTTGTACCAAGACTACAAATAATATTATGTCAAGGCCTTGTTCCAAGAAACTAGTTTGTCTCATGAGACCTACCGATTTATCTTGAATCTGTAGTGGGCTCCACCCGTCACTTACTAAGTCCAGTGCATTCCTAAAATGAAAATTTTGAAAAATAAAATAAAAATTCATATTAAAACTAGCATAATAAATGTCAATACTATATCCACAAACCATGAATGGTATAAAAATAGCACACCCACAGTCAGACATTACTCATTCAATGCAATATAGATGAATGTGTTGTAATAGATTGACCTCAATCGAGAATAATTAAGGATATATACATAGATGAAAATAGTCATCAAAACTATTTGAGGGAAATATCCCCCTTTTCTTTAAATCAATTAAAAGTCACACTATTTTTCAAGAAGCCATATTAAAACTGATTTTTGAATCAAAGTGTGTCATACCATTTTGAATCATTTAAAAGTATTTTTAATTTTAAAACATTAATGTCCATATAAAGAAATCCATAAAACCATTTTTAAAACATTGACATTAATGGGAATGATTTTGAAGAATAGTATTTTAAAACATATCAAATGATATTATAGTTAGAGTTCCTAACGAAATGACAGACGCTTGAAAAAAACAATTGAGGAAATAAAAACATTATAATATCTTGAGAATAAATGATTTAATGAAATACTATGTCAAAGGATAGTATATAAACCATATAAAAGTGATTTTCTGTATAACAACAAAGAAGTATTACAGGAATGAAAATTGAGATGAAATCCCTTATAAATATAGTATCCCTAGGTAAATGATAAATCAATGACAAAATTATGCATGAAAAATATAAATTCACTCAATATGATTTGATATTTAGTGTAAATCAATCAGAGGACATTCACACAAATTCTCGTAAAAACTACACCATTGAGTTGGATGTTTAACTCAATGAATTGAAATTGAGTTAAGATCATGTTTACACCAATGACATGAGAAATTATCAATGGAGTGATTATGTGTATCAAACAAAAATCCACACAAAGCAGAGTGGGAATTAATATATAAATTATAAATAGTTATTCCATTCATAATCTTGGAGTACAATAATCAATGAAATATGCGTAAAGCCCACTGGGTGGAAATTGAAATTTGAAATTCCCTTACTGATTTGGTAACTTATTAAACATACATCCCATGAAATATGGATCATACAATAAAGATTTAAATATCCAAAAATTAAAGTATATTACACCAATAATACAATCATTTACAACACATACGCCACACAAAAATCAATAGTCACCAATATAACATGAATCACACGGGAATAAAAAGTGAGATGAAAAACCCTTACTTTATTGTAATCAATTGAGTCATTTGACCAAATGTTAATAACCACCACATTAATATTAGAATAACATTAATATAAAGAGAATCATGAGAATATATATCAAATGGCAGTACACAATACACCACATCCAATAAATAAGTGGTGAATAATGAAAATCTCACAAAATTTAAAGTGAGATAAGAAACCCCTTAATTTGTACATTACCTTGATTGAGGTTAGGTTAACCTCATGTATAATGGTGAAATAATTTTTATTAAATTACAAAAGAATTATTTAAAATAAGATGATATCATATTTGATCTTTTAACATTGCCTTGTTAATAAAATCTTATTATTATAGTCATTTCGGGTGATAACTGAATCGTTTTCCTTTACATTATTTGTTATGTGAGTCATATTTGTTATGGATGGGATGTATCTTATTCATATCCCGAATGATATAAAGTATTTAAGCATTATTTTCAATCATCAAATGAAAATTATTATTGAATGGATATGATGGGGAATGAATCTCATCACATTCGTGGAGACGGTAATCTGTACGTACGAATGAGGGGCAATAAATTTTTTTTGATATTAAAATAATATATAATTGGATGTTATATCATATGTAAAGAATAATTATCATGTTATATTTGGAATTTAAATCAACTAAAAATCATTATTATTCTCATCCAAATAATAATGTATTGAATAATAACTACACCACGACGTGGAGACGGTAAGCCATATGTACGCACGTATGGTGACATGTCATTCAAATGATGTATAAAATAATGAATATGGTTGTACCATATTTATAATAACATCACAATATATATAATGTACTGGAGAGATTATTTTATAATGTAAACCCAAAAGAAAGAGGATGTGGAAGAAGAAATGAACATGAAAGAGGTGATGAAAAATTTACCTCGTTTTTGGGTTCTTCTTTTTTATTTCATCAAAACGGCTCTTTAGGTTGGGTTTATGTCTAAAGTAAAGACTCTAGGATGAAGGGATGACAGATGATAGGGTATTTGGGAAATTATTGGACGATACAAATGGCATTGAAGGTGTGACTTAGAGAGAAGCGGTAGTTCCCTTTTATAATAGGGGTGAAGGGAACCTTCAGAAATCTAGAAATATTATTTTATAATAAATTTTTTTACGGTTTATAATTGCTTAGAAATGAATTATATAAAGGCAATGTTGGGGATGGATCGAAAACCACTCAACCAATAGGTTTTAAAAAGGTTTGGGTCACTATATTAACTGTATAGTTTATATTTAACTCTTAGTTATATAGTTTGACATTTCCCATGTTTATTTGTATTTTTATATTATATGTTTAATAAACATACTATATACTTCAATAAAACCCCAAGTGATTCATTAATGATACAAATATCATTATATAATACTTTTGTAAGAAACTATTATTTTTATGAATAGAATATTAAATTAAAATATAATATTTGTTTTAAAAACTCTATTATGTCAATTTTGACACTATTTGGTATTTTGTTTTTTATAAATTCAAATCATCATTATCACTTCTGATAAAATTAATCTATACAACCCTAATATGTCATATTAAGCTATAAAATTATTGGAATTTATAAAAATTATCAAATTACATTTATTTGGATATTTATAATATCAATTATTTTAATAGTTCATTAATTAGGTAATTACTTAATCATAATTATGTGATATATAAATTAAATTATTTAATGTCTAAAAAATATAAATAAAATACAAATAAGATAGAAATATTTTTAGCTTTCAATTGAATATTTATAGTTGAATTTATCTTATGTGTGACATTATATTAAAAATGTTTAAATTAATAATCGTTGATTTTAACTCTTTTAACTCTTCCTTGAATTAAATAACAATAAATCTCCTAATCTAATCTATGTGGACCTAATGGATCATATTTTATTCCTATGGTTTTTTGGCCTAATTACACTTATCCAATAGAATTAGGACATGTGTTAGTGTAATAATGATATCATTCTTACCCTTATTTACCCTATTGTCTTTGAACCGTGGTAAATAGAATTTAAAAGTTACTATTCACCAAAAATTATTTTTATCTTATTGAACCACATTTCAATTATTAAAGACAAACATTTTTCTTGGATTTTGGAAATTCAATTCATAGACGTGGTAAAATTATGTTTCATTCAAATTTGCAAATTCTCCTAGGAGGTGGGTAAAACACAGTTAAAAAGTTCAATAGAATTTTTATATATCTAAAATTATTATAAACAAAATCCAATTAATTAAATTGAACTTATATTGGTATTATGTATATATTTTCACTAAAATAAATTTAAATAAAATAAATAACTATTTAAATAAAAATTCAGTTTTAAACCATAACTCATTGTTTTTCACTATTTATCAAAAATTGAATGTTTTCAGAAAAATACCAAAAATTCACCCTAAGATAATTTTGATATTATGAATCTAAAAAAAGTCAATTTTGACAGAAAAAATTTATAAAATTTTAAAAATTGGGTATTACTATTCATAACGGCTAATTTGATTGGTCGTGGTGTGTTAGAATCTCCAAGTTGAATACAATGCAAGATATTAAATTTTTCAAAGGGAAACATACCATAGAATCTTAGGGTGTTACAAACTTCAATATTTTAAAAAAATATTTTGTTAATGAAAAAAATGATTGAAAATGTGGCTTTTTAATTTCGGTTAAGTTGTACTAATTTTCTTTGAAGTGTTTTTTATGTTGGGATTTACTATGGTCAAGGTATTATTATTTTTGATTAATTTTTTATTGAGATTTTTATTTTAAAGATATTTATATTACTCCCCCATGAAGGCTTCATGGATTCTCAATGTAATGTTTTAGGTAGTTCTATACATGTTAACTCTCTAGTCAATTAACACTTGTTTTTCCTTATATGGTTTCGAAAGCTACAAAACCACTACTTTTATAGTTAGATTGATCCTTATGATATTGAAAAATGGTTAGGGAACATCAAGTGGATATTTTTCCATCATGGATGTCCTGGTTTTATAAGGATCATGTTCACAAAATTTATACTTGAAGGTTTGTGTAAGAGGTAGTATAATTTTATCAATTGAAAAAATCCACAATATGAAAAATCCTGGGAGAGTCAGAAATATTTCCACATCTAGTAGTATATTTTAATGAAATGAATAATAAGAAGGCAATTGGGTTACACTATATATAATTGGGAGGTCAATTTGTGTTAGCGTATGGTCTCCATTTTTGATTTCCATGTCTGCTCTATTCATGATTCAGTGGTTGATTATTCCATGAAGTCATAGTTTTTAAATATAGGTATTTCATGTGATCACAAATCAAGGGTGTTCATGTTTTTCCGAACCACATGTATATAAGTAGTAAGGAAGATAGTTTAAACTGAGGAAAACGTTGTAGGTTTTCTTGATGTGAATACTACTTACTAAATTATAGATAGTAGAAGAGGGACATCTTGAATAGAAAATGGGAAGCATGTTGAAGTTAATCTAGATGGTGGTGGAATCAATTATTATTTTTTATATATTCAATAGTATATTTTTGTGGTAAAAACTACTATGCTATTAGGGTATAAATATTGGTTATAAGAATACCTCATGTCAAAAATATACGGATACCTGCCATAAATGTTAATTTATATGACATCTTTTATGGTTTTTTAATGTATTTTCTGGACAATACAATGAATCTATATATACTAAATCTCATGATTCCCTACTAAAATTTTTCGATCCCATTTATTATATAGTCCTTGTTTTAGGTATTATTCAATTTATATTTTATTTCTTAACTTATCTTTTGTTGTTGGCCTCTAATTATTTATAAGAATAGTTATTATTGTGAGATATTATTTTCTAAAATTTTTAATTATAAATTGTTTCTTATTGTGTTTTTGGGGATTAAGGTTGTATATCTTATTCAAATTCATGTTCTGGTCCAATTTTTATCTTTTATAATTATAATTTCATAGCTGACAAATGGATGGGTCCCTAATAAAGATTTTATGATACTCCGGTGACCACTATGGTGAAAATTTTCAAATAATAACTTTAGTTTATAAAATATAATTTCCAATACAAAAATCTTCCTTTAGGAGAATAGTTAAATGTACTTCCTCTTGTCTTTATTGAATCATGGTATAACAGTTTTCTACTATATTTGGTTGATAGTGTTGTGTAATAGGGTAAAGCTCAATCGATAGATTCATAAAATGTTTTTCAATTCATGGTTATGCTTTTTGAGGTTATTTAATAGTTAAATTGAATTTATAAATTTTTTATGGTTCACTTAATATAGAATCCCATTTGTTTTTATATGGAAATCTTGGTGTTCCATGTTTTTTTATTATAGAATTCATGTTGTGTAATAAAATATTATTTTTTTTATTGATAAAACACTTAAATTACTGCTTTATATGGAAATAAAACATTATAGAGTAGATAATTTTTACCCAATATCATTTTTCCTATTAATTTATATATATATTGGTGATTGGGATTGTATTAGATTTTCTGTTTGAATCTTTAGGGAATTTTTTTAATGTTTTTCACTGGATCGTAGTTGATGAATGGTTAATAAGAACCCTAAAATCATATTTATTCTCAAACATACGAATTTTTTATGGTTGGTTTATTGTCTTCCAAACAATGCGGCCAAATATTGAAACACTCTAGTTTTTTGTGTTGAGGTGTGCATAGTTGGTTCATTATTTAGTAAACAATATGGACGAACTATGTAACCTTCCAAATATTTTTAAATTGGGAAATTATTATTTTGAATTTCCTTTTTATATAACATTAAAACAAATATATTATACCCCCCCTTAACACACATGACTAATGTTCCTCTCCATTATTTTACTCCCTCTCATGTTGAATTGATGTGATTTATTCATGTATTAAATATGACTCATGACTGTAATCTATCATCTCCTCTATCTACTTTCCATATTGTTCACTTCTTATTTTGAATTATTGATTTTCTACATTTGTGATTAAATTAACTCTATGGTGAAGTTTTGGCCTTGTGAATTATGATTCTTCATGTTGAGTGATTTTGGTTCTTCATCTTGGTTTCTCCCAACATGTATTCAATGTTTTGAAACATTTTCACATGGTTTTATGTAAGAATCAAATTGCATTTTTCACTTGAAACCTTGAATTAATATTTCATGTCTATTTAAACTAATATTTTTATGCCATGTGATAAAAATAGTATTTTTAATGATTATTGAAAAGAAAACTAATTTCTTTTTTATTTTCAAATATATCCAAAATTTTATTCCTTTTTTTTAATAATTATATTTTTTCCTTCCATTGGTATCAAAATTATTTCACATACCATCAAATGGTTTTATTGGATCTTTATGAATATATATTATAACCTGGGTTTTAATGGAAATTAATGTGGCATTGTTGGGATATTTGAATATGGTTTTTTTGTATAAAACCAAACTATAGTTCCTTCCCAATTTAGATTGTTAGTCCCAACAAAATGAAACTTCCCAATTAAAGAAAATTTTTATTGTGTCGTTATTATGGAAAAATTTTGTTTTATTATGATGAATGTTTTATAGGGGTGTATTTGTATTTATGGATTATTCATTATGTAATTAATGACCTTTATGTATTTGTATTAATAATTTTTTTGTTACTGTTAATTTTATCACCCCTATTAAATACATAATCGTAACATTGAGTAGGTAGTTGATCTTCTAAGAACTCATGATTCAAAAGTTTTAGATCGTGATACAAATAGTTTACTTTAGTATGGATTTTCCCTTTTGTGGGATTTTTCCACAAGGTTATTCCATGTAGGGTAAAACAGACATGGGGTTCATTTGATAATATTTTTTATACCATTATGATTGATCATATATAGTATTATCATGAATTTACCCTCATATCCTAGGAATTCCCATAATCTCTACTTTTTAATTTTATTTTATTAGATTCCATTTTCCAATGAGATTATATCACAGTGTTATAGGATCTGGCATTACATCTATAAGAATGAGGGTTTAGCCCCTAATATATGTGGTCTTTATAGAAGTAATATAGTAGTCAAATAACAATATAACAATGGTTATTCAAGTCATTTATTTGGATTTTGGGAAACATGGTCCACTATATCATTAATGTATATACTTTGGACCATCAATAGTATGTTATGTAGGTAAATGGATGGACTAAGACACAACCGGGTGTATCATTTAAGATTAAAAAGAACAAGGACAAGCATTTTCTATTAGCTAGGTGACCCAGAATGAGTGTTGGGTGTGTGGGAGCCCATCAACCATCAATTACCCTCTAATACGAGATAGATGAGTTCTTTAAAGGAAGACTCTGGGTATAGTGAAAATATTATGATAGTGAAAAGAAAATGGTCTGAAACGTCACAAGGTACTATATTAGAATCGTTAGGCAGGGAATGAAAGAGATATTTGTTTTATAGAACCTATCATAAAAACATCCTCCTACAAGACATTATGAATTGTAGGTGTTCCCATTCATGGTGAATCGATCCTATATAACTCATCAACATTGGTTGGGGGTAATACACAACTCATAAATTGTACCGAAGGAGAAATGAATATAGTAGAGGATAATGTGGTTCCAAAAGGCTTAATGACTTGTTAAAGGATTCTCATCCATGGGGATGCCATGAATTATTCTAACAGTACACTATTCCTTGAGGCCAATTATGCCCCATGGCCTTTGTTGCTCTGGTACATTAGGCAATTTATTATAATAAAATATGTTCGTTGAATGTTTTTCTTTCCTTTTTTGGAGTGATGAGTCTCATCAAACTATGGTTTCTAATTGGTTGAGTATTTGTTTTTCTATAATAAATTCTATCAAAAATGAGTTAATATATTTTTTATCCCCCTATTTTAATACTAATAGATTATTTGTTTCTTTTGTATTCCCATTATATCATATTTATTATCACCATTTTACTAATATTTTTTATTATGAATTCTTCTTATCATGGTTCGAATTTATGTTTTTTTATTTAATATTTATTATTAAGAATGATATAAAAGTAATTAAGTTACATTTATATAGAAATTTATAAAAAGGTTGTCTTAAAAAACACTAACCCTCATTATTTTAATATTAAAGACTACCTATTATAAAAAAATTAAAAGTAATATTTCAAAAGGTTTTATTTAAAAGGAATAATAGAAATAGATGTCTCTATAAATTGACTGCTAAATGAGAAAAAAATATGTTTATATAATGTATTCTAAACCAATAGTAAATGTGAATTCTTATTAAAGGTCATATATTTTGTGTAGGATCTATTCAAAA
This sequence comes from Viscum album, assembly GCA_963277665.1. Classification (NCBI taxonomy): domain Eukaryota; kingdom Viridiplantae; phylum Streptophyta; class Magnoliopsida; order Santalales; family Viscaceae; genus Viscum; species Viscum album. The sequence goes on along the minus strand of OY728143.1, from coordinate 339,778,334 downwards.
TAACTAATGAGATTTTTACTCACACTAATTGTTTTAATTTAGTTTTAGGTTCATGTTTGAGTTTATCTTTTGATCACTCATGGATAACCTATGGTTATGATGATAATAGTGTCTCATTGAGTAACAAAATGTTCATATTGAGCATTTTTTTATTTTTTCTTTATAATTGTATAGTCTATGTTGGAAACATTTTTATTAGATCCTAATTGCAGTCTACTATTACTTTTTTAGTTGGATGAATTATTAATTTATTATACCCTATTTGGTTAAATTTTTCATATAAAATTGTTTAATGATTTTTTTAATGAAATCGAACGTATGGATGTTTCATTGTAGAGTATTTGTAAAATCATACTACATTATACATATTATATATTGGTGTAAATAATTAATATTTTTTCTTATGTGTTTTCCTAGAGCTTGCCTCTAGTTTGTGGGAATTTAGATTCCCCCTCAACTATGACATAGGTCAGCTCAGGTTTTTGTTTATGAGAGAATTGGATTAATTCTATTTATCCCACATCATGCGATTTTTATTTTTATTCAAGTAATTATAGATAGTACATGTAAATATTTAAGGAAGAAGATGTATAATTAATGTTGAATATTTACATTGATTATATATTATTAATGATAAATCCAAGATTTTTGAATATGAGATCCTACTAATTTTCATGAATCATATTATGAGAATATCAATTGGTAGAGAGATAATGGAATATTAATTTACAATTTCTTTTTATATTGAAAAAAATAGTTCATTACTTTTTAAGTGAAATGTATTATTTAAATACTTTTGGAGTTCTATGGTGAATATTTTTGTATGATGAATATATGAGACAATTGATCTACATTTCTTCAGGTAACATATGAAATTTGTTAGTGGATATTGTGAATCTATCATCTAAATGAGTGGAGTTTTTTCAAAAGTGGTTTTTATTTCTTCCGCATGAATATCATATAGATTCTATAGAAAAATATTCCACAAAATGAGATTCTATAAGCAATGTTGGAGTGACTAAATGAATTATGAAGTCACATTAAATGTATTGGATGAATAAAAATTCATTATTTACAACAATATGTGTTTATTCACATTCAATGAACTAACTGCATGAAGTGAAACTTCATGATTTATGTACTAACCAACATAAGAATAGGTAAGAAACAAATGAGGTATGGGGTCATATTTGATGAACTGAAAACATGAATGGGATGACATGCCATGAACATCACATGGTAGGTGAATTCAAGTGGAAAAATTTATTGCATGAAGTAATTCAAACCAACAACATGAATAAATTAAAAATTTCCAACTGAAGTAAAGATGATCAACTGACTGAGTTCCTCTATACTTCAAATAAATAAGCATTAGTGACATGAAGCTTCTATATAAATATATATTTTTACCTTCCCCATGTCAAGAGTTAATCTAAGAACATAATAAGAATAGTTAACACATGATAAAACTATATGCAAATTCATGCACATGAGAGTGAAATTTATTCACCATCCTTCCATGAGTGAAGACATGTTTAACAATCATCAGAAATGATTGGAATATCAACATTATTCATGACTATTGGATGAAGGATGAAAATCCAAAACACAAATATTAAAAAATCATAAATTTATATATTATTATTCATGATCATTAAAAAATGTGATAAAATTGATGATTAAAATATAAAAAAATGAAAAAATATAAATGGAAAAAGTTTTAGATGTAGTTTCAAGACATGTGTATCAACATATAGAATATTTATAAGCTATATAAAGAAGAAAATAGTCAGGTATTTTTTTTCTTGTGGGATAATTATATCATATTATAAATTACATAATTGATTGGTTATATAATATAATTTGCCAAAATTTAGGATTCACTATATAAATGTAAATATCTTTAGTATAATGTTGAATAAGTAGACAGAGAAACGATCTTAAATTTATAATAATATTATTATAGAAGTAATAAATAAAAATATTTATCATTATTATATTCATCATGACATAAGATATTTAATGAATATTCATGTATGTGATATTATAATGTAAATTTCAATGATAATGAAACAGAATCGTTTCAGATGTTTAATGATGTAAGTGGAATGGAGAACTGGGAGTTGTGTTGCGTGGAATATAGATTTGACGACTGAGAGTATGGAATATTTAATATATATACATGATTAAAGTTTTAATGTGTGTATTTTATTGAATTATCAATGTGAGATATTTCCATATACCATATAAAGAAAAGAAAAATTATGAATCAAGTATTTTTTCATTTTTTCATGGAATAATTAAATAATATCAACGGATGTAAATTTACTAAAAGGCAAATTAATGTGGATCTAGTTGAAATTGGGATCCCAATATCCAAGAGGGTATTAATTGTTATAAAATATAGAAATTCAAATCATATGTCATAGTACATATTGAATATATATAAAATGGAAGAAATGGAAGGGATCAAATATTTCATGTTTTATTATTATATATATACACTATAGGTCTACAAGAAATGGTGTTGATATCCAGCATAATAATTATATAGAGGGTATTTTATTTATTCTAAGAATGATAAGAACCAATAACATGATATTTAAAATAATTTATGAGTTTCAAAGTATATGACATGATGAAAAATGATTGCGGATCATATGTACTATTTATGAATGTGGGAGGAGAATACAGAATGCGATTGGTTTGTAGAAGACGGCAGTATGTGTATTTTTGTACATAGGAGGAAGAATAAGAATAATATAAAGAATAGTTATTGGATGAGTTTTCCATGAAGTTTATAATAATATGGATATATGCTATATAATATTTATTCATTAAATAAGGGACTTACAACCAATCTAATAGAATAATAAGTGGTAGAAGAAATTGATTACATACTGTTTTGAAAGAGGTAATAGAATGAGAAATAGGATAATAAATAAGTTCAACTGTTACATTCAACAGAAATCAAAAAAGGTGAATGATTCTCCTAATGCTTCAAAAATATTGATTAACTTTAATACTGTCTAAACAAGGTGTATATGTTAGAGTTGTTGTACCCAAAAAATCAACTTCCATTATACATTTTCTATCATTATATATTCATTATGTTGGAATAAATCACATTAATTTATTACATTCTAATATTTCATATTTTTTATAGTGTATGTGATAATTTTATAATGATGCATATCACATTGAATGTAAATATCATTTCCTTGCTATAGAGAGACCAATTATATTATATCATTGTATTCCTTAAATTCATCTACAATAGCATGATGACATAGTTTGATGGGGCAAAAAAGATACATATATCATGTGTCTTGGGATCATAAGAAATTGAGATAGCTTCTAATGGTGTTCTCCCATAGTAATATTCAAGAATAGATTTGTTTATAATAGAACCCCCAATAGGATTTCAAAATGATTCTTGTGTCATTAGATATTCCAATCCAAAGACCTATGTAATTACCTCATAACTCTATGAATATTATTAATATATAAATTGAATTGTGTTATTAGATATATTTCATAATCAATGAAGATAAAAATTCATGGGGAATTTGGCGATATTGGATACATCACATTTGAAATAACATTAATCAATAATGTGAGGGTGTATTTTTCCTTTCCATTGGAAGTGACATTCTCATTCCCATTGATTGAATCAAATAGCTAGATTAATTCCATAGCCATAACTATTTATTGGTATTTTCAATTATGGGAATTAAACAATGGAAATTAAAATATATAGGTTTATTAAATTTTCTATGAAACATATTTTATAGAAAATATTATCGGATAAATTGATTATATTATATTATAATTGTTCATAAGAGTATGATGGTCATTGAAAAATTTACTCTTCTCACTCTATGAGCATTGATAATCCCAAGATCATAAAAAATTAAATTTGGAATTTTATCTTAGTTTCACTGAGAGAAGGTCCTAGAGGGTCACAATGATGTGTATCCAAAAAACTTCAGATAAATTATATACTAGTTAAATAAATACATTATAATAACATTTGAAAGCCCAACTAAAAATATTTTATTGGGTTTAGTAGTTGATTGAATGTAGATATTATTGGTATATAACACATTTATATTTAACTATTAATTTAAATAAATAAACAGTATTCTTGGTATTGTAAATAATGAGATACAGGAGAAGAAGAATTTATATCCCTGTAAGAGTGGAATATTATTGGAATAAATAGTAAATTTTTATTAAGGGGGAATAATATTTAATATTTCAATTAGCTATGTCTGTGCAAATAAAATAAAAATAATATTTGTATTTATATATGTGATATGATATGGTTTAAGATCATGTCAAAATTGGATTTATGAAAAAAACCAACCATTATAAATACATGGCTATAGAATTTTTGCGAGTGTGTTTCTTTGAAGGCTATTTTTTTGAAAAACATTCGGAATAATAGAGAATTATATCACCCCAAATATATTTTCAATAAATCTATAATTATCATTAGGAATGGTTATCTTCTACCTTCCTCTATTATGATGAGATAAATAATAAATCCCAATAGTCCTTATTGTGATTATAATGTGTGATCAATAAAAAATGGCATAAGGGCTAGGAAAATATGCACTAGAATATGAAAAATGTTCCCATGATGTTCATAGATTCATAATTCACGTATAGATCACTACTATAATAAATCAACCATTGATTCATATTTTTCAATGATATTTTTAAAATAAATGTAGACCTTATTTGATAATGAATAATGAATTACTATATAAAGATTATTATTTATTTATTTTAATTAATTACAAAATAAATTTGAGATCATATCATTATGGATTACATGAATTGTATTTTATAATGTTATGTGAAATAATATGAAGATGTTGGAAAAACACATTGGAAGGTGGGTGAAAGTCTACTTCTACCATGCCCCATAAAATTTATGTTTTATCAAGGATTATCATTTTAATTTATAATTATTAATTTTAATTGATATTTTCAAGAATTTATTATCATATCCATGATTAGTTTATTTATTATTAATCTGATTATTTTCGTTATGAATATTCATGTTCATGTAACCTAGAATATGTTAAATATATATGACTAATGAATCCACATTATCCATTGGGAGGTGCTAATTTGTTGGTCCGTTGACATCAATTTCGCATCATGTTATATAGTTAACTAAATATGTATGAGCTATGGGGTACATGATTTTCCACATAGATTCAATATAATGTTAAATGATTTCACGTCACTTGTTGACTAGAAAAGTTATCATGCAACACGTTCGATTACATGGTATGTAGATGGTGCGAAAATCACAATGTCAATGCTTTATCATCGTATAAATCATAGAATACTCATTTTAAAAGATTTGTTATGTATTTATCCCACAACACAATAAAATGATAGATGAGAAGCATATAAATTAATTCATACATGTTATATTTAATAACAATGATGAATTGGTCATGTAATTAATACACAAATTAGGTATTTAATAAAAATTGCATGGTGGAAAATTTTTTAGTTCCCAGGCGGTGTAATCCATGTGGTGTGAAATTAATACACATGTGATTAAGAAATAAATTAATATGAGGTGTATTAACTTAACAAATGATATAATTAATTCATTAATACATGGTGTAATTAATTCCCAAATTCATTAATTAATTTAGACATGGTTTATTTTAACTCAAACATTATGTGTTCCGCACACACATAATAATTAATTAATTTACAAGGAAATAAAATTATTTCTGGAAGTTACTCATTCTATATAATATATATAAATGGTTTAAATATTAATAATTTTCCTGTAAATTCTATTTTAAATGAAGAACTATGTTTAATGTTCACTAAGAGTACACATAATGAACCTTTTCATATAATATTTACTTCCATGATAGATTAGATAGATTATTAGGACAAATGATTTAATTTATTAGTAAGATAATAAATTGAATTAATTGGGGAAATTATCTCTAAAAAATAATAATTAACTAAAATGATTTTAAAATAGTTTTAGAATGTTTTTATATGGCATGTAATGTATTTTCATTAGAATATAATGACATATGAATTATTGGTTTCTTTTAAAAAAATCCAAGGTTATTTTAATTATTAATTATTAAATTAAAATGATTTCATGTTTTTCATCCCCTCCTATACATTATATATAGACCTATGTGTCCTCAAATTATATAATATTTCCTCTTCTCCTAGAATTGGGTTTCCCTAACCTACTTGTGAGTAAATAAATTTGTGAGTGGGGGATCCAAGGTAATTGAAGGTGGATAATGATTTTAGGTTCGATAAAACCTTTAAGGGGATACATTATAGTGTATATATAATGATATATCTTTATAAATTAATCAAAATTAGGTGCAATTTATAATATGGTATATTTTTGGTTTATAATCATCTAGATAAACCATCAATAATATAATTATCCTGATTATTATACTTTATTTTTTTAGTTTTGTTTTTTTGTGGATAATTAATTATTTTGGAATTTTTGGAGAAACATAAAACAAATATTTTAATATGAATTCATAAAAAATTTGAATGAACTGAATTTTTCATAAATAATATATTTACATGATAAAAAAATTAAGTGATATTCTATTATCATCTACAAGAATCTCGTAAAAATATTTGGAAAAAAATATTGAATCCAATAAATTAATTTTTTATTTTTTATTTCCTTCAATTAATAGATTTAGAATGGAACCAATTGTTTTAAATAGATTTTCCAACCCTTATAGGGGTTATTTAAACTAAAAAAAGAGTTTTAAAGACAAATTTAAGATGAGATAAACAATTATATATCATTTTGTCTTGTCTATCACTTGGACTAGTATAAATACAGAGGCATGTGTTGAGGAAATACAAGGATAAGATTATAGGATTTGGTATTCCCATAAATGGTTAAATAATAATCATTTTTGAAGTTGAAAATGCCAACATACCAAAATAAATTAATGTAGAATGACTAATACATATTTTGAATATGTGAAGAAATAAGTGGGTACATTCAACAAGAAAAACTGTGTTCAAGTATAATCTATGTTTTGTTTTGAGGGATGTAAGGACTTCATAATATAGATGGGTACAAAAAAATAAATTTGTTACCATGGTATTTTTTTAATAGATGGAATTAAAAAAATCTACATAATTAATTTTTTAAATAGAAATTTACAAAATGTTAAATTTATAATTGAAAATAATCTAGGAGAAGGGCATCCCTCTCACCACCAACAAATTTATTTGAACGGTGCATATGTTTTGCAGTAATTCTATTAAAAAAGAAGACATTCTATGTAAAAAAATATCTACTTACCAATCCTCATAGAAAAGTAACTAGTGAGGAATAATTATCCCTTTATGAAAAAACACATGGACTATTTTGTAGATTCTTAGTGTTCCATTATATTATTAATGTATTGTGAGCTTCAGAAGATTCATGAAATAATGGATGTGTTTAAAAAAAATTCACTAATATATTTACTAGGAGAAATAATGAAAAGAGATATTTTAGATATTCATGGAACTATTTATGTGAAATCATGGAGATTTGGAACCATATAGACCTCATTTGTCAAATTGATAGACCACATGGGGCACTTGGACATCTAAGGCTTTAAGATACTATATAAGTTGTTCCTAGATCTCATTATGGTATTTATAACAATGATATTCTATAATTTCTTTGTAAATTTTAATATGACCAATTTTTAGATTCCACATAATAATTTACTCATTCATATTATCCCATTGATTAGGAAATATGGAATAATAATTATATATTCTTTTTGGGTAATAATGGGATTTTCAAGGCAAAGTGACCACAAATTCACTCTATAAATATTAATATAAATCATCATGTATGTTCATGGTAATGTTCAAAATATCATTTTCTACTAGTTGTGTATTAGAAACTATTTTTTTCTAACATTTTTAACCATATATTGAAACCAAGTATATTGAAAATGTTTTAAAGATGGGGTTCAACGTCTGTGGTACCAATAGATCTCTATTGGTAGTCATGATTATTGGTGACTACCAACTCACATTACTCATAGAAAATATCTTTGTTTTAAATAATTCTTATAATGTCCCAAGTGTTACTAAAAAACATACTAGATCATTATCCAGATAAGAATGGTTTTGTTTTCATGTTCATAAATATAGATTTAATTTTATAAAATATATATGTTGTTATATTGAATGAACTAAAAATGGTATATAATTTTTTAGATTGTGAATATCATGTATTATAAGTGGATAACGAACTAACTTCACATGAATTATGTATCACCTAGACGTGTCATCATCATCAAGGATGAATAATTTTAAATAACATTACAAAGATCAATAAATAATGTTATTTACTCTATTTTATGCTATTAAAAAAAATGAATGTGTCTCAATTTATTAAAAGGAATAATAAGAAAACCACCCTTCCGTGGTATAGGTAATAGTGCAATATTGCTTATATAATTGGTGCACACTGACGTGTCAATACCATTTATAGTAGAAGGTAGAAGTTTATTTTTATGTACAGTACTTTTAATGGCCACTTGAGTAGATACAAATTGTCTACATAATGAGGTATAAGTATTAGAACTTAGGGAAATTGAATGAATTTAAAATATTAGTATAGAGTCATCTTATAATGAAGAGTAAGATGTATCAACTATATAGGGTAGATAATATAAAATAAAACATTTAATAAAATTATTATGGGACTGTGGAATTATATCCCCTCTCACACCTCCTTATAAACCATAGTGGAATGGTTTCAGTAAATTTAGGAACCACACCATGTTTAATATGGTGTGGTTGATGAAGCGTAACACAATTATTTCATTGTCCTTTTGCGGTAATGAAGTGATGAATTGGGCGTGCAAAGTAAACTAAGTTACAAATAATGTTTTATATGAAATACCATATAAGTAAATGTGTATGAAGGAGTTAATGTTGTAAAGCATATTTGTTTTGGTGTGTGATGTATTTGGTAAGGCCACTTTAGGATACAAAATATCACACAACGGAATGAAGTCTATCTTTACAGGTTATGCTTATGAAATAATGTATTATTAATTACTTGAATCCATTAACAAAAAGGTTATATGTGTAAAAATGATATATTTCATGAGTGTAATCACATCCTCATTAAGGATAATAGATGAAACAATACCTTTAATGATGTTAATGATTATTATATAAAGGATTTGGTCTAGAAAAATCATCCAAACATCTAATAGAATAAGATTTTCATGATGTAGATGTACTACATAGGGATACCAATATGTTTTGGAACCACTATTTAAAAGTATTTCATTGATAAAGGATGTTTAAAAATTATTATTAGACAATGATCCATATTTCCTACAAGGGAGGATTAGCGATAAAATTCTGAAATATAGAAAGAATATTTGAATTATGTGATGGATTCCATGTATCAGAACCATGTATGGGTTATAGTGGACCATCCATTTTATTAAACTCTCATAGGGTATAAATTATAAATCATGAAAAATATAGACATGCTTGGTATGGTGGGTACATATAATTAAATCATAAAGGAAAATATGTTTAAAAAATCATTTAATTAACTATGATGACCCATTTTCATGATTATCCTTGTTTAAATACATAATAAGTTGACATACAAAAATAATATATCTATGATATTCAGAATTATAATTAATAAAATATTACATAAATAGAACCATTAAGAATATGGGAATATGATGAATCCAAAATACTTTGTCTTCATGTAATTATAAATGTTTATAAAAGTTATTGAATTTGAATTACTTATCAAAGAACGATTTCATTTCCTCTAGTATTATATTTGATGATGTCATTATAAATTTTTTTCCATAAATATTCAATATGATCCATGTGTCTATTAATGATATTGTGGGAGAGTGTTCATTTTATTGTTAGTATATGTCTAGTGTATATTTATTTTAATAAATCTAGTACCATCCATACAATTATTAAAGGATGATTTTCTTGGAATTTTATATGTGAACTATCCTACATCAAGATATCATTATAATTTATAATATATAGAAGGGTTTGTTCCAATATATATGTAATCATACATTGACCAGATACAAAATTGATATATAGTAGACCAATCGAAGTTCATATTAGATCCCAGGTCACAAGGAATTATACAATTTAAGATAATATTCCCTCATAAGAAATAGGATAAGGGATTATATAAAGAGTTTGGTCTCATTCGCATTTATAGTTTGATAGATTATGTATTTCATGTTATCTAATTGTCTTGATGATTTGTGTACTTTATGATTTTCAAAAACATATGAAACATATCTATGAAAACAGCCCTGGTCCACTATTAAGACTTTCTTAAATTATTTTTGGCTTAATAAGGATATTATAGTATCTTGAGCATTTAAAAAATCTTATCGAATGAATATTAATAGAAAAAACATTAATTACAACACAAGGATCATGAGGTCTTGTGTGTTTATTAAACTTGGAACATTAAACATAAATGAATAATAAATAATATTTTTTCTCTTTCCACAGTGTACTATTATGTATCCTTGATCTCATAATGCTACATTGGATAACCAGGGGAACTGTACAAAGGATGTGGTGAGTAAAGAAACAAAGTAAGGAATAACATGATAAGCAATTAGATCATGATAGTTATATGTATAAAATAACATAATAAAATAGAATGATAAATAGTGCATCACATGTTATAATAATTTAATGAACAAGGAATAATATTTTTCTACTATCAGAGGAAATGTGGCAGAATCATATACCAATACATTAAAACGAGTAATGGAAATGTTCGTAGAAAATATCAGATGGTGGAAAATGTCCAATAATGGAAAAATTTTACTTCCTTATCCAACAGATGATGTCTCATTACACTAACTATTTACACAATTTATTGGATAATTGTCTACGAACAACAATAATAAATTGATAATGATTGTGTGGTCCTCCATATGGAAATCAATCATAAGGCTAAAACATAATAATTAATAATGGAATTAAATTGGTTGCATAATCATTCCTCATATCATAATCCAATGAAATTTTATAATGATGGAATTTGAGAGATCAAAATAAGGCATGTAATACCCCATAAAAGGAAGGGGTTATAATGCTGTTAAACTTGTGAGAGATGTATATATACAATTATAAATCAATAAATAAAATCAATGGTTTTTGTTGCTGACAAATATTTCATTAAAGGATTACATGGAATATTTCTTAAATGTAATATATATTTTCACTTTTAGATCAATTATTTAAAATATTATATTTTCAAGAATATTATAGAAATATTTTCTATGAAAATAAAAAATATGGAAAATTGTAATGGATTGATTTTCATGACTATACGAGATTCTATTCATACTGGACATGTTATGAAAACATTCTTATGTAGAAAGCCAAAAAAAATTACTATTTGGAATGACACAAGAAGCCTTATTATAGAAAATAATGTAATAAATAAAAAATGGTGAAATTACTATTCAATAAATCATTTGATAATATTGAAAATAATATTTAATATATTGTACTGAAATTATCAATATGAATGAAAATGAATTTTTGACTAAAAGGATAATAAAATTTCATTATTCATAAACTATTTTCTCAACCATTTAAATTCTAAAGAGTTAAAAATGGAAAGGATTGTTGAAAAATTCATGAATAAAAAGGTAAATCAAAAATTAATGAGTTTATTTCACAATGGTATATAATGACCAATAACTGAAATTCAAGAATACAAATTCTTAATTAAAATTAGAGTACTACATAAACCCTTTATTCTTTATTTACTTTTGAATCAGAAGTCCCATAAATTATGTAAGGGAATTATATCATAAAATATCAAGATTTAGGAATTATTAATGATATAATATATAATTGGTCAGTATATACACCTGTTAAAATAAATTACATTCAAAAAATATATATCTAAAAAGCGAGGTTTTTAGATGAAACCCTTACTTCAACTCCATAATTTATCATGTATGTATTCGATCACATTTATTAGAAAATTATATAAATTATTTAATTTATTCTTAAAAATTTATATGATTAATTAATAACCATTAATTAATTTTTTTCATTTATATTAATGAAATATTAAATTACTTATTCAGTTTTCTCCATTTCAGGTGTTTTGAGTACACTGAATTTATAAATTCAAAATATAAATGAAGTTCTGACCATCGTCAAAGGGATAATAATTCCATAATATAATATATAATATTCATTATAAAATTATATTTTTTATATAGAAAATAAACATTTAAAAATATCATAGAATTTTGTTTCTGAAAAATGAACTCTATTATAATCAAAGAGATGATTTTTCATACATATGTATGTATAACAATTTTAATATTTAATGATCATGATGGATGTAATGTTTGTGATATTATTTATTTCTAATATTCTAATTAAATCATCAATTTATTATTATTAAATCAAATTCCCTTTTATATTCAATCCATATTAAATGGTTATACAAAATGAAACACATAATTTTTCAAGTCTATATCCGACCTTAGAAACAAACAGTGTTATCATATTATAATTGAAGGTAAGGTAATAAATTATATGATATAATACATTAACTAAATAATTAATTTCTAATGAATAAAATATATAATCTTTAAATATATAACCATTAACATTCTAGATATGCAATGAAGGAAAACATATTACAATGGATGATGAGGCGGTAGTCATCCTTATACATGAATGACAATATCATTTAATTTTTTATTTAATATGAGATAGATATAGATAATTCAATTAAAATAATCACATATCAGTATATAGATGTTTTATATTTTATTATCATAATGACTGAATATGATTTAAAATAGGTGGAAGAAGAAATAAAACAAAGATGCTAGGTTTTTAATAATACCTCTTTACTAGACCACATCATTATGATTAAACCTAAATCACCCATGGATTAGATTTGAGACCAAGAATGTTTCTTGGAAGTTTTCATGGAATCAGTAATTTAATTTGGGTTTGAATTGGATGACTTAATAGGATTTAGATGTGTGTAAAGGTTGGGATAGGAGGTGATTCGTAATTATTACGAGGGAGTTTTATTTTTGTAAATACAAAAAACTATTCATTGATGGGTTTCCACTCTCATGGAATGTTTCACCAAAATTAAGAGATTATGTAATGTAGGGGTGATGTGATCTTGATAAGAAACCACTATTAAATATATTTTTTTCAATTTTATTCACTCAATTTTACTATTTTTGTTTTTTACCATTCAAACTAGTTTTTTTTAATATTTTTACTATCAAGTATTTGAAAAATTCAATTGACCATACAAATTAATATTAATCATAATGATTCTAAAAAAGTAATAAATTTTATGAAATTAAAATCAATTTAGTTGTAGAATTATATTTTAAATTGAACACTGAAAATGTTTCAACAATTAGTTTTTAAAAGAAAAACATTTTTCATATAATAAATTAACTTATATTAAGCCTCTGAAAAAAATAATGATTAAATGTGGTGAATTTTATATTATTTAATGTATATTATAAAAATTTATTATAAATTATTCTTTATCATGTGTTATTTTAATTTTGTTAAATTGAAAAAATCTATATACTTATAATCATATTGTAGATAATTTTGTTTGTGGTATAATGAGAATCATTTAGAACATTATTTATTCAAAACAGAATTTTTAATAATAAAAAATACACTAAATATATTTTATCAGAATGGTCAATATTACAATTTAAATAAATTGAAAAATAGAGTAAAATATGATATTGCCTCCATATTATTGTGGTGCATTTTAGATGTCCTTCCACATACTGTTATTTCATAGTTTCCTCAATGTGTTACTGATGTTATTATTGGTTCTAGTTGAAATGATGTGTGGGCCCATTGAAAGGATCCAATCCCTATCATTATTCTTAACATCAATGGGACCATTTTCAAAGGGGTAATGAGTGGATTTTTCCTTATTCATGAAGAATGCGGTTCAATTATCATTGTATATTCATCCCATTGTGTAGAAGGATCATCTATTCAGGTGGAGGATGAATTCATTCTCACTGTAATTTCTATTTTCATGTTATTTTCTATAATCATTTATTATAATGAATTTGACTCATATACACGGGTCAAACATCTCTTGCGTGAGTGCTTGAGCCACATAATCATTGTTAATTTCTATAGGTTTTGGCAGAGCATGATATAACTGGAAATGATATTCTTTACACTTATAGGAAAGGCCCTAAGGATCCAGATCATATCGAATCAAAAGGTAGCCAAGATGTTATGAACAATATTTTCCTTTATTAGTTTATCTTCTTATAGTTTTTACCTATATCATTGAATGTTATTATATTAATCTCCAACAATTGAAACACCTATAACATTTATTTTATTTATCTTCTGTCTCCTTTTCTTTTTATTCATAAAAATAAATTCAATTTTAAATGATATTATAATGTTTTTTAGAATAACAATAATATTATTCGAAAATAATGAAAATTGAAGATTAAAATTAAATAAATTAGATTATTTTAAATGAAATTGATCATATTAAATTTTAATAATAACTGAAATATATAATATAACATTAAAATTATTTAATTGAATGAATTCAAATGAATGTATTTGAAAAATTATTAAAATTCACAAGTCACTAAAAAGTCAACCATTTTAGAAAAAAACCAGGAACTTCTCCATAAAAATTTATTATATACATATTTAATAAATTATTTCCATTTTGTAACAATTATAAATGTTGAATAATTTTTTTAGTATTTTCACCAACCATTTAATAAAAATTATTTTGGATGAAAATTTAATTTTTTAACAAAAAATCATTAATTATTTTTTATTCACTTTATATGAAAGTACCAATAAATTTATATCGATTAGGAAACTTATATATTTTAAATTTTTATTTATACTCATTATAACCATTAATTTAATGTAAATGTTAAATCAATTATATTAATATGGAAATATTTCATGGTTTATTTACATGTAGTGTTTTATGCTGTATAAACTATCAAAAATATTTTTATTTTCAAAAAATATTTGGGTGTCACATATACTTCGTACATTAGTTTGTACACGATGTGATTCACTATAAATTTGATAAATATCTGAATAAGAAATTTCAAATTCATATTTTAATTTATTTTCTTATATACTGTTAAATTATAGTCATTTATTACAAATTTTTTATTTAGTTATTGTTTATGTTCATCCTCATATGTTTGAAAATTTTATTATTAAATAAATAATTTTTTATAATGATATTGATATTTTTTATTTCATAAAAATAACTTTATTGCAATATTATTCAATAAATTTTATATAATTTTATTCTAGTTTTTTTTACTCTTATTGATTTTGTGGAAAAATAAGGCTCGATTTAGGAAAATATAATCTCAGACAACTATATTTCCTATAATCATAAGATAATATAACATTAAATTATAATTATCATTAATTTTTTATGAAAAATAAAAAAATAACACAAATAAATCTTTAATATCATAAGATACCATTATTATAGACTTAAAACATACTAATAAATAAAATAATGATTTTGGTGGAGCATTATTCATGTATGTTGTTGACCTGACCAAAACATGAATAAGCTATACTAATTAATGAATATGGTTTTAGAATTATATAATGGGGAAAATACATTCATATAAAATTAATTCAATTTTAAAATAATTATTAAATATGAGAATTTTATATTGAAATATTTTAGATGAGTAGTTATTTTATAAATATTATTAAGACCTACTTAAATATTTTTAAAAATTATGTCTGCCAAATGAGTTCTATCAAAATAAAATATTTATGAATCGTTCATAAAATAATTAAAAAAATATATATTGACAATTTATTAGTGTCCAAATTTTAATTAATTTGAGAGAAATTTAGGGATTTTATTATTTTGAAATGGATAGTGAATAAGGGTTTTGGTTGGTGCGTTTCTATAGTGTTTTCATAATTTTTCATTACATAACTGTTGAGAGTGGTCGTTTTTAAATGGGATTTTTCAGAAATAAGATAATCAATTTAGAAATAATATTTCCCCAATTATAGTATTATTCTTCTTATTTATATTAAATTCATACTTTTTACTAATCATGTAATGCATATTATAGATTTTATATTTTATAGATATCCTGAACTATTCACCACGATGTCCTATTTTAAAACATAAAATTTCAGTTTAACAAGTCAGCTAGTTTTAATTTACTGATTAAAAATATAAGCACTATTTTTTCTTCAATTTTTATATGAGAAAATTTTATATTTTAATAGAAATTATAAATTTTATAACAAAACAGTTTTTATAGAAATTGAGTTTTTAACATAATGTGTTCTTAATAATATTTCAGATCAATTACTAATTAAATGAATATTAATAAAAAACATACATTCAAAAATTATATTTTATTATAAATATCCACTAAAAGTGATAAATATATTTTTTGTTGATTAAAGTAAATATCATAGAGAACAACAATTTTTTGATAAAAATGTGATTTTTATCAATTAAAAATTTTATTCATATAACATTGATGTTATTTATCTTCAATATATTAAATATTATCCATGAATTACTTTTTTGATATATTTTTTTATTTTATAGACAAGTAATTTTTTTTATAAAAATAATAATAATATGTTTTGAGAAAAATGATTATTTTTATATAAAAATATTTTCATAAAATATTTTATTTCATTTTTTAATTATTTATTATTGGTGGATTAAATTACCTTTAATGTTTTGATAAATATTATATAACATTAATTTAACCATTAGTTATCATTATATACAATTTTGATATATCCATTCAACATATATTAAACAACTATGTAAGAAACCATCTTTTTCAAGTTACGTCCCTCTTTGAGTAAAGATGTTTGAGTCTTGGACATGTTTTGTTTGGATATAGTAAACCATTATTTGGTAACGTGACATAATGTTAGTGTATGTATATTTTTGGAAAATATTCTTGTTTGGGACATTATGAAACTTGTAAAAACAAAAGTGGATCCCCACAGGGATCCGTTCTTGCTTTCTGTTTGATTTAATATAGTCCAGGAATAAATGGTTATTGTGTTCACAAGGTTTCTTGGTAATTAATAAATTGTGAGGGTGTTCAGGTTTTTATAAGAGAAATAGACTAAAAACATTTTATAGAAGAGTTATAAATAATTTAACATTAACACACATGATGAAATTGTTACTATACACATGTTTTGAATAGTTAATGGTCTTGAACTGATTAATTAAATTAATTGAGTACACATCATAAATTTTTTTTTACATATCCTATTATATATGATTAGAATGAATAATAATCTGTGGTGATAGGATTTTTAGAATATCCCTATAAAATGAAATTATTGATGTGTAACCATATTACGTTCAATTTTATTTCATAAGCAGGGTTTTTAAAGTATTATGTGGTCGATTATTATTTTCAACTCACGTGAAACGTCTTCTTCTCGACCAGGGGTAACCCTTTAAAAAAATTTGGAAGCCTTACCACCCTTCCTGATTTCCCAATAACGTATCTGATCCCTGGTAAGTGTTTCTTATTCAATTTTCCACTTATCTTCCATCAGTCTCGGATAATTATTGTGTAATCTATTGACTGTATGCATTGTTGTTTTTGATCTAGATTTTTCATGATCTAATAACCTTATTGTAATAATCATTGCATTTTTTTCTTATGTATAATATAAGGACATGAACCATGTTTCCTAGAGATGGTGCCTTATTTTATTATATTTTCAAATAAACATAGAAGTCTTTTCAGAATAAAAAAATAGTTTAATTACATTGTAAAACAAGATACATACATAAGTTCAATAATAAAAGATGAATTGGAAAAAAATATAATTTTTTTTTAAATCACACATAAAATCAAGATTATCCATGAAATTCATTGATAATATACATCATAACAAAATGTGGGAAAGAAATAATGTTAAAGGGGTTAGATCAGATTCCAAGTAAGGGAAAATAATACATCATAAGAATAAATCAACAAAAATAGTAGGCATAATGAAAAACTAATGATGCATGCCATTAAAAATATACTAGAGGATAATATGTCTATAATAAAAACTAATCAATTAATGCAATAAAGAATAGACATGAATATTATAATAGTCAAATAATAACATGTACTATCAATATATAATTTGATAATGAGGAAATGAATATTTCTGTGCATTCTAAAATATATCATCATGACATAGGGTGAGACATTGGAAATTGATCAAGGCCTTGGCCCAAACCATATATGAAAATGTGCATGGGCTCGTCCAGGTTCGAATCTATTTTGTTTCATGAGACCTAACAATATATTGAGGTTTTATATTAGGCCTCACCTATCACTTACTATGTTTTATTCATTTCTCATATTAATGGGGTTAAACAAAAAAATATGAATTCTTATTAAATCTATCATACGTAATATAAATAACTTCTCAAAAACAAAAATACAAACCATTTGGAGTAACATTGTTAATGGTTTCAAGATTGAACATCCATCTTCAAAATTAAAATAAGCCATTAAATAAAATATGGTAGATGATATCATAAAAAAATTAGTCCTGATTACACATAAGATTCAACAAGATTGTAGAAATAGACAAAATTACTTTAATAAAATCATTGAGTAAATCTTGAGATAAATACTCTTTTACATAGAAATGAAGCATTCTTTTGAAATTATTCTTTATAAAACAAAAATAGAAATAATACAGTTTTATCATAACATTATGAGTAATTTTATAAAAAAAATGGTTTCTAAAAACAGATTACAGAGTCCCCTTGAAAATGGGTAAAAATTCAATAAATTCCCTTGATTTGTGCTTTTATTTCTGGAAGAAATTTCAAGGATCAATTTAAAATATGTTTCTCTACATAAAATAAATAAAGATTCGGCTTGGTAAAAATATATATCACATTCAAAATAAATTTATGAGGATTATATAAGAATTTTTAATAATTTAATTCTGCATATGTGATAAAAAAGTTTAACCCGGATGAAAATGGAGTTTCAGTTATAAAACCATTACATTATGTACAAATATGTTTCTCTATTGAACATAAGGTCATAGAATATGAAATTAAACTTATTAGTACTAAAATTAAGATGTTATTAGAAATTTATTTTATTTATTTTAATTTTATTATATTAATTTTTTTGTCATTTTTATGGGTTAAGAGATTAAATATCATCCTCTATGAGTGCTCGTTCAATAATTGGTGAAGATTAGTTTTCTTGTGTATCAGTATAGAGGGTCTGGTAAAATGGAAATTTAAATCTAGAATTCATGTTTGGATTTAATAATGATTATAAATATCTTAAAATTTTCACATAAATATTTTTGTTATTTTGGGAGAGGATGAATCAATAGATACAATTTTAATGATAAATGCTTGGATTAATTTGGTGGTTTTTTTATCCCCATGAACAGATTTTATTTTATAATTTAAAACCAGGTTTACAAAATTATTCCCAAAAATAAAGAAGGATATATTAAATATATTTTAATATATTTTATCCCTAACTATTTTTTCATGACCATAAATTAGTATGGCAATAGAACTTTTAAACTCATCGTCCATGAATGTGATAAATTCACAGATCTCGGATAGTGATTCCATTTTTAGTATAAGAGGAGGGGGTAAGAGAGAAAATAATGAAATATTTCATTAGAATAATATTATTATATTAAATTTAAGATATTTTAATTATTATAGCATTTGGATGAGGGGCGTTGAGGAGGGAGAAAAAAATGGAACATGTAAAAATACTAAAAAGAAAATGGATAGAGGTTTTCCTCTTTAGTACTCCTCCTTGAGATCCTCATTATAGAAATTGGTTTTGGGCTCCTGGTGAGGCCAGAATGTATTGGACTTGTGGAATGGGCTTTGAAATAGTTTTTTATAGAACAAAGGCTAGGATCAAAGCCTGAGTGGTGTTAGAGGGTGAGGGGTGGATTATATTGGATGAGAGGAGTTATTTCCCAATATTTAAATAATTATTATATTATTTTGGATCAAGACTATGATTATTCATTAATTTTGTGACTCTAAAAAGTAATAAGTGAATGTGACTTCAAAAAAAGTGTGATTATATCTGCCATGATGAAATGAATAGTTTATTTATCTCATAATATATTTATACCGTAAATTGTAGTTATTAATATTTACCAAAAATTCATGTATTTTTGAAAAATCCAAACAATTCACCTTAACCATTTTCCAATATGTTTATTAAAAATGCGGAATCAATTTTTTTTCAGAACTATTTACCAAATATGTGAAATTTTTTATTAAATAAAATCATCATATTCTCAATGAATATAGTTTTTAAAACTAAAACCAATTTTATAATACCATGAAAATTTAACTAAGTCAATATTAAATTATCATAAAATTATAGGAAAATAAAATATTTATTTATGAATTGATTTTATGAAAATAAAATTTCTTTTAAATCAAATTATTAATTTCTGATATTAATTGAATATTTATTACTCACAAAATACCAACACTTATTATTAATATATAAAAAACTAAATATCATTTCTAATATGTCAAAATTTTATTTATAAATTTATGGGAGTGGTTTATATTATAAATATAATATTACTCTACCTTAGATGACATTAAAATTCATACAGGTTAAGATGCTATTCATGAAAAATTTATTTTGATCGTATTATACTATAAATATATTACTAAATGAAAGTATGTATGTCATTTTTTCAAAATTTAAATCACTAAAGTGGAAAAAATTTGTTTACTGACAAGGTTATTAATATGTGGTGTTTTATATATACTTATATATAAATACATTCAATATTAAATTTATATATAATTCCTTGGGGAATTACATCCCCCTGTATAAAAGTTTCATCCTCAAATTTCCAAAATGTTACATTAGAAAATGATTTTTGTAGTTCTACATCATATGTTTCCTAGGATCCCACATTTCATTTTCAATTTAATGAAATTTAAAATATACCTTTAATAGATATGTTGTCTTATTACACAACACATGTTCATTAGTGTCCAAAATTTGGATTGGGTATTCACATTATGAAAAGTCTGCTTCTAACTCAATACCCTTAGAAGGGAGGACATGTGTTGGGTCTAGCATGAACATTCCCAATAATGAAATATAAAAAACATTGTGTACCTTATAATGGACAAGATGAATTTACAAATGATAATAAACAACTCTAATTATCTCTTAAAATTTTAAAAGGGATTATTTATATAGGGATACGTTTACCTTTATTTCCAAATCATATAACACCCTTCTATGGAGATACATTCAATAAAACATAATATCTTTATTGAAATTATAATTCCTTCATTTGATTATCAACATAGTACTTTTTCCTATATTGGTCTTATTTGATGTGGGTTTGAATAGTCTTTTCCATCAATGTTGTTTCCTCTACAAGATCTAGGACCACAATCCCCTTTTCACCAACTTCGTCCCAACCTTTTAGTGTATGGAATCTCAATCTGTACAATTATTCATATAGTGCCATTTGAATGTAATAATGAAATATATTATTGCATGAAAAAATCACCAAATATATTTACTAACCCAATATACCTTGAATCAAATTTACCATTATGTTAACAAGTTTCTTAATATTTTGATCAACCATTCAAATTTCTTGTCAGTTTGGTGGTGATAAGTAGTGCTCAAATGAAGCTCAGTATCCAATTCATTATGAAGTATTTTCCAAAAATTCATTGTAAATCATGGTTTCAAATTAGACACAATTTATATATTTTCTCCGTGAATTCTCAGACCTTTATTGATATAGATTTATGAAGGGTTCTCCAGTGGCCAATCCTCCCTTGTAGTTATAAAATATGAATATTTCATATGCCGATCAACTATTACTCATATTTAATAATTCATTCTTGGAGTTTTGGGTAATCTAGTGAAAAATTACGTGTTGTTGTCATCATATTTCCATGAATATGAAGAGGTTGGAAGACTCATATAGGATATCATTTTTCTGTATTCCCTTGTTGATAGACTAAACATGCTGTTATGTAATCTACAATTTCCTGCTTCATGTTGTCCCACTAAAAATGTTCCTTCACTTTTTTACCCATTTTAGAGAAAACATGGTGTATATAGAAATTCGAGCTATGGGAATAATTTTATACTTTCCTTTTTAGCATCAGTATATATGAACCACAAATCATCTTCCAAAATTTCCTAATTCACTCCTCACACACAATGTCAGCCAACATCCTATCATTTACCACTTCAATTTTTTTGAATAATATCATCCTAAATCATTTAATTTGTAATCCTTTATAATAAATATTATTGGGTAAACAATGGAAAAAGAAATGATATTTCAATTTCATTAATAATTCCCATATTTATCTTCACTGGATTCAACTACATAAGAACCTTTTTGATCATAATTGTTATTTAGACTCCATGATCTTTTATACATAATGAATCAACTTCCATATTTTCCATTCCCCAGTGATAGTGTGTGGAAATATCATAATCATTTTATAGTTCAATCCATCATCTTTTCCACATGTTGATTTATTTATGTGATAATATATAATTCAAACTCTTTTGATATGCATATATCACACATCATTTACCATAGAGATTGTGTATCTACATTTTAGACTAAACATCATAGTTTCTAAGTCAGTATCATGAGTACGATAGATTTTATCATGACTTTTTAACTGCCTTGATGCATATAAAATAACTCAATCATTATTCATAAGGACACAACCAATTCATTTCATTGATGCATCACTATAGATAACTAACCCATAATTCCATGAAGGTAGAGTAAGTATAAAATCATTCACTATTATCATCATTAATTCTTCATAACATTCCTTGCATTATTTTTTCCATATAACATTAATCCCTTTACGAGTAACCTTATATAACGGGTTGGTTAATCAGGTGATGTGTTGAACGAAACTCCAATAGTATCCTAGTAAACAAATAAAACTATCTACCTCAGTTATTTCTATTGGTGTTGGCTATTTCAGAACGGCCTTTTCCATCATTGGATCAACGAATATTAAATTTGTAGAGGCAATATGACTATGAAATGAAAATGATTGAATCCAAAAATTCACACTTTTTAAACATCCAATATTATTTATTTATTATAAGACTCTTCAGAAAAATTCACAAGTGATTTTAATGATCATTGTAGACTTTGGAATATTCCATGATATAATAAATAAATATCAATGCAAATTCATTTAGATATTCCATGAAAACACTATTCATTTGATCCTAGAATGTAGAGGGTGCACTAGTCAGTCCAGAATTCATTACTATAAAATCTTAATTCCTATACCTAGTTCAAAATGCTACAGTTGGAATATCTTCCATCCTCATACGCAACTGTTGATTTCCATATGAAATTTCAATCTTTGAAAAATATTTTGATCCATGAATATGATCAAATAAATCATCAATGCGAGGTAGGGGATACATTTACATTATTGTTATAACATTGATCTTTATAGAGTCAATGCACAACATCTTATATCTATCATTCATTGTAAAAAAGGTCATGGGATCCCCATGGAAGAATAATAGGGTTAATAAATAATTTATTAATCAATTACTTAAATGTTTTTTTTATACTAATTCTACATTAGAAATTACTTAAAGACAATTTTACATAGGTCTTTAACCAGTAATTAAATCAATAGAGGACTCAACATCTCTATTTTGTGGATGTCTAGCTAAATCCTATATAAACACATGATCATATTGTTTCACAATAGGTATACACTCAATTTGGACATTCCATTCCTCACCCATAGATATTGAATTATCATTATCTATAATAATTGAATTCAGTAGAGCTATTGGTGGTGGATATATATGTGAATTAGATGGAAATGTATCTACTATAAAGATAAGGGATTATACACCATTCTAAAAAATCGTGACCTCCTTATTATTATAATATATTGTTTCATAATAAATTTACATCCAATCTATACTAAGTATTATATCAAATTCATTCATGGGTATGATGGTTAAATCGGTTGATAATGAATGTTCATATTCCATAATGGGGACTGCCATGAACATATTTTTCCACTGATACTTCCCGTAAATATTTTTACTCAAAACTACTTATTTAAATCAAATTGTAAATATCTAATTATCCTAGAAAATTGGGAATATATTAATTAATTAAATGGTATATAATTAAATAAAACATTGGCTATTTTTGAGTAATTATTTATAGTTCCTTCAAACACATTGTTAAGAACATGAACATTAGTAGTTGTGATCACATAAGCTTGTCCTTTTTACTATTTCGATTTCATAGGAATGTCTCTCTGATGATTTGGAAAATTATTATCATAGTGTCCCATATTTCAATAATTATAGAATTTGACATTGCTAGATTCTTTATTACCATTTCAATAACCATAATTACATCCTTTCTATCCACACTTGTAGCACAATCATTTCCTTTTCAGCAGTCACCAGGGTGTTTCCTCCCAAGAGTATCACATGTTGGAATAGTCACCTTTTTATTATTCCATTTATCCATTCCTTACTGCACCACCCTCTTCTTCTATTGTTTCAATAAAAATTTATTAGACCTAGGGAATTTTTTCATTATCATGATAGTACTTGAGACAATATCTTCTTATGATGTGAAAATTTGGAAGAATAGTTCCCTTAAAGCAAAAGGATTTAAACCATCAAGTAATCGATCAATTTTTTTCTATGGAATAGTCTACAAAATTATTTTCGGACATTGTAAAGTTGTAATCATACTTTGAAACAATTTGATCCTCTTTTTATCTGAGACTCAATAATTTCCTCTTCATATCTAATTCATTTCACGAGGAAAATATTTTTCAAGAAAAAATTTCCTTGAAATATCTCAATTCCATTTCATCTATTTCTACCTCCTACTTTTTGTTTTTATCTAGCGACCACTACTAATCTGTGTTTCTAGATAGGTGAGAGTCATCCGTCAGAACTGTCTATCTTGTGTTAATTCCCAAAGTGTGAAATATTATCTCCAATGAACTTATCCTTTACTCCACTAGTTATGGGTTTGTATTCTCATTGAATGATGGACGATATTGGCATATAAAATAGTCTAACAGTTCTCCTCAACATTGTGGATCAAGATTCTCTATATGGGTAAAGTTATTGTATATAACATGAGTCAGTTTTCCCAATATAGTTATAAGTTTCTCAACACCAGACATATCTCTAGAGAAAACATCATTATCTTCCATAGTATGCCTATCCATACATGGGATGCATACGTTCATGCAGTTTCCATTCCATTCACTGGGCGCTATTTCTAAATATTGTAATACACTAGATTAAGTTATGAATCCTAAAATATAATCTCAATATAGAAAAATAATTATCATTAATTGAAATCCTATATACAACTAATCTCTTAAATATAATCCTAGTTTCATTAAATAAAAATGTAGAATTGATTATTTCATAATGGATTATAGACAAAATGTGAATTATTCTAATCATATCCTCATAGAGTATCAAACATAATGTGAAGTAAGGCTCATTGTCATGTACCATGATTACCTAAGTCAATACCAAAACTCCTTTCATGTGTTGTTACTTCTAGGTACAACTGTGCATGATCCACATCTAATTATTGTATATAGATAGTGTTATATTATATAGAAAGATCTAAAAGATATATTTATTACCAAAATTATAGAATGTTTTCATAATTTTTTCCTCGACGAATATCTTTGGGTTTTGTCCACATCTGTATTTTTTCAGACTCTAGTTTCTATGTTTTCTACTAAACATCAATTGATACCAAGTATAAGGACCTGACCCCAGTGGCCCAGATCTGATGCCTTATTTTATTATAATGGAATATAAACAAAGACATCATATCCTATAGGAATGAATTGTTTAGTAGATTCGGGAAATAAATATACATATGTATGTTAAACATTACAACATTACAACATGATAGAAAAAACAACAAAATAATCATTTTAATCACACATAAACACTTAGATTATCCATTGCAAGTAATTCATAATATACTATTTCACAACCTCTGAAAAGTAAAACATGTAAAGGGGTGATATCAATTTTTTAGTAAGGGTAAATAATATAGTGGAATAAAATATAAACATAAACCCTAGGAATGATAAATAACTAATTATATGTGCCATTAAAAATATACTTGACCATGATATGATAAGAATAAAAACTGATAAAAAATTTTATATTTAATAACCGTGGATATTCTACACATCAAATAATCACATGGACTATAAATCACCAGTTTCATAATGGGGATATTCATAATGCCAAATATTATGAAATATAACGTAAATCACATGGCCAAGACATCTAAAAATGATTATGGCCTCTACCAAAAAAATATCTGACAATGGGAAAGGCCTCAGGCATGTCCATTACTATTTTGTCCCACAAGACATACTAATGCATTGATGGGCTATATCAGGCCCAAAAATCTATTAAAATTTCCAATGCATTGATCGTATTAATGGGGATAAAATTAAACAATATGTACATTAAATTTGAAACTTAAATATGAAATGTAAATAACATCCCCCTAATATAAACACTAACAATTCGGAGTAACATGGTGAATAGTTCCAATATATCAAATCCAAATTCAAACTTATCATAAACCAATCATCAAAATATGGTGGAATATATATCCTAAAAAAATTAGTTTCAATTAAGTATAAGATTAAACAGGAGTGTTGAAATAGAACAAATTACACTTATAAAGTCATTGAAGAATACATGATATAATTAATCTTTTACCTTAAAAAGAAGAGTTCATTTAAAAAAATGTTTGTAAACTTATAGAATTGAATTAAATATAGTTTTATCATAATAATATGTTAAATTTTATAAACATAATTGTTTCTAAAATCATATTTTATATTGCACATGAAAATTAGTATGAAATCAAAAATTTTCTTAAAGGAGGCTTGTATTTGAGGAAACTATTTTGAGAGATACCTTTAAAACATGTATCTATCAAAAAAATAACGACGTATTATGGTTATTACACTTATATAGAACATTAAAACCTAATTTATTATATTATAATATTAATTAATAAAAAATTAATTAGGATTAAGATAGACAAAAAGCAACTTGAATGAAAATAGAGTTTCGGGTAGAAAATCATTACCTTATATCAGAATGTGTTCTGATCTTGAACATAAGGTCATGGAATATAAAATTAGACATATTAATAACTGAATTAATAATAATCAAGGAATTTATTCAATTTATTTTAAATGTATGATGTTCTTTTATGGTAATTTTTATAGGTTAAGATATTCAATATCATCATTTGTGAGTGCTCGTTTCATTAGTTTTTAGGAATAGTTCGCTTGTATATGTGTATGGAAGATCATGTAAAATTGAAACCATGAATTTAAGTTAAAAGTTATTAATTATAATATATAAGGGTAAATGATCATATAAATAGTTTGTTTGTTTTGGTATAGAATGAATCTTTTATATAAAATGTTAATGATAAACACTTTGATTATATTGGAGGTTTTTCGATCACGACAAACTCATTTTGTTTTATAATTTAATAACAAGTGTATAAAAAGAATATTGAAAGTTATATTTGATATATTACTTATATTAAGATCTATTTCAACCATTTAAATGGTTTAGTTACCTGAATTTAATATGGTGATAGAAATAGAAAACTCGTCGTCCTTGAATGTGATAAATTAACACATCTCGGACGGTGTTTCCATTTTTAATATAAGAAGAGGGGAAAAGAAAGATTATGATGAAATATTCCAATTTCACAATTTAATTATAGTACATTTATGGTAATGTAATTATTATATCATTTGGATAAGGGGTGTTTTTTAGAGGGAAACAAAATAAAGAACCTTTTAATAGAAATTGAATGAAAAAGGTTGAGTGGTTTACATCTTGAGTACTCCTCCTTGAGAACATCATTAAGGCCTATCGTATAGGAATTTTGGTTACAACAGAAGTTCTTGGAAATGAGTAAAGGTATTTATATGATCATGTGGAATAAATTGGGCAAGTATCAAAGCTTGAGCGGTGTGAGAGGAAGTGGGGGTGAGGGTGGTTTTTTATAATGGATGAGAGGTTTTATTTACCATTATTTTAATCATTATTTTATTATTTTTGCTCATGAATATGAAGAGTTTTGATTATTATGACTCCAAAAAGTAATAATTTCATTTTAATATATTACAAGTGTGGTTATTTCATCCATGATGCAAGTGATAGTGTATTTATCTTATAGTATATTCCTACCGTAAATTACCGTATTTTATTATTCACCAACATTTCATGTATTTCATAAATATCCAAAAAATTTAACCTAATAATTTTTAGACATGTATAATTTTAATATGAAGTATATTTTATCAAAATAATTTTATAAATATTTGAAATTTAATTTTTTTAATGTCATCATTTACTTGGAAAATATTGTTTTTAAAACTAATGCTAATTTTATAATACCATGAAAAATTAACTAAGGTCTTATTAAATTAATCTAATATTACAGGAAAACAATATATTTATTTAGTAATAAATTTTAAGAATATAAATTTTATTTTAAATAAATATATTAATTAACAATTTTATTTAAATATTTTTTCTCACAAAAATTATAACACTTAATTATTAATTTCTGAAATATTCCATTTTATTTGTAACAAATATATATTTTATTTATAAATTTATGGTTTATTTTACAATTCATAGGGATCATATTAATATTCCTATGGGTATATTATAATTCATAAGGGTCATGTTACTATTCTACAAATATGTAATTTGATCCCACCAAACTCTAAATATCCTATTAAACACAATTGTGTATATCAAGTTTTTGAAATTCAAATCTCATTGGTAAAAAAATTATGTTTACTGGATAGGTTATACTAATATGTTTTTTTGTAGAGATTGAGTATTTCATACATTAAATTTTATATTTTTTATAAAACCATAGGGTGTTATGTATAATCATACTAGAAGGGTTGGATGATCTTTAGATAAAGTTATGGGGTCTAAAACATAACCATATGAATTAATAATTTTTATGTATCTACAATTTTTTAATTACACCAATATATCATGTGTTGAATAAATTGAATTAATGAGTTTAATTTTTCCTTGTTCTCCATTTATATCTGATTTTATTTGGCCATATCATGTTTCTACCATTCCAGTGAAAACACATGATTATAAATAAATTGTTTAAATCATTAATGTGTGTTATCAAGACATAGAATGTGGGTGATTTTTTAATATAGATTACTATGTCTTGGATTGTATATGGAGATAACATGAATATTCTTTAAATGATTGATTGATTTATGACATGTGTAATTGAAAGCGAAATGGAAATTTTCATAATTATTTGTTGATCCATTTCCTATTACATTGTGATATACTAGTTGATGTGACTTAAGTTGTGATTTCTATAATATAGTGATTATATAGGGATTTAGCCTAATGATAAAAAATAAAAAGATTATATTGTGTGATGACCCATTAATACATGATGAAAGTACTATATTTTGGTCTATGGGAAGTGATACATGCTGAAATGATTATGTTTTTTGATATTCCAAAGGATTCATGCTAAATTGTTTTTATAGTGGGATACAAATAGTGATACATGTTGAAATTAATATATAGTGTGATATGTCCAATGAAACATTCTGATATTATTTTATCTATGGATCGACCATGATTAAAAGATGAAATTCTTATATATTAGTTTTGAAATATATTTCGGTAATATCTACCTTGGTTATAATGTTATGGTTGGCATGGTTATCAAAACATATTAAAATTCAAACTCGCATAGTTTTGAGGTAGGTTATGATTTTCCATGGTGATATAGTTATGGTTGAAATTGTTGCGAGACTTATTTTGAGACATTGTGCCACTGTGACGAAGAAAGTTATTTGGGTATTAATTTAATAAATTAATTAATTAATACACTTGTTTATTGATTTATTGGAAATACTTATTATTAGTCTTATTATATTTTGACACAAAATTTTGGCCTACTTAGTAATACTCACACCCAATTTAGGCCACTATTGGGTAACAGATCAAATTATATGGATGGAGTTTTGGATAAATTTAAGGTACCTTGATGTTAATTGAATTTTCTAGTTCATATAGAGCATGCATATGGGACTGAGATTGGGTTTGGGACTGAGGAATTTTAGACTTTTGTTTTGTCTTATAGTATTTTAGTATGTATTACTTATTTCATGAAATTAAGTTACGATCAAGATCATCAATATATTATTCCTTTATTATTTAATGGCAATAGTTAGTTGTCTTCTATTTTCAGTTTTCATATTTATTGTATAGTTTCCATTATATACACACTATGATATTTATTAAATTACCCAATTACATATTTTCTCTTTATTTAAAATCGAAAAAATTTAGGTATCACCTCCCCACTATATTTATGAAACCCTCACTTTTAGTTATAATGTTCATTTATACAGGGGTATGTGCATGAGGTTTCATAACCAAAACATTTCGACCACGTGAGAGGCTTCAAAATCAAGGGAGGTAACAAAGTGGTATTATAGGGTACATGATTATTTTCTATTTATTTTTTATTTTTTAAAGGTAAAATGGAACTAGGATATGCCAAGATGTGTTAATTAACTTGTGCATGGGAGTAGCTGACCCATTCATGATGGAAAATCCTAGTTCCCTGAGGATGATTATTATTTATACATATTCTTATTTAAATTGTGTTATTTTACATTGAGTGATTCATATGTTGTGTGATTTTATAGTTTTATGATAATATTTGTTTCTGATATTTATACAAATAGTTAGGTATGGTGCGGGATTAGTATTCATGAAACATCATAGTCATAGATGGATTTATGTTGTCCACTATTATACATTAAAGGGAAATATTTATTATATGAGATATATACATTCCTATTGAACCGTGATATGGGATATTCGTTATACATAATAAATAAAATTAATGAAATTTTATATCAATATAAAAAACATGTAATACATGTTAGGTAGGCAGAGACTATGTGGTTCTATTTTTTCACATGATGAGGTTGACCTTGTAGTTATAATTTGTGTTCTATGAATTTTGTTTTTTATGTAGAGAAAATGCATAATTTTCATACTCAAGTTGAGTCTTAGGATAGTGGTGATCACCAAAATTATAGTACCATATTGAACCATATATTACTATAGTCCACAAGGATAAGATGGAAGTTCATGATTGTGAAAGATTCTTGAGTGTTGTACAATCCATTGAACGATATAATCTTAGCATCGTGATTTCTTTGTTTGAGACAATGATAGTGTTTCAGCAATAATATCCTCTCATGGTAAATGTGGAGGGAGGCCCCTAGATATAGAATTTTGGGGTCAATCCAATCTATATGATCTTTAAGAATCATTTGATAGATGCATCATGTAGGGTAAAGTACATTGTGTATATGTTTCGTGGGACAACCAAGCATTGGTGGGACATTACGAAGTAGGCGGGGCAGAAGAAGGAGTTATACTGGAAGGAAATCAAGATGAATATTTCGATCCACTACCATCCCACGAAATCATCAGATGATAAGTCTATTAATATTATGATCCTAACATAAGAGGGATTGTTAGTTTTGGACAACACTAAATCTTTCACCTACTGACAATACTTTTCAAAGTCCTTAGTAGCTAATTTGATTTCCAGGGCACGTCATTTTTGGGATGGAATTATCTATGAGATCATTTCATAGGTGAAAATTTCTAGTATGATTAGTTTTCAGATGTAATGTATCATTATAAAATAATGGAAGGGAATCTAAGAGAGGCTTCAATAAGTATCCGCGTGGTTTCAATATGGATAACTATAAACACATTTTCATGTGGATAAAATTATTTATATTATACTTTTCTCCATGGAATAATTGGTGAGAGAAGATAGGGAAGTGAGAATCCATCTCTAGAACCTATTCTATTAAATTTCCATAAGTGTTGAATGATGGTCCAAAAATAGACTCAATGTTTGTTCCCCGGAATTAGAGTGCCATGCTTGTGAAATATTGGGCCACATAGAGATATTTTTAGGGGAATAATACTTTAAAAGTGTGGGAGGGGAATAAGATATGTACTGGAGTCTAGTATCACTACTAGAAAAGATGGCTTTGGAACCCCCTTATCTATAGCGATCGCCACTGGCCGTCGCTATAGGTAACCAATAGTGACTGCCATTGGCGGTCGCTAGGTTTTTCCAAAAAAATGGGGGTTTGCTCCCCCAAACCCTCCCCCTGATCCCTCCTCTCCTTTCCGATTCGAAGCCCCCCCCCCCCCCCGAACCCTTCCCCTCCCTCCTTGCCTCACCGTGCACCCTCCCCCATCGCCGCGCACCCTCCCGCACCACCCCCCCCCCCCCCCCATCGACGTGTGCCCTACCCCGCCTCCCTCCCCCGTCGTCTCGGTCCCCCCACTGTCGTCAGGCGCCCTCCCTCGCCGCCCTCCCCCGACGTCGAGTGCCCTCTCTAGCCACCCTCTACCCTCTGCCCTCGTCGGCCTCCATCCACTATCGTCTGCCCTCTAGCCTACCTCTGACCTGCCCTCCCATCTCCTCCAGCCCTCCTCCGCCTATGCCCTCTGGCTCCGGCCGCCCTCCGCCATGCTCTCTGTCCCCTCCGGCCTCCGACCCCTCTACCCTCCTGCCTCGGCCCGTAGCCCCCTCACCCCCCTCACCCCTCCAACACACATACCCTTCTTCTTCGTCCCCTCCCTCTCTACACCGCCGCCCATCCACTCCACCATTGTCCTCTCCCATGTCGCATTGCTGCTAACCGGTCCCCTCCCTCCCTGGACACACGCTACTCGTCCCCCCGCCGCTGCCGCCTGTCCAGTCCAGCTCCCCTATCTTTGGTACCCTCCCTCGTCGTCCCACCCTCACTGCACCATCGCCACCTCAACTTCTCTTATCATCCGGTTCCCCATCACCGCCGCTGCCCATCCCTTCCCTCTCCACACCGCCTCCGGCTCCTTCTCCCCTCCTATCCCTCTTCTCTCCCTCGCAGCACCGCCTTCGGCTCCCCTCCCTTCCAGGTTTTTAGCGCAATCAGGTATGACAAGGGATTTCACTTACATTATTATTTTATAAATGGTTCACAAACTATTAATTACAATTTATTTTAAATATATTTGATATGAAAAATGCAAATGTAATAAGTCTTGTTTAAATGTATATTATAGAGATCTTATTATGGATAAGAGTTGGATTGATCTTCCAAATCGAATGTCTAGAGAATACTTCAATGGTATTATGTAGTTTATTGACATCACCAGAGGATTTGAATGTGACTATATTAGTTGTCCATGTAGAAAATGTTCATATATCAATTCACAAGAGATACTATGAGGGAGTACCTATTCTTTAATAGATTTCTTAAAAATTATAAGAGTTGGACTCATCATGGAGAATAATATGTTCGTTGTCGAAATACGGATGCAGTTCAGATGGATGTTGATGCAAGGATGAATATTCCAATGCATGAAATGCTTAATAAAATTGTACATGGGTTAGATCTTAAAGGCATTGACATATAGAATCATGAGACCAGTGAGAAAAATATTCTCTCTAGTGCAGATCATGATTTGAGGAGGTCTTATGAAGCACTTGATGATGTAAAAATAGAATTATATCCTACATGTACTTCTTATAATAAATTGTAGTTTATCGTGGAGTTGTTGCATTTTAAGACTTTGAATCATTGTTTAGATACATCATTCGACATGTTATTGGTATTATTGAAAAAGGTTCTTCCTGTTGATGCTAATATTCATGAGCCATATTACCATGCTCGTAAGTTGACAGAAAACATAGGTTTTACATATGAGACCATAGATGCATGTGGAAACAACTATATGTTGTTTAGAAAGTAAACTACCCATTTGGATATTTCTATGGTTTGTGGTGCTTCCAGGTTGAAAGAGAACAGGGGAAATCAAATTCATCAAAAGTCAGATTACGATACCAGGGAAACCGATTGCTGTAAATCAAATGGATTACATTCCCATTAAACTGAGGTTGAAAAGACATTTTTTGTCATCTAAATTTTTTAATTTAATGAGATGGCATGCAGAAAGAGTTCATGAATGTGATATGGTAACCCACCCAGAAGACTCTCAAGCATGGAAGGATTTTGATAAGAGACATCCCGACTTTGCTAAAGATGTTTGTATTGTCTGATTTGGATTGGAAGCAGATGGTTTCAATCCATTTATGTCTGTAGTTAGTGAAACTCATAGCACATGTCCCATGGTGTTGGTTTCCTATATTCTTCCTCTGTGGATTTGTATGAAGCAACAATTTATATTACTTTTCGCTCTTATAGATGGACCTAAAAGTCTGGGGGATAAGATTGATGATTACCATCAGCCATTAATTGATGAGTTGAATAAATTTTGGGGCGATGGTGTGTTGACTTATGAATGTGAAATGAATGAAATGTTCAAACTGTAGGATGCTTTATTGTGGACAATCAATGACTTCCCTGCTTATGAAAATTTATCAGGATGTAGTATGAAAGTGGAAATTTCTTTCCGTTGTTGCAATAAAATTAAAAAATCTGTGTGGATTAAGCATTCCAAAAAATGGGTATACATGGGTCACATAAATTTTCTCCCCCCTCGTCACAGGTTCAGAAAGGAAAAAGTGGCATTTGAGGGTTCTAGAGAGTTCAGCCCAGCACCAAAAATCATGAAAGGAGTCTAAATATTATCCCATATTGAGGAAGAAAACATCCTCATGGTATATGAAAATCTGGATTTGGTGGCTCCTCCGATACGTAATATTCGGGCTGCGGGTTGGCAGCACAGTCACAAATGAAAAAAGAAAAGTATTTTTTATAGTCTTCCATATTGGAAAACTACAATGAGGAGGCATAATTTGGATCTTATGCACATTGAAAAAAATGTTTATGATAACATATTGTGGACCATTTTAGGTGTCATTTTAAAATCAAAGGACCATGTTAATAAACATCGTGAATTGGAAGAACTGGGTTTAAGGAAACAGTTTCATTTACAGTTATCTGAGGGAAACAAGCAATATATGCCTGCTGCACAGTATACGATGACTACAAAGGATAAAGAGACATTTCTTTACATTTTTGAAGATTCTCAAGGTGCCTGATGGTTACACTTCTAATATTTCAAAATATGTGAATCTGATTAGAAAGACATTGCAAGGGTTGAAAAGTCATGACAATCACATATGACTTCAGTAGTTGATTCCAATCACAATTTGTGATTGTTTATCCCCCAATGTTGTTTAGCCGTTGATTGAGATGATTAATGTTTTTAGAGAGATTTGTTTAAGAAATCAACGAATGAGTGATTGAAAAAGTTTACAGGACCGAATTGTACTTACACTTTGTCACTTTGAGAAACTATTTCCCCCCCTCATTTTTCGATGTTATGGTCCACTTGACAGTGAACCTAAATGATGAAGTAAATGGTGTTGGTCCAGTGCAATTCAGGTGGATGTATCCTATTGAGCAGTATTTTAGTACATTGAAACTATTTGTATGCAATAGAGCTCGTCCAGAGGCATCAATAGCCAATGGTTATTTGATGGATGATTGTACTACTTTTTGTGAATAATATCTTATAGATGTTGAAACAAAATTATATAAGCCCTCTCATTTTCATGATGGGCCAGTTGGAGAAGGAACCACATATGATATGGACAACATTGATTGGATACAAGGGCATCGATTTATCTTGTTCAATAATCCATCAGTTGCACCATTAATGTAGTAAGTATCATATCACTTGTATTGGTTATCTTTTATATGTTTTTTGTGCATAATTTCATCATTTAAACATCGTGTTATCGTTGGAACGAAACACATTAATTAGATAAAATAAGAGATGTATCAATTGACTGAGTTGCAAATTCATCTATCTCATTATGTGTCATTTCATGATTGGTTCCAGGATTATGTACGTATAAATTGATTTTCATTATGAGTGAAGTATTATACTAATTTTTTCTGCATATATCATTATTTAACTCTAGGAATTATGTAGGTTCATAAGATTAGGTAGTTAGGGGACCCAAATCTAACTAAAGAATATATCCAACTGGCCGAGGGTCCATCTTTAACGGCTCGTCATTATAAATATATTGATTCTAATGGTTTTCGATTTCGCATTAAAGATGTTGATGACAAATGAGCAACACAAAATAGGTGCATCATTTGTCTATTTGTCAATTATGGTTATTACTATGGTCAGTTGATAGAAATCAATGAATTTGCATACACACACAGGTTGAAGTACATATTGATAAAGTGTAATGGGGTCGATCCAGTTCGTGGATTAAAGTCGATCAATATCAGTTTTCATTGGTGATTTTTAACTATATGTTATACATAAATGACCGAGTTGGAAATGAACATTTCATTTTGACATAAAAATAAGAAAATGTATTCTTCATTACTTTGCCATCGAATCCAAGTTGGCAAGTTGTTGTCAAAATGTCTCGGTTAGGAGTGTTTGTATTTGAACAAGTTTAACCCAAGAATGTACCTTTTGTTTCTGAACAGCTTGATCAACATACCGTAGTTCAATGTGAAGAATATATTTATTGGTTTAGAGTGGATGTTGAAGGAGAAACGGTCGATTTTCATGCATAATGAATGGTATAATTGTTTTCCCGCTATTCAGCCTAGGATATCATAAATTTTCTAACCATTCTATAAATCCATGTATGTTTTAATCCTCACTTTTGGATTTTTCTTCAGTTATAAACATTTAGGGTGATTTAACTCATGTTATATTGATGTTATTATCGGTGTATCTTACCATTGAGGTATTCTTCCTTTGGTTTATGTGTTTCTTGAATTTTTATTAATTCAATTTTAAATTTGTCTATTCATTGATTGGTTTTGTACATAATTTTTATATCTGTTTTGTTAACTTTATGATTTTTTTAAAATTCATTCACAGGTAATTATTCAATCCCTTTTTGTTTGATTAACAACTGTAAAAGTTTGATTTTTTTAAAAACAATCTAATTTATCATTTGGACACTCTGGATAGTCCCATTAATATTGTTTTCTATGACTGCTGGCATTTTAGGGGTACAGGCAGAAGATCCACATTATCCATCTAAGGCATCTACGTCTCAGGGTTGAGGTATGTTTGAATGTCATTGTCTCTATTTTTTATGTAATTGAGAAACATATACATATATATATATATATATATATATTACATGGGTCAAATTATATATAAAATTTTCTTCATCAGGATCATACTCGACTGCCTTTTCCTCTTGCAAGAGAGGCCCTGGTCCTGGCATTTTATCATGGAATACCGACATGACGTTTGATGTTTCCATTGATGGGGTATTTAATCCTATGGGATGGAATTCCCCTTCATTGGTTCGTCAGATGGGTCATATCATACGTGACCCACATCGATTTCCATTGACCACGCGTGACTGGGATTCTATCCCTTAGGACACATTTGACCGTCTTTGGAGAAAGGTTTAGGTAAGAAGACCATTTTACATTATTCCCTATGTATACAGAATAATAATATATGTGAATTTTTTATTTAATAGAAAAATTTGAAAGTATGTATCGATGAGTTTCAGACAGTGTTTATGAGAAAATGTCGTAAGATGTGGAAAGACTATAAAGGCAAAGTCCAGAGGGACCACTGGGTACCAAATGATGGTGCCCCATACATTCTGGAAAAAGTCCTGAGAGGTGTCCTCCCGGCATGGTGGAATGATTTAATTGCATATTGGTCTACTGATGGTGTTGTAGTTTGTATATTTATTTTGGTATATATATTTTCAAGAATGTGTGATTTGTTTGAAATTCTAATTAATTGAATGTAGGAGGTGTCAACACGCCAGTCTGAGAATCAAGCATTGCAGGGACCACCCCACAGGCTCGGGACTCGTCAGGTATCTTAGATCCGACATGAGGTATTTATTATTAATTTTATAATTTAATAATTAATATGGTTTTCTGTTTATATTCTATTCATATACAATTGTGGTAGCAAGGAGCACCAACTGATAAAATGTCGATGTGGACGAGGACTTGTGATCGCAGTGATCCAGAGGCTGAAACATTGAAAGTAATTGCTTGTACTCATTACCAATACATATATAAAATATGTATATTAATATATGTATATATATTTAAAAATTTCACAGGCTAAATTTGAAGGTGAGTTAGAACATCTGCCAGAGGACCAGTGACAGCTTCCTATGCAAAGGGAGGAGATCTTTCATCGCATTATTGGTCGGTATGGCCATGGATATAGATTGACCTATGGAATATGGATTCCTCATTTTGTAGTGTCATGCACTGCAGTTCTTGGTCCTACTGTTTCTCAATTACACAATAGTTGTCATATTTTGAGGCACGGCTGCGCGCTTCTGAGGAGGTAAATGCTCAATTGATCGATGATGTTAGAGCACTGCGGTAATATGAGCGTCCAGGTGATGGTGGATGGGATCAAACGATGTAGGTTTATACTGAATTTATTTATTTAATTTTTATTTTTTTTGTAATGGAAATATTCATAAGGTTTATTTGTTGTAGGCCCCTGACCCACATGATGGAGGTAGAAGTCATGACCGCGCCTGACGCATCATATTAACGAGGTGTGTTTTTGTTTTTAATGGTGGGGTTGTTATTGATATTTAGTTTGGGTTTCTAGTGATATTTTTTGTGATTTGGGGGTATCATGTGTTTTTTGGCCTCATGTAATGTTTCTGTGCATGAATTGAGAAGTTACCATGAATCTGATAAATGATTTGGATATTTTTTGTTCATTTAATTTTCAATGTTTTAAATTTAATGATCTGTAATAGTTTTGAAAAACCCATCTGATTCGTAATATAATCCATGAAACTTTTTTTTGATGAATGAGCTCAGGATCACAATTTTTAGTCCCTATACAACCCTCCCTGCAACCCGAATAGCCCCCCCCCCCCCCCCGTACCCCGGATAGCCCCCCCACCCACACCACGGACAGCCCCCCCCCCCCCACACCATGGATAGCCCCCCCACCTCCCAGGCAGCCCTCCCCGCACCCCGGACAGCCCCCCCCCCCCCCCCCCCCCCCCCCGCGCACTCCAGACAGTCCTCCCCGCACCGTTGGGCAGACGACACGTCAATTGGAGGTGTCGTATGACCGCGGCGACCAGAAACGCATTTCCAGAGTCCTAGAACACCAGAACTGTGTGAGATGGAAGAATTCATAGAAAACGTGCTCTGAATGTCCTGAAGCCTCAATAAAACAATATGAATATTATTCCCGACATGTAATAGGAGAGGACACACCCTTTGGACGTGCGGTGTGCGCGGTACGACCGATTGTGTCATTTTCAGCAGTTCGGCGTATTCTAAAAGGGCGCGTTGGGAGGTCAAAACCACCCGAACAAACTCGGAATTCCATTAAATCATACGAAAACAACCGTGGTATGAATTGTAAAATGGTCGGGAAGACAGAACATCAATCAGACGTGTCGTTTGACCGCGGCGACTGGAAATGCTTTTCCGGAGTCAAAGAACACCAAAACGGCATTAGCCGGTCGATTTCAGAGAAAACATGCTCCGACTGACTTGAATCCACACTAAAACAATATAAAGATTATTCGTGACGTGTAGGAGGAGATGGAACGCCCATCGGACATGCGGTGCGCGCGGTATGACCAATTGTGTCATTTTCAGCAGTTCGGCACGCGCTAAAAGGGCGCGTGGGGGTGGGGGGGTCAAAATCACCCGTTCGACCTAGGAATTCCATGAAATCATACGAAAACACCCGTGGTGTGAATTGTGAAATGTTCGGGAGACGGAACATCAATCGAAAGTGTTGTATTACCGTGGCGACCAGAATCACGTTTCTGGAGTCCTAGAACACCAAAACGGAGTGAGACGGTTGAATTCGGAGAAAAAGTGCTCTGAATGACCTAAAATCGCACAAAAAATTCGAATATTATTCGTGATGTGTTATAGGAGACAACACACCAATCAGACATGTGGTGCGCATGACACGACCGATTGTGTCGTTTTTAGCAGTTCATGGTGCGCTAAAAGGGCACGTTGGGGGGTCAAAACCACTTGAATGACCTCGGAATGGCATGAAATCATACGACAAAATCCATGGATTGAATTTTAAAATTGTGGGGTAGATGGTACGTCAATCGGAGGTGTTGTTTGACCGCGTCAACTACACCAAAATGGCATGAGACGGTCAAATTTCGGAACAAACGTGCCTCGAATGACCTCAAACCACACGAAAAAATAGTAATATTAT
The DNA here is from genome assembly GCA_963277665.1 of Viscum album. Classification (NCBI taxonomy): domain Eukaryota; kingdom Viridiplantae; phylum Streptophyta; class Magnoliopsida; order Santalales; family Viscaceae; genus Viscum; species Viscum album. Next base: position 339,737,820 of record OY728143.1, on the reverse strand, counting down.
TCGTGATGTGTAGGAGGAGATAGAATGCCCATCAGAAGTGCCATGCACGCTGTATTACTGAATGTGTCGTTTTCAACAGTTTGGCGAGCGCTAAAAGGACACATTGGTGGGGGGTCAAAACCACTCGTACGACCTCAGAATTCCATTAAATCATATGACAATAGCCATGGTCTGAATTGTGAAATGGTCGGGTAGCAGGAACGTCAATTAGAGGTGTCGTTTGACCATGGCAACCGGAAACGCGTTTCTAGAGTCATAAAAAACCAAAACTGCATGAGACGATCAAATTCAATGAAGTTGTGATTTGAATGACTTGAAACCACACGAAAACAATAGTAATAATATTCATGATGTTTAGGAGGAGACTTCATGCCAATCGGACGTGCAGTGTGCGCGGTACGGCCGGTTGTGTTGATTTCAGCAGTTCGGCGTGCGCTAAAATGGCATGTTGGGGGGGTCAAAACCACCCGAATGACCTCAAAATTCCATTAAATCATAAGAAAAAAATCTGTGGTGTGAATTGTGAAATGGTCGGGTAGGCGGCAGGTCAATCAGAGGTGTCGTTTGTCCGTAGCGACCAGAAACAAGTTTCCAGAGTCATAAAACACCAAAACGGCGTGATATGGCTGAATTTGTAGAAAAAGTTCTCCAAATAACCTAAAACCACATGAAAAAATATTTATAGTATTCGTGAGATGTAGGAGAAGACGGTATGCCAATCGGACGTGCAGTGCGCGCGGTACGACCGATTGTGTAGTTTTCAGAAGTTCGACGCACACTAAAAGGGCACTTTGGGGGGGTCAAAAC